>JAUPFV010000004.1:27980061-29180061 GCA_036936605.1 Limnanthes douglasii subsp. nivea
CAATATATCTAACCAAACCGGTATCAGTAATATGGGTGCCGCATATTTCGTCTTCGTAGTATCTCTTTAGTTCAGGTAGCTCCAACATGATTAGAGTGGGCGGATGAAAGCCAATTGAGAGGAGGTTAGAGTGGTACTTTGTTCTAGAGGAGGATTTGTTAGGGTGACGACCAAAGTCCCACATCCCATATTGGTTAGACATAGGGATGGCATTTTTTTCCGAACCCGCGGATACCTGACCCAAGCCGATTCGATGAGATTAGTTATGGATTTATAAAACATTCCCACAGATGGATCGTGAGTTTGAAAATTTACTACCCGCCGGATTTGGATGGGTTATGGGTTTAAAAATTTTCTCACGAAAACACCCGAACCCGGTCCACAGAAGTCATTATAGTATTGTAAAATTAATACATAATATATAATTATTTCATAAGTTCTAAAATTATATTATAATATAAATCAATAAATATTTAACAAATATAATGAATTAAATTAAATAAATCTATTTATAAAAAAGATACAATTTTTAAATACATTTATATATTGAAAAGGCTATAATTTATTAAAAATTGAAATAAATATAAATCATACGTACTAAATATGTTTTATAAATTCGTTATTTAATTTTTAGTTTTGTTACCAAATTTAAGATTTTATATTTTGTATATTATTATTATTGTTATTATTTTTATTATTACTATTTTAATATATTATTTTTTATTGGATAGTTAATTGTGAAAAAATATTTTATAGATAAATAAATTATCAATTGGTACGCGCGAGTGGGTACCCGAACCCGACGGATTTTAAGAAATAAAGACGGGATGGGTCACAGGTTTAACAATACCCGCACCCAACCCGACCCTCGGAAGAATTTTGGTATATAAGTAATAACATATCTCTATTAGCATGAGGCCATTTTGCAGTGGACCAAAAAGCAAACTCGTGCGGGTCTTCGGGCCCAAAGCGGACAATATCATACTAGTATAGAGATCGGTTGTTCTTACTTATATACAGATATGGAATATGCGTTATCCATATTCCCAACAAATGGTATCAGAGCTGCAGGCCCAGACATAACACGGTGGTGGTGTAATTCTCAGATGCCGAACATGATGTACAAGTCATGCTCAAGGTAAATGATTTTCTCTAGAGATCCTAAGTGCTCATGGCTTATCAAGCGGTGGTACTTGATTGGAGTGGCTCTAAGGAACAAAATAGTATGGTCTAATAGGAGGTGAGCAAGTACATTCGTAGTGCCTCTATGGTTAAGGTAACTCCAACCTGATTAGAGTGGACGGAAGGAAGTCAATTGAGATGAGGCTAAGTGGTACTTTGTTCGAGAGGAGGAATTTTTAGGGTGGCGACCAAAGTCTCACATCCCACGTCGGTTAAACATGGAAATGGTCAATGATATATAAGTAAAAACATATCTCAACTAGTGGGAGACCTTTTGGAAGTGAACCAAAAGCAAAGTTAATTTTATATGTCTATTTAAAGATATTATGTTTATTAATTATATTTTAATCAATGATATGTTTTACTTTTAAGTTTTTATTGAATTTATATTATTAGCTTTTAAAATTAATATTTTTTATTTATAATTAGTTTTTGGTTAAAATACATTTTGTATTGAAGTTTTCACAATTTATATTGAACTACTTTAAGCATGATTATTAGTTCGCATTTAACTTTTGGTTCTCTATCCATACTTAACTTTTTTTTGTGATTCACATTTAACCCATGATTTTTAGTTCGGATTTAACGAATGATTTTTAGTTATGGTTTAACAAATAATTATTCGTTTATATTTAATCTATTATTCGTGATACGCTTTTATAGTTGATTTCTAGTTCAGATTTAACACATGATTCTCAGTTCGGAATCAATCCATGATTCTCAGTTCGTATCTTACCTTTGATTCTCAGTTTGGATTTAACAAAATTATTCACATTTCATGTTTAACACATGATTCTTAGTTTGGATTTAAAACGTGATTCTCAATTCAAATTTACCACATGATTTTGTGTTCACATTCAACCCATAATTCTCCGTTCATATTTAACTCGTAATTGTCAGTTTGGATTTCACACACGATTCTCAGTTTGTATTTGACCATTAATACTCAGTTCGGATATAACACTTGATTTATGATTCGCGTTTAACCCATATTACTTAATTTTTATTTAACACATTAGTCTCATTTTGTATTTAACACATTATTCACAATTTGCATTTTAACTTTGATTCTCAGTTCAGATTTATAAGATGGTTCTATGTTCGCATTTAATCATTGATTCTCAGTTCAGATTTAACACTTGATTTATGATTCACATTTCACCCATTATAGTCAATTTTGATTTAACACACGATCCTTAGTTTGGATTTAATATACAATTCTCAATTCATGTTTAACATATTATTGCGATATGCATTTTACATTTGATTCTCAGTTTAGATTTCACACATGATTCTCAGATTGCCTTTAATCCTTGATTCCCAGTTCGGATTTAACACATAATTCATGATTCATGTTTAACTTATGATTCTCGGTTCAGGTTTAACACATGAATTTTTGTTCGGATTTAACACATGATTCTTAGGTCTCATTGAACTCATGATTCTCAATTCACATTTAACTAATAATGTTGATTTCCGATTTAAAACATGATTCTCAGTTTTTATTTAAGTCTTGATTCTTAGTTCTTATTTAACAAATTATTCGTGATTCATGTTTAACACGTGATTCTTAATTCATAATTAACAGATGATTCTTAGTTTGTATATAACACATGATCCTAGTTTGCATTTAACTTATGATTCTTAGTTTGCATTTAACTTATGATTCTTAGTTTAGATTTAAACCATGCTCCTCAGTTCGAATATAACTCATGATTCTCAGTTCGCTAAATATCAACAAATTTTTAATATTTTCTAGCGACAATCTGGCTAAACAAAAGATTCAATATCCTACTTCAATCATTAAAATAAGTATCCAAAATCGTGAGTAGATATTTTTTGTTTGGTTTGTTGACGATCTTTAAAGTTAAAAAAGACTAATTCTTATTTTGATTCTTCATAATTTTAAAACATATTAGACATACAGTAAGGATAAACTTTAGATATATATTCCATGCTTACATTTAGGGTTCCAATTGTGGTTTTGAAAACTAAATCACGATTGCGACTATATCTATTCTTGCCAATTTACATGAAATTTATTAGTCATCCTAATATTTCTGCCTTTGAGATGAAGTATGTTCGTTGGATTACCAAGATTACCAATATTTGTAGCCGACATGCCATAGAATAGATTTTTCGTCCTAGAAAATGAGAAATCATAAAAAATACACGTTTTTTATAAAGAGAATGTTATTCCTTGTTACATGGACAAAAAATAATGATTTTAATTATATGATACGGATTTGGGCTTTAGTTAATTGCATCGGGTTTTAATGTCTGATTTAGTCTTGCCGAGTAAATAATAAATGGTAAAAATAAATGATTAATAGTAAAACTTAAAAGTTGATATCTACATGATATATATGATTAGTCATATGATGTGGTAAGTAGATGAGTATTATTGGACAAGTGTTTGAAGGAAAAATTTGAGATATAAAAAATATTCTTTAAGCTGCCACATGGCAGCTCTTAGGCAATCGCATACGTAAACAAAAATGAACGAAAAAGATTTTTTTTTAATAACAAAGAGTGATATGGAGAATAATTGGTAATTTTTACGTTTTTCATTTTTAAAAAACAATTTTATTTTAGCTAAAAATGATATTTTTTTATATAAAAAATAAATTTTGAAAAGATAAATAATATCACTTTAAAATTTGACAATATTTTTAATTACATTTTTACTATATTTGAAAACAAATTTTTAAAAAATGATAACTTAAAAAATCACTATAGCTAATTTGTTTTTTATAATTCTTTTTGTAAACCGAGATTTTTCAGAAGGATAAACTAGAATCAATTGTCTATTTCAACTTATATCACCATTTAGGTGGGTATAAAATAATCTTTGAGTCATTACTAATTCATTTTAATTATTTAAATTCATTAAGGTAATTTTATTTATTTTTATTTCTAAAATACTCTTCTTATATTTTATTGATGAACAGTGTTTTAATTTCATGTTATATTATTCGTTGTTCTACAAACCAAAAAACTAAATTTTAATCTAATTTAAATCGTTGATTGATATAATTATTTTTTATATCATATTAACCGAGTGAATTAAGTATTAAAAAAATTAATTATTATCAAATTTAATTTATTTCTTTTTGTAAACTAGATAATAATAAAAAATTTGTTTGTTTGTATATATCATGGATATATAATAATAATACCTGATAATCTCTTATATTGATTTTTATTAGGGTGGCGATGAGAGTCACATATCCCACATCAGTTAAACATGCAAAGGATCAGTAGTATATAAATAAAATCATATCTCAACTAGTATAAGGCATTCTGGAAGTGGACCAAAAGAAAAGTTGTGCGGGTCCAAAGGGAACACTATTATACTAGTACTGAAATTTGGACCACTATTATACTAGTACTGAAATTAGATTGTTTTATTTTATTTTATTTTATTCAAATATCTTATGTATTTGAATCAAATCTTAATTTAAGGTTTTAAGAAGTTGTTTTATAAAGCCTCATATACCTTAAGTTTTAATAATTTTTTTGGAATAATATATTTTATCTCTGAAAATTTCATTATTTGTTACCCTTAGATTAGAGTTTTATCATGTTATCCTTGAATTATGGTTTCATTTATCGTTTCTTTTCTTCTATTTCCACTGCCTCATCAGTTTGGTATCAGAGCCTCAGTTCCTGCTATGGGGAAGCATGTTTCTAAAGAATGACTATTCTGATCCAAGGTTTAAAGAAAAGAAAAACACACATGGTCATGAATATCGGGAAGATCATTTGAGTATGAGGGGACATACCAGCCGTTTCAATGATGATCGTATTGACCGGTTACAGAAGGAGTTTAAATTGGCTACCAATCGTCGAATCAAGGTAAAACTTTCTTATCGAGATATTGTCTCAGGCTGTGAAGAGGTTTTCAAAAGCCATTTTTTCATCAACTGGACATGGGGATGTTGTCTTCAGACGATGAAAAGGTTTTCAAAACCAATTATTTTTAATCAACTAGATGGCGTCAATGTGACTTCGAATAAGGAACATTCGAGAAGAATTTATCTTATTCTGACAAGGTCAACAATTATAATTTCGAATGTAACAATTGCATAAAATAAAATTAAATAATTTTGGTTGTTGATGGTGATGGAGCTTTGAATTTGAGGACGAATTCTTGTCAACCAAGAGAGGATGATGTAGCCCAGAAAGTCCAAAAAAACCTATTTAATTTTATTTTATTTTATTCAAATATCATATATTATTTAAATCTAATCTAATTGTATTAAGATTTGATTTTATTTTTATTTTAATACATTTATTTTATTTCTTTGTAATATAATTTAGGGTTTTGAGTGCTGTTATATAATGCCTCATATGCCTTTAATTATTTTAAGTTTTTGGAATAATATATTTTTATCTCTGAAAATTTCAATCTATGTTACCCTTAGATTAGGGTTTCATCATGTTACCCTTGAATTAGGGTTTCATCTATCGTTGCTTCTTCATCTATTTCTGTCTCATCATCAGTTTGGTATCAGAGCGCAGTAATTCCTGCTACGCAGATACATGAATCATGTTCAGGGTACCTCTTGATTTGAAGGCTAGAATAGAGAACGGCATCTTCCAGTCTACCTGCACAATTGGAGGAAGAATTTGCAAGTTTGTAATTGATTCAGATATCTATGAGAATCTGATTTCAGATTAGGCTGTTCAAAAACTGGCGTTGAAGACTGAAACTCTTTCATACCCGTACATACTGTCAGGACTGATAGAGTACACACTGAGGTAACAGTTTCTAAACGGTGTCAAATTGCATTTTCTGTTGGTAATTACAAAGATACATCATGGTGTGACGTATTTCCCATGGATATTTTCCATCTAGTTTTAGGACGTCCATGGCGATTTAAGAGAAATTCTACTTATGATAGTAGAATGAATTGATACATTTTTGTAAAAGATGGTTGCAAGTTTATATTGGTTCCATCTAGAGTAGTGTCTCCAAAACCACCACCAGTTAAGGAGTTTCATGCTCATACTACACCAGCTACCGATCTTAGTTGTGATGTTAAAACTGTGTCTGACTCCGTGTTTGACAAGCAGTCTATGATAAAAATATTTTTTAAGATGTATCTGGGCCGGTATTTGACAAACCAGTGTACGATGAGTATGATGATGACTGGGATGATGAAGATCTAATTAATGTTAAAGAGAAACTTGTAGATCGAGATATTGTCTCAGGCTTCAGCACATCAGACTACATCGCTTCAGAAGTTTTATTGAAGAAAGACTGCAAAGTAGCAACTTTTATTGTGGAGATACATCTTCCAGGTATTTCATGTTATCCTAAAATCAAACCTTTGATTCGGTTTTCTGTGGATACATGTTGTCGTGTTAGAAAAATGGAAGATGGTATTTTTGTGTTTGAGATTATGAATAGATTGATAGAAGAAAAGAATAGTGTTTAATGGATAAAAGATTAGGTTTTGTAATAGAACATGTAGGAGTTTTGGGTGATGGTTAGGGAAATAAAAGAAATAATAAAAAGTTACAAGTAGAAGATTGTAGTATTTTGAATCTGTTGGCAGAAATATACTCTAAAGAACTTGAGAAGTCATCCACTATTCAACAAATAGGAATTGATCCTTTCTGCAAGGGTCTTGATGTGATACAACAAGCACATTCTGAAACTGGAAAGACAACAACTTTGTTCATGCGCAAGGTTGCTGTTGTGCTTAGTAAATGGGTTGATACAGCTGACATAGAACAAGTGGGTGGAATATATCTTGTTACTACTGATCACAGTTATGCCGCGAACATGGTAAAGATGGACAAAGTTGGGAAACCACATCTTGACAAGAGCGGCAACATTCAGATTCTTACCTCTCACGTACTTATGCCAATACCAGTTACAATCGGAGGTGAAAACATCAATATTTTTGGAGTGCTTTCAATATTTCAACGTTTTGAATTCGAGGTCGAGTTCTTCCCAACCCGGGAAGGATGATGTAGCGAAGACTGCGAACAGACTGGTTTCTCGCCAAAGTATCGGAATTAGGTCAAACAGGTACTCAAATCGACGATTTCGACGAGCCTGACAGATTTTAAAAATGTGACTTGGTCACAAAGTGTGGTACTCAAATTCGATCCATAAAGCCTTCGAAAACCAATTTTAATATTTTAGCGTTAATTTTATATATTTATTTTATTTTAGAACATTTATGTAATTTCCTTTATTTGGAATTAGGGTTTTGGGTAATGCTATATAAAGCATCTTATACCCTATTTTACCGTCAGACTTTGATTAATTGAATTATGAAAATTATTTTTCTGAGTCTCCTTATTTCTCTAACCTAGGGTTGGGGTTTTATCGTTGTTTCTCTCTTCGAATCTTCCGCCACGCCATCAGGTGTGATTAATGGTAAGACCTAGTTCAGAGTGCCGATGGAGTGACACTAAGACACATGTAGGATGGTCGAGTGAGAATCGGTAATGCTCTATGGATCAGGTAGTCTGCAACCTGATTAGAGTGAGCGGACGGAAGTCAATAGAGAGGAGGCTTCAGGCCCAAACGGAACGCGATATGGATGAAATTCTCGAAGGTCGAACATGATGTACCAACAATCATGCTCAATGTGAATAATATGTTATATACAACCTACTTTAGAGTGCATGTTGTGCTAAGGAACATGCGGTATGCTCAATGGTAAGATCTAGTTCGGAGTTCCGATGGAGTGGCACTAAGGAACATGTAGGATAGTCGAATGAGAAGCTGTAATTGCTCTATAGATCAGGTAGTCTGCAACCTGATTAGAGTGACTGGATGGAAGTCAATTGAGAGGAGGCTAAAGTGGTACTTTGTTCATGAGGAGGATTTGTTGGGGTGGCGACCAAAGTCTCACTTTTCGTATCTCCATGGTTAAACATGGGAATAATCAGTGATATATAAGTAAGAACATATCTCCACTAATATGAGAATATCATACTAGTGCGGAGATCAGACCCGTATTCTCAAAATTGTTATATGCGCATATAAAAATATTATGTTTATTTATATATATTATATTCTATGATATATTTGACTTTTTAAGTATTTATTGAATTTATATGACTATTTTCGAAAATTAATATTTTTATTTATAATTATTTTTGGTCAAAATACATGTTGTTTTGATGTATTTACAATTGATATGGAACTACTTTGACCCGTGATTTTGAGTTCACACTTGACTTTTGATTCTCAATTCAGATTGAACATTTTTTTCGTGATTCACTATTAATCTAGGATACACTGTTTGGATTTAACGAATGATTTGTAGTTTGGATTTAATAGATGATTTTGAGTTTGCTTTTAGCCCATTATCTGCGATAACCAATTTATTTTTTAGATCTAGTTCGTTTTTAACACATGATTCTGACTTCGCACTGGACCATTGATTTTCAATTCGTATTTAACCGATTTTTTGGAGTTAAGAATTAACCCATGATTCTTAGTTCATATTTTACCTTTGATTCTCGGTTTGGATTTAGTAAATTACTCACAATTTCATTTAACACATGATTATTAGTTTTGGTTTAACATATGATTCTCAATTCAAGTTTAACACACGATTCTTAGTTTACATTCAACCCATGATTCTCCATTCGCATTTAACTCATGATTCTCAGCTCAGATTTCACACACGATTATCAGTTCGCATTTAACCATTGCTACTCAGTTCGGATTTAACAATTGATTTGTGATTCATGTTTAACCTATGATACTCAATTTTAATTTAATAAATTAATTCTCAGTTCTGAATTAAAAAAAGTTGATTCTCAATTCGCATTCAACGCATTCTTCGCAGTTTGCATTTTATTTTTTATTCTCAATTCAAATTTAACACATTATTTTATGTTCGCATTTAATCTGTGATTCTGAGTTTAGATTTAATATTGTATTCATAATTGGTATTTAAACCATAATACTCAGTTTTGATTTAACACATGATCCTTAGTTTTGAGATTTAATACAAAATTCTCAATTCGTTTTTAACTCATTATTTACAACTACCCTTGATTTTTAGTTCAGATTTAACACGTGATTCTCAATTTGCATTTAACCCTTGATTCTGAGTTCGCGAATTAACATATGATTCATGATTCACGATTCATGTTTAACCTATGATTCTTAGTTAAGATTTAACACATGACTCCGTATTCGACTTTAACATGTGAGATTTAAGTCACATTTGACACATTATTATCAATTCACATTTAACACATAATTCTCCATTTGAATTTAACAAATGATCTTTAGTTAGGATTTAGACACATAGTTATGATAAACTTGTTGCTCAAGTCCTTTTTTTTATCTTAACAATTTATACTCTTTTTATTTATTTACCGTGATATCAAAATCAAATCGATGAAACGTATAAAAATGGAATGTGCTTTTGGTTTAATAAAAAATGAATACACCAACCGAACGAAGACAAGAGTATGGTCCCCGATTCTTACAATTTAATCACTACGATGGGTAAATACTTTCAGTTTTTCCCTCCGTCCTATTTTACATACCGTTTTAATGTTTTATAAAAATTTTGAAAATGTATAATTACTTCTCATTTTCATAAAAAAGAAATAGTCTTTGATTAATGAAAAACAACCAAATATATTTAATTTGGTATTGAGATTTCAAATGAGACATCAAATATTTTCTAAAATAAGACGAGGAGCCATTGTTATTATTTTAATTTATAAAAAATAGACTTCAAGGTATTATAAGCTAATACCAAATAGATAGTGACTCTCGGATGTTTATATGTATGAACTCTATTTATGAACTCCAATGTGACACTAATCCATGTATTGTCTTTTTCCAAGCCGAAGGCAGGCCCACATCTGTCACACATTTGTACAAATTACTTTTCAAATTGATGGCAAATGAGAATTGCTTCTGAAATTTATGGGATATACTTCAGACTTCAATGTCAAAAGAATATGTATAATTCATACATATTTTAAGGAGCCATGAATATGTTAATTTTAAAAACAAATATGGTTTTGTGTTAACCCAACTCGGATATCCACAAAATAATAAAAGGACAAGATCACCGATATTTATTTATATTTAGTTTTGAAATACAATTTATAGCATGGTTATGCATATAATTTTTGTAAAAGAATCCATAAATCTTAAAACGAAAAAAACCATAGAACGTATCACCCTGCACAAAATTTCAAGAAATAAAAATAGCTACCATAATCGGAATAGTATAATTGTTGGAGAACACCATTCAAAACTACAATTACAATCTTTTATTTTCACCGAGCTCACAAAATTGACAGAAAGAAAATCAAACCACAATAAAATATAAAGCATTATATCAATAGTCAATTTTACTTTTTAGGACAATTTCCTATTTCCTATTTATGTTTTAGCCATGCTGCCCACTGTTTGTTTTATTTATTTTTTATTTCAAAGGATTTGGTGTAATCAAAGTTTCCATATGCAAGATCGGATAAAAAAATATTTAAAAGAAATTTTGCCATGAATTTTAAAAAACTTTGTTTGAGTATCAAAAGATGTCGATTTGATGTTTTGTGAAACACAATGAAAACCACTTATGGAGAAAAGGATCCATACCTTTCATCATCTTGATTAATTTTATCCAATATGAACTTAAATTGTACTTCTTTATTAATCAAATGAGATCAATGAGTAGTAGCAGATAAACAAAGACAATCATCCAAAACACTTTGATGATCACTTTTTTGACAAAGATCAGGAATCGGATTGTACTAAAACTTTCTTCTGTGAAGCCCAAAGACACTAGTCAAGTAACTTCATTTGGTAAAAATTCTCTAAACGTCCAATGGATAGCATTTTTAAAAGAATTCCCGGAGAATTCCCCATAAGTACGATTATTAAGGTATTTGTTATTAATAACACTTCTCGAGATACCTCTTTTCAAAGTGAAAATGGTAATCTTTAGGAAGGATGACAAGTAAAATTTTGTAATCGTTGAGGATATTTAAGATTAAATATCTTTTGCACTGCTTAGTAGAGGGGTTGCAGATGTGAAAGCTGTCAGACATAGAATTATAGACACATAGAAGAAGACTCTTAACAGAATCTAAAATCCTACCCCTTGAAGACCTTTTGAAAAATGACAAATGAGACCATTGTAATTTAGGTAGATGTTAAGAGAATTGATAATGTGTTATATGCATGGAACAAATGACAATAGGATCTAAAGATATTGAGTAGGAAAATATCATTCAGTGAATAATCCAGAAGCAAAAAGGAAACATTAAGTGAATCTGTCTCTCATATCTTCACCCTTTTAACACATAGACTAAGTAACCTCCATCGGCATACCACAATTACAGTGCATATATATAGTGAGAAAGTAAACCCTAACCCATATACAGACTAATATTAAATAGCCCATATACATTTGATTCTAATTGATTCTAATCCTGACACTCTAACACCCCCCCCCCCTCAAGTTGGAGCATGAAGATTATGAATGTCCAACTTACCAAGCAAAAACTCAAATTGCTTCTTGCCTAGTGCTTTGGTAAAGATGTCTGCACAGTGAGACTGAGCGGGCACGTGAGATTCCCCTAATAACCCTATCAAGTATCGCATCTCGTAGAAAACGACAATATACTTCAATATGCTTTGAACACTCATGAAACACAGGATTGTGGGCAAGATGTAAAACCGACTGACTATCACTGGAAATCTTACCTATCCCTTGAGTGTGAGACCCCAAAATCCTTGAGCAAACTGTGCAACCACTTCAACTCACAAGTTAATCATGCCATACACCGGTACTCTACTTCAGCGGAAAATAATGCAACAACGCCTTGTTTCTTAGTCATCCAAGAAACAAGGAATCACCCAAGAAACACCATCCAACCACCCATAATGCGCCGAGTCTTAGGACATCCAACCCAATCAGTATCACACCAACCTATTAGAGTGAGATTACAACTACTCGGTAGAAGAATTCCTTGATCGGGGCTCCCTTTCAGATAACAAACAACTCGTAATGAAACATGCCAGTGATCCTCGTAAGGTTTCTGCATAAATTAAGATAAAACATGTACCGAAAAACAAATATATGGCCGTGTAAATGCTAGATAATTCAGTCTGGCCACCAACCTATGGTATGCAGACCCATCAATGAGTAGCGATGACTCGCTCTTGCCCAGCTGGTGGTTTTGCTCCATGGGAAATGGTTCAGGCTTTCTGTCAAGTAAACTTGTCTCATAAATAATGTTCATACTATATTTACGTTGGCAGAGAAAAATACCCGCTAACTCTGTGTTATTTCAACTTCAAGAAAATATTTGAGATGACTTAAGTTATTCATATGAAAGAAAGTGCTCAAGTATTTCTTAAACTCCACAAATGCATACTACAACCACTCGTGGAATAAGAGAATAAAGAATAATATGAATAGGACTGAACAAACCCATACCTCTTCAATGCAGCCACTAACTTGGTAAACCAACACCGAGGTGCCTGCTTTAGGCCATACAACAATTTACGAAGGCGACAAACCTATCCTTCGCGCCCTCTTTCAAAACCTGGAGGAATATTCATGTAAACCTCCTCATCCAGATCACCATGCAAAAATGCATCGTGTACATCCATCTGATGTAACTTTTAATTCTGAGCTGCTTCAACCGATAAGAAAAGACGTACAGTAACCATCTTTGCAACAAGGGTAAAAGTCTCTATATAATCAACCCCTTCTACTTTGTGATTACCAAACACGGCCAAATGAGCTTTGAGGTGCTCTACTCTCCCATCATCATGATATTTAATTTTATAGATCCACTGACTCGCTAAAGATTTCTTCCCTAGAGGTAGATGTGCCAATGTCCAAGTATGTATATCCTATAGTGTCTGAATCTTCTGTTGCATTGTATTTCTCCAACCAGGGTGCCACATAGCCTCTCGAAATGACTTAGGCTCATCCTTTGAGGTAATAGCTGCAAGGAAAGAGCGGCGTGCCAACGAGAAATGAGAACTGTCTATATAATGTGTGAAACAATAAAGCATACCGTGATGAGGAGATTGACTGAAACCAGGAGCATATGGTGCTACATGTACTACTGTAGTCATAAAAAAATCCTTTAAATGAGTAGAAGGAATTTTACAACGCTTGCCCCGTCCAAGATCTGAAGAAATACCTAGAGCATCTGAAACAATATCTGAAACTACTAGCGGATCTGAGACACCGCTGCCACCAACCAGAGGTGGAGATTGCACATTACCAACCTCAGAAACCTCTTCGAGTGGGGATACCACAGGGACATCGCCATCTGGATGACTCTTCATCTTCAATTGGCGATGCCTTCTCAACTTCATCCCAAAACTCTAGAGCAATAGTAGAAGATGCAATGGCTCTAGTTCATGACGACCCAACTTAGAGAGTACAGTAGCATATGCAAATGGAAATATATGTTCAAAAAATTTCACATCACGGTAGACAAAATACACTGACGACTATGACTCGAAAGTTTGTCACTTTTAGACCTCTGATCATGCACATAACACCGACACCCAAACACACGAAGCTCAGAAAAAACAAGAGGTGCACCAAAAACCATCTCAAATGGAGACTTGGAACCTAAAAATTAAGGAGTTCTATTAATCAAATACCCGACAGTCAAAATACATTCCCCCAAAATTTAACAAGTAAGTTACCTTGAAACCTGAAAGCATGGGCAACATTCAAAATATGTCTATGTTTTTGTTCGACCCTACCATTCTGCTGAGGAGTACCCACATACGAAGTCTACAAAAAAATACCGAACTCATAAAAAACACTACACACAAAGAAAATTTAGTGTTATTGTCACTATGCAATGTCTTAACAACCCCATTAAATTATTTTTTAACCATTGCGATAAAACATAAAAACATAAAACTTAGTTCTGTTTTCTCAGTCAACAAATAAATCTATACTGCACGAGAGTAATCATCAACATTTGTGAGAAATTATTGTGCACCACATGAAAATAAAGTATCATAAGGACCCCATAAATTATAATAAATTAATTTAAAGCAAGCAGTCGCTTTAGAATCATTAACAGAAAAACACTCACGATTTTGTTTAGCGCAAAAACAAACATCACACGGGTGAGCTACACTCCTATCACCAGTGCTAGAAACAAAAGATAAAGATTGAATTATCTTAGCTGAGGGATGTCCCAACCTACAGTGCCATAACTCAACATCACTATCAATTACTGCAACACTACAGACTTTGGTCTTCATAGTACAACTGAAGTGGTACATTCAACCTTTCCGCTCACCCAGTCGAATTACAGTCCCTGATCGTCGGTCCTGAATAATACAACAAAAATTAACACATGAAACAATACAGTCGACATCATCAGCCAAGTGGGATACTAAAAATAGATTACATGTAAGCCTGGAAAACTTTATCTGATGAAAGAAAGGAAAGAAACTGCTACAACTGACTAGAAAGACGAGAAGCCTCGCTAGCAGGTAACTCGATAATAGCTGCAGCCGACGGACCCATGGTAGTTGTCACAACCGATATGTTGCGCGGCCTTGGAGCGCCGCTGCCGCCTAGCGGTCCGCGCAGACCTCTCTCTCCATCATCATAAGGTGGTGTAGCGCCCGAATGTTTCACTCAGCTTGCAACACTACTCGGTGGTTTCATCTCAACTTCCTCCCAAAACTTCACGAGACCAAGACTATGACCGGATGTATCGGTTTGCTGGGTACGTAGATACGGGACCATTTGTTATGGTCCACCCCGTTACTCGTTTCATCTACACATAGTACCAGCCCACTAATGCGAGATGGGATACAGGTGCGGTGATTTCTGACTCCCGGACGAAGCTGAACCTTCGGATCACCGTCAACAACCTGCAGGAGACAGATGTAAGTTTTATAATTAAATGACTTAGAACTGCTATATTGTTTAACCTATTGTTATGATTGAATAAGATAAAATTGTTTTATATTTTAATAATTATCTTGTGTTGTGTTGGTTGGGTTGAACGGTGTTGATGCCGAGTCTTATATGTTTTTGTGTTCGTATTGTTTTGTATTGCAGGTACTGGTTGAGCTTTATCGTGCGATACGAGACCATTTTCTGTTAGAGGATATAGCATGGTTTCGCAATATCATTGCCGGTGTAGAGCACTTGCAGGTATACTATCCGGAGCAGGTCTTGAGGCAGTTTGGCTGTATCTAGAGGCTTATCCCGCATTCGTTTGAAGATGAAGTTGAAGGCAAAAAAAACCAAAGATGGTGGCATATGCATTCGACGAGGAGATGGGTGAACTGGAGAGATTACTGGTAAGAGGATGCTTTAGGGGATAGATGATTAAAGAAGAGATGGAGTCTTTTTATACTTTTGATTATCTTCTGCTCCATCAGAATATTAGCTGGTTCAACCTCATCAACAATGCGATATACTCGACGGATGATTATGTGTATGAGGATCGGGATGGAGCTAGCATACGATATTTACGTGTCGGTATGCGTAGGATATCATTGTTTACCAGAGTTGATAAGGTTTGACGAGGATGTTGGTGCTTTGAGAGAGGCATACACAAAGGTTTTATTTATCACCAAGAGACTTACATAGACATTACGTTTTTTTCTTTGAGTTGTATGCTACTTTTACTATAATTTGAGACAGTGTTTGTTATTTTTGTATTTTGTTTTCTAAAAATGAATTGTCTATCATTTTCCTTATGGTAACATATTTTTACGTCGTCTTTGTTTTTTCTGATTGTTATTTTATTTAACTATATTTAATTACACATTTTGTAAGTAAATTGAGTAAATATAATTTAAATATTTTAAGAGTTTGTTTTCATGAATACAAATTTTAAAAATATTATAAAAAATACAACTTCATTAGGGATGACCCGCCTGAACCCGTATTTTGAACACTTGAGCCCGAATCCGCCACGACCCGCTCCTGGGCTTATATTTTCAAACCCGAGCCCGTTCGTTTATGTTCGTCGGACAATCCGACCCGACCCGCAGACATTAATTTTAATTTATTTTAAATATATTAATTTATTATATATATATATATATATATATATATATATATATTATTTTTATTATATATAAGAATACTATTTTTTATATATTTTTTATACTTTCGGGCCGGAACGGATCAGACAATTTAAAAACTCGAGCCCGGCCCGGTCCGGTTACGAGTTACAATTTCTTAACCCGAACCCGGTCCTTTCTATGTTCGGGCCGAACAAAATCCGACCAGGATGGATTGGGTCGGCCCGAGTCGGGCCTTATCATGCTCTTTGAACACCAACCACATCTTATCCAACCTCTCATTCATCACGTCAACGAAAGTGGATAAAACGACGTCATTTCAAACCACCAAAAATTTGTTAAACTCCTTGTCGTCTTTAAACATTTTTTTGGTTTTTTCGTTAACATTCTTGTTGATATGCCACTCGGATAACATGTGACTCACGCTATGAATTTTTTTTTATGTTATTCATCAAAGCAAGTTCGCAGTCCGTTAGTATAACACAAGACAATTCACAATCATTCTTCTCCATTACCATTTTCAAGCATCCTAATGACCATTCGTAGTTATCTTGTTTTTTTTTTCGTCATATACGTGAAACCAATGCAAAATGTTCTGTTGGTCGATGTTATCCCGACTACTTCAAACAAAGGCATCCCATAAGTAATAACTTTGTATGTGTTATCCATGACTAGCAAGCGTGGGAAGGTCCGTAGTAAATCGATACTAAACGGGTGTGCGAAAAAAATTTGGTAATCACGTTCGAGCCATTGTTGGTCGTCTGTTCCCAATACTTGTACTTGTGCAATTGTAATTTAGCTAACAAGCATTGCATTTGGGAATGGCCACCATTTTCAACCATCTTCGTTATTTGACGTTGATTGTATACGTGACGGATATTTGACGCATTCTTCGGACCGACCTTCTTCAAAACACCAAAAAATTTCCGTGGAGTTGTTATGTTCAGCGTTAAAACATCGACGAGCTCTTTTTTATTTTGTTGCATAATCGATTCATGGTTATGCTTGCCGGAAATGATACTTAGAGCCCACTTGTTGTCACATTTTACTAGACTACCTACCAAATGAAAATGACGAACAATGAACAAAAACGGTAATGATACTTAGAGCCCACTTGTTGTCACTTTTTTATTTTACTAGATTACCTACCATAATCGGTTCAAAGTCTTAAAATGATGAATAATAACGTGTTAGTAAAAAAAGTACCAAATAGTTAATAACCATAATTTGTGGTCCATAAATTATGAATTAATGAAAAAAAATATAGTATATAAAATATTACAAATTCGTCAATACAAAATATGCTAAAGAATAAGCCTAGGGATGTCAATTTTTTCTAAACCCGCGGGTACTCAATCTGAGCTGATACGATGGGATGAGTTATGGGTTTTAAAAATTTCCCATGAATAGGATGCGGGTTTGAAAATTTACTACCTGTCGGGTATCATATGGGTTATGGGTTTAAGAAATTTCTCATCGTTATCCAGCCCGAACCCGACCCACTAGGTAATACCTGACCGATACCTATTAAATTAATATTATATAAAATATTATATTATTTAATATTATATATCAAGCTTTAAAATAAAGTTATTAATATTAGTATTTGTATTCTGTAATACCAAAACCATAAATTATTTGCTAATACATGCAATATATTTTTGAAAAATATTATTCTACATTTAAACATTAAATTTAGTTTTTCAATTTTTCAATTTTTTTATTTTAATATTTTTTATTTTTCTACTATTAATATCGGTCTAATATTATTAATATTATTAATTAAATTTTAAAAAAATACTAACATATACAAAAACCATATATTAATTATTAATAACATTATATAAATAAAAAATATTTTCTAATTATCACTAAATACTGTATATTTTGAAAAATATATTTTTACATTTAAACATTAAATTTGATTTTTCAAATTCTCATTTTTAATTTTTTTTCTTTTTTTTTCTAATAATAATAATATTATTTATTATATAAAAAATTACTAACATATACCAAAATCATGTATCAATTATTAATAGATAACAAAATAGAATTCTACATTTAAATATTAAATTGAATGATTTATATTTTTTAAATATTTTTTTTCTTTTTTTGCGATTAGTATAAAACTCAAGATGAACTAATAATATAATTAATTAAATTAAAAAAATGATTTACTAACATATACCAAAATTATGTATAATTAGGTTAAAGAACCTTGGTTAGTCACCAGACTTTGTCATGTGTATCAAAAATGTCATAATAGTCGTTTTTGTTGGTTTTTTGTTACATCCGTGGTAAAAAACACTTATAGGTTTTATATCAAAACCGTTAGGACCGCAAACGCGGTTTATTTGTAAATATTATAAGTGTTTTAATTATTTTATAACCAAAATCATATCTTAAGTTATATTTAAAAAATATTGAGATATTGTATATGATTATAAAATTATTATTACATTTTGGTCAGTATTAATTTGTTTTGGTTATTAATATTTTAAGTGTTTTAATTATTATATAATCCAAAATTTTAAATATCACTTATGCTATTATTACATTTTGAATATTATTATTATGTTTTGGGATCCAATATTAGTAGCGTTGATACTCTGTTACAAACCAAAACTATATCTTATCATGTTTAAATATTACAAATTTTATGGTTATAGTTTTAATATTACATTTTGATTACTATTGTGATTTAGTTTTAAATATTACAAGCGTTTGTTTTTATTTTTTAAACCAAAATCAGATCTTATCATTATAAGAGATTACAAGTTATGTTGTTTTAATTTTAATATTACATTTTGAATATTATTATTATTGTGATTTGGTTTTAAATATTACAAATGTTTGTTATTATTTTATAAACCAAAATCAGATTTTATAATGGTAAAATATTACAAGTTATATTGTTATAATTTTAATATTACATTTTGATTATTATTATTATTGTGATTTGGTTTTAAATATTACAAGTGTTATTTATTGTTTTTTAAACCAAAATCAGATTGTATAATGCTAAAATATTACAAGTTATATTGTTTTAATTTTAATATTACATTTTGAATATTATTATTGTGATTTGGTTTTAAATATTACAAGTGTTATTTATTATTTTTAAACCATTTTATAATGCTAAAATATTACAAGTTATATTAAAATATTTAATATAACAAGTTGTTGTTATTATTACTTTTTTTAATAAAAATGTTATCTTATTAAAATATTTTAATATAACAAATGATTTCAAATTAAAATACAAAATCTAAAATACATTTTAACAACTCTTTATTAAAATAAAAGATAATTTTTTTATTTAGCCTGCACAGTTTATACTCTTGCGGGGAAGGAGTTGTACAAATGATTTCAAATTAAAATACAAAATCTAAAATACATTTTTAGTCTCTTGTCGCTAGCCACTTTTTTAAGACGCAAAAATTTCTCAACAGTAACTGCAATTTGTAAAGGATCTTACAAAACTTGTTATCGAGTCTCACGATTAACCTTACTTAACACAGCAGCAATCAAATCGACCATCTTCATCTTCGTACTAAGACTTTGTTTATGAACAACGGTCTTACTCTTAGTTATAGTCGGTTGTTTGACACTTCGTGTCACCTTGTCGACCATTTTGGAACTAAAAGTTTGCTTGACGGTCTTACTCAAACTTGTACGTGTAGTACTGGCAGGTTTGACGCTTCGTCTCTCCTTATCGGTTATCTTGAAACTAAAAGTTTGTTTGACGGTCTTACTCATATTCATAGGTGCAGTAATATTTTAAAAAAATATAGGATTTCGCACTAATATTTTTAAAAAATAAAAAAAATAATATAAATATGGAATTCGAACTATTATTTTTAAAAAAAAATTATAACTTTATAAATATGGTTTTCGAACTATTATTTTTTTAATAATTTTAGTACTTTTATGAAAAATATATATGAAATTCTCTAGATTATTGAAAGAAATTTTATATTATTAACCCTTCATTTTTTCTAGTTTATTGAAAGAAATTTTATATATTAACAAGTTAATTATTCTATTGATTATCTAAAAATTAATATATATGTGGATTGAATCTATCGATTATCTATTTTTGATAAAAATATTTTTTTTACTAATCTCCTAAATAAGTATATTTAATTAATTATTTTTAATTATGCCATCGGAATATAATTTCTGTTTAGGAACCAAATTACACGTAGTTAGTTGGAAACACAATTGATATTTTTGAATTTATTTCACAACCAAATTACATGTATTTAAGCAATTGGAACATAATCCAAATTTATAGAATATTAAAAACTTTAAATTTATACTTCAAATATTGAATAGTTCGAAAAAATAACCATAAATATCTTAAATATCTAGTAATATTAAATATTGAAAGTTGTAATCAAAATACAATTAGATGTATATATTTTATTTAATATCTACCTAATATTAAATAAAATATCTTAAATACATAAATATAATCAAACATATCAAAATCAAATTACAATTATTTTTTTAGAATGTAATTTCTTGATTATAAAATTTTGATTAAAATGATAACATTATAAAATATTGAAATTATTGAAATTAGATTCAATTAACACTTACAAATTAATTTTAAATACTTACAAATTAATTTTAAATAACATTATAAAATATTTTGATAAACAGTTCCTATGGTTTGTCGTGTGGTTTAACTGCGAAACTGACCAATTAAGATTGCAAACGGCAGAACCGCATAAAGAATAAACCGACAAGACCGCAAACCGTAGTTCTCTGTTAAACTATTCAGATAAATCGCGGTTCAAACCGTAGTTCTCTGTTAAACTATTCAGATAAATCGCGGTTCAAACCGTTTGCCACCCCTCCTCTCCATGTATATTTCCTTGCTGCGTCCAGACAACAATCTCGATAAAGTTTCTACAATAAATTATCAGCCAAATCAACTACTTTCAGACAAGACATCTTTAATATCTTCTCTCCATGCATATTTCCTTGCTACGTTGTCTTTGTCAACAATATCGATAAAGTTTCTACAATGAATTATCAGCCAAATCAACTACTTCCTCCACTCATATGGCAGTGTGGCAGATCTACCGTGGACCCGGGGTATTAGGCCTCTTCATTTAAAATATATGTTTTATAATATTTTTAAGGTAATAATTATTTAAATAATATTAAAATAAAAATTTTACGCCTCCTTACCTAAAATATATATTTTATAATTTTTTAAAGTAATAATTATTTAAATAATATTAAAGTAAAAAATTATACGCCATTTTACCTAAAATATGTATTTTATAAAACAATTAAGATAATAATTATTTAAATATTAAAGTAAAGATTTAAGATAATAATTTTTTTTAGCAATGTTATAAATTTAAAGTCTCAAATAATGGTAGAAAAATATTAATTTAAAAATTAGT
Organism: Limnanthes douglasii subsp. nivea; assembly: GCA_036936605.1. NCBI lineage: Eukaryota > Viridiplantae > Streptophyta > Magnoliopsida > Brassicales > Limnanthaceae > Limnanthes > Limnanthes douglasii. Next base: position 28,001,713 of record JAUPFV010000004.1, read on the forward strand.
ATGTTGGAATATAGTGGGCACAAGGATGCGGCATTTTGTTTTTGGTGTTACCTTTTAAAACCAATTAATGTTAATCGTTTTGGAGATAAGTTTTTGTTACATAAGATTTTAGGAATTGAGAAAAAGCACTTGAAAAATTTAAAGAACAGCACATGGAAAATTTAAAGAACATGAATGGCTAAACAAATGTTTTATTCGTTTAATAATCAAAGACAAAATATTGAGTACAGTTTGATTGAGTACAGTTTGAGAGAATATGAGAAAGAAGAAGAAGTAAACTATCGTGTACGCTTAATATGAGAAAGAAGAAGAAGTAAACTATCGTGTACGCTTAACTGCATCTTTAGATGTGATCAGATTGCTTTTGTGTCTGGCTTTTCGTGGACATGATGAATCATCACAATCATTAAACATTGGAAATTTTCTAGAAATACTTGAATGGTATCGTGAGCGTAAAACAAAGGTAAAAATAGTCACATTAGAGTATTTATAGAAAATTTCTAGAAAAGTTTCAAGTATCTTTACCTCTGTATTTTTACAAGGGATATGATGTAAATGTAACCATTTTTACCTCTGTTTTACGCTCACGATACCATTCAAGTATTTCTAGAAAATTTTCCTTGTTTAATGATTGTGATGATTCATCATGTCCACGAAAATCCAATCCCTGACACAAAAGCAATCTGATCACATCTAAAGATGTAGTTAAAGATGCAGTTAAGCGTACACGATAGTTTACTTCTTCTTCTTTCTCATATTCTCTCAAACTGTACTCAATATTTTGTCTTTGATTTTTAAACGAATAAAACATTTGTTTAGCTTGATTATGTGTGCTATTCACATCACCTTCATGTTCTTTAAATTTTTCAAGTGCTTTTTTCCAATTCCTAAAACCCTGTGTAACAAACACTTCATCTCCAAAATGACTAACATTAATTGGTTTAAAAAGGTAACACCAAAAACAAAATGCCGCAACCATTGATATTTATCAAACCATGTAACTTGAAAACTTCGGTTATTTTTTCCAAATTTTGTTTTGAGGAAAATATGATTTTTTGATTGGAAAGGTCCTTTCAATATGAATTCTCATCGAATTTTATCTCTAACATTAATATCAGAATTTTCAATAAGTTGGCTTAGTCCTCGATCACTCACTATATCTTCATTCAAATGAAATTCTACACTATTATCATTAGGTCTTGAGGTCTTGATATAGAGGATGAATCATATTATTACTCGAGCTACTTGAAGAACCAACACTATTCCTTGGTTTTTAGGAAAATAACGCTCCATTAAAAGTCTACAAATAAAAATAGCTTATTAAAATATGAAATTATTACATTAATAAATCTTAATATATCTTAATATATATTATTTTTAAAAGATATATAAAATAAAATATAACAAAACCAAATTTAATATCTTAAAAATATATTTTAAAATTTACATAAAAGTAAATAAAATTTGTTATATAAAAGATATTTTTAATGAAAATATTAATATATTATTTTAAAAGATATTTAAAAAAATAAAATTTAACAAAATCATTTAATATATAAAAGATATTTCAAAAGATAGATGAAATAAAATGTATAAACTATATTTTTGAAAAATTGATAGAAATAAATTCAATTTTTATATAAAAAAATATTTTTATATAAAATTTATATAAAATTAATACAATAATTTATAATATAAATATATAATTTTATTGAAAACAATAACAAATATTTCCATATATATTGTCTTTAAACAAATTAAAAATTAAAATCAATTATTTTATAAAAAGTAATCTTAATATATTATTAATTAAATATTATTTTAAAAAATATAAACAAATGATTATCTATAATATACTTTAGAAAATAATTTTTGAAAAATGATTTGAGTAAATAAAACTTTTGCTATCTAAAACCTAAGTGACCACAAATTATATCAGAAAAAAATATTGATTATGTTTTAAGATCAAAATAATTAAAAAAAATTCAAAAGAAAACAAACAAAACATACATACATACCTTGAAAAAATATATTGGTCAAACTCGTATCGTGTTCTTCGTGTTCTTCCTTCAGATTGTGTTTCCTTCAGATTGTGTTCTTCCTTTTCCCCTTTTCTTTAATCTCTTTGATATCGTCTCTCGTTCATTTATTATCTTTTTCTAACTCAAAGTAAGAGATAAAACATAACTCAAAGTAAGAGATAAAACATAATTAATTAGAAATAAAAAGATTGAACGGATATAAAATCAAAACATATGGCCATAATCCAAGATTTTTCTTTTAAAATTAAGAAGAGATTGAGATGCTGGAGACTACATCCAAACATGTATAAATATCAACTTAAAATTTTCTTTTAAAATATTCAAGATTTGTTACTTAAATTCTTCCTTAAAAATAGCCATAATCCAAGATTTTTTAAATATTAAAATTTCCACGACTTTTAATCTAAAAAGTTAGCTAAAAATAGTCAACATATTAATTTTTAAATTAAATGTTTTCTACTATTATTTGAGAATTTAAATTTATAACATTGCTAAAAAACAATTATTATCTTAAATTTTTACTTTAATATTATTTAAATAATTATTATGTTAAATTGTTTATAAAATATATATTTTAGGTAAGAGGGCGTATAATTTTTTACTTTAATATTATTCAAATAATTATTACCTTATAAATATTAAATAATTATTACCTTATAAAAATTACAAAATATATATATTATGTAAGGGAGCGTAGAATTTTTATTTTAATATCATTTAAATAATTATTACGTTAAAAAATTATAAAACATATATTTTAGGTAAAAGGGGCTACGCCCCGGGCCCAACGTAGATCCGCATTTGGAATGTCTCTTTTTGGTAAGAGCCTACACCATGTTAACCCAATATGGTTTTGAAACACTAAAACTCATAGTTCTCAATAAAATTTGTACATGTAATATAAAGGTAGTGTTTCGCTAAACCAAGACCATTTTTTTAGATTTCAAATCTAATTTTTTTTCGCCAATGTTAAATTATCAAACTATCTCTAGAAATATAAACCTTAATTTTTCCATCCACTTCATTTCTATCCCTCTCTTATCTCTCTCAAGTACCCATCTCTCTAATATTCAACAAAAACTCATAAACCATAACTCATAAATTCAAAAAAACAAAAAATCATCTCCAAATCTAGTTCATACGATCGATTTGAGTGACTATAACGACAACTTTAGCTGCAATCTTGAAGATTTTCGTTCGGACGAAGATGAACCACTAACTGACCATCTCGATACCGGACTCGAGGTAAAAAAACAAAGTTTTAGGCATACATACATTAATTCGCACGATTTCGTGCTTTGCGTTGTACAGTAGCACGCAAGAACATGCGTAGAAGATGCAAAATCGCGCATGTTCTAGCGTTCATTTAGGTAAATCAAAGCACAAAATCGTGTTTGATTTTGGTAAATCCACGCACGATTTTGTGCTTTGATTTGCCCAAATCCAGGCACTTTGATGCCGAATTTCGATTTTTAAATAAATGTATGAACTTGTTGTCAATTTAATGAGTTGAATGGTTGTTATTTTTTAAAAACAAAACTTGTTGATGAGTTGGGTAGTTGTTATTTTTTAAAAACAAGACTTGTTGTTAGCAAATACGTTATTTTGGTTGTTGAATGAATTACGATATTGTAGTTATTTTAAGTTTTACGCTTTGTAGTAATTTGTTCTATGCTACGAACCGAAACAATTACACAAGAACACGCGTGAATTCACCAAAATTGCGTGCACTATTGAATTAGTATGTTGTTAGTTTGCATAAAATAACTTATGTTAATTTAATTATATTATTAATTGAATGCAATTATATATTACGTATTTATTTGAAGGTTTGGAATAAGTCTTCCTTTGGGAATATCTTTGATACTATTAGGCAGTCTGAGGAGCTCATTAACATAAAGGAAACCATGCTTCAAAATCATTTTGATGATGTTAATAAGGCTGCTTTGGAGGAGGCTAAGTAGAATCACTTGGTTCTTCTTGATAGAGAGGAGAGCTTTTGGAGGCAAAAAGCTCATGCTACCTGGTTAAGTGATGCTGATAGAAATACTTCTGCTTTTCATAATTTTGTGAAGAAAAGGAATAAGAGAAACAGGGTTGATAGGATTAAAGTGGATGGTCAATGGTTAACTACTAAAGAGGATATTGATAAGTCTGCTGTAGAGTTTTTTAAGTCTTTACTTGCTCCTGCTAATAGTACTAATAGTGTTGTGTCTGATCTGCTTCTAAGGGAGGTAATTCCTTCTTTGGTTAGTGATGAGGATAATATGAACATCTCTTGTATCCCTGAGACTGAGGAGGTTTATGGAATTGTGAACTCTTTAAACTCTGAATCAGCAGCTGGACCTGATGGATTTAATAATGAGTTTTATAAGAAGTGTTGGGGGATTGTTGGAACTGATCTTTGTAATGCTGTTAAGGGCTTCTTTGAAGGTTTTACTTTGCCTAAAGGTGTGAGAACTACAACGATTTGTTTGATTCCTAAGTTGGATAATCCTAGCAGTTGGAAGGATTTTCGTCCTATAAGTTTAACAACATTGTTTTCTAGAATTTTGGGCAAGCTAATCAACAACAGGTTTGCTAGTATTTTGCCAAGGCTTATATCTGAGGAACAGGGTGGTTTTGTGAAAGGAAGGTGCATTCAAGATTCTATTTTTATGGCTCAGGAACTTTGTTTTGACATTAACATCAATAGAAAGGTGGGGAATGTGGTTATTAAGACTGATATGATGAAGGCTTTTGATAAGCTGAATCATGGTTTTCTTTTTAAAGTTCTAAAGTCATTTGGTTTTAACAATAATGTTTCTGCTCTTGTTAACAAGTGTATAAGTCAGGTTCATTTTTCTATCCTGGTTAATGGTGAATTGACTGGCTATTTTGTTGCTTCTAATGGTCTAAGACAGGGGGATCCTCTTTCCCCGAGTCTGTTTATTTTGGCAGAAGAGTATCTGATAAGGAGTGTTAAGCAGGCTTCGAATGGTGATGCAAGGTTTAGATACAAAACTAGAAGCAGTCAGAATGTTGCTTGCCTGGCTTTTGCTGATGATTTTATGGTATTTACAAATGCCAATTCTGATTCTATGATTGCTATTAAATCTGTTCTGGATAATTATCAGTTGGTGTCTGGTCAGGAAATAAATACAGCTAAATCTAAACTCATTGTTTCCAACAAGATGATTCCTCAACAAATTAGTATTATTGAAAATATATGGAGTATCAATCATACAAGCATGCCTTTCTGTTATCTTGGCTCTATAATTGCTACTAATACAAGAATGGCTCATTTTGAAGATTTGATTTACAAGGTTAGAGCTAGAATCATGGATTGGGACAGATTATACCTTTCTTTTGCTGGTCGTTTGATGCTGATTCAGACTGTCCTCAGTGCCTTTCCCAATTACAGATTGTAGCATTCCAATTTGCCTGTAGGCATCATCACTAGACTGGAGATATTGTTTAATAAATTCCTGTGGGGAAACAAAGAAGACAAGAGGGTGATTAACTGGACTAGATGGGGTCGTTTATGCAAGCCTGTAAATGAAGGTGGTCTTAATTTGAAAATACTTAATGATATGCAGAAGGTTTATGCAATGAAGATGTGGTTTAACTTCAGGAAGCAAAAATCTTTTTGGGCTAAATATATGTTGTCCATCTACTGTAGGGATAATATTCATCCTACTCTAGCTATTTCTCCTAGCAGGATGTCTAAACCTTGGGCTCGTATCATTACAATTAGAGAGGAGGCTGAGAACTACTTGTTTTGGCTGCCTGGTCGTGGTGATATAAGTTTTTGGTATGACAGATGGTGCTCTGATAGACCATTCATAAAGGTGTTTAATAATAACGATAGAAGAACTCTTTGGGACACTGGTGATACCTCTGTCAAAGAGTTGTGGATTAATAATGACTGGCATTGGGACAGGATTAACTCAATGGTCACAAGTATAGAGGCTAATAAGATCAGGGATGTTCGTCTGTCTGATAGAAATGATACTCTATTTTGGTCTTTATCAAAAGATGGTTCCTTTAGTAGTAAAGATACTTTGAATCACATCAGATGCAAAGATATTGTGTCTAAAATTTATGCAAAGTCATGGAATGCTGTTACTCCTAAAAAATGTTCTTTTCTGCTATGGAGGGCTCTACATAATTGGCTTCCTACTAATGATGTGATGCAATCTAAAGGCTTTCAGCTTGCCTCTAAGTGTGTTCATTGTAATAAAATTAAAAAAACTTACCATGCTGTAGTGCATTGTCCTAAGGCTTGGGCTGTCTGGCTGCATTTCAGCTCTATCTTCAATATTCAGGTTCGTTCTTACATGACACTCTCCCATGTTGTTATGAAGTGGTATTGGTCTTCACAAAGAAACTGTGATATCTTCAGTATTCTTCCTGCTATTATTGTTTGGTCAGTATGGTCTGCTCGAAATAAGAAGAAGATAAACAACGAGGATACTAGTTCTGCATCAATAATCAATCATATCATTTACATTCTAACTAGCCTTGATCATGCGAAAACTGGTCAGAAAACATTGGGGTTCTTTTCACAGAGAAGCTACTAAATTTGGTTGTGTTTATCAGATTAAAACAACAACTAGGACTTTGTTTTTACAGTGGAAAAATCCTAAACATGGAAGGTATAAAATTAACATTGATGGATCTTGTACCTTTAATCATGAATCTGGAGGTGCTGCATTGATTAGAGACAGTAATGGAGCTATGATCATCGGCATTGGTAGGCTGTATGGCAAATCGTCTCCTTTAATAGCAGAATGTCGCGCTCTTTTGGATGATCTGAGGCTGTGTTCGACACTGGGTCTAAGCAGGGTAGATGTTGAAGTCGATTCGTTGGTTCTGGTCAACCTATTACTCTATGGAAGCTCTATTTGGTATCTCGAACCTATGCTAAACTGTTGTAGAAGATTAATCAGGCCGGAGATGGTTGTTAGACATGTTTACAGGGAACAAAATTTAGGTGCGGACTGGATTGCTAAGGAGGTGTTAAGGACTCAATTGAACATGGATTATCTTGATACTGATGCTCCTTCGAAGCTGAGAGCAATTGTTTTGGGCTATCTTAGATTTTCGAATTAGGGTTTTTTCTTTTGATTTTGGGGGAACTAGATTTGGGTCAAGGTTGAAGATGACTTTGAGTCATTTGGTGTAATATTGCTTGTTAGGGCTCAATCTTTCTTTAATTTCAATAAAAGTCCTTGAATAAAAAAAAAAATATTACGTATTTATTTGTACGAAGTATCAATATGTTTTTGAAATTATATGTTGCATTGTTATGGAATTTATATTTTTAAATATATATATTTGAATCTAAATATTTATATGTAATCATATTTTGAAATCTTCTTTTAAACTTTTATAAATATCATTTATTTCAAAATATTTATATTTAGTCTTTTTCCTCAAATAAAATAGTTGATTTGAATATATAAATATATTTATTTTATATATAGTAGATTTTTTTAGATTATAAATAGTAAATATTATAATAAATAAATGTTCTTACTCCAAATATGAAAATCTATACAACTTTAAATTTATTTATTGTTAAATCTCCAACATTTATTGTATACATTTATTGTATACATTTATTGAAATTTATGAGATTTTAAGAAATTAAAGTTTAGTTTTAAAAAAAAACTGTAACTTAAAAAGATTTTAAGAAATTAAGATACCATAAAAAAAATAGTTCATTGTATTTATAGAAATACTGTGAGGTTATTAATTAAATAAAAAAAATATATTTTTACTGGTCTCAACGTGAATTAAAATTTAGATTTAAAAAAAGTATTAAGTGACATCAATATTTTTATAAATTAATATTTTAAGATTTATTGTTAAATTTTTATTTTTTATAACTGATACCATCTTTTATTGTGTGTATTTGTTCAATTTTTATGAGATTTTAAGAAAATAAAATTTAGATTTAAAATTTTCTTTAACTTAGACGTAAAATAAATATTCAATTTATTAATGGAATATTCAACTAATAATGAAATCATTATAATTTATTAAAAAAAAGTCACATCAAGTAAATTTTGAATACTGAAATAGTTAGAAAATAAATAAATACCAATTAAAAAATTGAAAAACAATTATAATTCATTAAAAAAAGAAATTACATTAAAATTTTGATTTAAAAATATTTCGGAGTATCTAACAACATCAGCCCATAAATAATAAATGTTAAATAAAATAATGGAAACAAAATACGAGGACTGAATATACAAATAATTAAAAAAAAAAGCCCCCAAGGGGGTAGCCGAGTTGGTTGAGTATGGCATTCTTATAACCAAAAAGTCATGAGTTCGAGTCCCTCTACATACGCTTTCTCGTCTGATGTGGTTTACCTTCTGGCGTTGGTTTGCAGGCTATCGCGTCAGACGAAGGGTTTACACTGCGCACACTCATTGCACTCTGAGTAGCGGCTGCGGGTTCCCTCCGAAAAAAAAATAATAATTAAAAAATAGTAGTTTTGTGCTCAGGGCAATCCACACCGACATTTTGCCAAATCCACGCAGGAACTCATGGGTGGATTTGGCAAAATGCTGGTGTGTGGAACTTGTATTTCCTAGCATGAAATCGTGCGTGTAAATACCACGAATATCATTTTTTTCTCCGAAACCTAAACCTGTGCCATACTACCCAAAACTAGCAATTAACATAGCAAATTGAAGCCAACGACCTAACTAAGCATATACATATAATAAAACATCAAAACAACAACTACAATTAAAGGAAAATTCGATTTTTCTGTCTGAAAAATAAACTCTAAATATCACTACAAGAGATGATTTTTTTAAAAAACCACCATGGTGTAGAGAATTGATATCTTAACAAGTCTGTGCTGTTGGATTTTAAAAATCTAACGTTTTCAAATATTAGGTTAGAGAGAATTAGGAGAGAATTAGGGTTTTAGAATAGAGAAAGTGACTGCATTTGGAGTTTTGGTTTTTATATGGATGGCAGTTTCGTAATTAAGCTAAGTCTCGTTATAGCCAAAACGAATCTCATTAAGAAAATGGGTCTTGAATTAGCCTAGACCATAAAGATATCCGCTTTTATTTCCACTTGACTTACGAAAAAGAGACCAGCGCATCCCTCTACTACATCAAATAGATTGCTACCTACCAAAAAAATCGAGAATGTTGCATTATGTCGGGTGACAACTCCTACTTTTTATTTCAATGGACGGGATGTATCCCAATGACAAGTTGAAACATATAACTCGGAATTATCAATAAAAATCGTACATATAATATAAAGATAGCACATTTAGCAATAAAAAGAGCTAAAAAACATAAAAATATTATATTTTCAAGGTGATAAGTAAATAGGAAATACTCACCTCGATGTGTTAGCAGACTAACCAACTTAACGGACAAAAGAACCAAGGGTGATTAGCTTATTTTATTTGAGATAATAGTCCAGGCTTATTCAACATTCATGTTATTGGACATAAGAGATGTTAGATGAAAAGACAGTGAAGATGATGCAATTGTTAAACATATTAAAAAAAGCCGGAGTGAATTCAAAAGATAGTGTAATTTAGTAGGTCATAAATTACACATTAAGGACTGTAAATGTTTTTTCAGTGTTACAGTCTCTACAAAACCAAAAGCTAGGATTTTTTGGTGAATATATCGGAAACGGTAGAATCACTGTGTCTTCCTGATAAATCGATCTGCAGCAGATCCGGAGATGTTGGTATAATTTGCTGAACTCCGTTAAAAATTATGTGTTTGATTTCATTTTTGTTTTATGCTTCTTATTTTCTTTTTATCTGATTATAAGAAAATAGTGTATTTTCCCTACAACTTGTATCAGAGCCAGGTTGGTAGCGATCGAAAGGAGGTCAGATTTGAGTGGGAGAAATGGCTACAGACGAAAGAAAAAAGAGATGGTGTAGGTTTTGGATTCTGGAAGATGCAGATCAAAGATTATTTGTACCAGAAATAACTCTATCAACCCCTCTCAGAAAAGAAACCAGAGAGTATAAAAGATGAAGAATGGACCCTTTTTGACAGACAAGCTCTTGGAGTCATCCAATTGACGGTATCCCGCAATGTTGCTTTCAACATCATAAAGGAAACAACCATGGCGGGTCTTATGAAGGCTTTATCCAGTATGTATGAGAAGCTATCAGCGTCTAACAAAGTTTACTTGATGAAGCGTTTATTCAATTTGCGAATGACGGAAGACGGCTAAGAACTTTGGTTAGTCACTGGACTTTGTCATGTGTATAAAAAATGCCACTGATATCTTTTTTGTATCAAAACAGGTTTCATTTTGCATATGTAGTCACTTTTGTTTGTCTTGATTTTCATCCGTGGTCACCTGTGAGTGACTGCGGATGTAACAAAGAGCCAAAAGAAATGGCCGTTTTGATACAAAAAAACATCAATGGCATATTTGATACACATGACAAAGTCTGGTGACTAACCAAGATTCTTAACCGACGGAAGACGCATCGGTAGCTCAACACCTCAATGAGCTCAATACAATCACAACCCAGTTGAGTTCAGTTGAAATTGATTTTGATGAAGAAATAAGAGCACTGATACTCTTGTCTTCACTATAGATAGTTGGAATGCTACTGTTACAACGGTGAGTAGCTTGTCAGGAAGCAATAATTTTAAATTCGATGATGTTCGTGACCTAGTCCTCAGTGAAGAGATTCGAATGAGAGAATCAGGTGAGTCATCAATATCCTCAGTTTTACATACAAATTCGAGAAAAATAAATTCAACCAGAGGATATGGACGCGGTAAATCGAACTACCGAGGCAAATAAAGAGACTGGAGGTCCAAGTCTAGGAATCCTAAAAAGTCCCAGGGGTTGAGAAACATCAAGTGTTGGAATTATGGGAAGACCGGGCACTATAAATTTTAGTACAAGAGATAACCGAAGTACTAGGAGAAGAAGATAGAGGTAAATATCACTTCAAAAGGAGACCATGTGTTGATATGCTCCTTAGAAAGTAGGGAAGAATCTTGGGTGTTAGACTCTGGAGGATCGTTTCATGATACTTTGAAGAAAGAATTCTTTGAGAGGTATGTCCCTGGTAACCTTGGAAAACTATATCTTGGTGATGATACACGTTGTGATATTATTGGTAAAGCATATGTGAAGATTAAGTTGAATGGGTTTGTCTGGGAGCTGAAAGATGTCAGACGTATCCCCGATCTGAGAAAGAACTTAATCTTAGTATGGAAGTTGGCTAGACAAGGCTATAATACGATCTTCCATGGTGACAATTAGAAGATTTCAAAAGGAGCAATGACGGTTGCTCGCGGAAAAAAAAGTGGTACTTTTTATAAGACAGCAGAGATGAGTTGCTCAATTGTAATAGCGGCAGGAAGCGAAAATCCAAATGTGTGGCACCAGAGGCTTGGCCATATGAGGGATGGAAATCTATGGTTGAGAATGAGACAGGTCTGAAGATTAAAAAGCTGAGAATTGATAATGGTGGTGAATATGAGGATACCAAATTCAAGAGGTTTTACTATGAGCACAGGATCAGGATGGAAAGAATCGTGCCAGGTTCACCTCAGCACAATGGTATTGTCGAACGTATGAACCAAACTTTGACAGAAATAGCCAGAAGCATTCGTATACAGTTTGGTTTACCGAATTAGTTCAGGGCAGAAGCAGTCAACATATTGGCCTACCTGGTTAAATTAAGGCCCATCAGTTCCGTTAAAACATAGAATATCCGAGGAGGTATGGAGTGGTAAGGATATAAAATTATCACATTTAAGAGTTTTCGGCTGTACTGTATATGCTCATATAAGTGATCAAGGCAGAAACAAGCTTGACCCTAAATCGAAGATATGTTTCCTGATCAGTTATGGCGAAGATGAGTTCGGTTATCGTGTTTGGGATGAGATCGGTTATCGTGTTCGGTTATCGAAGATATGTTTCCTGATCAGTTATGGCGAAGATGGCGAAGATATGTTTCCTGATCAATGAAACAATGATGTACAATGACATACATAAAACCAAAGCAACTGACTCAAAACCGTATAGATTAGTATTTGCAGATATCGAGGGAGTCCTAGACAGTCAAGAAATAGAGTCGATCAGATTAAACTCTCAACAAGAAGAATCAGTTGGACAGACCGATCGATATCAGTCCGACACCCTTCAGCTGACTGAGGCAGTTCAAGTTTTGAGAAGATCTTCCCGACCCTATGTTCCCAACATGAGATACTTGAACTATCTGTTATTGACCGATGGAGGGGAGCCTGAAAGATATGATGAAACTTGTCAGACTAGTGATGGTAGCAAGTGGGAGCTTGCCAAGAAAAATGAGATGAAGTCTTTAATCTCAAATGATACATAGGAACTAACTGAATTACCAATGGGTAAGAAAGCACTTCATAACAAATGGGTGAATCAGGTGAAAGATGAGCATGATGGCTCTAAGAGATACACAGCCTGACTAGTTGTCAAAGGGTTCCAGCAAAAAGAAGGAATTAATTACACTGATGTTTTTGCTCCAGTTATGAAGCTCAATACTATTATATCAGTGTTGAATATTGTTGCCATTGAAGACCTTTATCTTGAACCAGTTAGATATGAAGACTGCATTCTTTCACATGGACTTGGATGAGGAGATATACATGTATCAACCAGAAGGTTTCCTAGAAAAAGGAAAGAAAACATGGTATGCAGACTCAAGAAAAGTCTGTATGGTCTAAAATAAGCTCTAAGACAGTGGTACAAGAAATTCGACGGTTTTATGCATAAAGAGAGTTTCCAGAAGTGTAATGCTGGCCATTGCTGCTATTTCAAAAGATTTAAGTCCAATTATATCATTTTGCTACTCTATGTTGATGATATGTTAGTATGAGGTTCAGATATAGATGATATTGGAAGATTAAAACATCAATTGTTAAAAGAATTCGACATGAAGGACTTAGGTCCGACAAAGAAGATCCTTGGAATGCATATCACAAGAGATAAACATATTTTACAGTTATCTCAGTCAGAGTACATCGGTCGTGTTTTGCAGAGATTTAACATAGGTGATGCCAAGCCAGTCAATACACCTTTGGCAGGTCACTTTCGTTTATGGCTAAGATTCCTTACACCTCAACTATTGGGAGTTTGATGTATGCGATGGTCTGTGTGAGTTGTAAGTAGGTTTATATCAAACCCAAGAAACATTCATTGGGAAGCTGTAAAGTGGATTTTGAGGTACCCACTAGGCACCACAGGAAAATGTTTGTACTTTGGTAAGGGTGAGTTAAAGGTACAAGGCTACATAGATGCAGATTTTGGAGGTGAAGTTGATCACCGGAAAAGCACCACCGGTTATAGATTTACTGTTGGAACTACAACTGTTAGTTGGATGCCGAAGTTACAGAAAATTATCACTCTATCGACTACAGAGGTTGAGTATGTAGTAGTGACTGAAGCCAGTAAAGTGATGATATGGCTTCAAGTTTTGTTAACCAAGTTAGGATTCAAATAGAAGAAGAACGTTCTGCATAGTGATAGTTAGAGTACAATTCAGTTGGCGAAGAATTCAATATTTCATTCGAGTACCAAACACATCAGTTTTCATTATCATTTCATCAGATCCTTATTGGAGGATGCGGTTCTAGAACTGGAAAAAAAATCCAAGGAAGCAAGAATCCAGCTGATTTTGTTAAGAAAGAGAATAACCATTGAAAAATTGAAGTTGTGTTCAGCTTCAGTTGGTCTACAAGAGTAATAAGACCGGAAAGATCTGATGCATAGATCAAGGTGTGAAGATAGGTTGAAACCAATCTTCAAGTGGGAGATTGTTATTTTGACATAATATTCCAGCCTTATTCAACATTCATGTTATTGGATAAAAGAGATGCTAGATGAAAAAATAGTGAAGATGATGCAAGTGTTAAACACATTAAAGAGAGTTTGAGTGAACTGAAAAAATAATGTAATTTAGTGGGTCATAAATTACACATTAAGGACTGTGAATGTTTTTTTCTTTTTTTTAGTGTTAGAGTCTCTATAAAACCAAAAGCTATGGTTTTTTTGGTGAATATATCGAAAACAGCAGAATCATTGTGTCTTCTTAATAAAATTGATCTGCAGCAGATCCACAGACGTAGGCATTATTTGTTGAATTCCGTTAACAATTGTGTGTTTGATTTCACTTTTGTTTTATGCTTTCCATATTCTTTTGATCTGATTGCAAGAAAATATTGTATTTTCCCTGTAAACACCAAAGTTTTATCACTTAAACTCTTCTGAGTCCAATCAGACGTCCCACCAAACTCTATTTTAATTGACTTATCAATTTCTCCGTTCTTATCACATGTATGGAAACTGTTTTATATATATAAAAAGAAAATGAAGCATTTTTTTATATAAGTAAGAACATATCTCAACTAGTATGAGGCTTTTTGGAGTAGATCAAAAGCAAAGTCGCGTGGGTTTTCGGGCCCAAAGCGGACAAGATCGTACTAGTGCAGAGATTAGTTGTTCTTACTTATATACGGAGACAAAATGTACGGTAGCCATATTCTCAACAAATGGTATCGGAGCATGAGGCCCAAACAAAACACGGTGTAGTGGCTGATGTGGGTGAAATTGTCAGAGGTCGAACATGATAAACCAACAACCATGCTCAAGGTGAATGGTATATTTCATTAGATCACCTGTGTCATCTAGCTTGGAGTGCATGTGGCTCATCAAGCGATGTGGCTTGATTGGAGTGTATCAAAACAATGGTACTTGACTAGAGTGGCGTTAATGAACAAAGAAATGCGGTGATAAGAGTGAGCATATAGATCCGCTATAAATCTCTACGAGTCAAGTAGTAGTAACTTGATTAGAGTGAGAGAATGTAAGTCAATTGAGAAGAGGCTAAAGTGGTACTTTGTTTGAGAGGATGATTTGTTAGGGTGACGATGAAAGTCCCACATCCTATAGACATGGGAAAAATCAGTGGTATATAAGTAAGAACATATCTCAACTAGTATGAGGATTTTTAGAAAGTGGACGAAAAGCAAAAAAGTGGGGGTCGGTCTTCGGGCTCAAAGTGGACAATATCATACTTATATACAGAGGCGGACCTTCCGGTACCCATATTCGTAACATCAACTACATTTTTTAAAGTTTTAAAATGCATAATTATTTTTTTCGAATTGCAAATATACCATAATTATTTAATTCATCTTTGGTATATATATACAGTTAAATTTTACATTTTATCTAAGAAAAATATACTTAGAAAATAGACCACCAATTTTCTTTACTTTTATCAACAAAATTCTTGTAATTATAGGATTTGAAGTTTTGGATCGCAACCTCATTAATAGAATGGATCAAATATGATCAGCCACCGACTCTAAAGAAACATAAGCAATAAATATTTTTTAAAGAAAATACAAAAAAAACAATACTTATGTATAACATTTATATGGTTCATGGTGGCGTAGCCAGGACCAAAACACTATTGTATCCTTGCAGACATAGTGACAACCATAGAAGAATTTTTTTCATTCTGATATAAAAAGAAGAATTTGCAAACCGATCTATTGAATTCTAAATTTATGTTTACAATGACTATATATATATATATTGCGTGAGTTCAGAGTAGGTGTATTAAATATTATAAAGTTTTCGTTCAATACACTATTGTTTCTTAATTCCAATTAGTGTATAGAATACAGCAAATGATAAAATTGCCCTCTCTAATTTTCAAAACACATAGTCTACTTGTTATTCTCGTTCTTGACTATTTCTCTCTACCAGAAACACAAATAACCTCAAATTGCCAAACCGCTTCAAATTGCTTCAAGTCGCCTCAAATCTCTTCAAATCGCACCTCAAATCGCCTTAAATCGCATCTAAAATTTCCTTAAATCGCTTAAAACTGCTTAAAACGCTTCCAATCGCCTCAAATTGCTGCCGGTCGAAGATCGATTCCGATGTTTAATTGTTATTCTTATTCTCGAGTTGCTGCTAAGAACTACTACTAGCGAAACACCCAAAAGCAGAAAACAAAATTGATTGGGAACCCTAGTCATCAGATGACGGATTGAAAATAAAACGGATTAAGGTATGATAATAAATTTTAATATGATTTTTTTATCAGCTAGTTTCTAGAGATGGCTTAAATTAAATGATGAATGCAAGATGTTGTATCTAATAGTAATAGTTGTTAGTGGTATTGATTTCAACTAAATATGATGAGTCCGAATTCAGAATACTCCCTGGAAGGGCAGATCAGTGTAATTCTCTCCGAAAACCGGACAGAACTTTTGGACCGGACAGATCACTTCGAACCAATGTGAGCCTAAGGCTGTTCGAAGTATGACAAAAGTACTAAAAAACCTAAACACTTCCTGACTAAGCTACCTGTCCTCCTGCTTAGAACTCATGGGTCTTTAAACATGATCCGGATCCATTAAACTTGACCCGAAAGCCCATAAGGGCCCAAATAACATACTATAAATACTCAACCACTAGCATTAACTTCTCGTAATGAAAATTAACTGCTGCCAAGCTGCTTAATTCTCTCTCCACCTTGAAACACCCTTACACCACCCTGAAACTCTACTTGAAATTACCAGCCTACCCTCAGGCTACTTTTATCCACACCAAATTGGCGACCACAGTGGAAGGCGACGGTGCCTGAATCAAGTATTCGAAACCAATCAAAGAATTTCTGTCCGAATGAATTCGGATAATCCAGAGCTTCCACCAGCTTTGCTCGAAGTGGTGGAGGAGAACGATGAGTATACTGTCCAAGAGCGCGACAGGTTAAAGCTTGAGATAGAAGCTCTGAGGGCTGAAATGGCCAAGATGGGCATGAAAGAGAATTCCAAAGCATCAGCTGCTCATCACACTGACAACCCTCGAGAGCCTGAGGCTTCGAAAACTCGTGTGAGCGCTAAAAAGACACATGCCAGCTCTAAAAAGTCTAACCGGTCCAAGCCTGTGGAGAGCTCTGACTCAAGTTCAGAATCTTCGGGCAGCTCTTCGGACAGTGTGGGAAATGAAAAATCCTTGTCCTCTAGCAGTGATGAGGGTCGAACCAAGAAGAAACAAAAGCAAGTTAAGAAGTATTCCAGAAAAAGAGATCACCATGGAAGAATGAAAAGGCATATTGGAAAAGGATCATCTCACCACCGGAGGTATACAGACAAGATGTTGATGGATCCTTTTGCTTTCCACGATGAGCCAAGTATCTTTGCAACTCCTAATGAGGATACCGTGTTCAGTCGTGGAAGGAATTGGAGGCAGTCTCCACTGTCTTCTAAAATCCTGTCCGGAAACCTCCCTAAGAGGTTTGACAGCACCAAGATGGAGAAGTACGATGGTAGTACTGATCCGGACAATCATCTGGAGCAATTCAAGAACTTCATGATGAACTTTGATGATGATGATAAACTACTTTGTAGGGCATTCTCCCAATCTTTTACGGGGAGTGCTCTGAAATGGTACAACAGCCTGCCTCAGGGTTGTATTAAAGACTTTGATACTTTTTGGGTGGCCTTTCGAAGGCAGTTTGTGGGGAGTAAGGAGCTGAAGGGCAATGGAGACACAATAATCCATTGTGCCCAAGAGCCAAATGAGTCGTTAAAGGAGTACATAAGTCGTTTTGTAAACACAAAGAATGTGTTGGCTGATTGCTTCGAACAGGTGGCAATAGCATCCCTAAGATAAGGTTTGAACCCAGGCAACCTGGCTGATTCGGTGACCAGGAAGAAAGCCATGACCTAGGGAGGATTGCTAAATCAAGTTGGCAAGCAAATAAACGTTGATGAAACAAAAAAGACCAGGGTGCACAGACAGGTGAGATCCACCCCGGTGGCACCAACTCCAAATCAAAACCAGTCCGGGAATAGAGCAAGAGAAACCGGACAGGGGCATGGTAGAGGAAAAGCTCAGTCCCAGCCAGCTGCTCCTGCTCAAAGTCAGCAATCCAGAAACAAAAGAGGGCCTTGGGTCCAACCGGAGTGGTTCGCAGAACTTAAAGAAAGCGTGGCCACCATTTTTGATAAAACAAAAGATGAGGTACACTACCGGAGACCGGCAACCTTGCAGTCTCCCAGAGAGCATCGTAACAACTCATTTTGCCAATACCACAATGATATTGGACATGCCACTGATGATTGCATAGCGTTGAAACAAGAGGTATAAAACTTGATTGAAAGGGGAAAGTTGGGTGCATACGTTAAAAGAAAGGGAGGCAACAGGCCTGACAACACTCACCGGGCTGGTCCGGGTAATGCTGCCCCAGAGGGGGCTATGGTAATAGTTGAAAGGTTTGATGTGGAATCTGAATACTTGGATCCTGATCCAACACGAAACAGAGTGGGTGCTATAGAGGAGCGTTCTAGATCCGTATCCGGGCTCATTAAATTCTTCGAGTCACTGACAATTTTCGGAGGGGACACTGTGACAGCTCCTACTATTTCTTCAAGAAAAAGTCATGTTCATAATTTGGCCTCCCAGCTAGAAGGAGGCATGACCTCTTATCAATCACCAAATTCATTCCCATTCATTGTCTTTGATGGGGATGATTTAAGAGACATTGCTGGCCCTCATGAGGATGCTGTTGTTATAGGAGCATCTATAGGGGGCAATGAGATAAGGCGAATTCTGGTAGATCCTGGAAGCTCTGCCAATATCCTTTTCCTAGACACTTACAAGAAAATGAGAAACCCAGCTGTGATTCAAAAGTCAGACAGGTCAATCGTGGGCTTCACGGGCAGCTCAGCCGATGTGATCGGGGAGTTTGAAGAAGAAGTGTTGTTGGGCAGGGGCCCTTTCAAGAAAATGGTTAGAATACTCTTCATTGTGGTGGATTGTCCCACCTGCTATAATGCTATTTTAGGGAGATCTTGGCTCTCTAGGATGCATGCGGTGGCTTCAACAGTCCACCAGTGTTTAAAGTATGCTGTTCAGGGACAGGTTGGGGTTGTCCGGAGCAGCCAAAAGATTGCAAGAGAATGCTATGCCACTGCCTTGGCTCCACGAACGCTGGGGGCAGTCCGTATAAATGATCAATAGCAGTCCGAGGGTCTTCCTGGGGGTGAGGGTGAAATTGATGACCCCAGAGAGACCCCCGGAGTGTTGATTCCAATTGAAGAGGTTGAAACGCACTGCTTGGAAGAAGGAAAAAGTGTCAGGATAAGGTCCAAAATGCCATCAATATTGAAAGAAGAAATGTTGAAATTCTTGAAAAACCATCAGCACGTTTTTGCTTGATGCAATGCTGATGTTACTGGAGTTCCATCAGAGGTGATTTCCCATCACCTATTTGTCCGGAGAGATGTGGCGCCAGTAGTACAAAAGAGGAGAGCTTTCTCAAAAGAAAAGGCTGATGTCATTGTACAAGAGGTTGACAGGCTCACAAAGATGGGGCACATTAAAGAATCTCAATACCCTTTGTGGACTGCCAATCCTGTCTTAGTAAAAAAGAAGAATGGCAAATGGCATATGTGCATTGACTTCACAGACCTCAATCGAGCTTGTCCAAAAGACTTGTATCCGGTCCCCCGGATAGATCAGTTAGTAGACTCTACTTCTGGGAACAAGCTTCTCTCCTTCATGGATGCCTTCTCCGGGTACAATCAGATTCAAGTAGATCCAAAAGATCAAGAGCATACCACGTTTGTCACTGATAGGGTCTACATTGCTACAAGGTGATGCCCTTTGGCTTGAAAAATGCTGGGGCTACTTATCAAAGGTTAGTCAACAAGGCATTTGCTGATCAAATTGGAAGAAATATGGAGGTTTACATTGACGATATGATGGTAAAAAGCGTGGATGAGCAGTTGCACTTGTCCGACCTCCAAGAGACTTTTACCAACTTGGCCAAAGTAAATTTGAAGCTAAACCCTGAAAAGTGTGTGTTCGGAGTGCAGTCCGGGAAGTTCTTAGGGTATATCATAAGTGAGCATGGAATACAGCCCGACCCGGACCAACTCAATGCTTTATTCCAGATGGAGCCTCCTCGAAACATTAAAGAAGTACAGCGATTAACGGGGAGATTGGCTGCCTTGAACAGATTCATCTCCAGGTCTTCGGACATGTGTGCTCCATTCTTTCAAACCTTGAAGGGTGCAAAGGGGTTTGAATGGACACCACAGTGTAATGAAGCATTTAATGAAATCAAGAAACATCTTTCCTCTCCAAAGACTTTGTTCAAACCAGTTGATGGGGAGACTCTCTTTGTATATTTGGCTGTTTCAAGTTGTGCCATTAGTGCTGTGCTAGTAAGGGAGGTTGATGGGCATCCTCACCCAGTGTACTACATCAACAAAAGCTTGATTGATGCTGAGAGGCGTTACTTGAAACTTGACTGGAGGATCTTCTCTAATGCAATATCTGTCCGATGGCATCGTGCCCTTGGATAAATCACAAGCCAGAACATTGAAACACAGGGCTCGTGGTTTCATTATGATTAGAGAAGTCTTGTATAAAAAGTCCTACAGCAAACCTCTCCTACGTTGTTTAGGGGATCATGAGTCACAAATGGTTCTCTCCGAATTGCATGATGGTGAGGGATCAGCCCATTGTGGATTTAGAGCTTTGACAAGAAGAGTGTTACTCTCCGGATACTATTGGCCATCAATTATGAAAGATGCTAAGGAGCTGGTAAGAAAGTGTGACCCATGCCAGAGGTACAGCAATGAAATTCATGTACCAGCCATTCCTTTGGAATCAATTTCTGAGCCCATCCCTTTTGCTCGATGGGGATTGGACTTAGTTGGGCCTCTCCCTGTGGCGTCCGGAGGGCGTAAAACCATAATTGTAGCCATTGACTACTTCTCGAAGTGGATAGAAGCAGCCCCCTTGGCAGGCACAACCTCAAAAGCTGTTATAAAATTCATTCTATCCAACATATGTTGCAGATTTGGTGTCCCCCAGAAAATAACAACAGACAATGGGCCACAGTTTGACAACAGAGAAATGGAAAGCTTCTGTGCCTCAAGGGGTATTCAGCACTGCTTTTCTTCACCTTTCCACCCTCAAGCCAATGGGCAAGTTGAAGTGGCTAATAGAACGATACTGTCCGGTTTAAAGAAGAATTTAGAAGGGGCTTCTGGGAAGTGGCCTAGTTATCTACAAGAAGTCTTGTGGGCCTACCGAACAACACCTGGGGCTGCAACACAAGAATCCCCTTTTGCCTTGGTCTATGGAATGGATGCAGTAGCCCCCATAGAGAAGACACTCCCCTCCTTTCGTGTTCATAACTTCTCCGGACAGGTTAATGAGATGGCAATTAGAAATCAGCTTGATTTGATCGAAGAAAGACGGGTGAAAGCTCATCTTAGAATGACACACTATCAGGGCTTGATGAGAAGCAGGTTTGCTTCTAAAGTTAAAAGAAGAGATTTTCAACCAGGAGATAAAGTATTAAGGAAAGTTTTCTTGCATACTAAGGAAAAGCTCTTCGGAAAGCTGGCCCCAACTTGGGAGGGTCCATATACTGTGGTTGAAAGAATCAAGCCTGGGACATACTGGTTGGAAGACAAAGATGGCAGGGTTTTAACTCACCCTTGGAATATTGAACACCTTCGAATGTACTTGGAATAAAACTTGTGTAAATATTTACTTGTTTAAACATCCATGTAAATATTTGGGGGCATACCTTCCCCCCTTCGGTGGCACGGAGAGCTTTCAATAAAACTTGGTGCCTTCTTCAAAATTCTCTAAGTATTTTCAAAATTTTGTCTCTTATCATACTACCCGGGTTAAAAGATTTAAGGGCTATTTAAATTCTAGCCGGAGAGTCTTAATACTCTCACAATACAATAAAACTACTTAAACTCCAGCTATTTAAACAAATAATGAAAGAAGAGGATGGTTGAGCAAAATAAAATATTCATTCAACAACTTAAAGTTGCCTTGGCCTTCCAAGGACTTTTTAAACAAGTTTGGGCACAGTACAAAAATCTGTCCGAATAATATGGACACCATCACAAAAAGAGTGCCTTGGCCTTCCAAGGACTTTAGTTCGAATAAAAGATAGACAAAATAAATTATAAGTTAAGGTTGAGCCTTTGAAGATGGCTCACCCTCATTTGCTTTCTTGCCCTTGATGTCGCTCTTCTCTTCGACTATCTTCTTACCCTTGGGGTCAATCTCTTCCTCACCTGGGCTCTCTCCGGTTTCCTCTTCATCACCGGACGAAGACTCACCGGAGTACCCCTCATCAACCATGGTCCAGTATGGGAGATCATCATCATCCACATAGCGCCATAATTCCCCTAGTCTCCTCTTCGGGAATTTCTCGTGAAACAGGAGGACCATGTCAGACTTTACCTTTTGAATCATTAGCTCCTCGCTTCGGATCATCTCCCTGGCATAGGCGTTGATCCTGGCCTTGATCATGGCCTCTTGATCCCTCACCAAAGCAGCTTTCTCTTCAACAGCCTGAGTCACTGCATTCTCTAAAGCAATTTTATCAGTGGTCAGGTTGGTGACGAGCTTCTCCTTTGCTGCAGTTTCTCCCCTTGAGGCTGTCAGGTCCTTCTCCAGTCCGGACAACTTAGCCCGGAGATCTTTTACGGTCTCTTCCAAAGAAGCAACTTTTGTGTTGCTTTCATCTTGATTCTTCTTTAGCTGATCATTTGCCTCTTTGAGCAAATCAACCTTATTAGCAGCAGTCCGGAGGTCCTCGGACAGTTTTTCCTTCTCAGACTTGAGGTCTTTGATGGTGTCTGCCTGGCTTCGGACTTGCCTTTCCAAAGTAAGTATTGGCTGCACGTTGCTAAGGATAGAATGGGCTATAACATCCCTCTCACTGGAAACCATAAAAGTCTTACCGTTGAAGTTAACTGTGTTGGAGCTGCTTGGAGGGACGTAGGGTCCTGCGAACTCGTCTCTGGGCAGCCCAAGAAAATATTCACCAAGTCCACCCAGACCGGTGATGTCCATTTCGTCTAAGTTAAGCTCTCCCCCTCAACTTCATCTGTGTGGAATTCCCTTGGGATCTCTTCTTGAAAGTCTCTTGGGATCTCTTCGGCCAGTGTAGGGTCAGTAGGGAAAGAAGGCTCCGGGTCCCGGAGAGCAACCTCATCTCCTTGGGAAGTCTTCTTCTTCTTGGCCTCCTTATCAGCACTCTCACTTGTTTGCTTGCGAGTCCTCTTAGAAGCCCTTGAGGGCTTAGGGAGGTTCACTTCCTGCTTTTCGCTCTCCTGTTCCACCACTTGTAAAAGGGCTGCATCAATTTGAACCTGTGCCAGTCCCTCTGTGTCTGTTGGGGCCTCCTTCTCATCGTCACCTGCCACCCTCTTGCCTTTCTTCTTCTTGCCCTTCATTTTACTTGGGGCTCTGGCACGGGCAGGCAGGAAGAGAGTCCCATCCAGTTTATGAGACCTTCTCAGCACGATGTCTTCATCAGCTTGGGTGGAGAACTCCTCCCAAGTTAGGTCTCTTCGACCTGTGGTGTTCCACAGGTGAGACCTTGCTAAGTTCCCAGAAGTGAAGGCTTTATGGAACCGGTTCTCCCAGTTCTCTGCAGCCCAAGCGTTAATTTTTCCACAGGTAGTCTGTCCGGCCTTTAGGTAGTCCCCGAACTCCTTTGGCAGCTCTGTTAAAACGAGAAGAAACTGATTAGCATAAATTCAAAGAAAAGGGAAAATCGGACAGAGACTTAAGATGAGAAGCTTACGGTCACTCCTCCATCTACTCCTGAGGAGGCTTGGATTCTCTCCGGTCTTGATTTTCTTGCCATTCTCCCATGAGCCACTGACAAATAAGAATTGGCTCCTCCATTTGCTCTCCGACTCCAGGAGATCATCGACAGCTTTAAGATCGTTCCCCATGTTGAAATGGTAGAAGGGGAACTGATGATGTTTGCACAAGTTGGCCACAGCTGCAAACTCTTCCATAGGAAGAGGGATTCCAGAAAACCTAGACGCCATAATACATGACATCAAGGTGAACCAACCATTGGGGCTTAACTGTGATGGGCAGAGTTTGACCAAGTGAAAATAGCGCACTATCTCCGGGTCCAGTGGGAACCTGAGTCCCCAGTTGAATAGCTCCGTGAAGAAGACTATCTCATTCCTTTTGCAGTCCATCGGGGTCTCCGGATCAATGGGAATTCGTATCTTTACATTCTCAGGGATCCCCCACTTAGTGCGCAACCGACCCAGATCTGAAGTATGGATGAACGCATACTTGGTCTTCAGAAAGGCCAAAAGATACTTGAACTCCACTTTATGAAAGCATGGCCCCACTCTCCCTTCAAGGCTCTCCGGCAGGTCCGGACGCCTCAGATACAAGTCCTCTTTGCCCTTCTTGGCAACAACGATAGCAGTATCAGCCTGTCCGGAGGACTCGGACTCAAATCTAACCTCCTCAGTGGAGTCCTCCATCTTCTCCTCCATAATCGTTGGGGGAGCTTCAGTAGAAATAGTCCGGGGAGGATTGAGGCTTGGCAGAGCTGATCCTCCGGACTGTTGGCTGTCCGTATTTACCCGACTTCTCACCTCAATTTGAGTTTTTGAGGTAGAAGATTCCTTGGGGGGTAGTGGGCTGCTGGCCTCTAGTCCTGACAGCCTCTCCCGGGGAGCCCTTATAGTTGCCCCAGACCCTGATACACTATCTTTTGCCCCCGATTTCGATGGTGTGTTTTTAGAAGAAAGCCCTTTGACCAACCTACTTGGCCTTTTCATGATTAGCTTGTCCGGGGAATGGTCAGAGTCAGACCCCATAGCAATGAAAGAAGATTTTTTCCTAAGACTTGTGACAATAACTCCCGGTTCAACAGCAGGGATCGACTCCTGAACTGAGGAGCCAGATACTATGGGGGAGAGCGTTGATTGAAAGAGTTTTTTAGGTTTTGTACCTTTGGAAGAAGATGAACCTCTATCAGATTCTGCGACAGAAGAGGCTGGTTTCTCAATAGGCGACGATGGTAGCCCTGCAGCAAGTCGTTTTTCCTTCTCAACTCTTTGAGCTTTCTCCAATTCCGAGAGATTAAGCCAGCCGCCCTTGATCAATGTTGTTCTTGCTGTAAACATAAACAGCCAAGGAAGTTTTGAAGTTCTAGAGAGATAAAGCTCTGAGTAAAATTGCAGAGTGAAATTTGAAAGAGATAATGAGACAGTGAAAAGTGAATTAGAATTTATAGTAAATGTGAAAAAGGAGTTGATTCCTAGGAGAATCCGAAAAGTTGGGCAATGATTAAAAGACAGCGCTGATGTCATTAATGGCATTTAAAAGAGGTAACGTGTTCGAGAAAGTGGTGCGAAGTTCAAGGTGAAAAAACGGCTAAAGTGACCAATCAGAGAATGACACGTGTCCCATTAACTCTGGCAAGAACCGTTTAGAATTCGTAACGTTCGGTCTGTCCGGGTTTATCCACAATTCTCTCCGGATTGAAAAACCACTTCCTATAATCGGACTGTTTTTCAGTTCTTTGACAAGGACACTTGTTCAAACATCTAAAAAAGGGGCTCCTGATGAGTCCGAATTCAGAATACTCCCCGGAAGGGCAGATCAGTGTAATTCTTTCCGAAAACCGGACAGAACTTTTGGACCGGACAGATCACTTCGAACCAATGTGAGCCTAAGGCTGTTCGAACTATGAAAAAAGTACTAAAAACCTAAACACTTCCTGACTAAGCTACATGTCCTCCTGCTTAGAACTCATGGGTCTTTAAACTTGACCCGGGTCCATTAAACTTGACCCGAAAGCCCATAAGGGCCCAAATAACATACTATAAATACTCAACCACTAGCATTAACTTCTGGTAATGAAAATTAACTGCTGCCAAGCTGCTTAATTCTCTCTCCACCTTGAAACACCCTTACACCACCCTGAAACTCTACTTGAAATTACCAGCCTACCCTCAGGCTACTTTTATCCACACCAAAATATACCTGATTTTTATCAGATTTTGAAAAAACATTAGTGTTCTGCCAGTGATTGCAAAACCCTATCAATACTCTAATATACATAGCTTACTATAGATAATTTAGAAAAAATATTTCTAAAATGTTTTGTTGTTAGTGCTCCTGAGCTATTCTGCGGCATTCTGATTAGTTTAACTTCTGCTTTGTATCAGCATACAATATAAAAAAAACTTAGCCACGAAAACCGATGATGTCAAATTAGCCAAAAACATTTAGAATTACAAACTAAAAACAACAATTATTTTTCATGAAATTAGCTACAACAAGACTTGATAGACGTCTTTAACCTAATCCTGAAATTTATTAAGCTCCTAACTACTACTAGTAACAATGTGACCTAATAAACACATTGAGATTAAACAAGTTTCCAGTGAAGGTATATCATTGAGCACTGCATTCTAGTTCTTTCGTTTTAGCAGTGCATTATACTTTTCTTATTGAACTTGTTATTGCTGTAAAAACAGCAGGTAATAATACTGATATTACTATGATGTCTAGTTTACTTAAAAGCTCTAACAATAGTTGTATTAAATAGGTTTAATACTATTATTTCTCCAAATTATTTTTGTTTATTTATCAACAGGTTTTAAAAAGAACAAGAAGTCATAAAACCATAAAATCAGTCCGTCAACCTACAATATTTAGATCTAACATAGAGTCGGTATCTAAATTATGCCGAAATTCAGGAATTACACAAAAACATATTGATGCTACAATACCCATTCCATTTTACAATCTCTTAAACCAAATTTTTAGGGTTGACGGTCAATTCAAGATTCGAAAATTTTGGGAGTTGACGATCGAGATTATTAAAAGATATGACCAAATGAAAGATGGTTTTATCTTTGGGGGGAAGCTAGTGCATCTAACCAAAAATGATGCAAATGTGATACATGGGTTGGATTGTGAGGAAAAGGAAATCGAAGTTTTCAATGACATAAAATTTAATAAAAACACAAGCAAAACAGTTTTGTCTCCTATATTACAAACTTACTTCTCGGAAGTATTGCATAGGCAATAACCCAAACATCTCACCAAGAAGAAGTTAAAGAAAAATATTGAAGAGGTTACCAAATTGGATAACGAAGAAGCTGTGAAAGATGTAGGTATAATGCTAGTCATGTACCTATGTCTCACATTATTTTTTCTACTTGTGGGGAAAATCTGTCGGAAGCTCTTGCAAGATTTATAGAAAATGAGTTCCCTTGGCTATACAAGTACGATTGGGCTAATCTAATTGTGAACAAACTAACCAACTCAATCAGGAAAAAACACAAAACCAATCCAGCTGGAACAGTAGGATATGTACAACTCTTAATTGTAAGTAAAATATATAGCTTATTTTATATAATTAAGAGTATACTAATATATTTTTTTACTGTTATACTAATAATTTATATTTCTTTCATTTAACATTTGCAGTGTTTTTTGTTGGAACACACAAAGAATAAGATTACCACAAAATGATTTCCCAAGGTGCCTACGATGGGTAGTAGAAATGGGATTGAGACAACAAGATAAGGTGTAAAACTTGTTTGAAGAGATAATGGAAGACAAGGTAATGTGTACATTTTAACGATTTTGTAAATCATAAATTGCAGTAATAAATTATTAATGTTAGTTTAATATAATTTACGGTTTTTATGTTTTGAAAATAGGTAATAGATGGTGATTTATTACTTCTGCCTTACAAAGAAGTCAAGATGAGGAGAGTTGAAACTGATAGTGGAGAATGGGTCAGCAGAATAACAGGGATTGAAGAAGATGTAAGAGAGGACAATGGAAAAAGGGTCCGCGGAAAAACAGGGATTGGAGAAGAGGTAGTAGAGGACAGTGAAGGCAAAGATGATTTTGTTGAAGACGGAAATAATAAAGTTCCAACAAACCGAATGAGAACGAGAAGTGCCTCTCAAATAATGAAGTTATTGATAAAGAGTGGTGAAAATAAAAAGGAATAGAGAAAGTGGAGATGAATGATGTTCCAACAAAAAGAATGAGAACGAGAAGCACCTCTCAAATAATGAACCTGCTGATAAAGAGTGATGATAAGAAAAAAGGAAAAGAGAAGGTGAAGATGGAGGAGGAAAGTGAGGACAGAGAAACAAGTGAAAATGAAAATTTTGCAACGTGGGACAATGAAGGTGAAAGTGATGATGAAGACGAAATGGAACACAATGGAAAAGATAGAGAGAAGAAGAAAGACAGCCCAATATCATCTAGTGACTCAAAAGTTGAGTGTATGATACTGTTAACAGAAAAGAAGAACTCAAGAGTGCTCTGAAAAAGACACAGGTATTTTATACAAAAAAACTATTTATAATAAATAAAAATTTATATCTAATTCTTCAATTTTCAAGAAAGCCTTGAAAAGTCAAATACAAAGTTCAATGCTCTACAAGTAGAGATGAACGAGAAAGAATAGGTATAAAGTTTATTTTTATAACTGTTTTATAACAATGTTAATACTAACTTAGATTATTCTAACAGAGAACCAAAGAGCTTGAAAACAATGTGATGACTCTAAAGAAAGAAGTGGCTGAGCTAAAAGATATTGTTGATGTTGATGACTTCCAAACAAATCCAAGAGATGAAATATTGAAAAGAGTCAAAGAATCGACAATGAAATATGCCAAAAACAAGACAGAGGCATAAAACAAGATAGAGGCAAAAAATAACAAAGAAGTATCTCCTTCTTTATTGGTAAAAAGGGTTCATAAAAATATAACAATAAAAAAAGAGTTCCCTGATTTTGATGTCCAACAAGTTCAAAAGAAACAGAAGAAAAGGGAACACTCTATCAAGGACACTGAGAAAGGGGAGTAGAGTAGAGCAGCGAAAAGGATTAACATGGGAGAAATTGAAGAACTTACTCCCGAAGAAATCTAATTAGTTTATAGAAGAAGGGGAGATCCAACTGAGCTACTAAATGATAAGGATATCAATAATTTCAATAGGATTATTCAACAAAAAAACTCAAATAGGTAATAAAATTTAACATTTCTAAGTGCTTAAAACTATTTTTAATATACGTTTTGTTTTGTTTTATGTGATATGCAGGGCTTCAATTTGAATATAAGATGATTTATGTGTGGATGCGTATCATCTTCATACAATTATTGGATGTGATGACGTTGGAATTGAGGTAGTTAAATTTAACTTTAAGTACTGTTTAAAATTATTTTTATGTATGTTTCAATTATAGGGTCGATTCTTGCTTGTTTTAAAATTACTAGCTTAAGGAAAGGTACCCTCACGTTGTTTATGGTTAGTGGGGATTTCTTATTTTTTTATTTTTTATTTCTGATTTTGCTATTATATTCTTTATTAATATGTGATGTGATTCATATAATAAATAACATTATTACTATTGTTACTTGTAATATAAATAACATTAATAATACTGTTATTTATACTACAAGTAACAGTAATATTTTTTTTTAGTTTTATTGCAATTTTGATTCATATACTTTTGTAAAGATTTGATAATTTATTATTAGATCATTTCGAGTTCTTTTAAATCAATTAGATTGTTAATGTTGACTACTATAAGAATGTTTCAAGGTCGAATATATCTGAAAATGTTTATTCTTTGAGGATAAAACATGGGGCCTGTTACTTGAAAATGCTTGAATTGTTTCAGATGTGGTGTTGTGCTCTTATTTGATGATTTATGTTGTTAATATGTTTGGTTAAAAGGGTTTCATACTGCAAGAACTCTCAAAATTATCTTAAAAGTTGTGAAAGTAGTACTGTTTGATTCAAAAATTATATCATGTTTTAGGTTCCATTAACATTTCAATTGTATTTGCTTGTAACAAAGTGATTGTTCCATCAAATATGATCTAATAATAAATGTGTTTGTTTATTCAATGGATCGACTTTAGCACTGCCACAAGAATCATGTCACCGATCAATAGTTAGATCCATGTAAGATATGGTCAGATTGGTAGCTGAAATCTTATCGCAGTTTGGATTTGTTTAACGTTATTGTACTTGTTTAACGTTGCTGTGACTTTCCCTTCAACAATATACATCTAGTAACATATTTTTTTTTGTTATTTTAATATTACAGGTGATAGATGGTTATGCTTCATACTTAGATAGTATGTATCAGCCAGAAGAAGCAAGAATCGACTCTGAAAGGGAGAAAGTCGTAACAATTTCGGCAGCAACATCGGTATATGAATTATATATTTAAATGATTATAACATAATCTATATTTTACTAATTTTATAAATAAATAATTTATTGCAGCAATACAATATTGAAATGGCAAAAGGGATCCTTGATGACAAATTAAGAAGGTTTGCGTTTGCTGAATCTCGGTATGTTGCTATTCTACTTCACACAACACGAGGAAAAAGAACAATAGACCATTGGACATTATTAGTTCTAAATACACGTGAAAAGACATGTACACACTATAACTCGTTGTTGCTAAGAATAAAAACTACACAAGACAAATACACGAAAACTGCAACGAAAATGGTAAGCATTTATCGTAAATATCTATTATAGTATAATATCGTCTAAAAATAACATTAATATTTTTTTGCAGATAAATCGTCTAAAGGAAATAGGATTTAGGATTTATAAATGAGATGCAACTGTTATAAGCGAAAGAGAATGTTCGTAAAAAAAATATTTGCTTGATTGCGACATTATGGTATGCGCTTATTTACATGATCTCTACAGCAAAAAATAAATTGATATCAAATATAATGAAGAGATGGGCAATATTTTGAGAGCTAAATTGTTTTACACCTTCTTTAATGACAAATTTAGTGTAAAGTAAATGAAATTAAATTTGTGTACTCTTCAAATTCAATGTTGTAAAAAAATTTCTGTGTTTTGTAACTAATGTGATCTAAAATCGTTTATGTAAATCAGATGCTTAAGTACTTTGATTCAAAGTAACTGTTTTATCTTCATTTGTGGTGTAAAACAATATTTATGAGCTCAATTATATTAAAAACTACATTGTTAAAGTATAGATCATACACTTTTGATGTCGACCATGGAATAAAATTAATTATCCGTATAATAAGTAACACCAATAATATTGTTAATCATACTACAAGTAACAATAATATTATTGTTATTCATAACTAAAAAATTAAATTGCACTCTTCATAGATAATATTATAACTATAGTTTAATATGAAGTCCTATAATTTTTGTAATTTCACTGATATATTTGTCTTATTTTTATTTACCAATGCTACGAGTAGTTTGATTTAAATTAGCAATTTGGTGTTAAACTGAATTTGTTTAAAAAAATATTGATAAAGGTAATCAATCCAAAATTACATAGTTATAGAATAGGATTCAAATATTTATGTTGTACGTCAAAAGGTAAACCAAATTAAATATGTTATAAATAACACTAATAATATTGTTAATCATACCAATAGTAACAGTAATACTACTGTTAATCATACCATAAGTAACAGTAATGATACTGTTATTCCTAATTAAACCAATTATTCATCAGCAAATAAAAACCATATGATAACGATATTCGATATATAATACTACAATAAAACTTAATAAAAACCAAAACTATTTAAAAAGAATGTGTATCCAATAAACATAAAAAAAAATATGTTTTCGTATTTGTTATGACCATCAGCTTTACACCTACTACATTTAATCTTTCTTACAACCAGTTTACCTCGTGAATGATTTTTTTTCTTTGGTCTACCACGTTGGGTTAACGTAAATCAAAGACAATTTTATCAATAAGAAAATAAAACGATTTTATGGAATTATCGTAAAATGGGATGTATGTTTTAAGAATTATACAAAGTCGGCCCACTAGACCAGAATTTTTGTATGGTTGGTGTAACTTAAGGAAAATAACTTTTATATATATATTTGAGTTTTAGTCTATGGTAATAATTATATATAATCATTTAATATTTTCTATTTCCTATAATAGTTACATATTATTATATTGAGTGTACTATAATAACATTGAATTATATTGAATCTTTTGATATATTCGGTACCGTTTAAGATCGTAATTCTTGGGCTTTAAGAGTAGGTTAGAAATAATAACTATCTTAGTTACTATTTAGTAATATTATCGAATCTATATATAAATTTGTATTATTTTCTTTCAAAATATCTATCTATTTATATTATATATATTCATAAATAAATTATATATATATATATATAAATTAACAATGGTTTTCCGTAATAGTTGCGCAGTGTTCTAAACCTGTTATATATATATAATATAAATGACTTTTTATTCTCAATTTTAATTATTTCTACTAAATTAAAATTTATTTATTATTATTATATCATACTAAATATTATATATAAAAGAATAGATTTATGAGTCCATAAAAATCTGTGTAGCTTCATTTGTATCCATAAATAAGACTACACCAATAAAACGAAGATCTATATAAGCGCATGCGGAGAATAATTTTAAAGTTTAGTACACTCATCTGAATATTTCAGATGAATGGTCTACAAATTATAATACACGATGTCAAAAATTTTATATATAATATAAATGACTTTTTATTCTCAATTTTAATTAGTTCTACTAAATTAAAATTTATTATTATTATTATTATTATTATTTCATACTAAATATTATATATAAAAGAATAGATTTATGGGTCCATAAAAACCTGTGTAGTTTCATTTGTATCCATAAATAAGACTACACCAATAAAACGAAGATATATACAAGTGCATTGACATGCAGAGAATAATTTTAAAGTTTAGTACAGTCATCTGAAATATTTAGATGAATGGTCTACAAAATATAATACAATGAACAAACAACTTTAAAAGAGAGGTATATATATATATAAGCGTCTGACTCATCATGTTGGTGTAACTCGTGCTTTAGGATCTAACGGATTATGATATCTTTTAGAAAACAATGTCTCTAAAAAATGAACATGAAGTTCAGCTAAAAGCTTTAAGGTGTCAATATGAAGATGAGTGCTTGAAGCTCCGAGAAGAGTTGAATCTCCATATGTCCAAAGTTAGTGTCATCTGTCAGAATCTAACTAGATTGCATATCTTTCATATTTTAAGAGTAAGTTAGTGTAAAAAATAAGACTACACCAATAAAACGAAGATATATACAAGTGCATTGACATGCGGAGAATAATTTTAAAGTTTAGTACACTCATCTCAATATTTCAGATGAATGGTATACAAAATATAATACAATGAACAAACAACTTTAAAATTGAAGGTAACTTGATATGATGTCAAAAAAATTATGTATAATATAAATGACTTTTTATTCTCAATTTTAATTATTTCTACTAAATTAAAATTTATTTATTATTATTATTATTTCATACTAAATATTATATATAAAAGAATAGATTTATGAGTCCATAAAAACCTGTGTAGCTTCATTTGTATCCATAAATAAGACTACACCAATAAAACGAAGATATATACAAGTGCATTGACATGCGGAGAATAATTTTAAAGTTTAGTACACTCATCTGAATATTTCAGATTGAATGGTCTACAAAATATAATACAATGAACAAACAACTTTAAAATTGAAGGTAACTTGATATGATGTCAAAAAAATTATATATAATATAAATGACTTTTTATTCTCAATTTTAATTATTTCTACTAAATTAAAATTTATTTATTATTATTATTTCATACTAAATATTATTTATAAAAGAATAGATTTAGGAGTCCATAAAAACCTGTGTAGCTTCATTTGTATCCATAAATAAGACTACACCAATAAAACGAAGATATATACAAGTGCATTAACATGCGGATAATATTTTTAAAGTTTAGTACACTAATTTGAATATTTCAGATGAATGGTCTACAAAATATAATACAATGAACAAACAACTTTAAAAGAGAGTTATATATATACATATATTTCAAAAAAGCATCTGACTCATCATGTTGGTGTAACTCGTGCTTTAGGATCTAACAGGTTATGATATTTTTTAGAAAACAATGTCTCTAAAAAATGAACATGAAGTTCAACTAAAAGCTTTAAGGTTTCAATATGAAGATGAGTGCTTGAAGCTCCAAGAAGAGTTGAATCTCCATATGTCCAAAGTTAGTGTAATTTGTCAGAATCTAACTAGATTGTATATCTTTCATATTTTAAGAGTAAGTTTATGCTGCAGAAAAAAATGCAGAGAGCTTTATTGCAAAAGTTGTTGAGGTTGACGAGTGACAAGCCCGAGGAGGTGCAAGAAGTGAATTTCAAAATGGTTGGATCCCTTAATAGACGAAAACGAGCGAGATATATTTTCATGTTATTTAATCTGTTACTGTTTTAGACTAACTTCTTGTCTTGGTTATGGTAGGTAACTCATGGGTATGGAGTTGAAGCCAACAATGAGAGAACACTCAGTAAATGTAGGGTAACATACAGGCTCAGTGTGGAGGTATATATATATATATATTGTGCATTATAGTTTTACAGGGGAAGTTCAAATAATAACGGTATGAGCTTGAAAATAAAGCATTATCTTTCTAGCTGGGGTAGCTAATGTTAGAGCTAAGTTTTCTAGATGTAAGTATCAATTTTTGGCGTCTAGGAACGACTAACTTACAAAATATATTTCTCTTTTAGTATTCCCTTCTTCTTTATTTGCATTATCAAATAGAAATAAAAATAAGTAATAGACTCACCAGATTTTAGTTTTGACAGGACCTTTGGTAAGGCTAGGAGCTCATTGATTATGAGAAATTTTGTGTTAAAATTTGAGAGTCCAATTGAATTATTCTACCCCTTTAAATATTTATAAAAGGGAATAATTTGTCTAACTATTGAGAAACAAATCTATTAAGTGCGGCAAGGTTCGTGCCAAGATCTAGGACTCCTTAATATTACATGTTAGTTCAATAACCTCCATTTTACATAGATGAATAAGGTCTGATTTGCTAATTAAGTAACCTGTAAACTTTCTTAACCAGATGTCGAACATGTACTTTTCTACGTTTAGCTTCAAATTACCGACCATATATTCTCAAAGAAATCTTTGAGGTGGATTACGTGGTTGACATCATGATTGCGTGTTATCAACATATCATCAATATATGCTTGTAGATTACGTTTGAGTTGGTTTGAGAAATTTGTGTTTACCGACTGTTGGTAAATGGCTCTTGCATTGTTGGAGCCGAATTGTAATACTGTGTAACAGTGTAGCCTACGTTTTGTTATAAAAAGCGTTGTGCTCTGAATCACCTACATGCATTGTGGTTTTATTGTATACATAGTATGAATCCATGAAAAAATGACATATGAATTCTTGAAGTTACATCTACTAATTGGTCGATAAAAGGGACTTGAAACCAATTATTTGGACATATTTTGTTGAGATTAAGATTTTAAAAAAAGTGAGGCGGGTCCCAATCGGTTTGGGACCTATAAAAAGTTAATCAAACAGTTTTGAGATGATTATATAATGCATATATTCTTTGTAGACGATTATTGATGAGGTCTTTTCAACCTATTTTTAGAACTTTAATTGATATCAATTAAGTTAACGCAGATGTTCAATTTACCATTTTTATTTTTTATTAAAACTCGATCGACGGTCTTTAATGGATAAAAAGCTTCCTCGCCATGATCCATTTTTCTTAGCTAGTCCACCTCAACTTTAGTTGTTTTGTCATTTTCTTGGGAAAATTGTGTTCGATTATGTTTGATAGGCCTAAATTCATTATCCATTGAAAACTTGTGACATATCATTTCAGCAGGCACGTTGGTGACATCTTGATGCAGACAGATTAGCGCTAGAATTTATGAAGACAGGCGATCACCCAAAGAATGCAGCGAATTGACAGTTTTGGAGCTCCCGGTGTCCGATTTTGGCCCATAGCACCTTATTTCGAAGGGAACGACGCCACAAATTAAAATCACCAGCTAAGCTCGTGACATATGGCGTTTTTTGGGCATTCAGAGTCGTTTATTATTTTATTTTGAATTTTTATTATTTTAGGGCATTTTTGGTATTTTCGTATTAGGATTTTCATTTGAACCCTTATTTACACAGACTTTGTTTACTCTGTAAGGTAGTTGAATTTTGATAAAGAAAATTAGGGTTTCCCTATATTGACTTCTCTGCGTTTACTCTATATCATATTGGTATCAGACACAGACAGTCCTGCGAGATGGTGCGAGGAAGACTAGAGGTCGCAGCGGCGTTGCTGGTGAAAGAGATGCAAGTGATTTTGGAGATCACGAGAATGCTGACCTGCGCCGTCAGGTCGAGTATCTTGCCCGTCAGATGGCTGAACTTACTAACAGGCAACCCGGTGTGGAGGCTGAAGGTCCCGATAACCCTTTTGGAGAAAGGTCCGAACATAATGCTTTTCAGGACCGCTATTGGGAGCTTGGTTTTAATGTCAATATTCCTGACTTTGATGGTGGCCTTCGGGTGGAGGAGTTTGTTGATTGGTTATCCCAGGTTGAGGAGGTGCTGGACTTCAAGAAAGTTCATGAGGAGAGACGGGTAGCTTTGGTTACCATACACCTGCGCGGTAGGGCACAAGCTTGGTGGTAGCAGGTGAAAAAGATCTGTGCACGGGAAGGCAAGGAACAAGTACGTAGTTGGGAGAAGCTTAAGAAGAAAATCCACAAGGCATTCTTGCCTTACAATTTCGAGCGAGAATTGTTCCAGCATTTCCAGAATCTTCGTCAGGGGCCGCACTCTGTGGACGAGTATACAGAGGAGTTCTTTCAGTTGCTTGCTCGTACAGATATGAACGATTCAACACATCAGTGGGTATACCGCTATATTGGGGGGTTGCACCCTCAACTCCAGGATGTGTTGAACATGTTCGACCCATTGTCTGTTTCGTAAGCTCATCGGCGTGCCCTGCAGAGGTTGTGACTGGTGATGTTGGTGCAGTTTTGATGGTACGACGCACTTTTCTTTCCCCTCGTGTTCCTGATCAGAGTGACTGGCTGTGGAATAATGTGTTTCAGTCCACTTGTACGATTGGCGGTAAGGTGTGCACCTTCATTATTGATGCTGGTGGCTGTGAGAATGTAATTTCCGAGACAGCGGTTTCGAAGCTCGGGCTGAAATCAGAGTCGCACCCCAAACCATACAAGCTAGCCTGGCTGAGTAAATATACTGATAGCACTGTGTCTAAACGTGTGCTTGTAACATTTTCTGTGGGGCACACATACCGGGATGAGGCGTTTTGTGATGTAGTGCCTATGGACACTTATCACTTATTGCTTGGCCGCCCTTGGCAGTATGATTTATCTATTGTGCATGATGGTCGTGCGAATACTTATTCATTCTTTTTTCGGGGTAAGAAGATTGTTCTAGTGCCGCCAAAGCCTCGGTCCCTCAACATTGGCTCTGGTCCTTCCACAACGACCTTGATGTCCCGTGCTCCTTTTCAGGCGGCCATGGAAGAAGCTGGTGTGGTCTTTTTGTTGTTTTGTGATCCTGTTGTGTCTGACGTGTTTGCAGATGTGTTTCCTTTTGCAGGAGTTTGCAGATGTGTTTCCTGAGACTTTGCCCCTCGAGTTACCTCATCTGAGGGATATTCAACATCAAATCGACCTGGTTCCCAGTGCTGCTCTCCCAAATCGGCCCCAGTATCGCATGAGCCCGAATGCATGATGAATTACGTCGACAGGTGGAGGATTTGTTGGAGAAGGGGCATATTCAAGAAAATCTCAGTCTATGTGTAGTTCCGGTGTTGCTGACACCGGAGAAGGATGGTTCCTAGCGTATGTGTGTGGACAACCGAGCTATTAACAAGATCACTGTTTGCTACAGGTTTCCTATACCTCGTCTGGATGATCTTTTAGACCAGTTGGGTGGCGCTTTTGTGTTCAGCAAGCTTGATTTGAAGAGTGGATAACATCAGATTCAGATTCGTCCTGGTGATGAGTGGAAGACGACGTTTAAGACGTGTGAGGGACTGTTCGAGTGGCTGGTGATGCCGTTTGGCCTGTCTAACGCGCCGAGCACTTTCATACGTGTCATGAATCAGGCATTGAGGCCTTTCATCGGTAAATTTGTTGTTGTTTACTTCGATGATATTCTGATCTATAGCGCTAACTCTTCTGTGCACTTGTCCCACTTACGTGAGGTGTTATTGGTGCTGCGTCGGGACAAGTTTTATGGTGCTGCTACCAAATGCTCGTCTATGTCCCCATCTGTCTAATTTTTGGGGTATATTGTCTTTGTTGAAGGGTTACGAGCTGATCCGAGAAAAGTTGTTGCAGTGGACCAGTGGCCTCGACCTACTTCCATCACCGAGGTTCGCAGTTTTCATGGTTTAGCTTCTTTTTATCGGTGTTTCATTCCTCATTTCAGCAGTGTTATGGCCCCGATTACGGACTGCATGAAGGGTACAAAATTTAAATGGTCTGAGGATGCTGACGTGACGTTTGCAGAGATTCAACGGTGTCTCACCACTGTACCTATTCAGGTGCTGCCCGACTTTTCCCAGCCATTGAGCTTCATTGTGATGCGTCTAAATTTGGTATTGGGGAAGTTCTTTCCTAGTCAGGGCATCATGTGGCTTTCTTTAATGAGAAACTGGCGAGTTCTAAGCTGCGATTTAGTACTTGCAGCAGTTCACTTTTGTCATCAAGCAGAAGACCGGTATTACGAATCAGGTTGCTGATGCTCTGAGCCGTCTTCACAATCTGCTGTCTGAAATGCGAGTTCAGGTTCCTGGCTTTGATTCTTTTGTTGACCTTTATTGAACTGATTCAGCAGGGGACACATTCTGATTTTTTAATGGAGGATGGCTTTTTCTTTCGCGGAATACAATTGTGTATCCCTGACAGTAGCTTGCGTCTTCAGTTGATTAAGGAGTTGCATGCCGAGGGTCATGTGGGCCGTGATAGAACATATCAGTTGCTGTCTGCATCTTATTTTTTTCCTTTGATGCGTTATATCTCCCGTTGTCGAGTTTGTCAGCTGGCCAAGGGAACATCCACGAATGCGGGTCTTTATTTGCCATTGCCAATTCCTACTCAGCCCTGGACCGACATCAGTATGGATTTTGTTCTTGGATTACCCCGGACTCAGCGTGGATTCGACTCTATTTTTGTGGTGGTTGATCGTTTTTCTAAGATGGTACACTTCATCCCATGTAGAAAGACATCTGATACAGTGTGTGTCACGCAGATTTTCTTTTGAGAGATTTACCGCATTCATGGCCTTCTTAGTGCCATTGTTCCTCACCGTGACACGAGGTTTGTGAGTCATTTATGGCGCAGCTTATGGCGCATGGTGAATACGCAGCTCAGTTTCAGTAGTGCCTACCACCCTCAGATTGATGGTCATACATAAGTGGTTAATCGTTCCCTCGGTAACTTGTTGCGCAGCGTAGTGGGAGATCACCCGAAGGCGTGGGATCAGCACCTACCGCAGGCAGAGTTTTCCTACAACCATGCCCTTAACCGCTCGACGGGTATTTGTCCTTTCCAGGTGATGTATGGTGTTGTGCCCCGGGGTCCTGTGGACTTTCTCGCCCTGCCCTGTAAAATTCGTGTTCACACAACTGCTGAGGAGATTGTCTCGCAGATTCGCCAAACCCACCAGAAGACCTATGATCAGCTTGTCTTGAGCATCGCCAAGTATAAGTCTCAGGCGGATCATCATCGTCGTTCTGTACAGTTCGAAGTTGGTGACTATGTGTGGGCAGTTCTAACCAAGGCTTGGTACCCTGGCGGTGAGTACAACAAACTGGCCGCCCAGAAGATTGGCCCTGTGGAGATTGTAGAGAGGATCAACCCGAATGCTTATCGGCTGCGCTTGCCTAGCCATGTCCGTACGTCTGATGTCTTTAATGTTAAGCATATGATTCCTTATGCAAGTGACTCTTCTGACGATGAGACTAGTTCTGATTCGAGGGCGAATCTTCTCTACCCCGAAGGGGATGATGTAGACAGATTAACACTAGAATTTATGAAGATAGGAGATCACCCGAAGAATGCAACGAATTGACAGTTTCGGAGCTCCCGGTGTCCGATTTTGACCTACAACACCTTATTTCGAAGGGAACGACGCCACAAATTGAAGTCACCAGCTATGCTCGTGACATATACATTTTTTGGGCATTCAGAGTCGTTTACTATTTTATTTCGAATTTTTATTATTTTAGAGCATTTTTGATATTTTCGTATTAGGGTTTTCATTCGAACCCTTATTTAAACAGACTTTGTTTACTCAGGAGTTTAATTTTGATAAAAAAAATTAGGGTTTTCCTATATTGGTTATACAATGAAAAATATCCAAATTCCCATACATAAATTTTAAAATGTTGGTTTATATATTATATTATAGGCCTATGCCATTATGTCCGCTCATAGTGTTATTATTTCAATTTCTTCATCTGGTTCGACCAAATTATGGGTCTTTTATGAATTATCTATATTTTTTAAAATGACTGAGAGTCTTGGTGATCGCTATTTATTTAATTGAAATAAATGACGTAACATTATATAGATAGTATTTTATTGTTGCGGATGAAGCCAATCCGGTCCTTGATTACGTACGAGAGGCATTGATATATCGTTGATACAATTGCATACATTTGTTTATGGAAGCGTCTTCCAAAGATTAGGTTATATAATGAACGGGTATCTACAATCATGAACATACATTTTACTTGTAGCATATGCTCTCGCTAACCAAAACTACTTCAAAATTTAATTTATCATTGACCGATATGTTTATCGTTGTGCATCAAGTTATGAAACTTTGTATGGATTTAAGAATTCTATAGGTTCCTTAAATCGGATGTTGGCCAGACTCATTATATCCACCATGATCCTCTGAACCTTTCACCTAATAATTTTAGTAACAATAGTGTATGCGTCCTCATATTGTGCCGCAACTTCTCGAAGGTCATCGTTAAAACTAATTACTGGAATATAATCGGCATATATCCAACATCTGTTCTAAACTTCTATTTAGCGAGCATTGCATGTGACGCATTCATTGAATATTTTCGTGTTTGTTGTACAAGATTCAGGGAAGCCTAACAAGAAGAGTGCAACAAAATCCGAAACTCATGTAAGTGCTATTGAATTTAAGTCCAATGATTCGCCTCTGATATGAATAGCTGGATGATAATGATAA
Source organism: Limnanthes douglasii subsp. nivea (assembly GCA_036936605.1). NCBI lineage: Eukaryota > Viridiplantae > Streptophyta > Magnoliopsida > Brassicales > Limnanthaceae > Limnanthes > Limnanthes douglasii. The sequence continues at coordinate 28,042,754 of JAUPFV010000004.1, forward strand.
CTTATTCCTGTGCAACCTGTCTCACAAATGACGTAGAATAAAGAGACCGAGGACCTAGGAAACCCGTATGGCGTTGGATTTAGACACCAGTAGCTTATTTGTAGGATAGGTTAATGTTTCTTTGGTCTGAATGAATGATACTTAATCACACGTAATTTCATTTGCAGAAAAAGAGTCAGGCCGATGCTTTGAATATATGTGACTTGTCTGTTGAAGGGTCTCTGAATCCATATTGCTGATGATCTATATGCATTTTATCGAAGGTAGTTGTGCTCTCTTAGAGCCGGTATATGGCAAAGTTTTTAATCCATGAGAAAGAAAGATATAAGTGAAGCAATGAGACCGGAGTTTGAGAGAATGTCAAAGATTACTTATGTTAACATAGACAAATTCAAATCTCATTATCTGGAAAAAAATAATCTTTAAGATATTTCTTCAACCCTTGTTAAAAATATTTCCTAAGTGGCCAAACCCTCTTTAGATTTGGTGTATAATTTTACCCAAAATATACCTACTCATCAGATAGACATAAATTTACACTCTACACTATTAGATTTCGACTAAGAAATTAGATGTCCTTTCTTTACAATACCTACTCATCAGATAGACATAAATTTACACTCTACATCATTCTCACTTCCGATGTCAAAGTTACGAACTTGCGAATGTGATGGAAACAAAAAATCGTAAATACCCGTTCATTTCCAAAACACCGGTTCATCTCCAAAAGTTACATTTCTTTAGATTAGTAAAAAAAATCGAAACTTTTCCATCAAGTAGATATAAAAAACACAATGTGGAATTTTAAAAAAAATCACATGATTTCGACATCTGAAGTCAAAGTTATGAACATGCAAAGCTAATGGTAACAAAAAATCGTAAGTACTGGTTCATCTCCAAAAATCTTATTTTTTTTGACATTGGTTAAAAAATAACGAAACTTTACCATCACATAGATATAAATATTATAACGTGGAACTAAAAAAAATCAAGTGATTACGACGTCAGAAGCCAAAGTTACGGAATTAAAAAAAATAATGGCGAGTACCGGTTCATCTCCAAAATTCATATTTTCGAAATTAGTTAAAAAATACAAAAAATTACAATGATGTAGATATTAAAATATAATGTGGAATTAGAAAAAATCACATGATTCCGACATTTGAAGCCAAAGTTACGGACTCGCGAAGGTTATGGTAACAAAAATCAACAGTGAGTACCGTTCATCTCCAAAAGTCATTCTTTTACGTTAATTGAAAAATAAAATAACTTTACCATCACGTAGATATCGAAAAATAATTTCGAATTAAAAACAAATTACATAATTCCGACATTCGAAGCCAAACTTACGAACTTGCAAAGGTGATGATAACAAAAACAATCGTGAGTACCGCCGGTAGATTCCAAAACTCTTATTTTTTGAGGTTAGTTAAAAAATACTTAAATTTTACCATCGCATAGATATAAAAAATTAATATGGATTTAAAAAAAATCAGATGATTCCAACATCCCAAAAAAAGTTACGGACTTGCAAAGGTGATGGTAACAAAAAAACAATCATGAGTACTGGTATATTCCAAAACTCTTATTTTTCGATGTTAGTGAAAAACAATCATGAGTACTAGTATATTCCAAAACTCTTATTATTCGACGTTAGTGAAAAAATACTAAAACTTTACCATCAAATCGATATCAGAACTTAATGTGGAATTTAAAAAAATCACATGGTTCCGATATCCGAAGCCAAAGTTACAGAATTGCAAAGGTGATGGAAAAAAAACCATAAGTAACGGTACATTCCATAACTATTATTTTTCGGCATCAGCTCAAAAATAGCTACTTTACCATCCTGTAGATATAAAAAAATAATGAAGAATTAAAAATAAATCAGTTGATTCCGATATCTGAAGTCAAAGTTACGAATTTGCAAAGGTGCTGGTAACAAAACAAAATCGTGAGTACCGATACACTTTAAAACTTCTGTTTTTCGACATTAGTTAAAAAATACTGAAACATTACTATCACGTAGATATCAAAATATAACATGGAATTAAAAAAAATCACACGATTGCTAATGAGTTCGGATCTTACAAGCGCAACCAGCCCATTAATCCGAACAGGGTAATTCAGACCATATCATACCACTATAAATCCAAACAGGACAAACGTAAATAACTTTTGACTAAGCTATTTGCTAATCTACTTAAAAACTAATGAGTCTTTGAATTCGACCCACTTTCACGACCCGACCCGGTAAGCCCATGAGTCAATAATTAAGGTATAAATACCTCAACCACTCTCACTAATGGGGGTGGTCAGAATTTAATACTAACATGCTGCTTAATTATCTTACTACTCCTCCCACTAAACACAAAACACTCCAAAGTTACTAAAAAATTTAAAAAACTACCCTCAGCCCAAAATAAACCAAACCAATTCCGACTTGCGAAGCCAAAGTTACAGACTTGCAAAGATGATGGTAACAAAAAAAGCGAGTACCGGTTCATCTCCAAAAGTCCTTAATTTTTAAGAATTTTAGTTCAAAAGATATCGAAACTTTACGATCACGTAGATATTAAAAAAATGTGAAATTAAAAAAATCACAGGTGATGGTAAAGTTACGGACTTGCCAAAGATATCGAAACTTTACGATCACGTAGATGCCAAAGTTACGGACTTGCAAAGGTGATGGTAACAAAAAATCTTGAGTAACGGTTCATCTCCAAAAGTTATATTTTTTATATTAGTTAAAAGATACCGGAACTTGACCATCAAGTAGATATCGAAAATAATGTTGAATTTAAAACAAATTACATTATTCTAACTTCCGAAGTCAAAGTTACGGAGTTGCAAATGTGATGGTAGCAAAAAATCGTGAGTATCGGTTTATCTCCAAAAGACCGGTTCATCTCTAAACGTTACATTTTTTATATTACTTTAATATCGAGACTTTACCATCAAGTAGATATAAAAAAATAATGTTGAATTAAAAAAAAATTACATGATTCCAACATCTAAAGCCAAAGTTACAGACTTGCAAAAGTGGTGGTAAAAACAATTGTGAGTTATGGACTTGCAAAGGTGATGGAAATAAACAAAATTACATGATTTCGACTTCTGAAACACAAGTTACGGACTTGCAAATGTGATGGTAACAAAAAACAATCGTGAGTACCGGCTCATCTCTAAAAGTCCTATTTTTTGAAATTAGTTAAAAAATAACGCAACTTTACCATCACTTAGATATAAAAAACAATATGGAATTAAAAAAAAAATCACATGATTCTGACTTCCGAACCAACGTTACAGACTTACAAAGGTTATGGTAACAAAACAATTGTGAGTATCGTCTCATCTCTAATAGTCATACATTTTTACATTAGTTAAAAAATATCAAAACTTTACGATTATGTAGATATCAAAATATAACATGAAATTAAAAAAATCACATGATTACGACTTGCGAAGCCAAAGATACAGACTTACAAAGATGATGCTAACAAAAAAATCACGAGTACCGATTCATCTCCAAAAGTCGTATATTTTTTACATTAGTTAAAAAATATCGAAACTTTACGAACACGTAAATATCAAAAAATAATTTGAAATAAAAAAAATACATGATTCTGACTTTCGATGCCATACGGACTTGCAAAGGTGATGGTAACAAAAAATCGTAAGTACCGGTTCATCTTCAAAAGTTATATTTTTTATATTAGTTAAAAAATATCAAAACTTTACCATCAAGTAGGTATCGAAAAATAATGTTGAATTAAAAAAACTTACATGATTCCAACTTCTGAATTTAAAGTTATGGACTTGCAAAAGTGATGGTAACAAAAAATCGTGAGTACCGGTTGATCTCCGAAAGACCGGTTCATCTCCAAAAGTTTTATTTTTTTATATTAGTTAAAAAATATCGAAACTTTACCATCAAGTAGATATAAAAAAATGTGAAATTTAAAAAAATCAAATGATTTCGACATCCGAAGCCAAAGTTATGAGCATGCAAGGTTGATAGTAACAAAAAGTCGTGAGTACTGCGGTTCATCTCCAAAAGTATTATTTTTATATATTAGTTAAAAAATAACGGAACTTTACCATCACGTAGATATAAAAAAATAACATGGAATTAGAAAAACGATCACATTATTCTAAGGTGTGAAGTCAAATTTACGGACATACAAAAAAATGGCGAGTACCGGTTCATCTCCAAAAGTCCTATTTTTTTAAATAAGTTCAAAAATACCAAAATTTTACAATGACGTAGATATTAAAAAATAACGTGGAATTAAAAAAAAAATCACATGATTCCTGGTATGGATTATTTTCAACTAAGGGTAATTTGGGCAGATGTTTTGTGATGTTTCAAAGTTATTTAATGTTTAAGTGGTTTCTAGTGAGAGATTTGAACTGCCTGGTTGTATTAAATGTTCATTACCCTCATTAATGAAAATGGTTGGGTATTTATACCCTTAATTATGGGCCACATGGGATTTCAGGTCAAACTTATGGAATTGGGTCGAGTTAAAAAACTCATTAGTTTATTAAGCAGATTAGTAATTAGCTTAGTCAAAAGGTGATTAGTTTTTAGTACGTTTGTCCAGTTCGGATAGTTTAGTGGGTGGCTTTTGTCCGAATCGCCCCTGTCCAGTTTCTATAGTGAGTGGTGAGTAAATCCGGACTCATCAGTAGCCCCTTTTTTAGGTTTTGTTCGAAGGCCTTTGGCAAGACCTAGAAAATCGCTTTTGGACACTTGTGACATTTTCCGGACGGATTTAGTGTTTAGTAAAGGACTTATCCGGATTGAAAAACTCTTCAGAAGTTCAAAGGTTTCTTCATGGATTGTAGGACACGTGTCATCTCCTGATTGGCCTCACCAGCCGTTTTTCTCCTAGAACGGCACTCCCACTAATCCCAAAAAGTAACCTCATCATTTAATGCTTATGACGTCAGCGTCGCCTTCAATCATTACTTTTGTCTTTTCGTATTCTCCTAGGTTTTTTGGCATCTTTTTGTCTCATTAGTATAAATTACCTCATTTTCACTGTTTTACCATCTTCATTACTCTCTCGTTCCTTTATCTCAAAGCTTTCACCTCTCTTCTCAAAAATATTTTTGGTGTAAGTTTATGTTTACAGCAAGAAACGTTTTAGTAAAAGGTGGGTGGCTCAATCTTTCGGAGGTGGAAAAAGCACAAAGAGTTGAGCGAGAAAGGCGCATTGTCGCAAACCTAGGAGGTTATTTCAGCCAAGTCTTTCACCCATCGTCTCAGGCTCATCGGTTCAAGAGTCACAGTCCATTGTCGAACGGGAACAAGCTGTTACAAGCACAAAGAGACCCTCTCCATTCATAGCTATGGGATCAGATGCTGACAATTCCCCAGAAAAACTGTCACTTTAATGAAGAGGTCGTTTAGTAAAAAGCAGGCTGTTGTTCCACAGTCCAAGTCTCCGAAATCAGGGCCCCCTAAGTCTGGGGCCAAAGACAAAGCTACAGCGTCAGAGGCACCCATCAAAGTCCCTAAGGATAAATCGTATGGTCCGGAGGCTACTGGAACAAGCCTTCGAAACGAACCCTCAGGATCTGAGCCCCAGCCGGACACTAGACCACAAAGGGAAAGCGATGCTCAGCCATCCAGAAAGTGATGCTCAGCCATCCGGACAGCTTACTGAATCAGCTACCAGCACTCCTCCACCAAAGAAAACTGACAATCCTTCCAAATTGATGGAAGAATTGATGGAGGACAGTGTTGAAGAAGCCCATTTTGAGACTGACGTCTCCGGGCAGACGGGGGAAACTATCACTACCAAGAAGGGCAAAGGTAAAGAAAAGCTGTGTTTAAAACATCCGGACTTGCCGGAGGCTCTTGAAGGCAGAGTAGGACCTTGCTTCCACAAGGTGAGCGTAAAGTATCTGCTAGCCATGCAGAATATTAACTACGCCTTCATTCATACTGCTGAACTAGGCCGGATCCGGATAAAGTGAGGGATCCCATAATCTGTCAAAGTGAGGATACCGGTCGATCCGGAGACGCCAATGAACTGCAAGCTGAGTAAGATAGTCTTCTACAAAGAATTGTTCAACTAGGGGCTCAGATTTCCCTTAGACTCAGAGATCGTCAGATATTTTCATCTGATAAAGCTCTGTCCAAGCCAACTGAGCCCCAATGATCGGTACACCCTCATGGCCTGCATCATGGCCTCTTGGCTCTCCAGAATTCCGCTTCCGATGGATAAATTTGCTGTTGTGGCCAGCCTTTTCAAGAATCACATCATTCCCTTCTACCATTTCAACATGGGTGACAATTATAAGTGGTGGACGATCTGCTCGAATCAGAAAATAATTGGAAGATCCAATTCTTGTTCATTAGTGGAGCTTGGGAAAATGGGAAGAAGATTAAAGCTGGTGACAACCCAAGCCTGCTTACCAGCAGATGGAAAAGCACGGGTAAATATTTTATCATGTTTGTTTTTCTTTCCTTATAAAAAGTTTGTTTCCTTAAATGCTCTTCTTCTTCTTTGGGTAGTGCTTCCGAAAGAGTTCTCCGATTAATTGGAGGAGGGGCAGGCAACTTGTGCCAAGCTGAATGCTTGGGCTGCTGACAAATGGGGAAATCGCTTCCATAACTGTTTTACTGCCGGCAACCTGGTGAGGTCCCACCTCTGGAACACAACCGCCCGTAGAGACTTGTCTGGGGAAGAACTGACCACCCCACCTCCTCCAGGTGTCATCCTACAGAGGAGAGACGAGAAGGATAGGAAGCTAGCCTTGCCGGGCAAAGCTAAAGCCCTAAGTAAAATGAAGGGCAAGAAAGGCAAGAAAAATCCAGATGCAGCTGAGGTCAATCAAGGTGGTGCTGAGGAGATCGTCCCAGCAAACCAAGAGGTGTAGGACCAAGGGGGAATCGATGCTACTTTACTTCAAGTGGTGGAGGATGAGAGCACCAAGGAGGCAGTTGGACCTCCAAAACCCCCAAAGGCTCCCAAAAAATACCGGAAATGGGGAGCAGATGGTGGAGATAGGGAAGGTAAGAAGAAGAAAATCTCTATGGGGGATGAGGTAGCTCTCCAGCCTCCAGAGTCTCTTCCTCCGGTCGACCTAACATACCCAACACAGGCTGAGCAAATCCCAAGTGATTTTCACACCGGAGAGGGTGCTGGAGGGGATATTAACATTGATGGAGTAGACATTAGTGGCCTTCAAGGGATTGGCCTTTACTTTGAGGACCTCAAGAAAGACGATTTTGTTGGCCCTTACCTTTCTCCAAGCTCTTTGAACATCGTTACTTTGAACGGTAAGTCTTTTTCTGTTTCAGGGGAGAATGACATGGTGACTCACTCTTTGTTGAGCAACAACCAACCGGTGCTCAAACTGGAGAGACAAGTGCGAAGTCAATCTGCCGTCATCAAGACACTTAACGCAGACATAGAGAGCTTATCCAACGCTCTCCTTAATGCCAACCAGATTGTTAATGCATTAAAGAGAGAGATCGAGGAGTTGAAGAAGGGGAACAAGGACTTGGATACCAAGCTGGCCACTTCGGATGGGGCTAATAGAGAACTTCAAACTAAGTGTTCTGGCTTGGAGAAGGATCTCTCCACTTTGAAAGAGGAGGTAAAGGCTAAGGAGAATATCATCCAAACCCTAACCAGTGACAAAACTTCGCTCGAAGATACTGTGTCTAGAGTCAACCAGGAGAAAAATGATTTGATAAGGGAGCAGAAGAAGACAAGCCAAGCCAAGATTGATGCATACACCAACCAGGTGATAGATTCCCAAGAGGAAAGGTATGCAGAAGTCAAATTAGACATGGTCTTGCTCTTTCATCAAAAATTTCTGAAGAGGAAACTCGGAGATTTGTGGCAATTTGTGGAATACGAAGACCTCCCTCACCACACTATGGTCGATGGCGATAAGAATAACTATTCCAGTGGTGGGGATAATACTACTAAAGAAGAAGAAGGGACCGGAGAGAGCCTTAATGAGGAACCCAAAGACTTCAAGAAGAAACCAGATTAGGCTGGAACATCAAAAGAACCTCAACCTTAAAGTTTTAATTATATTTTTATTTTTCTTTAATTTTTGTGTTAAACTAAAGTCTTTGGATGGCCATGGCATTTTTGTAACCGTGTCCGGCCCTTGTCCGGATTAACCTTTTCTTTTAAAACTTCAAAGTCCTTGGATGGCCAAGGAATTTTACATATTTTAATATCACTCCCCGGTGTTAGCCGGGAAATTTTATCTTACACAACTCTTGCATTGTTTTATAGTTATCCAATTTTGATGGCTAGTGTTTAAATAGCCTTTAGTTATTTTACAAGTATTTTAAAGTGAGAGTGTTTAAATTCTCCGATAACAAATGTTTAAATGGTTATAACTCCACCGAATCAATCCGGTCTGTCAGTCAAAGAAGTTATCAATCAAACCACTCCGAATTTTTCAAGAAGGCATCAAATTTCATTAAAAAACCCGGACACCTCATTAAAACCTCCCCGCGCCACCAGGGTAGGAAAGAGTATGCCCCTAATATTTACATGGACTTTAAACTAGTAAATATTTATATAATTCACATTCTAGATACAACCGGAGGTGTTCAATGTTCCAGGGGTGATTCAAAATTCTTCCATCTTTATCTTGAAGCTTGTATGTCCCAGGCTTAAGCTTTTCACTGACCACATAGGATCCTTCCCAAGTTGGAGCTAGCTTGCCGAACTGCTTATCCTTATTATGTAGGAAGACTTTTCTCAACACTTTATCCCCTGGTTGAAAATCCCTCCTTCTGACTCTGGAAGCAAACCTGCTTCTCATCAAACCCTAATAGTGTGTGGCTCTAAGATGAGCCTTAATTATTTTTTCTTCAATCAAGTCAAGTTGACTTCTGATTGCCACTTCATTAGCATGTTCAGAAAAATTGTGGAATCTGAATGAAGGAAGAGTTGCCTTTATAGGAGCTATTGCATCCATACCATATACCAAGGCAAATGGGGATTCTTGTGTTGCAGCCCCGAGAGTAGTCTGGTAGGCTATAATACTTCTTGTAGATAGCTTGGCCACTTTCCACCAGCCCCTTCTAGATTCTTTTTAGGACCGGACAGGATGGTCATGTTAGCTACTTCAACTTGACCATTTTCCTGTGTGTGGAAAGGAGAAGAGAAGCAATGTTGAATGCCTCTAGAGGCACAGAAATTCTCCACATCCTTGTTATCGAATTGTGGCCCATTGTCTGTAGTTATATTTTGGGGAACCCCAAATCTGCAGCAAATATTAGATAAGATAAATTTTATAACAGTTTTTGAAGTAGTTCCTGCCAATGGGGATGCTTCTATCCACTTCGAGAAGTAATCAATAGGAATAATTATAGTTTTGTACCCTCCGGACGCCATAGGTAGAGGTCCCACCAAATTCAGCCCCCAACGAGCAAAAGGTATTGGCTCAGAAATTGACTCTAAAGGGACAGATGGGATACGAATTTCATTACTGTATCTTTGGCATGGTGCACACTTATTCACGAACTCCTTGGCATCTTACATTATGGAGGGCCAGTAGTATCCAGCCAACAAGACTCTTCTGGTTAGAGCTCTAAATCCACAGTGCGCTGATCCCTCGCCATCATGTAGTTTAGACAGCACTATTTGGGACTCTTCGAACCCCAAACATCGCAAGAGAGGTCTACTAAAAGACTTCTTGTAAAGAACGTCTCTTAAGATGACAAACCCACGAGCCTTATACTTTACTTTCCTTGCTACTGCTTTTTCCGGAGGCAAGATGCCATCTGAGATGTATTGAAAAAGAGGATATCTCAAGTCTTGAGGTTGATTCACTTGTATATTTAAACTTTCTTCTTCCTTACTCTGATTGAGTTGAATGGATGAACACTCTTGCACGTGAATCCATGGGTAAGACTCAGAATATGTTATAGTTTCCAAGGAGTCTGCTAGCGTATTTTCTGTTCGGGTATGTGCTCATAGGTGATGTTTTTGAAATTAAGCGCCACTTCTTTAAGAATGAATAAGTATTTAATCAGCTGCTCTTTTTTTGCCTCAGATTGACCTTGTGCATGATGGATAAGAAGCTGCGAATCACTCATTAACCTGACCCTTTTGGCCCCACAAATTAGAGCTAACTTTAAACCAGCTATATCAACTTCATATTCAGACTCATTATTCGAAGCCCTGAAAGAAAAACATATAGCCTGGTACATTTTGTCATCGTACGGAGAGGTTAAACATATCCCAGCACCACCACCCATGGTACTTGATCCACCATCAGTCCGGACAACCCATGTTTTTTTAGTCTTTTCACCTGTTGCTTGCTTAGTGTCTATGTCCGAATGGAATTCAACTAGGAAATCAGCAACAGACTGAGCCTTGACTGCGGTTCGAGGGGAAAAATCAATATCATAGTCTCCCAACTCCACTGACCATTTGGTCATTCTGCTTGATACGTCTGCCTTTTGAAGAACGTTTTTCAAGGGAAAAGACGTTCGGACATTGATATAATGAGACTGAAAGTAGGGTTTCATTTTCCTAGCAACAATTACTAAGGCCAGTGCTAATTTTTCAAGTTTTAAATACATTTTTTCTGCATCTATCAAGCTTTTGCTGATATAGTACACCGGACGAGGATAATTATCCACCTCCCTTACTAGCACTGCACTTATGGTACAATCAGAAACTGATAAGTATATGTAGAGTATCTCTCCATCAACAGGTTTGAACAAAGTTTTAGGGGAGGATAAGTGATTTTTAATTTCATCGAAAGCCTGCTCACACTGTGGAGACCAATTAAATTTTTTGCATCTTTTAAAGTTTGAAAAAACGGGGCACACCTATCTGAAGACCTTGAGATAAAACGGTTTAGAGCAGTTAACCTCCCTGTCAATCTTTGTACTTCTTTAATATTCCGAGGAGGCTCCATCTGCAATAAAGCACTAAGCTGGTCTGGATCAGGCTGTTTCCCTTTCTCACTTATCACATACCCTAAAAACTTCCCGGATTTCACTGCAAAAACACACTTTTCTGGATTCAACTTTAAATTTACTTTCATCAAGTTGGCAAGCGTTTCTTGGAGATCTGCTAAGTGTAGTTCTTCTTCCACACTCTTTATCATCATGTCATCGATGTAGACTTCCATGTTTCTTCCAATCTGATTAGCGAAAGCCTTGTTCACCAACCTCTGATAAGTAGCCCCAACATTCTTTAACCCAAATGGCATCACCTTGTAACAATGGAGGCCCCTATCAGTAACAAATGTAGTGTGTTCTTGATCCTTCGGATCCACTTGAATCTGATTATACCCGGAGAAGGCACCCATAAAGGACAACAAATGGTTCTCATATGTGGAGTCCACCAACTGATAAATTCAGGGGACCAGATATAGGTCTTTTGGGCAAGCTCTATTGAGATCTGTAAAATCGATGCACATACGCCACTTTCCATTTTTATTTTTTACCAACACTGGATTGGCTGTCCATAAAGGGTATTGAGATTCATTTATGTTCCCCATCTTAGTAAGACGGTCAACCTCTTGAACTATGAAATCAGCTTTCTCCTTAGAAAAATCTATCTTCTTTTGTACAACAGGTGATATATCCCTCCGGATGGATAGCTGGTGTGATATAATATCTGCTGGTACTTCGGTTACATCAAAATTGTACCAAGCAAAAACATGCTGATGGTCTTTCAAAAAAGCTAACACTTTACTCTTTAATTCCGATTTCATCTTGGACCCGATCTTGACATTTCTTCCTTCAGCCAGAGAGTGAGTTTCAACTTCTTTGATTGGTATTAAATCAGAATATTGCTTTTGCTGCAATATCAAGATCGGTAAATGGTTGAAGTGCAACAACGATTGCAGGATTTGGAGGAGGAAGAGCAAATTCTATTTCCGATGAGCTATGACATTGAATCATATCTAGAGAAGTGATAGGAGCAGGAGGACATATAATTTTTGGAGACGCCTTGGCTGGTGTTGGTCTCCCAAATTCAAGCATGTGATTTTGGATGACTTGAAGAACAATTAAAGTTCTTCTTCTTCTGGTTATTGAAGAATGATTCGAAAAATGAAGTTTTTTACTTTAGTTTTAAAGGAGATTCTTCACTAATCAAATGAGAAATGTTACTTTGAGATGAAGAGGCTTGAGGTGGTTTAGGACCATGAATTTTAGATGAAGAATGTTCTTCGAATAAAAGAGAGGGGAGGAATAACAAGAGCTTTAGTTGGATCGAAATTGTCGTAATATGTTGTTTTGGTGGTTGTTCGAACATGTGCATTATTGATTAATCCTGCAACTCTATATTCCTCTGCTATTTGAGTAATGCAAAAGTAGCCGATAAATCCAAAGACCAAGTTGTTGTCGAGTTCTGGAGAAAACGATTCTTGGGAATGTTAGCCGTAGAATTTCTGGTTTTTGGTTTCTTTCTCATAAACCAGATGAAGGTTGATCGGAGAAGATGAAAGTTGACCGAAAATATGGGTTTTTTCTGATGAAGGTTGTCAAGCGCCTAAATTCTCTTTCAAATGATTTGTATTGTGAAAATGAAAATGAGGTTACTAAGTGAATTTATAGAAAGAGAAGAAGACGTGTGAAGTTTGAAAGACTTTGATGGTGATAAGTTAGAATACAAAGCGATAAGATGATTAGATGCTCGACATCTGTCAGGCTAGATATCTAGCTATGGATTTAAAAGCTATAGAGTTATAATGGATTTGAATGGTTACTTTTGTATGTTGTTTGGATAAAAGTCGATGAGTACTTTTGAAAGTTTCACTTGTTTCGAAGCGACTTTCTGGAAGTTTCAAAGAGATTTTCTGGCAGTTTTATTTCCAATGTTTCGAAGAGATTTTTTTTGTCTTTGAAAGGTTATCAGACTTTAGTGTTACTTTTAATTGGTATTTGTTTTTATCACGCCTCGAATGATCGCTCCAAGTTGACGTTTAGAATGATTACTCTTCATGTACGCTTCGAATGATTAATCTTCATGTACGCTTCGAATGATTAATCTTCATGTACGCTTCAAATGATTGTTTCAAATGGTTGCTTCTAGTGGTCGCTTCGAATGACTACTATGAGTTTATATTATAACAACTTACATGACATATGGAATAATTCAAAGATATTTTAGTTCTCATTCATTTACTGACATGAGAACTAGGGGGGGTTCTGATATGGAAGTAGGATTTTGAGGACTAAGTTGTAAATAATGTAAATTTAAGGATTTAATTATAAGTAATGTAAGTTTTGTCCTTAAATTGTAAGTGGTGTAAGTTTTAGAGAGTAATTGTAACTATGTATAATATTAAGGACTAAACAACAATTAGTCCTCTTTTGTAACAAATTTCAGTTGTAGACTAAGTCTTGGCTCCTCTATTTGAAAGGCAATACTACTCTAATAAAGGGGTTGAACACTTTTCTCTAGAACTCATTTGTACTTGAACTTTATCTCTCTAAAAATTCTCTAACTTTTTCTCTATCTAGATTTCTATCTTAACAATTTACTAATGCGAAATATTAACCTATCAGAGCTTAATACACAACATTACAAAACATTTCTCTAAAGAGATTTTCAAATCCAAACCCCTTTAAAAACCCTAGAAAAAGTCTCATTAGCTTGTTCACACCCTTCACCCAACTGCTACAATGAGACAGATCAATTGATCCCTAGATTAGGAAATCAATCTCTCCAACTTACTTTGCACTTCTTTTCCTTCTCGATTACCAAATTTCTTTCCAATTTCAAGAGCATCAGAATGAAGATTCACAAGAATTTATGGAAAGATCTACTAGCAAAAACATGTAGCAAGGATTAAGGTACTTGAGCTTGCATTTTTGAGTTTTTATACTAGAACTTTACAAATTGGTATCTGTTCTCAAATACCCAACCCTCAGACCTTCAAGAAAAGTGATGACTCTGAGTTATCTTAGAGCATGAATCTGATCGAAATCCATGCATTGGGTAGATTTACGAGCCATTTTTGCAATCCAATTTGCAGCTTCATTCTGCTCTTTAAAAACATGATTTAATTTCATACTAGACGAAATCAGATTTCTATAATAGTGGATAACAGATTTTAGAATTCAAGGTACTTGTCTATGAAGAAACATCTCAGTTAGGATAATTGAATTAGATTCAATATCCACCTGACTTATTCCTTTGGAAAAACGAAGTTGTAACCCATCCAATAACGTCCTGCATTCTGCCACAACTGGAATTCCTTTACCATAAAGACCCCCATAGCAAAAAACTATATTTCCGTCACTATCACTAACCACACCACCAACACTAGACTCTCCGGACTGGTTGCAAGCTCCGTCAGAGTTTAGTTTAAACCTTCCAAGCTTAGGGCTCGCCCATTTTAGGGATATAGGTATCAAGGGTTTAATAAGATGATTAATACACCCAATCTCAGGACCAACTTAACCATCAGAACCTCAGTGCTTTGTTTTGAGTAATCTTGCTCTATCCAGACTAATCAGGGTCTGAATAATGTAATGAATCATCTCCTGAGCAGTTAGGCTTATGTTCTCATGTTTTTTTGTTTCTTACATACCATATAACCCATGTAATAATAGGTGGAATAATCGATCTCAGATGGACTTTATTTTTAATAGACCAATACCATGACCTTACGAAGCGAGTAAAGGTCATGTTTTTTGTTATATAAATTCTCAATAACACGGCGAAGAAAGACCATACCTCCCATACTTTTTGACAACTCACAAAAACATGGATTATTGATTCTGTATTGTCACAATGTTGACACCTCGATGCTAATAACATATTTTTCTTTTGTAGGATCGTATGAACAGGTAGTCAATTACGCAAAACCCTCTACGGGAGAAATGAGCATTTTCTAGGAGTTGCAGAGTTCCAAGATTTCTTATAGAGGTTAGATAGATTTCATTTTCTTCTTATATCATTCCAGGTTCTCTTTGTATCATAAAGACCATCAATACTGGTTGTCCAGATAATAGAGTCTTCCACATTTTCAGTAAGAGAAACTTTGAGAATGTCTTGAATTACAGTAGAATTCATAGCATTCTCAAATTTATTTAGATTCTAAGTACCATTTCCGTAGAACTCTTTTACTTTACACACTTCAAATCCAAAACTTTGATCATTATTTATTAAAGTGACCAATGATTGAGGAGTACACCATTTATCAATAAAGAAATCCATATTCCCAGCTTTAGGTTGCCATCTTACAAATTTATCTGCATAATCCTTGATTCTCCAAAGCCTGAGCCAAACTTTAGAGTATTTAGAAGTCTTAAAATCAATAAGAGGATGAGAATTTCTGCAGTAGGTAGCATATATTTTGCCCAAAAAGATTCATGAGTTTCGAATTTAAGCCATAGTTTATGAGAAAAAACTTCCTTAAGCTCTTTAAAACTTCTCACATTAAACCCTCCTTCATCATATGGTTTACAAACCTTGGACCATTTGGTCCAAATAATAGCAGTCTTGTTCTCCTTGTAGCCCTAGAGAAATTTATTATAAATGGACTCAATTCACTGAACCACTGTTTTAGGAATAGTTGAGCTCTGAATAGTAAAAATAAGATATGCTAAAAACACATATTGTATAAGAGTTAGCCTCCCTCCAAAGGAGAGCACAATTTGATCCCATTCAGATACCTTTTTTCTTACTTTATCCACAATGTCTTCATAATTGCTGACTTTATTTTTTTTTTGTTTATTATTGTTTCCAGGTATTTGAAAGGAAGATTGTTGTGTTTGAAGCCAATAATGTTCTCCAGATTATGAATTCTGTAAGGTAAGAGCCTATTTGAAGTAATTATTTTAAATTTGCTCTTGTTTATTTGTTGGCGTGACTTTTCTTCATAATGTTACAGGATTTTAAGAACCTCAGTAAGAGAGGTAGTTGATCTATTGCAGAATATGAGAAGATCATCTGTAAACCCCAAGAAAGGTATGTTCATATTACTTCTGCCTTTGCACTGTGTAGCTACATTGTTCTATGAAAGATGTTTCAAACTCCTTAGTAATTATTCTTCTGCCAGTATAAACAGACTAGGTGACAAAGGGTCATCTTATCTAAGACCCCTGTTAGATTTAAAAAATCCCTTAACATCACCATTAAGCAAAACATAAAACTAGCTATTATCAATATTTTTCTAGATGAGCTTTATTAAGTCAGAACTAAACCCAAAAGCTGCAAGAACACATAAAAGAAAGGTATGGTCTAGCCTATAAAAGACTTTATCCATATCAACTTTTCAGATAACATTATTCCCACTAGTCTTGATGTTTAGATCATAAGAAAGCTCTTGGGCTGTCATAATACTTTCATGGATATATCTTCCTTTAATAAATGCCCATTGCTCAGCTCATATTAGGTTAGGAAGAATAGTAGTCAATCTGTTATTAATCACCTTTGAGACAATTCTATTAAAAAGAGTAGTGAGACTAATAGGTCTAAAATCCTAACACGTTTTAGGTGCTAGATTGTTCAGGATAAGACACTGAACAGTAGAATAAAATCCCTTAGGAATATAACATTCTTTGAAGATATCATAGATAACATTACAAAGATCTGCCTTTATTATTGGCCAACATACTTTGTAAAATTTCCCATTAAAGCCATCTGGACCAGTAGATGTATTAGGGTTTGAACCTTTAACTATAGAATATATTTCATCTTATGTAGGGAGAGCCATCAGCATTTCATTATCCTCCTCCTTTACAAGTCTAGGAATAAAGTCTAGATGTGTATTTGAATTCCAAGGGTTAGGTAGATCAGCCATTAAGGTTTTAAAGAATTCCACAGTAGAGTTTCCAATAGATTTAGGATCTTCAAGCCACTTAGTATCATTCCAAATTCTAGCTATTATGTTCCTTTTGTTTCTTTTCCTTACCAAGTTGTGAAAGAAGGAATTATTTTTTTCTCTATCTTAAACCCAAGTAGTATGAGTTTTTTGTTCCTAATACCCTTCCTCTATGGCTAATACATTTAAGTGGGTCTCTTTAGGAGCCTCAAGAAGTAGTTTGTCTTAGTAGCTTTAGTATTTTAAAAATTAGTTTCTTAATAGCTGCTTTCTTCCTCAATATGATTGATGGAGTCAAAACATTCCAAAAAACCGTCTTATTCCAACCATTTAAGTCAGTTTTTAATCTTCTTAGCTTCAACGAGAGCTTAAAGATAGGAGATCCATGACTATCAATGCCCAGCTTGATTCGAAAAATTCATAGAATTCACTATGAAGAACCCACATATTTAAGAACTTGAAAGAGGACTTGACATTTGTAGTGTTGGTAGATAATAGGAGCATGGTCAAAACACGTCTTGGCTAGATGAGTGATTTTTGTTGTTTCAAAGAAATTCAGCCATTTGTTATTGTAGAGTACCCTATCCAGTCTCCTCCATTGTCTACCGTTTGTTAGCGTAAAATTATTACTTGAAAATCATGCATCATTAAAATTACAATCTAGCATAAAGTTATTAAATTTATCCATACTGGCAATACAAATTTGAATTGCAGTTGCTCATCAGGACTAGTAATAGTGTTGAAATCCTCCATAATCATCCATTCTACCTCACTCTCTTCTAAAGCTCTTAGGCTTTTCCATAGTGTACTTCTCTAAATCCTTGGTATGTTTCCCATAGATCACGGAAACCCTGAAACTTTGTTCATCTCTTTATGCTTTACGTGTAAATGAGTGTATTGCTATTCATTTGAAATAATTTCAACAATATATTCATCTTTCCACATCACCCATACTTTGTTAGATAGGTTATGAGTATAACCTTTAAATCCCAGCTTCTTAGAGATAGACTCTAACTTGGAACTGCTTACCATAGGTTCTTGTAGAGCTAGAAAATCTGGTTCCACAGTCATTTTCAAAGATTTTAGCCTTACCAAAGTTTCCTTGTTACCTATTTCACGCACATACCAATTTAAAATTGTAATGGTCATTTAGATGATTTAGTAGTTTTGACAACACATTTGTGCTGCACTAGCTTTGATGTAATCAGTCCCCTTGTGTTCAAAACTTTCATCTTCTTTACTTTTATGTGCTCTTTTTTCTTATGATCTTTGTTATCAACATCTATTATATTTCCAGGTAATGATGGAAAACGACCAGTAGTTTTTTAGTTGATGATGAAGTTTCAGTATTGAGGTTCAATAAGTTGGAATTCAGAGACCCCAACTCAATCATGTGAAAGGCCTCAATGATTTTAGAATTTTCAACACCTTAGGTACTTGTATATTTTCTATAGTAGTTGCTATCAAATTATCAGTAGAATTATACTGCATATCGGAACTTTCCCCAGTATTTACTTCATTTCTCTCTTCTCTGTTGATAATAACAAACTTTATTCTTTGATCGTGATTTTTCCCAGTTACAGAGTTAACCAAAGGCTCACCTAACTTGAATTCTGAAACCTTCAACTGTTCAGACTTCGATTCATGAGGCTTAGAAGGATTGTTCTTATTGCATATATTTTCAGAATGTCCCTGATGATAACAGTAATTACAGTATTCAAGGTGTTTTTCATACACTAGGTCTTGCCAGAATCCTTTGTTACTAAAAGCAACCCACATTTCTTGGGCATAGATTTAGAGACATCCATATGTACCCATATCCTACATAAATTAAATCTAGTCCGATTCCTAGGATGAACCGAAACATTTAGAGGAGATCTCAAACGCTTTGCTACCTCTAAAGCTATTTCTTCATTATACATAAAGTCTGGATGATTTGGTAAGTTTATGTACACCAGGGTTATTAGGTTTTCATAATTTGGATTAAAATAAGGACCCCATTTTAGAATCCTCATTGTTTTGTTTCCAATTGGTCATACGTTCCTTCACCATATTTTCTTTAGGTCTTCTATTAGTGTGAACTCTAGAAAAATGTACATGTAATCATATCTGTGACATTAAACTCCCCCTTGAATTGAAAACCTTCCAAAATGTATTGATTGTATGAAATTTGTTTGTCCAAGGCAAACCTCCCAACTATTGTGCGTATGGAGATAGCTTTTAACTTCTCCTTGTCTCCAACCTTAAATTTTATCTATGTATGATCTTTACTGTACCTTATGGAAACATTTTCATGACTGATCTTTGCAGATTTAGATTTAAACAAATCAGCATAAGACTTAACTTCTTTTTTTGGAAATGCATAATTCTTGATATCTGATTTCGATTCCCTTCTTGTCAAAGATTCAAATCTAGGCTAATTTCAAATCCTTGGAAGATCAACATTATGTTTGTGGTTTGTGAAGAGATGGAAATTGATCATCAAAATCGTGATCACCAGATCAACAGCCTGATAGAGAATATTTCCCTTTCATTTTTTTTGGAGAGTTTCCAAATTAAATGTATATGAACTTCTGTAATGAAAGATATTAATTTGGTATATATTATACTTTGATTAAAAACTTGGTTTGTCACATATTGTCGCTTGTATAGAGTTGTACTTTTTCGTAATAGTCGTTTTTTATGCCACTGAGTTTGAAGCTCTAAATTCTGCTTTCTCTATTGGTGTCAAACACTATAATATGATAGTTAGGTCATCATCTAATAAGTTTCTTATTATATTTATTTGGATTTTATAGTTAGGTTCTATAGAATAATCTTTGTTTCATTGGGTATTGTTTGTTAATTTGAGTATCGTGATGGTGCTTTTAACAATAGAATAATTCGAATAATCAGACCGAATCGTCCAACGTCCTTAAGGAACACAATATTCTTAAAGCTTAGATTATACATCCAGAGTTTGGTATCACTAACCATGAAAGACGTTGGCCCATGTAAGGTATTTGCAACTAAAATTTTCTAGCAAGTCATCAAGACCTTAGTCGAAAATAATCTTGAATAAGAGGGTTTCACCCTCTATCTAATTACCACACTGAACAAAGAGTAACTCTCTAACTAAGGATTCGAAAAGAGGAATAAGAAATTCACTAAACCCTCAATGATATGTCGGACGTCACTCAGACCCTAATTATTCTTCCTCTATTGAAAATCTTTCATCGACACCTACTTACATTTTAACAACTGAGAGTTGATGGGCATTAACATATGTCAATCTTTGAGGGGTCTCACTAATATCCGAGCTCAAGATGGCAACTGATACCGTGATCAGCGCTTACACCCTGCTCGCCAGTCCGTAACTGCTCTTTCGCCCATTTTTTTCATTTGGTAATAAATTTGAAACTAAAGTGAAAGAGAGATCTTTGTTAGTGTTGAAGACATGAATTTTAATGATGAGAATAATTGAAAGATAGAGAAGCAGAAGACTTACTGGAAAATGAAAAGAGGTACTTCATTCATTTAGTAGTAGAGGGTTTAAACACAAAATACAAAACTATTAATACACGTTAAACTCTCTCCACAAGCAAAACCCAAAATTCTAAACATGTTATCTAACGGCCAGTAGAAAATAAGAAAACAACTAAACTAATAGAAAATGAGAAAAGCTTCTAAACAATCTCAACACTCCTCCTTGTTTAGATGCTGCAAACTCCAAGCTTCTTTCTGAAATCTTCAAACTTGCTAAGTGGCAGAGGTTTGGTGAAAATATCTTCAATTTGATCTTCAGATTTGCAATAACAGAGAAAAATATCACCACTCTTTTGAACTTCTCGAACAAAGAATAACTTGAATTGTTGGAAATCGCAATGGCAGCTTGATTATCAACTAGTATTTTAGCGCTTTGTTTTTGCTCCCAGTTTAGATCAATTAAAAGTTTCCTTAACCAAAGAGCTTGATTAACAGTAGCTGCTGCAGCTATAAATTCTGCCTCAGCAGTCGATTGAGCAACTGTTTCCTGCTTCCTAGAAGCTCCAATAAAATACACCTGATCTGAAGCCAAAAAAGTAACCAGATGTACTCTTCATATCATCAATTGAGCCACCCCAATCACTGTCAGAGAAACCAATTAGCTCCATCTCTTTCTGCTTTAAAAACTTAACTCTATAATTCAAAGTCCCCTTTATGTATCTGATAACTCTTTTCGCAGCTCTCATATGAGTTTCATTTGGACAATACATGAATCTGGAGAGAATAATTACATCATTTAAAATGTCAGGTTTGGTTGTCAAATACATCAGAAAACCTACCAAACTCCTGAACGCAACTTCAATAACCTTAGCTGAACCATCATCTTTGACTAACTTCTCATTTTGATTCATAAGAGTATTCACTGCTTTGCAATCTTCCATATGAAAATTTTTAAGTATCTGTTTTGCATACTTTCCTTGACATATAAACACTTCATATTTGCTTTGTTTAATCTCAATGCCGAAGAAGTATGACATCTGAACAAGGTCTGTCATCTCGAATACCTTGTCAATTTCCAATTTGAACTCATTAATTTGCTCAAGAATGCTTCTTGTGATTAGCAAGTCGTTAACATAAAGAGAAATAATTAAGGCATGTGTACCTTCATGCTTGACATACAATATGAGTTGAGATTGACTTTTATGAAATCGAAAACCCACCAAATGATTATTAATTCTATTGTACCATGCTCGCAGAGCCTGTTTTAGGTCGTATAGACCCTGTTTTAACAATTAGACTTTATCTTCATTCCCTTTTCTTACAAAACCTTCAGGATGTTCGACAAAATATTCTTGTTGCAAGGCTCCATTTAAGAACGCAGATTTAACATCAAGTTAGAACACTTTCCAACACTTTTGAGAAGCAAGAGCAAACAACAATCTTATTGTGTCAAGCCTGGCAACAGGTGCAAATGTTTTTTAATAGTCAACTCTAAATACTTGTGCATATCCCTTCACAACAAGTCTTGCTTTGAATTTGTAAACTGAACCATCAGGATTTAGTTATGTTCTACACCCCTATTTTACTCCATTTTTTTTAAAGGTCGATCGACCAACTCCCAAGTTTTATTTTTTTATCACCGACCATTCCTCCTGCATTGTACCCATCCAATGTTGACTCTCTTTTGCATCATAAAATCCTGCAGACTCACAAACAACTACATTACATCTTTGATAAATATTCGAGAG
The DNA here is from genome assembly GCA_036936605.1 of Limnanthes douglasii subsp. nivea. Lineage (NCBI taxonomy): Eukaryota > Viridiplantae > Streptophyta > Magnoliopsida > Brassicales > Limnanthaceae > Limnanthes > Limnanthes douglasii. The sequence goes on from JAUPFV010000004.1 coordinate 28,064,758, forward strand.
AGAGAGAGAGACTTAATACCTCTTACTGGAGCATCATCTACCAAAGCATCTTGCCCTTTATCTCTAGGTTCTTCTATCATGCTTCCATTGATTAAACTGTCTGGTGGATTAAAAATTTGGTTCATTTTGGTTGAGTCTTCCAAATTTCATTGTTCATTTTCAATAATATGAACGTCTCGGCTCAGTATAACTCGGCCAGTAAATTGCTGGAAAACTCTATAAGCTTTGGATATAATGATATACCCAACAAAGATTCTAGCTTCTGCCTTTTTATCAAGTTTATCTCGCTTGAACATTGGAATGTAAGTGAAGCAAATACAGCCAAATACTCTAAGAAACTTTAAATAAGGTTTGTAATCATACCAAGCTTGAAATGGTGTCAGGTTCTTTACAGCCTTTGTTGAATTGCAATTCTATAAGTAGACAACGGTATTTGTTGCTTCTCCCCAAAATCATTTTGGAAGATTCTTTTCATGAAGTATGCATCTCGTCATCTCCATTATGAATCTATTTCTTCTTTCACTAACCCCATTTTGTTGAGGAGAGTATGGTGCTGTCAATTGATCTTCAATTTCAGCCTATTTACAAAACTTGCTAATTTTCTGAAGTGTATTCCCCCCCATTATCAGACCTTATAGTCTGAATCAAACATCCAATTTCATTCTCAACTTTGGATTTAAATCTCCAAACTATTCCAGCAACTTCTGAATTTTTGCTTTAGAAAATAAATCCAACACATTCTTGTTAGATCATTAATAAAAATGATGTAATAGAGATTACCATTTAGTGATGGTGTTCATTGAGGATCGCAAAGATCAGTATGAACCACCTAAAGCTTTCTCGAGGGTCTCCAGGCTTGTTTGGGAAATGATTGTCTATGCTGCTTCCCAAAATTACAAGCACGACAATGAGGCATGTCATCATCAATGTCTGTGAGTTCTTTAACCAGCTTATTTGACTGCATATGAATCACTTCTCGATGATGGAAATTTCCAACTCTTTTGTGCCAAATCTCAGTAGCACAATGTCTGGATTTAAAGGCCATCTGCTCTTTTTCCATCAAATTTAGAGCAAAACTTTTCCCTTTCATTATAACATTGGACAAGTCCGTTCCGCTAACATCTTTGATCAAACACTGTTTATTCTCAAACAATATTTTCTAGCCTTTATCGAGTAATTGACCAACACTTAAGAGATTTTGATCAATTTTAGATACAAATAGAACATCTGAAATAAACTTTGTACCTGCATAGCTTGTTATAGCTACTGTACATTTTCCATTGATTTCCAAGTGTTCACCGTTTCCAATCTTCATTCTCTTGACTTTGGTGTCTTTTAATTCCTCAAAGAGATCTTTATCATATGTCATATGATTTATGCACCCACTGTTAATCAAACAGCTTTCACTCAATTCTCTACCTGAAAATAAGAGACCACACACAACTGATCTTCTTCTTCTTGATCAGCTACCCGTGCATCTGCTTCTCGCATCTACATCTTGTTAGGTGCGACCAAAAGTCCCACATCTCACATCGGTTAAACATGGGAAGACAGATCAGTATATAAGTTAAGAATGCATCTCCATTAGTGTGAGGCCTTTTGAAAGTGGACCAAAAGCAAAGCCGTGCGGGCCAGTGGGCCCAAAGCGGACAATATCACACTAGTGTGGAGATCAGAGTATTCTTACTTATATACAAAAGCGGAATATGTAGACCCAATATTCCCTTAAAATGGTATCAGAGCACCAGGCTCAGACAGAACACGATGTGGTGGGTTGTGATGATGTGGGTGAAATTCTCATTAGCCAAACATCTTGTGAGGAGCCATACTCAAGGTGATTGATCTGTTGGATAGATGGAGCGCCAGATGGCTCATCAAGCAGGTGGCTTGATCAAGAAGCGGAGTGTGGAGATCAGAGTATTCTTACTTATATACAAAAGCGGAATATATAGACCCAATATTCCCTTAAAATGGTATCAGAGCACCAGGCTCAGACAGAACACGATGTGGTGGGTTGTGATGATGTGGGTGAAATTCTCAGGATGCCGAACATCTTGTCAGGAGCCATACTCAATGTGATTGATTTGTTGGATAGATGGAGCGCCAGATGGCTCATCAAGCAGGTGGCTTGATCAAGAAGCGGTGCAAATTCATATATAGATGGAGCACCAGATTGCTCATCAAAGAGGTGGCTTGATCAAGAAGCGGCGCATATTCATCTATAGATAGAGCGCCAGATGGCTCATCAAGCAGGTGGCTTGATCAAGGAGCGACGCAGATTCATCTAAAGATGAAGTGCTAGATGGATCATCAAGCAGGTGGCTTGATCAAGGAGCGGCGCATATTCATCTATAGATGGAGCGCCCGATGGCTCATCAAGTAGGTGGCTTGATCAAGAAGCGGCGCAGATTCATCTAAAGATGAAGTGCTAGATGGCTCATCAAGCAGGTGGCTTGATCTTGGAGCGGCGCAGATTCATCTAAAGATGGAGTGCTAGATGGCTCATCAAGCAAGTGTTTTGATCAAGGAGCGACGCAGATTCATCTAAAGATGGAGTGGAGTACCTGATAGCTCATCGATGGCTCATCAAGAAGGTGTCTTGATCATGGAGCGGTGCAGATTCATCTAAAGATGGAGTGCCAGATGACTCATCAAGTAGGTGGCTTGATCATGGAGCGGTGCAGATTCATCTAAAGATAGAGTGCCTGATAGCTTATCAAGCAGGTGGCTTGATCAAGGAGCGGTACAGTTGTCATCTGATAGTGAGCAGATAGATCCGTCCTAAAGCTCTAGAGTTCAGGTTTCTCTCCACCTGACTAGAGTAGGCGGATGAAAGTCAATTGAGAGGAGGCTAAAATGGTACTTTTGTTCGAGAGGAAGATTGTTAGGTGCGACCAAAAGTCCCACATCCCACATCGGTTAAACATGGGAAGAAAGATCAGTATATAAGTTGAGAATGCATCTCCATTAATGTGAGGCCTTTTGAAAGTGGACCAAAAGCAAAGCCGTGGGGGCTAGTGGGCCCAAAGCGAACAATATCACACTAGTGTGTAGATCAGTAAGAATCCCAATATTCCCTACACATTTTACCTTTAATTTTTCAAATGACAGCTTCATGTCCGAGTTTATTACATTTGAAGCATTTAGCATCAGGTCTCCTCCAGCACCTATATGATGGATGACCTTTAACTTTACAATGGCGGTAAGGCGGGTAGGATTTTCTCACATCTGCTTCTTTTCTTTTTTGAAAATTGTTAGATGAATCTCCACTCATCCATTGATTTTTGAAATTTGTTTTTTTGCTGTCTTGATGATTTTGCAGGTAATGCACATTCTCCGCTCTTGTGCATATAAGTCCTTTAAGAGCTCTGTAAGAGAGATATTTGACAGATCTTTGGTGTTCTCCAGAGTTGTAATGGTGGCTTCAAACTTCTCTAGAACCATCACCAATATCTTTTTAACAATACTAGAGTCTTTTGATTCAGACCCAAGCAATCTCACCTTGTTGGAAATACTGAGAAGTCTGTCAGAGTACTCCTTCACACATTCAGACTCCTTCATCTTCTGCTCAAAATTCCCTAATAAAATTCAAGACTTTCATTCCACAAATCCTTTCATCTCCTTTGTATTCAGTCTTGAGATAATCCCAAATTTATTCGGCTGTTTTGAGAGACATTATACATGTGAATATCATCTGTGATACATATCTAAATAGGCAAGATTTTGACTTTGATTTTCTCGTCTTTTTTTCCTTATATGCTTTGATCTGTGCCACAGTAGGATTTTCTGGAAGTTGAAGAATTTGGTAATCCTCTTCTATTGCTTCCAAAAGATCCAAAGCCTCTAAGTAAGTCTCTATACAAACTGTAGCCACATTTGATAATTGTCTCCATCGAAGACTGGTGGTGCAACGATTGAAAATTATCTTTCCATCTAACCTCATAAATTCCTTAAGAAGAGGGTTCTGATACCACTTTTGTTAGTGTTGAAGACATAAATTTAATGGTGAGAATAATTGAAAGATAGAGAAGCAGAGGAGTTACTGGAAAATAAAAAGACTTACTTCATTCATTTAGTAGCAGAGGGTTTAAATACAAAATACAAAACTACTGATATACGTTAAACTATCTGCATTAGCAAAACACAGAATTCTAAACATGTTAATTAACGGCTAGTAGAAAACAAGAAAACAACTAAACTAATATAAAAAGGTTTATATAGAAAAATATTTTGTGAAACTATTTGTAAAAATAGGGTACACGTCATATCATTATTAAATATAGATATGCATAGATTTTGTGTCACTTATGTGTAGGATATAAAAGAGATAAGAGAAGACGAAAATTTTATTAAAGCTTTTTAATGTTAAAAATATAAAGCTATTATTTATAGATAAACTATACAGGCTAATGGGCCTAACCTTATATATGTAACAGAGAGTAGTAAAATAGTGAGGTGGAATGACCTTAAATGGGTTAATCGTGCGGTTTTTTGGGGCCACCACTTGTACTATGTAGAGCAACATTCCCCTTTTGGAGAAATGTGAACATTTATTACTTTATTACTACTTTTGTCAACTTCTCTCTCTAGTTTTTCCATGTTTCTCTCTAAACAATCTCCTCCAAACATATCTTAGACTCATAATCCCTCTAGAAAATCTTTGGAACTATCAATATGTAGTATAGTCCGAAAAATGCATTTTGAAACCCCTCAAGTTTGTTAAAAATCGACAATTCAAAAGAATTAAGATTAGTGAAGTGTTTCTAAAATTTATGCGTTGAACAAGTCTCTTATGTAAAGAATCTTAAACTAAATGATAATGATCTTGTCTCTTTTAATTATGGGAACGAAATCTAACTCAAACTTGATCGGTTGTAACCCAAAATTAAAAAATCTAACTCGAACTTGATCGGTTGTAGCCCAACAGAATCTAATGAAAATAGAACAGTAACAAATATACACATATTAATTCACATTAATTTTTAATTTAAAAATTTGAATCATTCATATATTCATATATTGTTTACATTAAACAATTTAGGTCTAAATAGCAACCATTTAGTTGTAGTATAATGGTTATTATTTTCCTCTACCACTTATATGGTTCCATGATCAGCGGAACCAAATCCCTTATTTCTACTTCTTTCGCACCAAACAGAGGCATGTTTCCTTCTTCTTCAATTGTCACTGTCAACGACTCACATTCTTTAAATTAAAAATCAATATAAGCACAACCTTTCTCTCTATCACAACCAATTTTCCTTCGTATTTGGTGATAAGCCTTAAAAAATGTCACACCTTGACAATCTACCACCGGCGACAACAACAGGTATTACAAACTGAAGAAATTCGTATCCTATAGTCACCATTGTGTTTTCTGTTTCTATTTCTCATTTCTTTAAACTCACAATCTGGTCATCCCTCTCTCTTGATCTTTTCATCTGATTCTTAACTCCCGCATTCTCTGTCTTTCTCTTCCTGTCGTTTCCTTAACGCCTCCAACCTTACCTCCACTGTTAATGGTTGCTTTTATTAGGAAAAGCATGCACGGAAATCCATCTTGCTCTTATCCTACTTTCTTCGTCACCTTTGCCATTGGTTTTTTCGTAAACCACGTATCTCTCGTGATGGGCTCTTCCTAAGTTGGAGTATAATTATCATATGGGTTAAGGTCAAATAAACTAACAAATAGTATTTTGGTTTCCGTATATAAATATAAATTTATAAATAAACTAACAAATAGTATTTTGGTTTCTGTATATACAGTGATTTGAGTAGTGCAGTTTTGAGAGCAAAATAATATGAGGCAGAAGTTTGTGCATCCAATCAAACTGTCTTCCGTGGTCCGATAGGTTTCAATTTTGGTGAGTAGGCTCGTCTATTTATCCTCTACAACTTGACCGGAGATATTTGGATGTTGAGTTTTCTAAGTATATTTCGATCAGCTTCTTTTAACTGCGTTTTTTTGGATATTTTAGTTAGTTTTATGATTTCGGTTTACTATCTTGTGTATTGGGATTATGTATGTAGTTGTCATACTTTGTGTGGTGTATGCTCTAGTTTTATCTAGAGAATAGTTTTGTAACCCATCTTCTCATAGTGAATATTTGGATGGACTCTGAAATCAATCTCGTGGTTTTTACTTCCAACACTAGAAAGGATTTCCACGTAAAAGGTGTTCAGTGTTATTTGTGTTGATGTTATACATACTTTGTATTTCGTTAAATAACTCTAATCATATTTGATACAAGAAGGAAGATTTTGTTCGTGCGTTTATCTCATGTCAAAGTGGTATCAGAGCTATTGGTTGTGTATTTGTCTTGCATCAAATATGGAGGTGAATACAAGCAGAATGGTGACGATGAATGGTTTGAATTATCATATATGGAAATCAAAGATGAAATATATTATTTATGTTAAAGGTTTTCATTTATCAGTGTTCGGTGATGAAAAACCTACAGATAAGTCAGATGCATAATGGATAACTATTCATCGACAGGTTTGTGGCTTTATTCTGCAATGGGTTGATGATAATGTGTTGAATCATGTTGTAGACGAAACAGATGCAAGGACTTTGTGGAGTAAACTTGAGAAGTTATATGCTCGGAAGACATGAAACACTAAGTTATTTTTGTTCAAAGAGTTATGTATTTGAGGTATCAAGATGGATAACCTTTTACAGTTCACTTGAATACCTTCCAAGGCTTTCTTAATTAGTTGGCTGCTATGGGTATCAAATTTTATGATGAGGTTTTGGTGTTATGGCTGCTTGGTTCACTGCCAGACTCCTGGGATACTTTCAGAATGTCTCTTTCTCATTCAGCTCCTCAAGGTAATATTTCAATGACATTGGCTAAAAGTAATGTGCTAAATGAAGATATGAGAAGAAAAAAAGTTGGCTTCTCTTCACATTGAGAAACTCTAGTCGTTGAGAAACGTGGTGGAAACAAAAATCACGGTTGGAAAACTAGAGGTAAAAGTAGAAGCATGAGTCAGAACAAGTCTAATAAATTGGCAGATTGGGAGTGGTACTACTGTCATGAGATAGGGCACACTAAAAAAATTATCTTAAGTTGAGAAAGAAGAATAATTTTGGGAAATCCAACAATGGTAAGGAAGAAAAGAACAAGGAGAAAAATTATGATGAAAGTAGTGACGAGAAACATGTTGTTGTCGTTTCAGAGAGTTACTTCATTGTTATTGATGATGTTGTTCTGAATTATGTGTCTGATGAAAGTGGTTGGGTAGTTGACAGTGGTGCTACAATTCATGCCACTCCGCGTAGAGAATTTTTCTCATCTTACACCTCTGATGGGAAATAATGATTTGTCTAAAGTGGTTGGTATTGGTGAAGTTCATCTAGAAACAAGCATAGGTGCAAGATTGATTTTGACGGGTGGTAAACATATATGCGATCTTCGATTGAATTTGATCTCTACAAGGAAGCTAGATGATGAAGGGTATTACAGTATTTTTATGAATTGGCAGTGAAAACTTATTAAGGGCTCGTTGGTTATGGGAAGAGGACAAAAATGTTCTGCCCTCTACATCATGTCTGCAAGGGTGCCTGCTGAAAAAAATCAATGTTGTTAATGATGAAGAAATGGTTGATTTGTGGCATAAAAGACTCAATAACATTAGGGGAAAATGATTAGATATTCTGAGGAAAAAACAATACATTCATGGGATACATAAAGCTCATTTAAAGAAATGTGTACATTGTTTGGCTGGAAAGCACAATATGTGTCTTTCAAGAGCTCAAATCCTTCAAGAAAACTAAGTTTGATTGACTTGGTAGATACTGATGGTTGTGGTCATTTCAAAACCAGAACACCTAGTGGTTGTCTCTACTTTGTTACTTTTGTTGGTGATCATTCCAAGAAAGTTTAGGGCTTATACTTTGAAAACAAAATATCAAGTGTTAGATGTCTTCCAAAAGTTTTAAGCTTGGATTGAGAGACAAACTCGGAAACAATCGAAGTGTGTTAGAAATGATAATGGGGAATAATACATTGTCCTTTTGATGATTATTGTAGGAAGCAAGGTATTCGCCATCAAACGACACCTCCCAAGACCCCTCAGTTGAATTTCATAGCTGAGAGACTAAATCGAACATTAATTGAAAGGGTGAGATATTTTCTTTCACAATCACAACTCCCTAAATACATTTTGGGTGAATTTTTGAATACAGTGGTAGATGTCTTGGATCGTAGTCCTTATGTACCTTGAGATAGAGATATCTTAAATAGAGTTTGGACATGTAAAGATGTTTCTTATGATCATTTGCATGTATTTGGGTGCAAAGCTTATGTGAATATTCCTAAAGATGAAAGGTCTGAACTTAATTCTAAGACAAGACACTAAGCATTTATTGGTTATGTCCTTGATGAGTTCGGCTACAGATTTCATAATCCAGTTAATAAGAAGCTTATTAGGAGCAGATATGTTGTGTTTATGGAAGATCAGGTAGTTCATGATATTGATAAGAGTCAGAATTCAATGCCTATGCCTCACAATGACTTGGTAAATTTGAATCATTTTTTTCTTGCACATACTCCTCCAAAAGTTGAAGAAAGTTCATATGGTGACTCATCTGCTTCAAGAGGTGAGCCTGAGTGTTATGATGAGGCTATTAATGGTGTGTGTAAAAATCCGTGGATTGAAGAAATGAATAAAAATATGCAATCACTTCATGAGAATCACACATTTGAGTTAATGAAGCTACTTGAAAGGAGAAAAGCCTTGAGTAACAAGTGGGTGTGTAGGTTGAAGCTAGATGATAGTTTTCTGCAACCTCGGTACAAAGTAAGATTGGTAGTCAAAGGCTTTGGTCGGAAAAGGTATTGATTTTGATGAAATATTTTCTCCAGTTGTAAAAATGTCGTCTATTCGTGTGGTTCCAAGCATGGCAGCTAGTCTATTCATGTGGTTTTAAGAAATGAAAGATTGGCATTGCATGGTGACTTATAAGAAACAATTTTTATGAAACAACCTCAAGGTTTTGTGGTTGGCGGAAAATAATATTACGTGTGTATACTGAAAAAGAGTCTATATGGTTTGAAGCAAGCTCCGAGACTGTGGTATAAGAAGTTCATGTCAGTTATGGGGGAGCATGACTACAAGAAGACTTCTTCTGATAATTGTGTATTTGCGAAACAATTTGCAGATGCTGATTTTATTGTTCTCTTACTTTATGTGGATGATATGCTTATTGTTGGGAAGAATACTTCGCGGATTCATTCTTTGAAGAAATAGTTAAGTTAATCTTTCGCAATGAAATATTTAGTCCCAGCAAAGCAGATTCTTGGCATTCGAATTACTAGAGACAGAGATTCGAAGAAGTTTCTTTTGGCACAAGAAAAATACATTGAGAAAATTCTTGAGAAGTTTAATATGGAAAAAGTCAAAGTGGTTAACTCACCACTTTCGAGTCATTTCAAGTTAAGCAAGAAACAATATCCTTCAACTAATGAAGAAAAAATAAATATGGCTAATATATCATATGCATCTACAGTTGGAAGTCTCATGTATGCCATGGTATGTACGCGTCCTGACTTAGCTCACAGTATTTATGTTGTGAGCAGATTTTTGTCAAACTGGGGTAGAGAGCGTTGAGAAGCTGTGAAATGGATTATGAGGTACCTGCGACAAACCTCTAATTTAAAGCTCAGTTTTGGGATGGAGAAACTTGAGTTGTTGGCGTATTGTGATTCAGACTTGGTTGTATATGTTTACACTCGCAAGTCTAGTTTTGGATATTTGATTAACTTTTGCGGTGGCATTGTTTCATGGAAATCAAGACTACAAAAGTGTATTGCCCTTTCAACGATAGAATGTAAATTTATTGCAATGACATAAGCGATTAAAGAGCTACTATGGATGAACAATTTCTTGAGAGAACTTGGATTTGAGGAACACATGTATGTATTGTTATGTAATAATCATAGTGTTATTCATCTCGTGAAGAATTTTACTTTTCACTCAAATCAAAACATATTGATGTGAGATATCATTAGATTCGATATATTCTTGATTCTAAACTAATGGTAGGTGATAAAGTTCATAATATGATAATGGGTCTGACATGATGACAAAGGCATTGCCTATGGGAAAGCTTGAACATTGTAGATTGAGCATCGGGATGGGGAATCCTCCCACATAGTCGTGACGGGGAAATTTGTTGGGCTCTTCCTACGTGGGAATCTAATTATCACATGGGTTAAGGCCAAATAAGGGTAACACATAAAATTTTGGTGTATGTATAAATATAAACTTATATAGTGTTTTGAGTAGTGAAATTTTGAGAGAAAACAATATGAGACTTAACTTTGTGTACTCAATCGAACTGTCTTCCGTAGTCCAATCGGCTTAGATTTTGGTGAGCAGGCTCGCCCATTTGTCCTCTACAATCTGACTTGATTAATTTTGATTTGAAGTCTTCTAAGTATATTTTCGATCAACTTCTTTTAAATGCGTTTTTGGGGATATTTCGATGAGTTTTCTAGATTTCGGTTTAAATGTTGTGTATTGGGGTTGTGTATGAAGTTGTCATACTTTATGTGGTATATACTCTAGTTTTGTCTAGAGAATAGTTTTGTAAATCTTTTCTGATAGTGAATATTTGGTTGTCTCAAACTCGAAAATTTCAATCTGTCAACGATGTCATTTTACTCCAGAAGTTTTTTTTTCACTCTCGTAATGCATCTCACTGCACAAGCCGAATTTGAGTACTGAATGTAGAACCCAATATCTTACATCTATAGAAACATCTTGGTCCACCTAATTAAAATTAGAAATAGTTTTAATAGTAAAAATTCAAATGTTACAGAAACCAACATATGTTATGTGAAAAAAGTATTATTAAATAGGGAGAATAACATTTAACGTAAATAAAAGACTAAAGATTACCACAACTAGTCTTCATATTTACTTAATTGCCATTAAACAATTAATTTTATACTAATTTCTTAAAAATTACACTTAATTAAACAAATCTCTTGAAATTAAATCCAATTTTGTTCTTCTTCATCCTTGTCGAGTCTTTATCCAAAAACTCGAGCATACTCCAATATTCATCTTCTCTTCTTATTCCCTAAGCTCACTTTTCCAATTTCTACACAATCAACTGCAAAAACAAAAACGTGTTAGAATGTAAGTCAGCCTTGAACTTAATCCATTTATTTTTATGATTTTTACTGGATGAAGAACGAGGATTCTTATATGAATTTGTGAGAGGCACGATGAAGAAAAAATGAAAGAAATACCCAAACCGTACTAGCAGAATTTTGAATAGAAATTACATTTTTTAAAACCCTAATTTTTTGTTGAGCTAATCAGAACTAAGAAACTCTACAATCATAATTCATAACATAAAATCTAGAGAGAAAAAAAAATGAACGCATGCTAGATTTGAATCAGATGTTTGTGTTTGGTAGGCTATCATCTTTTTGTTCCTCTATAGTGACCATGACGACTGTCGGCGAGCCAAAATCCTTAGGTTGAAGAATCTCTCTCATGTTGTGAATGATGTAAGAGAGACCGATTCAGGTCTTGTTTTTATGGTATGATGGTTTAGATGGAGGCTCGTATATGCTATGTGTATATTTGATTATGCAAAAATAAAAACGGTGAGCTCACCAAAAAAGAAAAGAGTAATAGATTTTTGGGTAGGAAATAGAAAAGATGAAGAAAAAAAATAGAATTTAATTCGAAAAGGTTTGTTTAAGTAAGTATAATTTTTAATAAAATCAGTATAAAATAAAATAAATAGTAATTGATGATTTTATTTGATTAGTCAAAATGGATAGATTTTGGATCAAAATTAAAATAAGTTAGGTCAAATTTTATATACAGATTGAGTGTTGGTTTATAATTAAATTAAAGCATGGTCCGGTCCCACCTATTTAATTATAAGGTAAACAAAAATGTTAAAGGATAAATGATTAAAAAATGATATATTTAATTGTACAGGTGGAGACTAATGTGGCACCTAGAGGATATTATTGGAAAAACATTTGGGGGACCAAATATGAGACATAAAATCTAATGTTTCAGCTGTCAAGTGGCAACTCTTGAGAAATCACATGTACACAGACACTAAACATGTAAAATTTTAAAACATGGAGGACTAACGAGAGACAAAAGTGAGCATGGAAGACTAATTTGAGACAAACGCAAAACATGAAGACTAATGATGATTTTTAGCCTAAATAAAACAACACGCTTAAGATCAGCTAAAGTGATATCATTTATTGTCGTAAACGTGAATTTCTTCGCAATTATCGGTTGTGATTTCAAATAAGTGTATGTGTCAGAGAGTTCTTAACGACAACGAGGATTCATATGTAGATTTTATACTTTAGACTCATTCATAGACCCGTACAAGTAGTACTTTATGCATAACACTTCATTACAAAACCCATCAGTAGTTTTATCCAACCTCATTCTCTTCATAAACTTTGTAGCTTGCAACAAAATGTTGTCTTCATTGACAATCTATTCCATGTTGTAAAAAGAAAGTTTGAGTTTCATTGATTATTCTATTTTGGTAGATTAATAAATATGGTAGGTTTCAGTAGCTTTTTATGGAGAAATGAATTATGAAATTGACGTGAAGTGTGTAGCTGTCAATACTTTTTTGCTGGCATGAATTTAGTTGGCGGAAGTTTTATATGACCGATAATGTTTCTTTTGATTTCGCGTACCGACGTTATAGAATTATTATATAATAGAGAAACAACTACATTTTCGGTATGGAAATTCATATAGGCGGTGCATATATTATATCGGTGGTATACAATGTGTATACGCCAGTATAGAGATTAAAAAAAACCTTCAGAAAAACCCACAAATTTGGTTCCCTATACCGAAAATATATAATTATTTTACCATCGTTAATATACTGCAACACCATTATGGAACTTTCATACTTGCAATTCATATATTATACCGACAATATACAATGTCTATACTGCTAGTATAGAGAACAAATGCAAATAAAAAAAACCCAAAAAAATTGTTTCACCATATCGGCGGTACTAAATTGTTAGACAACAAGTAATAAACTACACCACCAATTTAGAATTTCCACACTGGCGGTGCATATATTATACATGAAATATATAATTCATATATTGTCGGTATAGAGAATAAGAAACCTCCAACAAAATCCACAAATTTGCTTACTCGTATCGATGGTATAGAAGTGTTACACTGCTAGTAAAATACTACACTGTAGGTATGGAATTTATATACTGGTGGTGCATACATTACATCGAAGATACACAATATATTTACCGTCAGTATAGAGATACACAAACAACACCAACAAAACCAATAAATTTTATTAAGTATACTAACGGTATTGAACTTTTGGACCGTTGGTATGAAATTTCTATACCGACATTGTATCTATTATACCGACTGTATATAATGTATATATTATTGATATAATAAATCAACTCTAAAAAACATTACTCAATTTTTGTATTATCACACGCTTGTGGCTAATAAAAAACCCAACATAATATTTATGTTATATAAAAAACAAGATAACAAAAAAAACTACATCATCGAATATCACATCCCATATTGAACAACAACATCCAATACAAAATACATAATGTCTTATGCTACTTAAAACAACAACAGCAATGACAATATAAAATGTTATAGTGTCTGTAAAAACATACATAATATCAAAATGTTTAAAAAGACAAGGAGCCAAAAAACGGTGATATTAATAGCTCGTTTTGTAAAATTCTGAATCTCTCATTCGCTATCGTCAAAAGGTCGATCCATGTGCTCCAAAGGGGTGATTTTGAGGTTAACCAACTCAACTGACCAATGATAGGCCGAAATGGAGTCTCATCTAGCAGATTCTTAACCGTCACCTGGTTGTTGAGGTGTCATATTTGTAATTGTCTATGTATGCTATGGATGCACCCATTAAAGACTATAAAAATAGAAACAAAATTAATCAAAAATAATTTTTATAATCTATTAATCTTGGTGAGTGTGACTCGTGAAGACTTGTGAAGCTTACCAAATTAAAAATAAGGATTAAACTTACATTCCTGATGTAGATGTTATGCGACTCGTGAAACTTGTAATCTAGAAACAATATAATATTGTTTTGTGCCAAGAACATATTATTGAAGTCAAGAGTAGTACTTAGTGTTTGAGTAGAAATCTTAGGCTCTAAGAACGTGATTCCTAGCTCGTTGATTCTTCATGAAGACTAGAAGAGCCACCCATTTGGTCTTTTTGGGCTTTATCGTACGTGTTTACATGCAAAGACTGCTTTGGAGTACCAGTACATCTTTTTTTGGTTTATAAGGTACGCATTCATTTACCTATGTTTTAAGAATTTTTATTTCCAATCACTATGTTTCGTACAATACAAATAAGAAATTAGTTCGTTAAAAATGTTAAAAACAAGAAATTAAATACTATTGACGCTGCTATTTAACGACACATGTGCTATAAACATGACATACCGTCAATATAGTCGAATGGAATGGTGCCAAAAAAATACAGTTAGCATCACCATTACAAATAACACTTATGGTACAGACCATTCATATCATCGGTGCCCAAGAATATTGGCGAGCTCCAGCGACCATTGTCGCGATGAAACCCTTTAAAACCCTCTAAAACACTAGAAAATCTAACTCTAACAAAATATCAAAATAAACATACCATCAAATCATCCTCAACGATTTAAATGAACATTGGGAAAAAAAATAATTTTAAATTAAAAATGATTTAAATCAAGAATGAGGAGAAGAACTTACTCTCTTTATTTTACTATTGATGAAGTGATGAATCTTGAGTTCTTGAAGAAGATGAAGTGACGAAGTGATGAAGTGAAGAAGATGAATTTTGAGTTCTTTTATCTTGTGGTCTTGAAAATTGAAGAAGAAGATAATGTTTTTTAGAAAATAAGAGAAGTTAGTGTATGGATGAGAGAATTTAATTTTATAATTAAAGGTAATTTTGAGAAAAAATAAAAGAACTTATCTAATTAATGAGAAAACTTAAATATAGATGAATTTATGTAATAATTTAGCCAAACCCAAAAATATATGTATAAGAAAAAATTAAAATATTTTTTTTATATTTTTTTTAAGTTTTCAAGCATGAGAGAGGAAAAAAGACACGTTGATGGTGTTATATATAAGAATTAGTATGAAATCATTAAAGTATATAGATATTGATAAAGTTATATTCTCTCAAAGGAAGATATTCCTTATGTAAATAGGTTCATGACGAGGGAAATAAATAATTCAGAGTCATAAAGAGGGATTAAATCACAGAAGGGGAAATAATATAACTTAGAGTAATGATGAGGGTCAATTGTTCAGGGAGAAACTAGATGTGAAAATTAAAAAGAGACACATAAGGAGTAAAGAAGTTTCTAATGCAACATGCGTTATAAATGTTAGATAAATAGAAGTGAATTTTAGACATATGGATAAATTTTGGAGGAAATGAGGTAAATAATCAAAGGAAGAGAAACATAAAAGAAATTGAAGGTGAAGCTCACTCAAGTAGCATGAGATATAAGAAAAATAAATGAAAAAGGTAATACCAAAGAAAGACCAAGAATAACAGATTATATGTTGCTAGAATCACCATTCATCAGTAATATCTTGGAAGGAAAATTCCTAGGAAGTTTGATCTATACCGCAAGAAAACTTATGATGGATCATGTAATTCAGAGCTTCATTTGGAAAAGTTTAAAAACATGATGATAGGATTCAATGTTGATGACAAAATACTACGTAGATCGTTTTCAATGAAATTTAAGGGAAACGTATTAGAATGGTTTAAATTCTGTACCTAAGGGGACGATTACAATTTTTTACTATATTTGGAATGCATTTAGAAACATGTTTGTTGGAAATAAAGAGTACAAAAATGATGAAGATTATATAATGAATTTGTACCAAAGAAGAGGGAAACAATTAAAAAGTTATGTTCAAAAGTTTGTACGTGAGTTGAATGCTTTGGAAAATTGTAAATAAGATGTAACAGTTGTTGCTTTCAAAAGAGTTTTGATTTTGCAAGGAAACTTTTATGAGGATCTTGTTAGATTTCCAGTTGAAACTATGAGAGATATTTTGGCACGAGCAGATAAGTTTGTGTGAGCTAAAGATTCAAAGAGCGGAGCAATAAGTTCGTTTAAGTTTCTAGATCTAAAAGTTATGCCTTGGGATAAAAAAAAGGATGAGGTGAAGCATGATGAGATCATTAAGGCACATATGAAAATGACGAGGTTTTCTTATTATGATAATATAACTCGAAGGTACATACCTCTAACTGAAAACATTAAAATTATTTTTACCGCTATTTTTGATAAAATAAAATATAAAGAAAATTTTGGACCATCTCGTCAAATGTTAGTTCCTCACAATGAAAAACCAAATGATTTTTTTTGTTCATACCACAATGAACATGGATATTCACGAGTGATTGTTTTAATATGAGAAATAAGGTACAAGGTTTCATTGACAACAGAGAGTTGGTTGAATTTATTAAGAAAATAGGCGAGGTGAGAAATGAAGAAAAAAATGATGAGTTACCACTGGCCTATACTTACTCCGATTTTCTTTAGGGGATGACAGAGTTTCTGGCTTTCTAAAGTGCACCTCATTCTTAGTTTTATCATAGATTGTAGCCATACTCTCCCCCAATTCAGAAAACCACTTAGGCTGAACCCAGGGCCCCCTCCTATTTCTGACTTGTTGGTTCTGAGTCTGATTAGACTGACTCTGCCTCAACCTGATAGATCCATGTCCAGTCTCTTTCGCCCTATAACCGGACTGATTAATAGTTGGAGGTGGTGTTGTTGTAGTAGTAGACCTAACCTGGCGGTTTACTTTGGTTTTCTTGGTCTCCTCAACGTTGATTTGTTTTCCCACTTGATTCAACAAACCATCCCAAGTCATAGCCTTCTTCTGAGTTACTGAATCGACTACTGCATATACTGGAGGGACCATGGAAAAGTGTGAGCATGGATTTCGCCTCTGGATTGCCAAGAACGCGGAGAGGTAATGACTCTATTTCTGTGATTGTTGATAGGTTTTCTAAGAAGGCTTACTTTTTTAGATGCAAGAAAACAAGGGATGCCGTAAACGTCGCTACTTCATACTTCGGAGAGGTCTAGTGTTTATATGGTCTGCCTCTGAACATTGTTTCTGGTCGAGATACGCATTTTTTGGACACTTTTAGAGGATTTTCTAACACCTTAAAAACACATAACTGATTTTTAGCACCGCATATCACCCGCAGACAGATGGCAGACAGAGGTAATCAGTCGAATATTGGGAAACATGTTGCGTACAAAGATCACCGAGAACTTGAAAGTGTGGGATTCTTGCCTTTATCATTTTGATTTCTCCTATAATAGTCACCACAAGAGAAGTATTGGGCATAGTCCATTTATGGTAGCCTATGGTTATAATCCACGGGGTCCTATGGATTTGAAATTCCCAACTTTTGACTAGGTTCCAACTAGGGTCGAGACCACCATCGTTAATATGTAAGAGATCCATGAGAACACGAGAAAGCACCTCGAGGAAACAACTCAGAAGTACAAGGTTGTCACAGATAAGAAGTGTTGGCTGGTGGAATTTGCAGTGGGGGATTTCGTATAAAGGGTTTTTTTGATTAGTGATCGTTATTTTTCCCATGGGTACAAAAAAACTACAATAAGGAATGTGGGTCCGTTTGATATCGTTGAGAAGACTGGATACATGTTAAAGTTGTACAGCCACATGAAGACCCACGTTATCATCAATGTGAAGCACCTGGTACATTTTACCAACACCCATGATCATAATGAATCTGAGAATGCGTGGGTGAATTATTCCCAAGAAGAAGAGGCTGATGTAACTGCACAAGCCCACGACTATATGGTCATTTTGGACAAATGAAAACATACCTCATTTGGGGCTCAGTTACCAGATTTAGGCGCTGCTACTATTCAAATTGAGCACATCAAGAAGCTCAACAAATTTTGGGTGCATCAACGGGCGAAGCTAACTGATGAAGTTTAGGCCCAAAATTCCAAATGTTAGGACCTCATTTAGTTGGATAGACTTGGATTAATTAAAATATTTGAGATTATTTCTCTGAGTTTCTATTTCCCTCTAACCCTAGTGTTTGGGTTTCACCTACTTTTCTTATTTTGAGTTATTGCAGCTGTCAATTCTCTTCCTCATATTTGGGCGTCATTAAGAGATGTTTTACATATTTTTTATAATGATAAAACACATATTTTGAGACTATTCCTGATGTAAAAACAATAAGAGATGTATGTTTGTTGTAATGTTCTTTGATGATGTTAACATACATCGTTACGATTGGTTAAAATATTAAATAATTATATACGGGTCTCGCATCTATCACCACCAATGTATTTGGTTACGATTGGTTAAAATATTAAATAATTATATACGTGTTTCGCATCTATCACCATTAATCTGTCCTAGTCCCGCATGTATGATTTATATAATGCATATGTCACCATAGTACATGTTTAGTTATCACGTCTATCACCACTCTCAATGCATATGTCTCACATCTATTATAGATATGGTTATGCTTCATCCCACATTTATCACGATTGTGGTTCCAAACTATCATGCAGTTGGGTTTGCCTTGTCCTGCAACTTTGCTTCATATTTGTTATGATAATAATCATACATTTTGGTTCATTTTTTTATTAATAGTTAGACAAGTTTATGTTATCGTAATTAGTATAATTTACAGTCTTCCAACCTATTTTTATTAATGGAGTTTATGAAGTTTAATGTTTCAAATATAGTTTTTCTAATGTTGGTCACGCATCTATCAGTTTCCATGAACATATGTAGCATTTATCACCAAACATTACCTAGTCCTGCATTTATCAACACCCATGAACTTGTTTCCTATCTATTACCACCCATGTATTCGATATTGATGAGGAAGAATAAAAGACAAGGGCCAAAATGAATAGAAATAAATGTATAAGAGCCAAAATGCGTAGAAATAAATGTATGAGGGCCAAAATGCGTAGAAATAAAGATATAAGGGCTAAAATGTATGGATTGTAAAGATGTAGCCGAAATAGGAAGAAACCAAAAAGCAGGGACCAAAAGATGTAATTAAACCAAATTAAAGCGTGTGGGGTCCGCAATTGTACTATAAAAGGACCACACACGCTTCACGATTCCCGAGATGAATAGTACGAGAGTTTCTCTCTCTATACTGTTTAGCACTTTCTCTCTCTAGATCTGACATTCAAATATTCCTCTATCACCTAATCCTCTATCAACAAATCTTCGCATAACAAAATCACCCTCGGACCATCTTTTAACTCTTCAGATATGATTACTTACAACGTTGAATTATTATATACGAGTCTCCAATCTATCACAACCTCATATGTAAGTTGTCTCATTATCTAGCATATGAAAAAAATACCATACATATACCCTTTATAAATATATCCTACATCAATACAAATATATTTTGGTGTCTCATCTATTATGCATATATTTATGCCTAGTCTCGCTTCTATTTTGCACTTGTTTATGCCATGTCCTGCAACTTTGATTAGTTTCGTATGTCAAAAAATAAAAAATAAAAGGTCCAAAAAGACTAACAAAAATAAATTAAATGCAATAACAAAATTAAAGTTACAAAACTACTAAAAGTATCAAAATTATATTGATCTTACGAAACCTTTACACATGTTTGTCCATTATGACTATATTCAGAACAAAGACTACATATTGTATTTCGAATACGTAATTCTCATCTAGATGGAATATATTTTTTCTTAGATTTTCTAACTCTCATTTTCAAAATTGGAGGAAGTATATATTGATAGGTTGTTGAAGTAGATGTTTAACCAAAATTAGTAAATGCGGGTGTGCCATATAAATACATTGCCTTGTAAAAGCTTATAAAATAGAATGACTTAACATATTTCACATGATTCCCATTTATATAAAGCATGGAAACCAAAGCATGAGAGCATGGAAAACAATCTTATTGCCACACATCAAAAGAACATGTGTATACACTAAGACCATTAACCATAACAGGATCACAAAAAACTTTGTGTAAAAAATGACTCAACGAATGAACCATCTACGAACAACCTTTTTCCAAATTGGCTTTCAACTTCTTATTAAATTCAAGATATAAATCATTAGTCCAACGTTCGGCCTCAACATAACATCTTGAAATGATTCATAAGTAATACTCTAATCATGTCAACTATCTCCAATATAGGTAAAATACAATACTGTTTCATCTGATGATTAAAAGACTCAATTGGAGTTTAAGAGATAAACGACACCTTTTGCCATGGAAATAATTAGAAACATATTTGTCTAAATGTAAATTCTCAGAAACATTAACAACTTTATGACCTCATTCTTTAATAAAGTTTTCCATATATGTAATGTACAGGTTATGAGTCGCGACATAAACACATTTTCTAACATATAAATCATTGTTTTCTTAAATGGTGTAGATGTACCACTCAAAGAATACTTCAAATTATTTATAAGATGATAAATATAATCTACATCATAACAATCTGGAAACAAATCAAATACAGCACTAACAATACATCAATGATGATCACCAATAAATATGATTTGACGATCCAACAAATAGTGTTTCAGCATTTCTAGAAACCATAACCAAGTTTCAGAATCTTCAGCCCCAACAATACTAAATACAAAGGAAAAGATACTTGCAAGAATTTATGGAAAATATATTATAAACCCCACTATTATATTGGTTATATCTGTTTTCGCATCTATTGTATTCGTGTCATGCATCTATCATTGATAATATCAGGTTTCACATGTATCATATTGAATATATCCATTTTGGCATCTATCATATTGATTATCTCTCGTTGCGCATCTATCATATTGAAATACATTGTTTCTAATCTATCAAATATGATTTTGCATCTACCATATTTGGTTATACATGGTTTTTTATTTGTATCTCTAACATAATAAAATAACATGTTTTGTAATAAAAAAAGTGAAGAAAATTCACAATCGTTACCATCTTTAGCTATGGAAAATAAAAATACATTTTTATATTTCATAGTAAAAAATTTACATCGATAAATAAAATGGACAACAATATTGAAACTGGTGAGGTTTATTTTGGTTGAGGGTAATTTTGTCCAGAATTTTATGGTGTTTCAAAGGTATTTAATGTTTGGATAGATTGTAGTGAGAGATTTGAGCTGCCTGGTTGTATTTAATTTTCATTACCCTCATTAAATGAAAGTGGTTGGGTATTTATACCCTTAATTGTGGGCCACATGGGCTCTAGGGTTGACTTATGGATTCGGATCGAGTTCAAAGACCCATTAGTTTTAAGCAGGTAGGTAATTAGCTTAGTCATGAAGTGATTAAGTTTTTAGTACATTAGTTTAGTTCGGACGGTTTAGTAAGTAGATGGTGTCCGAATTTCCCATGTCCGGTTCTCATAAAGAGTGGTGATAAAATCCGGACTCATCAGTAGCCCCTTTTTTAGGTTGTGTTTGAAGGCCTTTGGCAAGACCTAAAAAATATTTCAAGTGTAATCATAACTTCGTCTGGATGGTTTGAAAAGCGTAACGACTTTTTCCGGACAGACTAAAACCCTTGGAAGCTGAGAAGTTTTGCCAGAGATAGTGGGACACGTGTCCTCCTCTGATTCGCCTCACCGTCCGTTTTCCTCCTAGAAAATCGCTTCCACTTGCTTCGAAAAAGTAACCTTTTAATTAATGTTGGTGACATCAGCGCCGTCTTTAATCATTATACCTATCATTTCGTCTTCTCCTAGGTATCGAAGAATCGTTTATCTCATTAGTATAAATCAGTTCACTTTTCACTATTTTATCATCTTCATTATCTCTACTCTGTCAAACTTCAA
Organism: Limnanthes douglasii subsp. nivea; assembly: GCA_036936605.1. Lineage (NCBI taxonomy): Eukaryota > Viridiplantae > Streptophyta > Magnoliopsida > Brassicales > Limnanthaceae > Limnanthes > Limnanthes douglasii. Next base: position 28,086,703 of record JAUPFV010000004.1, read on the forward strand.
AGATTTCATCTCTCAAAAAACCTTTCTTTTGGTGTGAGTTTATGTTCACGGCAATAAACGCTTTAGTAAAAGGTGGGTGGCTCAATTTATCTGAGTTGGAAAAAGCTCAAAAGGTTGAACGAGAAAGGCGCGTCGCTGCAGGCCTCCCTGTTTCCCCTGTTGATAAGCCGGAAACACCAAGATCAGAACCTGACCGGGGTTCTTCTTCAACTAAGAGTGCTAAGCCTAGGAGGTTATTCATGTCCAACCTTTCACCAATCGTTTCGAGCTCATCGGTCCAGGATTCAGAGCCTATTGTTGAACCAGGGCAGGCCACAAGCTTTAAAAAACCTTCCTCGTTCATCGCTATGGGGTCAGATGCCGATATTTCCCCGGAGAAACTGGTAGATAGACGAAGGGGTCGTCTGGTAAAAGGGCAGACTGCTGGCACACAACCTAAACCAAAATCCACGCCTTCGAAATCCGGGGTAAAAAGTAAAACCACAGGGTCAGAAACACCCATCAAAATTCCCAAGGACAAGCTGTCCGGTCTGGAGGCAACTAGCTCAAGTCTTCGAAAAGAGACCTCCGGGTCCGAGCCCCAGCCTACTGAGCCAACTACTAGCTCTTCTCTTCCTAAAACAGCTGACAGTCCCTCCATGGTAATGGAGGATATAATGGAGGAAAGCATCGAAGAAGCCCCTTTTGAGACTGACATCTCCGGGCAAACAAGCGAGACTGCCACTACTATGAATAGCAAAGGCAAGAAAAAAGTGTGTTTGAAACATTTGGACCTGCCGGAGTGCCTTGTGGGAAAGGTGGGGCCTTATTTCCACAAATTAAGTGTTAAACACTTGCTAGCCATGCAGAAAATCAAGTACGCTTTCATTCACACAGCTGAACTTAGCCGGATGAGGACGAAATTGTCTTTTATACTGAGTTGTTCAAATGGGGACTTAGGTTTCCCTTGGACCCAGAAATAGTCAGATATTTTCATCTGATAAAGCTTCGCCCAAGCCAGCTAAGCCCTAATGCATGATTCACCCTCATGGCATGTATCATGGCTTCAAGGCTCTCCGGAATTCCTCTTCTGATGGAGCAATTTGCTGTTGTAGCAAGCCTCTACAGAAATCATATCATCCCTTTCTATCACTTCAACATGGGTGACAACTACAAGGTAGTGGATGACTTACTCGAGTCGGAGAAAGGCTGGAAGACTCAATTTATGTTCGTCAGCGGTGTTTGGGAGAACGGGAAGAAAATTAAAGCTGGTGTCAACCCAAGCATGCTTACCAGCAGATGGCGAAGTGATGGTAACAATATCACCAGATACTTCTACTTTTACTTATTTAAACTTTTTTATCTAATTCTTTATTCTTTTGCTTTTTGGTAGTGCTGCCCAAGGATTTCAACGATCACTTAGAGGCTGGGCAGACTACATGTGCCAAGCTAAATGCTTGGGCTGATAAAACCTGGGGAAAACGCTTCCACAACTGCTTTACCGGAGGCAATCTAACCAGATCGTATCTTTGGAATACCACCGACCAGAGGGATCTGTCTTGGGAGGAATTAACCACTACACCCCCTCCGGGAGTGATTCTCCAGAAGACAGAGGGGAAAGATGGGAAATAGGCCTTGTCGGGAAGAGCTAAAGCCCCTAGCAAGATGAAAGGCAAAAAAGTTAAGGCCAAGCAAGGTGTGGTAGAGGCTAACCCTACCGAGGTGGAGGAAGCTGCCCCAACAAACCCAGAGGGACAAGATCAAGGGCAGATTGATGATGCCTTATTACAAGTGGTGGAGCATGAGAGCACCAAGGAAGCAGCTAGGTCTCCAAAATCTCAAAAGGTCTCCAAAAAGGTCAGGAAACGAGGAGCAGAAGATGGAGACCGGGATGCCAAGAAAAAGAAAACCTCCATGGGAGACGAGGTTTCTCTCCGGGCTCCGGAGCCACTACCTCTTGTTGACCCTACCGACCCCACTCAAGCAGAAGAGATCCCTGGTGACTTTCAAACCGGAGGGGGTGCAGGAGGGGATATTAGCATCGATGGTGTCCACATCAGCGGACTTGAGGGGATTGGTCTTTACTTCGAAAACCTCCCCAAAGATGATTTTGCTCGACCCTACCTCCCCCCAAGTTCTTCGAACCTTGTCACATTCAATGGTAGGTATTTTTCTGTCTCAAGTGAAAGAGACGTCATTTATCACTCTTTATTGAGCAATGTCCAGCCAGTGCTTATCTTGGAGAAGCAAGTGCGCAATCAGACAGCCATCATCAATACCTTCAATTCTGACAAAGAGAAACTGGCTAGCGACCTTCTTAGCGCCAACCAAAATACTGAGGCATTGATGAAAGAGAATGAGGAGTTGAAGAAACATCAGGAGGACTTGGCCAACAGATTAGCCACTTCGGAAGGAGTTGTCAAACAACTCCAATTAAAGCAATCCGTCTTGGAAAGAGACCTCCTTTCATCAAAAGAGGAGGTGAAGGCCAAAGATAGCACCATTCAAGCCTTAACTAATGACAAGATCTCTCTTGAGAATAGTGTGTCCAAGGCTGAGCAAGAAAAATCTGACTTGTTAAGGGAGCAGGAGAAAACAATCTAGGCTAGGATGGATGCTTATACCAATGAGGTGATAGATTCTCAGGAGGCAAGGTATGTTGAGGTTAGGTCAGATATGGTTTTGCTCTTTCATGAAAAAATTCCGAAGAAGACCTTGGGAGATTTATGGCGATTTGTGGAGTACGAAGACATTCCTCATCATACCATGTCTGTTGGTGATAAGTACAACTACTACAATGAGGACACCACTGATGAAGAAGAAGAGACAAGGAGAGTCCAGATGATGACCCAAAGAAGAAAAAGCCAAGTGAGGCTGAGCCATCTTCAAAAACTCAGTCTTATAATATCAATTATCTTTTTTAATTTTCTTGTGATTGAGCCAAAGTCCTTGGATGACCAAGGCATTTTTTGTAACCATGTCTGATCCTTGTCCGGATAGACCTTTATTGTTTTGACAATTCAAAGTCCTTGGATGGCCAAGGCATTTCGTATGTTTTAATGGGTAGTTTTATTCTGCACAACTCTTGCATTCTTTCATAATTTTTCAACTTTGGTGGCTAATATTTAAACAGCCCTTAGTTATTTCACAAGTATTTTAAAGTGAGAGTGTTTAAATTCTTCGATGACAAATGTTTAAGTAGTCATCATTCCTCCAATTTAATCCGGTCTATTTAATAAAAAAAATCAACGAAAACTACTAACTGAAAATACTCTGAATACTTTAAGAAGGCATCATATTTTATAAAAAATATTGTACACCTCATTAAAACCTCCCCGAGCCACCAGGGAGGAAAGAGTATGCCCCCAAATATTTACATGAATTTTCAAACAAGTAAATATTTACGTAGTTTTTATTCCAAGTACAAACGGAGGTGCTCAATGTTCCAGAGGTGATTCAAAATCCTTCCATCTTTGTCTCGGAGCCGGTATGTCCCAGGCTTAAGCTTTTCAATGACCACATAGGGTCCTTTCCAAGTTGGAGCCAACTTACCGAACTGCTTCTCTTTAGTATGTAGGAAAACGTTTCTCAATACCTTATCCCCTGGTTGAAAATTCCTTCTCTTAACTTTAGAAGCAAACTTGCTTCTCATCAAACCTTGATAGTGTGCAGCTCTAAGGTGAGCCTTAGCTCTTCTTTCTTCTATTAAGGCAAGCTGGCCTCTGACAGCTAGTTCGTTAGTGTGTTCGGAAAAATTATGAACTCGAAATGAAGGGAGAGTAGCTTCTATGGGAGCTATGGCATCCATCCCATATACTAAGGCAAAGGGAGACTTTTGTGTTGTAGCCCCGGGAGTGGTCCAGTAAGCCCACAAAACTTCTTGTAAGTAACTTGGCCATTTTCCAGCAGCCCCTTCTAAATTCTTCTTCAGACCGGACAGTATTGTCCTGTTGGCCACTTCGACCTGACCATTTGCTTGTGGGTGGAAAGGAGAAGAGAAGCAACGTTGTATGCCTCTAGAAGCACAGAAATTCTCCATTTCTTTGTTGTCAAACTGTGGCCCATTGTCTGTGGTTATTTTTTGTGGAACTCCAAATCTGCAACAGATATTGGATAAGATGAATTTTATAACAGCTTTTGATGTTGTACCTGCCAATGGAGCTGCTTTAATCCATTTGGAGAAGTAATCAATAGCAACGATTATAGTTCTACACCCCCCGGATGCCATTGGTAGAGGCCCAACTAAATCCAACCCCCAACGAGCAAAAGGTATTGGCTCAGAAATTGACTCTAAAAGGATAGCTAAGGTATGAATTTCATTGCTATATCTCTGGCATGGGTCACATTTTTTTACCAACTCCTTAGCATCTTGAATTATGGAGGGCCAGTAGTACCCAGCTAACAAAACTCTTCTTGTTAGGGCCCTGAATCGACAGTGAGCTGATCCCTCACCATCATGTAACTCGGAGAGCACTATTTGAGACTCATCGACCCCCAAACATCGTAAGAGGGGTTTACTATAAGAGTTCTTATAAAGAACATCACTTAGGATGACAAAACCACGAGCCTTGTATTTTACTTTTCTTGCTATTTCTTTTTCCGGAGGCAAGATGCCATCTGAGAGATATTGAAGGAGAGGAAATCTCCAATCTTGAGGAAGTTTTATCTGTATATTCAGACTTTCTTCTTCCTTATCTGGATTGAGTTGAATTGATGGGAATTCTTGCACATGTATCCAAGGGTAGGACTCAGAGTAGGCTATGGTTGCCAAGGAGTCTGCCAGTGTATTTTCTGTTCGAGGTATGTGCTCATAAGTGACGCTTTTGAAATTGAGTGCCACTTACTTTGAGAATGCATAAATATTTAATCAGTTGTTCTTTCTTAGCTTCGGACTGACCTTGTGCATGATGGATAAGAAGCTGGGAGTCGCTTATTAACCTGACTCTTTTGGCTCCACAAATGAGAGCCAACTTTAAACCAGCTATAGCAGCCTCATATTCAGACTCATTATTGGAAGCCCTGAATGCAAAGCATATAGCCTGGTACATTCTGTCACCGTACGGAGAGGTTAAACATATCCCAGCACCACAACCCGTGGTGCTTGATCCACCGTCAGTCGGGATAATCCATACTTTTTTATCTTTTACTCCGGTTGCTTGTTTAGTATCTCTATCTGAGTGAAATTCAACTAAGAAATCTGCCACCGCTTAGGCTTTGACTGTTGTCCGAGGGGCAAAATCAAAATCGTAGTCTCCCAACTCAACTGACCACTTGGTCATTCTACTTGAAATGTCGGCCTTTTGGAGAACGTTTTTCAAGGGAAAAGACGTCTGGACAATAATGGGATGAGCCTGAAAATAAGGTCTCATCTTCCTCGCAGCAATCACCAGGGCTAGTGCTAATTTTTCAAGTTTCAAATAGCGTTTTTCTGCATCAATCAAACTCTTGCTAATGTAATACACCGGACGGGGATAATTTTCTACTTCCCTTACCAACACTGCACTTATGGCACAACTAGAGACTGTCAAGTATACGAAAAGAGTCTCCCCATCAACGGGTTTAAACAAAGTCTTGGGAGAGGACAAATGCTTCTTGATTTCATCGAAGGCCTCATCACACTGTGAGGACCAATCAAAGTCCTTTGCAACTTTCAAAGTCTGAAAAGACGGGGCACACATGTCCGAAGATCTTGAAATGAAACGGTTTTGTGCAGCCAGCCTCCCAGTCAATCGTTGTACTTCTTTAATATTCCGATGAGGCTCCATTTGTAGTAAAGCATTAAGCTGGTCCGGATCAGGCTGTATCCCTTGCTCACTTATCACATATCCCAAGAATTTCCCGGACTGCACTCCAAAGACACACTTTTCTGGGTTTAATTTCAAATTTACTTTTACTAAGTTAGTAAAAGTTTCTTGGAGATCTGCCAAGTGTAGCTCTTCGCCCACACTTTTCACCATCATGTCGTCGATGTAAACCTCCATGTTTCTTCCAATTTGATCAGCAAAAGCCTTGTTTACCAACCTTTGATAAGTAGCCCAAGCATTTTTTAACTTAAATGGCATTACCTTGTAACAATGAAGGCCCATATCAGTAACAAATGTAGTATGTTCTTTATCCTTCGGATCCACTTGAATCTGATTATACCCGGGGAAGGCATCCATAAAGGATAGCAGCTTCTTTCTAGATGTGGAGTCCACCAACTGATCAATTCAAGGAACCGGGTATAAATCCTTTGGGCAAGCTCTGTTGAGATCTGTGAAATCGATGCACATACGTCATTTGCCATTTTTCTTTTTTACCAATACCGGGTTGGCCGTCCATAAAGGGTATTGAGATTCCTTTATGTGCCCAATTTTAGTAAGCCGGTCGACCTCTTGAACTATAACGTCAGCCTTTTCCTTAGAAAAGGCTCTTCTCTTCTGTACCACAGGTACTATGTCTCTTCGGATGGACAACTGGTGTGATATAATATCTGTTGGTACTCCGGTAACATCAACATTGCACCAAGCAAAAAACATGTTGATGGTCTTTCAAGAATTTTAACATTTTACCTTTTAATTCTGATGTCATTTTGGATCCTATCTTGACACTTTTCCCTTCAGCCAGAGAGTGAGTTTCAACTTCTTCAATTGGTATAAAACACCAGGGGTCTCTCTGGGGTCATCTATTTCACCCTCTCCCCCAGAGGGCCCTTCAAACTGCTATTCCTCATTGATCCAAACTGCCCCCAACGTCCGAGGAGCCAGTGCAGTTGCATAACATTCTCTTGCTATATTTTGGCTGCTCCGAACAACTCCCACTTGTCCTTGCACAGCATACTTCAAGAATTTATGGACTATTGAGGCCACGACATGCATCCTAGAGAGCCAAGATCTCCCCAGAATAGCGTTATAACAAGTGGGACAATCCACCACAACGAACAGTATTCTAACTATCTTTTTAAAAGGGCCTTTGCCCAACAACACCTCCTCCTCGAACTCCCCGATCACATCTGTTGAGCTTCCAGTGAAACCCACAATTGATATGTTCGAACGCTAAATCACAGCTGGATTCTTCATTTTTTGTAGGAAGTTAAAAAGAGAATATTGTCTGAACTTCCGGTATCCACCAAAATTCGCCTTATATCATTGCCTCCAATGGATGCTCCTATGACCACAGCATCTTCATGTGGACCGGCAATATCCCTAAGATCATCCTCGTCAAAAACAATACAAGGAAAAGGAATTTGCGATTGATAGGAGGTCATGCCTCCTTCAAGCTGGGTAGCTAAAGTATGAACGTGCCTCTTTCTTGAAGAAGCAGTTGGTGCAGTCATGGTGTCCCCTCTGAATATTGTAAGTGATTCAAAAAAGTTAATAAGTCCGGACATCGTCTTGCAACGTTCCTCAATAACACCCACTTTATTCCGGGTCGGATCAGGGTCCAAGTATTCTGACTCTACATCGAGCCTCTCAATTATCACCATAGCCCCATCCGGAGCCGATGTGCCTGCATTATTTGGACCAGCCCGATGAGCACTATCAGGCCTATTTCCACCTCTTCTTTTAACATATGCCCCCAACTTGCCTCTTTCAATCAAGTTCTGCATTTCTTGTTTCAACGCAATACAATCTTCAATGGTATGACCAGTATCATGGTGATACTGGCAAAAACAATTATTACGGCTCTCCCTAGGATACTATAATGCAGCCGGCCTTCTGTAGTGTACCTCGTCTTTTGTTTTTTCATAAATGGTGGCTACATTTTCTTTCAACTCTGCAAACCACTCCGGTTGAACCCAAGGTCCTCGTTTATTTCTAGATTGTTGACTCTGGGCTGGTACAACTGGCTGAGACTGAGCTTTGGCTCTGTTATGACCCTGCCCGGCCTCCCTAGCCTTGTTTCTGGACTGGTTTTGGTTTGGATTTGGTGCAGCCGGAGCAGACCTCACCTGCTTGTGCACCCTAGTTTTCTTTGTTTCATCTACATTAATCTGCTTCCCGACCTGATTCAGCATACCTCCCCATGTCATGGCCTTTTTTCTGGTTACTGAATCAGCCAAGTTTCCAGGGTTTAAGCCCTGCCTCAGAGAAGCTATTGCTACTTGCTCGAAGCAATCAGCCAATCCATTTTTGGCATTCACAAAACGACTTATGTATTCTTTTAAAGATTCATTTGGTTCTTGGGCACAATGGATAATCGTGTCTCCATTTCCCTTCACTTCCTTACTTCCAACAAACTGCCTCCGAAAGGCTACCCAAAAAGTGTCAAAATTCCTGATACAGCCGTGTGGTAAGCTATTATACCATTTTAGAGCACTACCCGTAAAAGATTGGGAGAACGCCCTACAAAGTAATTTATCGTCATCATCAAAATTTATCATGAAATTTTTGAATTGTTCCAAGTGATTATTCGGGTCTTTACTGCTATCGTATTTTTCCATTTTTGTACTGTCAAACCTCTTAGGAAGGTTTCCGGACAGTATCTTGGAGGACAATAGAGATTGTCTCCAATTTCGGCCACGACTGAAAACTGTATCTTCGTTAGGAGTTGTAAAGATACCTGGTTCATCATGGAAGGCAAAAGGATCCATCACCATCTGATCTACGTGTCTCCGGCTATGAGACGATCATTTGCCTATATGCCTCTTTAACCTTCCATGCCTATCCCTTTTTCTTGCGTACTTTTTGACTAATTTTTGTTTCTTTTTAGAACGGCCTTCATCACTACTGGATAACAAGGATTTTTCGACTCCATCTTCACATGAGGAGCTACTGGAAGATTCTGAGTCTAAATCAGAGCTTTCCACCAGTTTAGACCGGAGAGACTTTTTTGAGCTAGCATGAGTCTTTTTCGTGGTTACATGGGTTTTTGAGGGCTCATGTTCTCTTAGGTTGTCAGTATGATGAGCAAATGACGCCTTAGATTTCTCTTTTATGCCCATCTCTACCCTCTTGGCAGCCCTCAGAGCTTCTATTTCAACTTTTAATCTATCTCGCTCCTCAATCGTATATTCATCATTTTCACCCACCACTTCTGTCAAAGGTGGTGGTATTTCTTGCACGTCTGGATTCATCCAAACTGGTTTTTCTTAATGGTTTAAAATTCTAGATTCGGGCACCTTCTTCTCCCATTGTGGTCGCTAATTTGGTAAGGTTTATTTTTGGTTGAGGGTAATTTTGTCCAGAGTTTTGTGGTGTTTCAAACATATTGAATGTTTGGATAGATTGTAGTGAGAGATTTGAGCTGCCTGGTTGTATTTAATTTTCATTACCCTCATTAAATGAAAGTGGTTGGGTATTTATACCCTTAATTGTGGGCCACATGGGCTCTCGGGTTGACTTATGGATTCGGGTCGAGTTCAAAGACCCATTAGTTTTAAGCAGGTAGGTAATTAGCTTAGTCATGAAGTGATTAAGTTTTTAGTACATTAGTTCAGTTCGGACGGTTTAGTAAGTAGATGTTGTCTGAATTTCCCCTGTCTGGTTCTCATAAAGAGTGATGATAAGATCCGGACTCATCAGAAACGATGGAGCCAAGAACCAAATGTTACAAAATAACGCTTGAAAACATTGGTTTACAAAGTATACTTTAATACACAGTGACTAGTGTTATCATAAATCTTCAGTATTTTGAAATGATTCTTAAGTAATTTATACGAAGTAGAAATATCTCCATAAATAGTGGTCTAATCCAAAGCAGTCCATGAAAGACAATTAGAGATATCTAAACTGCAATCGTTTTAAATAAACGATTTTACACTTGTGGTTGTAACATCAACATTGCTCATAACACAATCACGTATTTCATTAGCAATTAAATCTGATGATAAATACTTTCTCTTTTCTTTGCAAAAACTAGTCCACGAGTGTAAGGTTTTAATACTTTTTAACAACAAAAAATCCAGTAGATATCCATTTTAGTATAAAGTCTCAAAAAGCAATCCTTTGAATTATATTTTTCTACAATAAACAATTATTGTATCTTTATTATTATGTAGATATTTGAAAGTAAAACCTTCTTGTAAAAAACATTATCTTAAATCTATTGCACTATCTTCAAAAAATTTCCCAACACCCCTAATTTCATAAACCTAACCAATAATAGCAAGTTGTTTGTTCTTTTGACCAATAAAATTCATACTATAACTATCTTTACCATAAATAAAATCTTGGTTTCAAGCGTCAAATATGGTGAGGTTTATTTTCGTTTGAGGGTAATTTTGTCCTGAGTTTTGTGGTATTTTGAAGGTATTTAATGTTTGGATAGAGTCTAGAGGGAGAATTGAGCTGTCTTGTTGTATTTAATTTTCATTACCCTCATTTAATGTAGGTGGTTGGGTATTTATACCTTTATCTTTGGGCCACATGGTCTTTCGGGTTGTGTTTAATGGATTCGGGTCGAGTTTAAAGACCCATTAGTTTTAAGTAAACAAGTAATCAGCTTAGTCATGAAGTGATTAAGTTTTGAATACTTTAGTTCTGTTCGGACAGTTCAGTAAGTGAAGGTTGTCCGAATCGTCCATGTTCGGTTGGGTGGATGATGTCTGAATTGCCCCTGTTCGGTTCTCATAAAGAGTGGTGACAAAATCCGGACTCATCAAAATAAACTTTGACCGATTCCTCTAATATTATCGTCTACAACAACATCACTTTCGATATCAATAGTAACAGTGGAAACCCCCAAAGTATCAACAATTGATACCAAAGTAACTAAATCACGATTAAAACCTAAGATAATAGTTTTGAGGTCACCACAACACTTTTTAATCTGAATTTAACCCAAAACAACATATTTAGTTAAAATAAATTTATTCATATCTTCAAAGTTTTCAAACAGACCAAGGTCATGATTGTAATTTTTTCATTTAGTTTATGTTAAAGGAAAATCTTACAAATATGCGATAAATAGTAGTTTTATTTATCCAAGAAAAAAAATATAAAATTTATACAGTTTTGATCCTATTTATACAATTTACCGTGTGTTTTTCTCTCTCCCACTACTCCTATTACTCCACTCATTACTATCAAGGACTATCATTTATGAACATTAACTCAGTAATGATCAGTTACATAAGTGTGTTGATTGTCGACCATCTTTAAAGCCTTTTGACCATCTTTAATGCTCGTTTTATCGTGCATTGGTAACAGTCATGATATATGGAAACCATTGCTCATATGTGGCCTCGATAATAGATTTAACAGTGTCGGTAGGGCTCGATCAAGTAACATCGGTTTCATCACACAGGTGCTGCTCAGTAGGGTCGCGTTGGCTTTGTCACTCAGTTGACGCTTGTTCAAGCTGCTCGGTTAAGAATGGCTACGTCAATGATCATGACACCCTCAGTTTTGGATCTCATGACCCCACTAGTTAGATGTCGCGGTAAAACCTCAATTAGGTCTAAATTATTATGGTTGTACACTACTTATTTATAAGAGATCTCATTATAGTGTGGAATCCCCTTAGTATAATGTTGTTGTACTGATTTCTTCAAATGTTAATGTTGTTCGGTCTGTCACTCTGCAACCATATTATACCTAATTGCATCTTGTTTGCTAGTAGCCATCTCTTCTAGGTTCCCGCATAGTCTATTGAGTAGCTTGAAAATGTATAGGATATCTACTGAATGGAGTAAATATATTAGGAAAACTAGATATTACTATTTAAGTTAACACTAAACTATAAAATCTGGTTTTCGAAGGCTTTACAGGTCGAATTTGGGTATCAAACTTTGTGAAAAAGTCACAGTTTTGAAATCTGACGGGCTCGTCGATATCTTCAATTTGAGTACTTGTTTGACCCAATTCTGATACCTGAGAGAGAAACCAGTATGTCCGCAGTCTTCACTGCATCATCATTCACCGGTTGGGAAGAATTCGACCTCAAATTCAAAATGTTGAAACATTGAAAGCACTGCAAAAGAATTGACGTTTACATCTCCGATTGAAATTGGTATTGGCATAAGTGTGTGAGAGGTGATAATCTGAATGTTGTCGCTCTTGTCAAGAAGTGGTTTCCTAGCTTTGTCCATTTTTAACATGTTATCGGCATTACTGTGATCAACAGTAATAAGTTGATCTATGTCAGCTTTATCAACCCACTTACTAAGTACAGCAGCACCCTTGCGGGTGTAAAAAGTTGTTGTCTTTCCAGTTTCATACTGTGCTTGTTGTATCACATCAAGAACCTTGCATAAAGGAACAATTCCTCTTTGTGGAATATTAGATGGCTTCTCAAGTTCTTCAGAGTATATTTCTCCCAGATTCAAAGCACTACAATTCTCTACTTTTAACTTTTTATTCATTATTTTATTTCCCCAGCCAACACCCAAAACTCCTCCAGGTTTTATTACAAAACCCTAATTTTTTATCCATTAAAACACTATTCTTTTCTTCAATCAATCTATTCATAATTTCAAACACAAAAATACCATCTTCCATTTTTCCAACACGATAACATGTATCCACAGAAAACCGAATCAAAGGTTTTATTTTAGGATAACATAAAATACATGGAAGATGCATCTCCACAATAAAAGCTGCTACATTGCACTCTTTCTTCAATAGAAATTTTGAAGTGATGTAGTCTGGTGTACTAAATTCTGAGACAATATATCGATCTACAAGTTTCTCCTCAACATTAATTAGATCTTCATCATCCCAGTCATCATCATACTCATCGTACACTAATATATCAAAAACTGGCATAAATACATCTTCAAAAATATTTGTATCATAGACTGGCTTGTCAAACACGGACTCACAGACAATTTTAGCATCACAGCTAAGATCGGCAGCTGGTGCAATTTGAGCATGAAACTCCTTAACTAGTGGTGGTTTTGGAGACACTACTCTAGATGGCACTAATATAAACTTGATACCATCTTTCACAAAACTGTATCGATTTGGTCTACCATCATAAGTAGAATTCCTCTTAAATCGTCATGGATGTCCTAAAACTAGATTAAAAAAATCCATAACTCCATGCTGTATCTTTGTAATTACCAACATAAAATGTAATTTGACAGCGTTTAGAAAATGTTACCTCAGTGTACTCTATCAGTCCTAACAGTATGTACGGGTATGGAAGAGCTTCAGTCTTCAGTGCCAGCAACTGAACAACCTCTTTTGAAATCAGATTCTCATAGATATTTGAATCAATTACAAACTTACAGATGCTTCCTTCAATTGTGTAGGTAGACTGGAAGATGTCGTTCTCTATTTTAGCATTCAAATCAAGAGGTACGCGGAACATGATTCATGTAATGTATAGCATGAATTGATGGCCTTTGATACCAACTGATGGCGTGACGGAAGATTAGAAGAAGAAAACAGTCGATATGACCCTAACCCTAGGTAAGAGTATAAAGGAGACTCGGAGAAATAATCTCAAAAATCTATTAATCAAAGTCTGACGGCAAAATAGGGTATATGATGCTTTATATAGCACTACCCAAAACCCTAATTCCAAATAAGGGAAATTATATAAATATTTAAAATAAAATAAATAAATAAATAAATAAATAATATCAATGTTAAAATATTAAAACTGGTTTTCGAAGGCTTTACAGGTCTAATTAGGGTATCAAACTTTGTAACAAAGTCACAGTTTTGAAATTTGACGGGCTCGTCGAAATCTTCGATTTGAGTACCTGTTTGACCCAATTCTGATACCTGAGAGAGAAACCAGTCTACCCGCAGTCTTCGCTACATCACATTAGGAAAGAGATAAACAATAATAATAAAATATTTAACAAAAAGTTTCATTCAATTAACCAAACCAAAAATTTATTACTACTATAAATGACAAAGGATACAATGGTAAACTAATAATTAATACTACATTGAAATTTGAAAACGTCATACAATTTGGAACAAATATTTTTTCCTAGAACGATATATATGTTAGGACGGCGGGAGTAGTTCCTAACCAGCATCAAAATTAAATAATCCAAAATACCTCAGAATAGAACGCTAGGTGCAAGTTCTTCAAAATTCAAATCAATTTCAAGTGAATTAATGACCAAGAAGAAGAATACCTTAATTGCAACAAAGCCTATAGTGTATGCATAACCTTTCTCCACCTCGTACTCAAATGGCTTCACTCTCTAATCATTATCAATAGATAGCGATTCCTATAAATGCTGCACCATAGCAGGAATCGCGCCTCCTTCCACAGTCAAATTCACAACATCCCCTATAAGAAAATAAAAATCTGTCACTCACAATTTATAATCCTAAATAAAAAACGGGACAACAATTTCACAAACCTAACATCTACAGATCTAAAACAAAATACACAAAACGGCCAAACATTATAGATACAGCTTGGATCCAACCAATAAAGAAATCTTCACCGTTTTTGGCAAGCTCGACACGTTTGGCGATGGCATGATCGTCTTCGTTCCATGAAAATCCTGGAAAATAGAAAGTTAACTTATGTGCACAAGAGCGTTTGGCGTCAGTCGGCAGATGAAAAAGCGTAGAACTAATTTAATGATACGTCAAACTTGATAAGTATTTTTATCATCATTGATATTATATATAATAAATCTATATATATATATATATATATATATATATATATATATATATATTTAGATAATTTTATTTATTATTGTTTTATATATATATATATATATATATTTATATATAATATAATATGGGTGTCAATTTTAGTTTGATTGATTAATAAACAATAAGGTTGAATTTTCCTATCTTACATTCAATCAACTGTTTAGGAAATTTAGTTTTCAACAAGTTCAACTTATTTAACGGTGATGTACTAAAGAGTTTCAATCGTAATTAATTATGACGTTTTAAAGTATATATATATATATATATATATATATTACATACTATAAATGACACTAAATTATAAACATGAATTTTTTTGTTGTATGTGACTCTTTTCAATCAATCATACATTAACAAATGTCAGATGATTGATTATAAACCATAAAATGTCAGATGCGAACTTCAGATGAACTTCTACCGACCAGTGACCTGTTTTCTTTCTCAACTGCATTGTAGAACATATAGGGCATCGATATCAACGACAACCTTCTTCTTTTGTATAGTAGCACGATAACTAATCCATAGTTTTTTTAAAACTATAAAATAATCTAAACTATATTTATATAAATATAAAAAATCAAAGATTTCAACAATCTTTTTACTTTTCATAGTTTAGTTATAATAGTTGATTTTGTTATCTTTTAAAGTTTTTTCAATTTTATATTATTCAAATAAACTAAAAATCATAACCAACAAAATTAAGTCAATAGTTTCCCAAACTAGATGGTCTATTTATTTTTCTTAAATTATAAAAATTAATTGTAAACTATTAAAAAAGAATTAATTAATATTCATAATTTTTTTAATAAAACATATAACTATTAATAAAAATAAAATATCACATATCTCTATATTAGTATAAAACTATTAAAATATTTAAGGATATTTATTAAATAACATATATACATATGTAATAGTAGTAAAACATATTCATTAAGAAAACATTCATAAGAAAACATTAATTAAAAAATACACTAATAAACAATTGTTGGAATTTCGTCTAACTTATATTTTCGTGTGTGTATTATTATGCCTTTACACGCATACACATATACCGTATTATGGTAGAAAACAATCAATTTGTTACTTTTTTAATTTAAAACCGTAATCGTTTTTAATTTAAAACCATATGTGGAACAATTTAGCTAATTTAATGATTCTTATACGATAAGTTGATCGAATAATTATGAATTTTGTTAGGTTTTGAATTACATGCTAATTTATGGAAGTTTATGTTCTAAAATTTCTCTTTCTTTAGATTCAGATCTTGCACTCCTTGGAAATAGACAGTTTGTTACGCTCACTGAGAGAAGAGGAGAAGCGTAGATATCGGGTATGTGTCCTACTGCTTTTACTTGGATGTGTTCTTATTTAAGTTGAAATCAAAGCTAAAATTTTAAAAAAAGAATCTTCTTTAGTGTTTCCTGTACATGCCAAGCTTTAAGTCCAGGCTTCTAGTGATAATATTATTTTGGTCAACTTGTGTGTACTTATTTTTTTAGTTTCATCCTTTTATAATATCGGAGATAAGTATAGGAAGGAGTTGCAAAGCCGTAAAGATCCACTTGAAATTTAATTATTATTTTTTGATAATTTCAGAAGAAACACTTTATGGGGAATAAGAAGATGGAGATGCATGATTTGATAAAAAAAAAAGACGTTATCTTAATAATTTTTATTAAGATATTATGTAAAACATAACATTAGTAAATTAAGATATTATGTAAAACAAAATGTTGATCAGCGGAATTCGGAGTGGCAGTATCAGTATACTCTGTCGTCCGAGAAGGGACTCTATTTTCCAAGCCATGAAAATTAAGAGTTAATGTCTACAGGACGGGTCATAATTGGAGAGCTTCTCATTTGTCTTCGGAAATTCAAGCATGCAACCTCCCAAAACACTTTGATATTTCAAACCTACAAAAGTTCGATGGGACGCTAGATCCTAACAATCATATCGACCAATTCAAAAATTCCATGATCAATTTTGATGATGATGATAAATTGTTGTGTAGAGCGTTTTCTCAGACTTTCAAAGGGGTGGCTTCCAAGTGGTATAACAGGCTTCCGCAGGGCTCGATAAAGAATTTCGACATGTTCTGGAATATCTTTAGACAACATTTTGTGGGGAGCAATAAATTTTGAGCTAATAGAGATATGATAATCTATTGTAGGCAAAATGTCGTGGAAAGCTTGAAGAATTACACCAATCGATTCGTTAAAACAAAAACTGACACGAAGTATTGCAAAACTTTTGTGGCACTCGCAGCATTCAGGATGGGGCTTCTCCGTGGACTCTTGAAGGATACGGTAACAGAAAGTCAGGCAATGACTTTTGGGGCTTTACTGGATCAAGTTGAGAAAATAATTTTAGTGGAGGAGACTCAAGCATCCGAGAAAGGATCAAGCGATCAGCTGGAGCAGAACCAATTTCAAAGGACTGAGTCTAGTAATCAAGGGCCTCGTACTAGTTTTCCAGCCAAGGGTGCGGGACAGTATCCACCGAGGCCAAGAATAAACCAGCAGAACTATAGTAACCAACAAAACTATAACCAAGGAACAAGGCCAATTTCGAACAAATGGATTTGTCCAGACTATTTTATGGAGTTAACGGAAAATGTGGCTATGATATTTGATAGGGCAAGATCAACGGTGCAGTTCGAGGGAAAGCAGAAGTGCTAACAGGTTCTGTAAGTACCATGAGGACATTGGGCATGACACTAAGGAATGCATCGCTTTGAAAAAAGAAGTGCAAGATTTAATTGAAAATGGAATGTTATTAGAATTCGTGAAAAAACACACCTAGAAAAATATTGCAGTAAAGGTTGTCCCAAAGAATACTGATACAGTAATGGTGATTTCCGAAGAGGTTGACGTTTTCGATATTGAAGAAGAGTATATAGATCCTAAGGAAGGGAGAAATAACGTGAACATGGTAGAGGAGATCATTCCAAGGGGAAAGGTAAATGACCTATGTGCTTTTTTCGAGTCGCTAGCTATCTTCGGAGGAGATACCATTGCAGGGAATTCTAATATTTCGTGGAAAAGACATATGGTGAATCTAACCATACAGATTGAAGCAGGGGTTTCAGCGCAAATGCATCGCTTGCCCTCCCCTATCATATGTTTTGATGATGATGATATGAGGAATGTAGCGGGCCCGCCTGAAGATGTGGTGGTTATTGCTGCGGGTATAGCCGGAGACCAAGTTCAGAAGATACTTATTGACACAGGAAGTTCTGCGAATATTTTGTTTATGAGTACCTACAGGAGAATTTCTGACATGTCTGTTATACGATGGGGTGCCAATAGAAAATCACAACGGATAATGGGCCTCAATTCGATAACAAGGAGTTTAAGAGATTTTGTATTTCCAGGGATATACAGCAATGTTTTTATGCTCTGTTCCATCCCCAGGCTAATGGTCAGGTGGAAGTGACCAATCGAATGATTTTAGATGGATTAAAAAAGAATTTGAAAGACAAGGCTGGGAAACGGCCCGATTATTTACAAGAAGTGTTGTGGGCTTATAGAACGACGCCTCGAACTTCAACTGCTACATCTCAATTTTCCTTAGTATATGGTATGGATGTGGTTGTTCCCTCGGAAATTGTTTTCCCATAATACCATGTGGCAGCCTATACAGAAGATTTGAACGATCAAAGCAGGGCTATGGAGTTAGACTTGGTGGAAAAAAAGACGAAGAGCGCAGTTAAAGTCCTTGCATTATCAAACATTGATGAGGAGTGGGTATGCTTCGAGAGTAAAGCAAATAGATTTCAAGGTGGGGGACAAAATATTACAAAAAGGTTTTCTGCACACTAAAGAGAAAAGTCTTGGAAAGTTGGGGCCAAATTGGGAGGGCCCTTATGAAGTAACGGAGAAAGTAAAGCGGGGAACGTATAGATTAAAAAATAAAGAAGGGCGATATCTTAAGCATCCATGGAATATAGAACATTTAAAATTGTTTTCGGAATGAGGAAGAAGTCGATTATCTTTTATGTTTATTTCCAGGTTTACAAAAACAGCGAGGGCATACTATTTCCTACCCTGTTAGGCGCATGAAGGTTTTAACGAGGTGTCATTATGAGCTGATCAATACAATTATACTTTTGCCTCGAATTATTCTTTCTGAGATATCAGTTGTGGTTGAGTTGTTAGGATTAATAATTATGACATTCTATAAGCCTGCCTTAGAGCAGCGTACAATGATTATTATGATCAATTAAAGTTGGTATAAAGCAACTATTCAACGCAAGTTGGCATACAATTATTTTCACATCAAAATGTGAAGTTAAAAAGTTATAAAACTGGCATTCCAAAAAGTGTTATACTAAGAAAGTCGGGGAAGATGTTCTTCGGAACATATAGAAACTATTACAAAAATTGCCTCACAAATTGACAAGGACTTATACAAAACTTGTACAAACATGTTGAAACTATTATTTCAAGTCTGTCTACTCAGTATGTTCTGGGGAGTCGCTCTCCTCAGAATCTGATGACTCACTATCACTAACAACAATGTTAGGAGGATGAAGTTCGGGCGAGACAAGCTTTCAAAAACTGCCCAAGTCATACTCAGGGTATTCTGTATGGATTTGGGTGATCAGCCCTGCTCCGATTGTAGCATCTCGAGCATTAAGTTTGTCTACGTATTTCGCTGCATAAGCATCCACAGCTGCCTCTTTTTCAGCTTTTATCTGCTGAGGAAAGTCTGCAATCGTTTTCAGTAAGTTTAACTTTTCCTCAACAATAAACTCAAAATCGATAAAACAATCCTTAAATACCTTGCATGCAATTTGGTGAGATTTCTTAAGTCCCAGTTTTATTTGGCCCACTCGCTGAGTTTGGTGAAGACGGTGGTGGCACTTTCCGACATAGTCTGCGTATGGTTTTGAAACTCCGGTCATAGTTACAAAAAGAAAAAAAGGAGTTCCGAGAAGTTAAGTTAGTAAATCATTATCTGAGGAAGGATAAAAGAAAGAGTTAACAGACTTACATTTGTTGGTCCACAGGAGAGACAGCTTCTGTGGATTCGAAGGGGTTCACTCAGATCCTGTTTCCCAATGTCCAGAAAAGTAGATAAATTGTTGCCTCCATTTCTTGTCAGCTTCTAGCAAGTCTTTCAATATCTTTTGTCTTCGACCAAAAGTTAGTGAGTAAAACGGAAAAAACGGATTTTTTGCCAAGCCAGATAATCCGATGAGCTCTTCTAAGGAAACTTCATTGCTCGAAATCCTTGAAGCCATGATACATGCCATGAGTGTGAACAACATGTTTGGACCAGCTTGTGAAGGGCAGAGGTCGATTTTGGCAAAGTATTCAATAAAGAATGGATCTAAAGGATACCTTAACCCTCAGTTCATGATTTACGTATAAACAACTAACTCATTATCCCTAACTGATAAAGGAGTCTCACCTTCCGAGGGGAATCTGATGTTGATGTACGAGGGGATGCCCCATCGAGTCCTCAGCATGGTCTCTTCCGAAGGCGAAAAGTATTTATAAGAAATATTGTTTAAGTGCGGCAATGTGTTTGTTTTTTATTCCTCGAATGTTATTGCCCACAATGGCATCAAGTTCCAAGGGAAGAGTGATGTCACACTTGGATTTTGGGGCGATCCGACGAGCCTGTTCTTCGGACATTCTAAGGGGAGCAATGGATATTTGACTAGAAGAGGCCAAGGGAAGGCCACTGGATTTGCTCTGCTCTGCAATAGAAATTTCTTGAGTTTCTGGCTCAAGGTTATCCGAGGCAATTACTTTCCCCTTATTGGCCAATGATTTGTTTCACATTGTTTGAAGATCTTCTTCGGTAATATTGGTTCTTGAGGGGGATAATCGAGGGCTTTCACTTCCCGTTATCGAAGGGGTGGCTGGAAGGCTTGATCCAAAGGTGTCGATTTTCAGAGTAGGATTGTCAACTACTAGAGTCAACTTCGGATCTAGGGTTTCTGATGGAGCTTCTTTAGCACGTTTGCGTTCTTGAGAGTTCTTTCTATCTTTATGATGCCTTTTCTTCTTACCATAAGAATGCTTATGGTGTCTGTCTTTACCCATGGATTCGAGGGGGGCGAGATCGGAAGTTTGGTTTTGGTGAGAAATTTTGAGGGGTATGATAGCGGGAGAGTTTTTCGATGGAGGCCAGGAACCATAGAAAGTGGTAACAGAAGGTTGGGGCTGAGGTTCAACGTATACACCAGCAGCAACTTTTTCTTGGAATTTTTTACTGATTAATAGCCACTTTGGAATCCGACGAGGTTTATGAGCCAACTTTCTCTCTCTAGAAAGTTTAGAACGAAAAGTTTGGAGTGTAAATTAAGAGGGTGAGTATTTATAGAAGTAGATGGGCTTTTAGGGTAAGATAGGCATGGGGACATTTTCTTTTGTTTGCCTAGGGGCGTTATGGGTAACATAGGCACAATTATATTGATTCGAGAAATGAGGGAGAAGGTCAAGAGGCAATCTAATGATGAAAAGTGTTGGGAAGTGTGATAAGATCTCTAAAAATATTTGGTGACAAGGAATTACGACTAATGACGTCATAAAAAGGCGGGAGATTGTTGATTGGGATACGCGAGTTGATGCTGAAAAATTCGATGAGTTCAATCCTTACAATTTATTTTCCAAGTCTGGGAAGCTATATTATATTGAGACGATTAATTTCGAAGAGGGCATTTTTAAGGAATTGGGATATCCGTATAATTGTTTCCGATGAGAGATATGGTTTAATTTTTGCCAAGACATTGCAAGGATTGGGCGGCTACTGATCAGTGTTACCCAGGAGAATAAGAGGATATTTGAAGAGGCATTTTTCAGCTAAAATAAATTCGCCTAGACATTTTTTATTTGAAGAGGTATTATTCGAGGACAGTTAAAGAATAAGAAGATATTTGAAGAGGCGCTTTTTCGAGGAGAATTGAAACGAATAAGATGAAGTTCGAAGATGTCATCACAGTCCTAGTAAAAATATTTTTACTAAGACTGGGGGGGGGGGGGGCTACTGATGAGGGAGAATAAAAGACGTATGGAAAAATTATAAGGAAGTGTTTTTATTGGGAAAATATTGTAAAAGGTACAATAGAAGTAGTTATTATGAATAAGTGGAAAATATAGGGACTAAATATGTAATAAGTGGAAATTAAAGTGTGTTGGGCCCTTTATTGTACCATAAAAGGACCCCACCCGAGTTGATAGATTCGATTGATTAATATAATATTACTTTCTCTCTCTACTTTGATTAGCTCTCTCTTTCTCTCTCTAAAAAGGCATCCTTACGAAGGATTTGTTATAACTGTTTGGACCCTCGGACATTCGTGTTATACGAAATTACCCTTGAGTTATTTCTTAATTCATCAATATATATATAGCATTAGTCAATAGGATTATCTTAGAATATATATATTTTTTTTATACTATATAATAAATCTATATATATATATATATATATATATATATATATATATATATATATATATATATTTATTTATATAATATAGTGTCAATTTTAAATTTGGTTGATTAGTAATAAAATAAGGTTGAATTTTCCTATCTTACATTGAACATGGGTGTCAACTATTGGAAGTTTAGTTCCCAACAATAAATGTTCAACTTACATCAACTTACATTAGGGTGATGTACTAAAAAGGTTTCAACATTTAAGTTAAGAAAGCCAATAACGATTGTTTAAAAATGAGTCCGTGCATTCTATTTTAGTTAAAGTATATATATTATATACTATAAATTACACCCATGTTGAATTATAAACATGGATTTTTATGTTGTGTGTGCGCTTTTCGATCAATCACATTCTATTTCAGTTGAAATATTATATATATATATATATATATATATATATATATATATATATATATATATATATATATATATTATACATACCATAAATGACACCATGGTGATTTATAAACATGGATTTTTATGTTGTGTGTGTTCTTTTCTATCAATCAATCGTACATTAAGAGACATATAAACGATAATAATGAAAAATTTAACAACAAATATAAACATGGATTTTCATGTTGTGTGTGTCAATTAACCAACTTAAAAACATACTGTTACTATAAATGTTTTTTAATTAATTATGCATTCGTTAGGATAACAACAAATATAAACATGGATTTTCATGTTGTGTGTGTCAATTAACCAAATTAAAAAACATACTGCTACTATAAATGTTTTTTAATTAATTATGCATTCATTAGGATAACAACAAATATAAACATGGATTTTCATGTTGTGTGTGTCAATTAACCAAATAAAAAATATTATGCTACTGTAAATGTTTTTTAATTAATTATGCATTCATTAGGATACCCTAGCTATGTGGCCCTCAATTGCCTTGTAGAACATATAAGTATCTTCCACATACTCAACACGAGCATCATTATCAGCTTCTTGCGCATTGGCATCGATAACAATGACAATCTCTCATTTTGTGTATTAGCACGATAACTAATTTATAGTGTTTTAAAATTATAAAATAATCTAATATTAACATCCTTGAATGCGCACATGGTAAACCCTCAGTCTGACGAAATAGTCAAGAAAGCGTGAGGGCATAATTTTCTTTTTTAAATAATAAAAATATTAAAATTTAATATGATCTATTAAATTTAGTAAAAAAATGTAAAGATTTAAAAAATAAGAACAAAATTAAGAATTTCTTTTTAAATAATAGAAATATTGAAATATATGGTAACTTATCTTAATATATGTTAAGTAATACTATTTTTATATATATAATGTAATATAATATAATATAAATAGATATTCATATTTTATTAAATTTTATTTTCTTAACAAATATTATTACTCAATATTCGCAAGAGCCCACTATAAAAGATGGAAGACCTTTCATTCTCCTCGGAAATGATCCCAGAGGACGTTTTCATCTATCCGGTTTTTGTACTACAGACTCTCCACAAAAGAAATTCATAATATTTATTGAAATTGTAGAGAGAGTCCCCCGTATCGCCCTTTGCAGTTTGAGTCCGAAAAAGGTCTCTCATTGCATTGCATGAAGTATGAAAATTACCAATTTGAAGAGAAAGGATATGTCATTTTCTCAATTGATGGACCGGGCTCTGTTCAGTTGATTGGGTATTATATCAACGAAAATATTAATCTTCTCGGAAAAAGGATTAAGAAATGTAGTTTAAATTAATATTTTTATTTTTATGGTTTAAACGTACTAATGTTTTTGTTTTTATGGTTTAAAGTAATATTTAATTAATATTCGTGTAAATTTTGTAAAATTAAATATTTAATTGGTGTTTATTTTTTGAAGCTACACCGAATATAATCAAGATAGATAATTATTTAATTTCAAAAATTAAAATTTTAAAAATTTAAAATAAAAGATAACATCGAAAGCCATTTGAAACTATCAATCACATTCTTTTTAATTTTAGTTTCTCCCGGATCATTTGGGAGTTTGCAAGTTCCAAGCTTGGGATCCCCTACCACAATAGCTCTAATTGGATCTGTTGGTTCATTGAGGCTTCCAATTGCCTCCTCCAAGCTCATGCCATCTATGGCGCGCTTGCTTTGGTGCTACTATACACTTTCTTTGAAGTGAAAGAGACAACATCATCTTTAACTCCCCTTGGAGCCTAGTCTATACTATCTCATATCGTATGCTACCTGATCTTCGTTTCAGATTTCTCATAACCAAGATTGCATGACGTATCCATCCTCCACATTCACTAACTTAAGTTGGCTTACACATGTTGGTCTCTGTTTGGTTTTTTTATTACTCTTGTATTTCTTCATGTCTACGGTTTTTGTCGTTTTGATATTTTTCTACCTCTTGTCAGTCTTTCCTATTTTGTTTGGACTTTACGGACATATTTTATTTATTTAATATTTTTTATAAAAAAAAATCGGTTGAAATCAATTTGAATTAGCGAGAGAGTGAAAGTCAACCAAATCACATTGCATCAGAGAGATTATTATAAAGCACAAGGTACTCAGTCGTTTTTCTTCTCTCATTTTTTAGAAAATTCCTTTCAAGATCTGAATACTACAAATCTCAATCAATTTTTTTTGGTTTCATATTTTTTTCGTGTCCGGTCATCTCGTGATAGGAATTGGGTTATTTGTTGTAGGTAAACCATTTATTTATTTATGTTTTAAACCTTCGTTTTTCATTTTCAACCATCGTTTTTGTACCGGTCACCTATGTGATTACAACCGGATTTTTTAGATCTCATTCGATCTTCTCTGATGCCAGATCCTTATTTTGATGATCGAAGACCCATGTTTATTTTCAGAATGCTATAGCTATACTCTTATAGCTTTTTTGGTTTTTTACATTTCAATTTGTTTTGCTCTCTTAGACGAGAAAGCTTAAATATCAAACCTCGACTCAGAGCGGTGTCAGCTTAATGTATTCGTAATCATTTGTTGGCGTCGATTGTATTCAACACATGTGGTATCAGTCTCATAGTGTTGTGTTTGCTTTGCAAGATTCACAGCTAAGGTTACTATATTTTTTTTTTCTGATTCAATCCAAGATTGGTTAATCTAGTTTTGATTTTAGGTTTTACATATCTAACTTTTAATTTTTTAATTTAGTATTTAATTTAATTTATGTATTTTGATCTCCTCTGATGTCGTATTTTGATGTAATCTCGATATGTATTCCAAAATTTCCAAAGTTGTACTTGTGATATGTATTCCAAAACGTGCCGTAATTGTTGATACCTATATACGATAATATAATTCTTAATTAATATATATATAATTATAATTATAATTATAATTTTTATTTATACCTGTCAAATTCAAACGCTATCTTAATAATAAAAAATGCGTGCACTAACTTTCATTATTAACGCGTAATTAATGCATGTGCCATGCAACTAACTAACTTCCGTTATTAATGCATGTGCCATGCAACTAACTAACTTCCGTTATTAATGCGCAATTAATGTGCAACTAATGCACGTGGGACGCAACTAGCGCGAATCTTCTAACTACCAATGTAAATTATGGCACGCATTCATAACCAATTCACCGAAATTCGGTGCACTTATCACTATTGTTATTTATATATATTATAGTATAATACTTAATATACGTAAATATATATAATAATTATATAATTCGGATTTTTATATATAATATTTTATAATAATATTATATATACGAATGACGTGCAATTGCAGTTAACATAAACTTTTCTACAATATTATATCATGTCACCCACGTAAATTAATTGTTGGCGTCAACAATTACGGCATGCTTCTTTACTTTCGGAGAAACTGAAATTATTTATATATATTAAATAGCGGTTTAATATACACGTTTCGCCGATAATTACGTGTAAATCGATTGACCTTAATAACCGACAAATTCGATTAAACTTAATAACCACGATTACTGTTTTTTTTATTAAATAACAGTGATAGGATAAACTCAATCTAACACGTAATTTCTTCTTAATATGCAAATTGGTTAACCTTCTACGGTTATTTAATATACAGATATATGATTTGCCGATTTTCTCTATCTTATTTTTAAAGATACTTTTAATTGACTATCAAATCAATTCAAAGACTCATAAATACGTATTTTTAACTGGCAAATAACCAAATATCAAATATCATGAACTGGGAATCTAAAAATTTAAGAAGTTAACTTCATGGTCGCTCTGATACCACTTGTAAGAAATACTTTACGGATTTCTTACTTAACTTATTGAACCGTGAAATTAAATCATCCTGTAATAATGCGGAATAAATACTTACATGATGTAGATATTCTTTAATCTTCAGATTCCTGACTTGAAGCGGATGATCCGTGCTCCTTTGCTAGGTTATCGATTCTTCAAAGAGATGGCAACCAAAACACACTTTTGTAATTTATTTGAAGGAAGAATCAATTTGTTTTTCTTAAAGGATTTTTTCTCTCTGTATTTGATCTCGTGTCTTTTAAGAATGAGGAACTCATTCTTATATAGAACTAAAGTGAGAAAACGGTTCTTCTCTTTTAACCGCCTGTAACTTCTAGATAATTACTTAATGAAGACCGGCCCTTATTAAATTGTCACCCTTAGGGACCATAACCCGGTATTATTTTGTTTTACAAAATAACCCCAAAACTTTACGTTTTGCTTAAGTTGTTTATTTCCGAATCCAATCCTTCACAGTATTCGGAATTAAACCTCGTATCTATAAAATTACCTCCATGATACATATTTTATCTACTAGTCCGTTCTTTTCTTTATGATTACTTTTATTGGACTAATATTAACGATAGTTCGATACATTGATAAAACATGTGACGGTTCAACTTAATAGAGAAATTCCAACACATTATCCTTCTTCCATATTCAAGCATTTTATAAACTATATTCCTCTTAATGAAAGTTCTTCCTCTGACCCTCTTACGAAAGGATCCCACAAGTTATCATGCTCAGGCATGATCATTCCTAATATATTGTTAGGATGCATGATCCAATTGTAAGTATATGAGACTAAAAATATACTAATTCAAAAAAAATTAGTTGTTGTTAGGAAAATTTGTTTATGAAATATAAAAATCTTGAAAACTAGTTAGAAAAAACAATACCTTTTGTAATTATGTTTTTTGAAAAATAATATCGGCCAAGACTGTGTTAATAAGACTTGTGAGAGACTGATGTAACAAAATTGAGAAGAATTTTTTTTTTTTAAATAATAGAAACATTGAAATATATGGTGATTTACCTTTAATATACGCTTAAGGAATACCATATCGACCAAAGTTTTGTTTTGTTTTATTTTCCATTTAGTTAGTGGAGTTTTATTTTTTAATATATATTTTTCATACTACAATTATGATATGATATTTTCGGCTGTACCCGTAAACTTTTAAAGTTTATATTGCTTTTTATTTTCTTAAAATTTATATAGTACGTACCATTTTATTGAATTAAATTTTGTATCCTTAACCAATATTATTATTATTATTTTTCGGAGGGAACCCGTAGCCGCTACTCAGAGTGCAATGAGTGCGCACAGGGTAAACCCTCAGTCTGACGCGATAGCATGCAAACCAACGCCAGAAGGTAAACCACACAAGGTGACAGGCTCAGCCGAGAAATCGTATGTAGAGGGACTCGAACTCATGACCTTTTGGTTATAAGAATGCCATACTCAACCAACTCGGCTACCCCCTTGGGGGGCAAATATTATTACTCTGTATCTCATAGGCCAGGATAAAAGTGGGAAGACTCTTAATTCTCTTCTCCCCGAAAGAACGTTTTCATCTCTCGGTTTTTCTAGTAGTAAACTCTCGAGAAGAGACAGTCCCAATATTTATTAAAATTGTAAACAGAGTCCCCCTATCATCTTTTGGGATTCGAATCCGGAAGAGTTCTCGTGTAGCTTAAATTGCAAGTTTTGAAGAGAAAGATACATATAATTAGTCTTAATTTTACAAAATTAAATATGTACGGATTGAATGTTTATAAATTTACAACTCAAATTGAGACGTTTCAATCGTAATTAATTATGAAGTTTTAAGTATATATATATATATTACATACTATAAATGACACTAAATTATAAACATGAATTTTTATGTTGTATGTGACTATTTTCAATCAATCATACATTAAAAAACTTATTCTACTATAAATGACTAATTAATTATGCATTCATCATATTGATAATAAACCATAAAATGTCATATGCGAACTTCAGATGAACTTCTACCGACCAGTTGCGAGTTTTCTGTAGAACATATAGAGCATCGATGTCAACGACAACCTTCTTTTGTTTAGTGGCACGATAACTAATTCATAGTTTTTTTTAAACTATAAAATAATCTAAATTACTTTTATATAGATATAAAAAAAATCAAAGATTTCAACAATCTTTTTACTTTTCATAGTTTAGTTATAATAGTTGATTTTGTTATTTTTTAAAGTTTTTTCAATTTTATATTATTCAACTAAACCAAAAACCATAACCAACAAAATTAAGTCAATAGTTTCTCAAACTAGATGGTCTATTTATTTTTCTTAAATTATAAAAATTAATTGTAAACTATTAAAAAAGAATTAATTAATATTCATAATTTTTTTAATAAAACATATAACTATTAATAAAAATAAAATATTACATATCTCTATATTAGTATAAAACTATTAAAATATTTAAGGATATTTATTAAATAACATATATGCATATGTAATAGTAGTAAAACATATTCATCAAGAAAACATTCATAAGAAAACATTAATTAAAAAATACACTAATAAACAATTGTTGGAATTTCGTCTAACTTATATTTTCGTGTGTGTATTATTATGCCTTTACACGCATACACATATACCGTATTATGGTAGAAAACAATCAATTTATTACTTTTTTAATTTAAAATCGTAATTTTTTTTAATTTAAAACCATATGTGGAACAATTTAGCTAATTTAATGATTCTTATACGATAAGTTGATCGAATAATTATGGATTTGGTTAGGTTTTGAATTACATGCTAATTTATGGAAGTTTATGTTTTAAAATTTCTCTTTCTTTAGATTCGTATCTTGCACTCCTTGGAAACAGACAGTTTGTTACGCTCACTGAGAGAAGAGGAGAAGCGTAGATATCGGGTATGTGTCCTACTGCTTTTACTTGGATGTGTTCTTATTTAAGTTGAAATCAAAGCTAAAATTTTGAAAAAAGAAATCTTCTTTAGTGTTTCCTGTACATGTCAAGCTTTAAGTCCAGGCTTCTAGTGATAATATTATTTTGGTCAACTTGTGTGTACTTATTTTTTTAGTTTCATCCTTTTATAATATCGGAAAGTATCGGAAGGAGTTGCAAAGCTGTAGAGATCCACTTAAAATTTAATTATTATTTTTTGATAATTTCAGAAGAAATACTTTATGGGGAATAAGAAGATGGAGATGCCTAGATAATTTGATAAAAAAAGACGTTATCCCCTCCCAGGAGAAGTCTACAGCTATTCTCTTAGAGGTTGAATGATTATTAAACATAGGTCACATTCGAGAGTTGCAATACCTTGTATGGGCCTCGAATCCAGTCTTGGTTAGGAAAAAGAATAGTAAGTGGAGGATATGCGTGGATTTCACTTACCTGAATAGAGCTTGTCCGAAGGATCCTTTTCCGGTACCCCGAATCGATCAGTTAGTTGACTCCACTTCGGGTACTCGGTTATTATCTTTCAAGGATTCTTATTCAGGCTATACTCATATTCGATTAGATGCAAATGATTAAAAAGCACGTCGTTCATCACTGGAAGAGGATTATATTGTTATAAGGTCATGCTATTTGGCCTGAAAAATGCAGGAGTGACTTATCAGCGCTTGGTCAACAAATCCTTTGAGGAGAAAAATTTGCCGAAATGTAGAAGCTTACGTCGATGATATGATGGTAAAGAGTTTGCAGGACGAAGATCATTTCTCTGACTTGGAAGAAACTTTTAATAATTTGAGTAAAGTCAATTTGAAATTAAATCCAGAAAATTGCATTTTTGGAGTGCGATCGGGGAAGTTTCGTGGCTATATGATAAGTGAAAGGGGCATCGAAGATGATCCAGAACAGATAAAGGCTTTGACAACTATGACACCACCTCGGAATATTAAGGAAGTCCAGATTCTTACCGGAAGATTGGCAGTATTAAATAGGTTTATTTCTCACTCATCGGATAAATGTGCACATTTCTTTAAAGTTTTAAGAAATGTCAGATAGTTTAATTGGACCGAGGAATGTCCAACTGCATTTCGCCAGATTCAAGAGTATTTGATGTCCCCAGAGATACTCTTCAAGCCTTTGGTGGGAGAGAAGTTGATCGTTTATGTGTCGGTATCAGATTGTGCAGCCATTGTTATTTTACTCCGAGAAGAGATCGATGTGTTAAAACCGATTTATTACGCCAGCAAAAGTTTGCTAAATGCTGAGAAACTGTATCTCAAGTTGGAAAAGTTAGTTTTGGCCCTGGTAACAGCTGCTCGGAAGATGATACCATAATTCCAAGCCCATCCTATTGTGGTTCGAACAGCATTTCCCTTAAATGGTTTGTTACAGAGGCTGGATATATCTGGGAGGATGACGAAGTGGTCAGTTGAACTGGGAGATTTTGACATAACATTCGAGCCTCGGACGGTAATAAAAACTCAGATTTTAGCTGATTTCTTGGTGGCTGCTTTGCGATCAGAAAGTCATCCATGGGTCCTAATTCAGGAGCGTCCTTCGATCGTAAGCAGTACAGAGCACTCAATGAATATGGAGGAAGTAAGCAGTTTGGTCACAAATGATTGAAGGTCAGAAATCGTGGACTTCTTGGAAAATGATAGATTACCAACAAAACAATTTGAGGCTAGGAGAGTCAGGTTTAAGTCTCATGGATACATTTTTTTGGGAGGAGTCTTATATAAGAAATCCCTGAGCAGATCGTTACTTAGATGTTTGGCTAAGGACGAGTCGCAATTTTTCCTATCAGAACTGCATGATGGGGAAGGATCGGCCCATTGCGAATATAATGCATTAATTCGACGAGTGTTTTTTGCTGGTTATTATTGGCCGACCATCTCCTCTGATGCGAAATAGTTGGTAAAGTGATGCGATACATGTCAACGATATGACAATATAATACACAAGCCAAGGGTGCTGCTAGAAAGTATTTCAGAAGCGGTGTCGTTCGATAGGTGGGGCATTGATTTAGTTGGACCCCTACCAATGACATCTGGTGGGAGGAAAACGATAATAATAGCAGTTGACTATTTTTCCAAGTGGGTGGAAGCAGAGCCTTTAGCAGGGACAAAAGCAAAAGATGTGATCAAGTTTGTCGTGTCAAATATTTGTTGTCGTTTTGGGGTGCTAATAAATTAAAATGGATAATGGGCCTCAATTCGATAACAAGGAGTTTAAGAGCTTTTGTATTTCCAGGGGCATACAACAATGTTTTTCTGCTCCGTTCCATCCCCAGGCTAATGGTCAGGTAGAAGTGACCAATCGAACAATTTTGGATGGATTAAAAAAGAATTTGGAAAGCAAGGCTGGGAAATAGCCTGATTAATTACAAGAAGTGTTGTGGGCTTATAGAATGACGCCTCGAACTTCAACTGCTACATCTCCATTTGCCTTAGTATACTGTATGGATGCTGTTGTTCCCTCGGAAAAAAAATTCCCATCATACTGTGTGGTAGCCTATACAGAAGATTTGAACGATCAAAGCAGGGCTATGGAGTTATACTTGGTGGAAGAAAAGAGACGAACTGTGCAATTAAAGTCCTTGCATTATCAAACATTGATGAGGAGTAGGTATGCTTCGAGAGTAAAGCAAAGTGATTTCAAGGTGGTGGACAAAGTATTACGAAAAGTTTTTCTGCACACCAAGGAGAAAACTCTTGGAAAGTTGGGGCCAAATTGAGAGGGTCCTTATGAAGTAACGGAGAAAGTAAAGCGGGGAACGTATAGATTAAAAGATAACAAAAGGGCGATATCTTAAGCATCCATGGAATATAGAACATTTAAAATTGTATCTGGAATGAGGAAGAAGTTAGCATGTAACAATTATCTTTTATGTGTATTTTCTGGTTTACAAAAATAGCGAGGGCATACTCTTTCCTACCCTGTTAGGCGCAAGAAGGTTTCAACGAGGTGTCATTATGAGCTGATCAATACAATTGAACTTTTTCCTCAAATTATTCTTTCAGAGATATCAGTTGTGGTTGAGCTCTTAGGATTAATAATTATGACTTTCGATAAGCCTGCCTTAAAGCAGCGTACAATGATTATTATGATCAATTAAAGTTGGCATAAAGCAACTATTCAACGCAAGTTGGCATACAATTATTTTCACATCAAAATGTGAAGTTAAAAATTTATAAAACTGGCATTCCAAAAAGTAGCATACTAAGAAAGTTGAGGAAGATGTTCTTCGGAACATGTGGAAACTATTACAAAAATTGCCTCGCAAATTGACAAAGACTTATACAAAACTTGTACAAACATGTTGAAACTATTATTTCAAGTCTGTCTACTTAGAATATTCCAGGGAGTCGCTCTCCTCGGAATCTGATGACTTACTATCACTAACAACAATGTTAGGAGGACGAAGTTTGGGGGAGACAAGCTTCCAAAAACTGCCCCAGTCATACTCAGGGTATTCTGTATGGATTTGGGTGATCAGCCCTGCTCGGGTTGTAGCATCTCGATCATTAAGTTTGTCTACGCATTTCGCTGCATAAGCATCCACAGCTGCCTCTTTTTCAGCTTTTATCTACTGAGGAAAGTCTGCAATTATTTTCAGTAAGTTTTTCTTTTCCTCGACAATAAACTCAAAATCGGTAAGACAATTCTTTAATCCTTTGCATGCAATTTGGTGAGCTTTCTTGAGTCCCAATTTTTTTGGCCCACTCGCTGAGTTTGGTGAAGACGGTGGTGGCACTTTCCGACATAGTCTGCGTATGGTTTTAAAACTCCGGTCATAGCTACAAAAAGAAAAAGAAAAAGGAGTTCCGAGGAGTTAAGTTAGTAAATCATTATCTGAGGAAGGACAAAAGAAAGAGTTAACAGACTTACATTTGTTGGTCCACAGGAGAGACAGCTTGTGTGGATTTGAAGGGGTTGACTCATATCCTATTTCCCAATGTCCAGAAAAGTAGATAAATTTTTTCATCCACTTCTTGTTAGCTTCTACCAAGTCTTTCAATACTTTTTGTCTTCGACCAAAAGTTAGTGAGTAAAACGGAAAAAAGGGATTCGTTGCCAAGCCAGATAATCCGATGAGCTCTTCTAAGGAAAATTCATTGCCCGAAATCCTTGAAGCCATGATGCATGCCATGAGTGTGAACCACATGTTTGGACCAGCTTGTGAAGGGTAGAGGTCGATTTTGGCAAAGTATTCAATAAAGAATGGATCTAAGGGATACCTTAACCTCCAGTTCATGATTTCTGTATAAATAACTAACTCATTATCCCTAAATAATAAAGGAGTCTCAGCTTCCGAGGGGAATCTAATGTTGATGTACGAGGGGATGCCCCATCGGGTCCTCAGCATGGTCTCTTCCAAAGGAAAAAATTATTTATAAGAAATATTGTTAAGTGCGACAATGTGTTTGTTTCGATTCATCGAATGTTATTGTCCATAATGACATCAATTTCCAAAGGAAGAGTGATGTCACCCTTGGATTTTAGGGCAATGGATATTTGACTAGATGAGGCGAAGGGAAGGCCACTGGATTTGCTCTGCTCTGCAATAGAAATTGGTTGAGTTTCTGGCTCAGGGTTATCCGAGGAAATTGCTTTCCCCTTATTGGCCAAGGATTTGTTTCGCATTGCTGGAAGATCGTCTTCGGTAATATTGGTTCTTGAGGGGGAGAATCGAGGGCTTTCACTTCCCGTTATCGAAGGGGTGGCTGGAAGACTTGATCTATAGGTGTCGATTTTCAGAGTAGGATTGTCAACTACTAGAGTCAAATTCGGATCTGGGGTTTCCGAGGGAGCTTCTTTAGCACGTTTGCGTTCTTTAGAGTTCTTTCTATCATTGTGATGCATTTTCCTCTTACCAGAAGAATACTTATGGTGTCTGTTTTTACCCAAGGATTCGAGGGGTCCGAGATCGGAAGTTTGGTTTTGGTGAGAAATTTTGAGGGGTATGATAACGGGAGAGTTTTCCGATGGAGGCCAGGAACCGTAAAAAGTGGTAACATAAGGTTGGGGCTGAGGTTCAACGTATGCACCAGCAACAACTTTTTCTTGGAATTTTTTTACTGATTAATAGCCACTTTGGAATCCGACGAGGTTTATAAGCCAACTTTCTCTCTCTAGAAAGTTTAGAACGAAAAGTTTGGAGTGTAAATGAGGAGGGTGAGCATTTATAAAAGTAGATGCTCTTTTAGGGTAAGATAGGCATGGGGACATTTTCCTTTGTTTGCCTAAGGGTGTTATGGGTAACATAGGCACAATTATATTGATTTGAGAAATGAGGAAGAAGGTGAAGAGGCAATCTAATGATGAAAATTGTTTGGAAGTGTGATAAGATATCTAAAAAGATTTGGTGACAAGGAATTACGACTAATGACGTCATAAAAAAAGCGGGAGATTGTTGATTGGGATACGCGAGTTGATGCTTAAAAATTCGATGAGTTCAATCCTTACAATTTATTAGCCAAATCTGAGAAGCTATATTATATTGAGACGATTAATTTTGAAGAGGACGTTTTTAAGGAATTGGGATATCCGTATAAGTGTTTCCGATAAGAGTTATGGTTTAAGCTTTGCTAAGACATTGCAAGGATTGGGGGGTTACTGATCAGTATTACCCATGAGAATAAGAGGATATTCGAAGCAGCATTTTTTAGCTAAAAGAAATTCGAAGAGGCATTTTTTATTCGAAGAGGTATTATTCGAAGACAGTTAAAGAATAAGAAGATATTCGAAGAGGCGTTTTTTTTAGGAGAATTTAAGCGAATAAGATGAGGTTCGAAGATGTCATCACAGTCCTAGTAAATATATTTTAACTAGGACCGGGGGGCTACTGATGAGGGAGAATAAAAGACTTATGGAAAAAATGTAAGGAAGTGTTTTTACTGGGAAAATATTGTAAAATGTACTATGGAAGTAGTTATTATGAATAAGTGGAAAAATATAAAGACTAAATATGTAATAAGTGGGAATTAAAGTGTGTGGGGCCCTTTATTGTACTATAAAAGGACTCATCCGAGTTGGTAGATTCGGTTGATTAATATAATAATACTGTCTCTCTCTACTTGGATTAGCTCTCTCTTTCTCTCTCTAAAAAGGCACCCTTACGAAGGATTTGTTATAACTGTTTGAACCCTCGGATATTCGCGTTATACGAAATTACCCTTGAGCTATTTCTTAATTCATCAATATATATATAGCAGTAGTCAATAAGATTATCTTAGAATATATATTGTTTTTATACTATATAATAAATCTATATATATATATATAGTGTCAATTTTAAATTTGGATGATTAATAAAAAAACAAGGTTGAATTTTCCTATCTTACATTGAACATGGGTGTCAACTGTTGGAAGTTTAGTTCCCAACAATAAATATTCAACTTACATTAGGGTGATGTACTAAAAATATTTCAACATTTAGTTAAGAAAGCCAATAACGATTGTTTAAAAATGAGTCCATGCATTCTATTTTAGTTAAAGTATATATATTACATACTATAAATGACACCCATGTTGAATTATAAACATGGATTTTTATGTTGTGTGTGCGCACTTTTCGATCAATCGAATTCTATTTCAGTTGAAGTATAACATAAATATATATATATATATATATATATATATATATATATATATATATATATATATATATATATATATATATTACATACTATAATTGACACCATGTTGAATTATAAACATGGATTTTTATGTTGTGTGTGTTCTTTTCTATCAATCAATCGTACATTAAGAGACACTTAAACGATGATAATAATAAATTTAACAGAAAATATAAACATGGATTTTCATGTTGTGTGTGTCACTTAACCAAATAAAAAACATACTGCTACTATAAATGTTTTTTAATTAATTATGCATTTGTTAGGATAACAACAAATATAAACATGGATTTTCATGTTGTGTGTGTCAATTAACCAAATCAAAAATATACTGCTACTATAAATGTTTTTAATTAATTATGCATTCATTAGGATACCCTAGCTATGTGGCCCTCAACTGCCTTGTAGAACATATAGGTATCTTCCACATACTCAACACGAGCATCAGTATAAGCTTCTTGCGCATTGCATCGATAACAACGACGATATCTTCTTTTGTGTATTAGGACGATAACTAATTTATAGTGTTTTAAAATTATAAAATAATCTAATATTAACCTCATTGAGTGTGCACATGGTAAACCCTCAGTCTGACGAAATTGTTAAGAAAGCATGAGGGCATAATTTTCTTTTTTAAATAATAAAAATATTAAAATTTAATATGATATATGATATATGAAATTTAGTAAAAAAATGTAAAGATTTAAAAAATAAGAACAAAATTGAGATTTTTTTTAAATAATAGAAATATTGAAATATATGGTAACTTATCTTAATATATGTTAAGTAATACTATTTTTATATATATAATGTAATATAATATAATATAAATAGATATTCATATTTTATTAAATTTTATTTTCTTAACAAATATTATTACTCAATATTCGCAAGAGCCCACTATAAAAGATGGAAGACCTTTCATTCTCCTCGGAAATGATCCCAGAGGACGTTTTCATCTATCCGGTTTTTGTACTACAGACTCTCCACAAAAGAAATTCATAATATTTAACTTCATGGGGGCTGTGATACCACTTGTAAAAAATACTTTTCGGATTTTTTATTTAACTTATTGAACCATGAAGTTAAATCATCGTGTAATAATGCGGAAAAAATACTTACAGGATGTAGACATTCTTTGATCTTCAGATTTTGAACTTGCAGCAGATGATCTTTGAATAATTAGGTTATGATCTTTTAATGGATGGCAACCAAAACCCGTTGATTGATTTAGAAGGAAAATCCAATCTGTTTTTCTTAAAACACTTTTTCTCTGTGTTTTGATACCGTGTTTTTCTAAAAGTTAAACTCACCTTTATATAGAAAACTGAAGTGAGAAAACGGTTCTTCCCATTTAAATGTCTGTAACTTCCAGACAGTTACTTAATGCAGACCAGTCCTTATTAAAGTGCCACCCTTATGGACCATAACCCGGTATTATTTTGTTTTACAAAATAACCCCAAAAATTTATGTTTTGCTTAAGTTGTTTATTTCGAATCCAATCATTCACATTATTCAGAATTAAACCTGGTATCTATACAATTACCTCCATGATACATATTTTATGTACTGGTCCATTCATTTCTTTATGATTACTTTTATTGGACTAATATTAACGATAGTCTGATACATCGATAAAACATGGGACGGTCCAACTCAACGGAGAAATTCCAATAAATAACCCTAAAATGGGTAAAGGAAAAAATACATATAATAAGATTGACAAAGATAACTTCGTAGACACTGAATAGTTTCCTTTTATGTTTTTTTATTATAGAAACTTGTCTACGTCATTGAAACCTAATCCACATACGGTTAGGGAATTTTTATACTTCGGATTTTAGTATTGTTATTTTGTTCTTTTTTACCCATCGTACTGATTTATATTTCAAGTCATATTTTTTGGATTTTCCTAGTTAAGGGTGATATGTCCTCATCTGGTTACCAAAAATCTTTTAAAAATAAAAAAATATTGAACCTTTTAGATGCGACCAACTAGTGTTGGAACCTTTTACACATGAGCAACTAGTATTAGAACATTCTTAGATGTGACCAAATAGAACCTTTTAAACGTGACTAACTAGTGTTGGGACATTTTAGATATGACCAAGTAGTGTTGGAACCTCTTCAAATATGACCAAATAGTGTTAGAACCTTTTTAGATTGGACCAACTAGTGTTGAAACCTTTTAAATGTTATCAGCTAGTGTTGGAATCTTTTAAATATGATCAACTAGTGTTGGAACCTTTTAAATGTGACTAGCTGGTGTTGGAACCTTTTAAAGTTAAATTTTTGGGTAAAAAATATTCGGACAAATTGACAATGACACGAGAATATAAAAGGTAAACAAAATATTCAGTAGCCGAATATGTGGGCACCTCATCAGAACCTTATTGCACCACAATTGTAGAAAAAAAACATGTCTAAGATATTATACCATTAATTAAAAATATGTATACACAATGTTTTTACAATAATTCCATATACAACCTCAAGTGCTCGATGTTACAAGTTCCAAAGTGGTTTGTCTTCTTGATTTTTTAATCGGTAAGTTCCATGTTTAAACCTCTTAGTAACCGAATAAGGTCCTTCCATGTTTGGTCCTAACTTTTCCATTCATTTATCTTTAGTGTGCAAGATGAACTTTTTTAAAACTTTTTCCCCACATTAAATTCTCTTCAGCGAATTTGGGATATATACCTACTTCTTATTAGAGTCTCACAATGAAGAGATCTTAAATGTTTCTTCGTTGTTTTTTCCTCAATTAAGTCAAGCTTGGTTCTTGACCTTCATTATTACCCGCCTCATAGTAGTTTTCTTATTCTGAAAGATGGAAGGGTGGCTTCAGCTGGGGTTACTACATACATTTCATATACCAACGCAAAATGTGATTTTTGGGCTATAGGTCGGGGTGTGGTTCAGTAAGCCAATGGTACTTTTTGTAAATATTTTGGTCATTTTCCCGCGCCTCCCTCCAAATTATTTCTCAAGACATCAAAGATAGATTTTTTCGTAACCTTTACTTGCCCATTAGCCTGGGAATGGGAAGGTCCTGAAAACAAGTTTTGAATACCTTGAGAAAAACAAAAGGATTAAATATCCTTAATCTCGAACTAAAGGCCGTTATTTTTGTGATTATTTTTAGGGCTTCGAATCTGCAACATATGTTAGATCATCTAAATTTTAAACATGATTCGTTTTAGTTTTGGATAAAAGTTCAGCTTTCACCCATTTAGAGAAATAATCAACATGTACTATAATAGTTTGGCATTCCCCGAAGGCCATAGGCAAACGCCAGACTAAGTCTAAGCCTCATATGTCAAAATGAAACACTTTAAGAATATATTCATATTGTATTATTTGTATATGTATGGCATTCGCAAATCGTTCACATGTATCGCATCGTTTGACTAATTCTTTAGCATCAACTATGATGGAAGGCTAGTAATATTTGGCTAATATAATTCTTCCAGTCAACATTTTAAACCCACAATGAACTGACCCCTCTCCATCATGTAATTTTGATAACATCATCTATGATTCATTAGCTTTTAGGCATCACAATAATGGTCGACTTAAATATTTTTTTATAAAATATCACTCTTAAGACTGGAAAACCATGTTCTTTAAACCTTAGTTTTTTAGCCAATGCTTTATCGTGCCTTCAATCTTTCTCCAGGTTTGTCAAAATTTAGAATGATTTTTCTGTGTTTAATTTTTGTTTAGAAGCTGATGTTATCGACGGATGCTCTTGCTCAAGTATCAATGAATACCCTTCATTATATGTGATATTTGCTACATGTCAACAACATAAATTTCTGCGTGGTGAACGTGTTCATACTTAATGCACTGGAATAAGGTTGTCAATTCCTTCAACGTTGTCAGGTACTTCACCAAATGATTTTTTCTTGCTTTTGCATGGCCTGATGTATGGTTGATAAGAAGATGTAAATATCTTATTATACAAACTTTCTTGGCACCAAAGACTTGTGCAAGTCGTAACCCTGCCAAGACTGTCTCGTGTTATGCCTAATTATTAGATGTTCTAAAGCCAAACTGTATTGCTTTGTATATTGCTTCTCATACTAGAGTTTCCAGTTGAGCTCCACAACCTGAATATTTAAACCCATACGGGTTCAAATTATCCACTTGTTGCTAATACATGTCAATATATTGCTCTGGCTTAGGTCGTTTTGGAATGAAACTCGACTAGAAAATCTGCCAAACCTTGTGCTTTAGTTACCATTCAAAATTCAAATTATATGTCGTAGTCTCTTAGTTTCATTGACCATTTAGTCATCCAATCTGATACATATGGATTTTATAACACATCTTTAGCGAAAATGAGGTCTGAACCATAATATAATGGGCTTGGAAATATGGCTTCATTTTTTGTGTTTCCACCACTAGAAGTCAGGGAAATTTTTTCCAATTTTGAGAGTTTTGTTCGCATCCAATAGACTTCTATTCATGTAATAAATTGTGCATGGGTAATTTTCAACTTCTTTGACTAATACTCCACTTATTGCATAATCCGACATCGCAATGTAGACAAATAAGTTTTCTTCGACAACTAGTTTGGTTATAATTTGCGGATATGACATATGTTCTTTTATTTTGACAAATGCTTTATCACACTCCACGCTCTAATTGAAACAATTATTATTTTTCAAAATTTGAAAAAAATAATACATATTTGTATGAATACCTTGATATGAATTTGTTAAAAGCAGACAACCTTCCAGTTAAGATTTATACTTTTTTGACGAATCTCGAAAAATTCATTGCAGTTAGAGCATTCAACTTTAATAGGTGCTTCAATACATTTTTCACTCACTATATAGCCCACGAACTTCCCGGATCGCACCCCAAATGTGTATTTCTCTATATTTAATTTCAAGTTTACGACCTTCAGGTTACAAAAAAATTCCTCTGTACCAGAGAAATTATTTTTATCTCGCATACTATTTACTAACATGTCGTTAATATTTACTTCAAAATTCCTCCATATATGGATATATAAAGCTTTTTTAACTAGTCATTGATAAGAGGTAATTACTAAAAGTTGAGTCTATCAACTAATCAATTATACGGACATGAAAGTGATCTTTTAGACAAGCATGTTCAAATATCTAAAATCAACACACATTCACCATTTCTCGTTTTTATTTTTCACGAGTATCATGTTTGTCGTCCATAATGTGTATTGAGATTATCTTATATGTTATACGTTCATTAGTCCATCTACATCTGTTATAGTTTTTCAATTGAGAATGATGGGGTGTATATTAGATCGTACGACAAATTTGTGACAAATTACACTCGCATGTACTCCTGTTATGTCCTCTTTAAAACACGCAAACATATGCAAAACTTTTGACACAACATATATCAGTTTTTCTCTCACAAAAGGTGATAACCTACACGTTCACATTCATTGAATGCCTATTTGAATTAATCTAATAATTGTCCTCTTATTACTAATATCTCTTCGAGTGATGCGTATAAAAAATTGTCAAACGTGCCAAAACAACTCAAATAAGCCATAAGTTTGACGATAAGAGACATAACCCATCCGAATATCCTAAACATGAAAGGGAAACCATGTTTTTTTATGAATATTTTCTTTGTTTTTTCACAACCTCGGTTTGGGTTTAGTTATATAAAAGTCATACATCTATTATTTAAAATATACCCTATCATTTTTTCGATATTTAATATTGTCGTCGTCCTTGGTAATAATAACGATGAAACCTATATCGATGATCCATAATTTTTTATTATATGCATTATAAAGTAAGAAATTTTTTGGAAAGAACCAAAGTTCCAGAGATTTTACCATGATTCTAAATCTTCTTTAGTGTAATATATTTGGATGATAAAAATATGTGTGTAATCGGTCATCATAAAAGCTCGTTCTTTCGGATTCTACAACATACATAATAATAAACATACATGAAAATTCACACTAATTAAATGCAAGCCGAACATAAATCACGCATGATTATACACTAGTATGTGATTGTAGCTTAACCATTTGGTCGTGTCTAGCTATTACGTTTCTCGCATTTGCGATTCACAACCAAATTAAAAGTTGCAAATCATGCACAATGGTGTGGATAATAATTGCCTGAGGGTAGGCTGGTAATTTCAAGTGGAGTTTTAAGGTGGTGTGTGGGTGTTTAACAGTGGTGTGTGGGTGTTTAACAGTGATGTGTGGGTGTTTAACAGTTAGAGTAAAGAGTATAGAGATGATTAAGCAGCTTGGTAGCAGTTAATTCTCATTACCCATAGTTAATGCGGGTGGTTGGGTATTTATAGTGTAATGTTTGGGCCCTTATGGGCTTTCGGGTCATGTTTAATGGACCCGGGTCATGTTCAAAGACCCATGAGCTCTAAGTAGGAGAGCAAGTAGCTTAGTCAAGAAGTGTTTAGGTTTTTTAGTACTTTTGTCATAGTTCGAACAGCCTTAAGTTCACAGTGTTCACAGAAATCTGTCCGGTCCAAGTGACATGTTCGATCCCTGTCCATGTAATCTGTCCGGTATTCGGAGAGACTAGACCGATTTGCCCTTGTTCGGGGAGCATGCTGAATTCAGACTCATCAGGAGCCCCTTTTTTAGGTATTTGAGCAAGTATTCTTGTCAAAGAACTGAAAAACAGTCTGACGTCAGAAGTGGTTTTCAACCCGGACAGATCTATGGGTATACCCGGACAGATTAAGCTTTCATGAATTCAAAACGGTTTTTGTCAGAGTTAGTGGGAC
This sequence comes from Limnanthes douglasii subsp. nivea, assembly GCA_036936605.1. Lineage (NCBI taxonomy): Eukaryota > Viridiplantae > Streptophyta > Magnoliopsida > Brassicales > Limnanthaceae > Limnanthes > Limnanthes douglasii. The sequence goes on from JAUPFV010000004.1 coordinate 28,129,311, forward strand.
ACGTGTCGCTCTCTGATTGGTTATTCCAACCGTTTTTTCACCTTGAATTTCGCACCACCTTCTTCAACAAGTAACCTCTTTAATTACAAGTAGTGACATCAGCGTCGTCTTTTAATCATTGCCAAACTTTTCGAATTCTCCTAGGAATCAACTCATTTTTTCATATTTACTATAAATTCAAACTTATTTTCCACTGTTTTACCATCTCTTTCACCTTCACTCTGCAAATTTACTCAGAGCTTTCTCTCTCTAAAGCAAAGGTTTTCTGGGTAGTTTATGTTTACAGCAAGAACATCACTGATCAAAGGTGGGTGGCTCAATCTTTCAGAGTTGGAAAGAGCACAAAAAGTTGAGAAGGAGAGACGAATAGCAGCAGGGCTACCTTCATCACCCGTTGATAAACCAGTCGCCTCTGTTACTGAGTCAGATCGAGGCTCATCTTCTTCCAAAGGTACTAAGCCTAAAAAACTCTTTCAATCCACTCTTTCGCCCATAGTCTCTGGTTCCTCAGTTCAGGAGTCAGTACCTGCTGTTGAGCCAGGATTCACAGTTACAAGCGTTAGGAAAACTTCGCCTTTTATTGCAATGGGGTCCGACACAGAGCACTCTCCGGAGAAGCTGGTGGTTAAAAGGTCAAGCCGGCTAGTCAAAGGGCTAGCTTCCAAGAATACTCCCTCCAAATCGGGGGCAAAAAACAGTGGCTCTGGGTCTGGAGTGCCCATAAGTGCTCCCCGGGAAAGGCCATCTGGTCCGGATGCCAGCAGTCCGGTACTTCCAAGAGAGACTTCTGCCTTTGAGCCCCAGCCTGAGATAAGAAGTCAAAGAAACACAGAAGGCCAGCAGTCCGGTAGCCAGGCTGAGCCAAGCTTTAACCCTCCCCGGACCACTACCACAGACATTCCCCCAACAATTATGGAGGAAAGAATGGAGGACTCTGCTGAAGAGGTCCCTTTTGAGTCTGAGTCCTCCGGTCAGACTGAAAATGCTGCTGCTGCTGCCAAAAAAGGCAAGGAAAAACTGTACTTGAGGCATCCGGACCTGCCGGAGTGCCTTGAAGAGAAGGTGGGGCCGTGTTTCCACAGAGTTGAGCTCAAATATCTCTTGGCCTTACAGAAGACCAAGTATGCATTCATCCATACTTCTGACCTGGGTCGAATGCGCACAAAATGGGGGATCCCAGAAAATGTAAAGATAAGGATCCCCATAGATCCGGAGACCCCTATGGATTGCAAGAGGAACGAAATAGTCTTTTTTACAGAGCTATTTAATTGGGGACTCAGGTTCCCACTGGACCCGGAGATCGTTCGATACTTCCACCTGGTGAAGCTTTGCCCGAGCCAGCTGAGCCCCAATGGCTGGTATACTCTGATGTCATGTATCATGGCATCTAGGTTGTCCGGGATCCCTCTCCCTATGGAAGAGTTCGCAGCGGTGGCCAACCTTTGCAAGCATCACCAATTCCCCTTCTACCACTTCAACATGGGGAATGATCTCAAGGCTGTTGATGATCTCTTGGAGTCAGAGAGCAAATGGAGGAGCCAATTTCTGTTTGTCAGTGGCGCTTGGGAGAACGGCAAAAAGATCAAGGCCGGAGAGAACCCAAGCCTCCTCAGGAGTAGGTGGAGGAGTGACCGTAAGTTTCTTACTTTAACTCTTTGTCCATTTCTCTTCTTCTTCTTTTTTTAAGTCAGCTTAAATTAACTAGTCTCTCTTTTGTTCTAACAGAGCTGCAAAAGGAGTTCGGGGATTATTTGAAGGCCGGACAGGTTACCTGTGGCAAAATCAATGCTTGGGCCGCAGAGAACTGGGAGAATCGATTCCACAAAGCCTTCACCCCTGGAAATCTAGCAAGGTCTCACCTGTGGAACACCACAGGCCGGAGAGACCTATCTTGGGAGGAGCTCACCACCCAGCCTCCTGAAGACATTATGCTTAGAAGGTCCCACGAACTAGACGGGACACTCTACCTGCCTGCCCGGGCCAAAGCCCCAAGCAAAATGAAAGGCAGGAGAAAAGGCAAAAAGGTGGCGAGCGACGCTGAGAAGGATTCCCCAACAGACCCGGAGGGGCCGGCCCAGGTTCAAATTGATGCAGCCCTCTTACAAGTGGTGGAGCACGAGACCAAAAGGCAGGAAGCAGACCTTCCAAAACCTCCAAGGGCTCCCAAAAGGACTCGCAAGCAAGTAGGTGAAGGTGCTGACCGGGAAGCCAAGAAGAAAAAGACTTCTCAAGAAGATGAGCTTGCTCTCCGAGACCCGGAGCCCTCTTTCCCCACTGACCCCTCTGACCCAACGCAGACCGAAGAGATCCCAAGGGACTTTCATACCGATGAGGTAGAGGGGGGAGATCTCAACCTCGATGGAGCGGACATCACTGGTCTAGCTAGGCTTGGTGAATACTTCCTTGGCCTCCCCAGAGATGAATTCGTAGGGCCCTACGTTCCTCCAAACAGCTCCAATACGGTCAATTTCAATGGTAAGACTTTCATTGTCTCAAGTGAAAAGGACACCATAGCCCATTCCTTGCTTAGTAATATGCAGCCAGTTCTTACATTGGAGAGACAAGTCCGGAGTCAAGCAGACACCATCAAAGACCTCAAGTCTGAGAAGGAAAAGCTGTCCGAAGACCTCCGTACTGCTACTACCAATGCTGATTTGCTTAAGGAAGCAAATGAGGAGCTGAAGAGGAATCAAGACGAAAGCAACACAAAAGTTGCCACCCTAGAAGAAACCATAAAAGATCTTCAGGAGAAGTTGTCCGGTATGGAGAAGGACCTTACTGTCTCAAGGGCAGAAACTACTACAAAGGAGAAGATTATCACCAACTTGACTACTGACAAGATTGCTCTAGAAAATGCAGTGACCCAGGCTGCTGAGGAGAAAACTGCTTTGTTAAGGGACCAAGAGGCCACAATCAACGCCAAGATCAATGCCTACGCCAGAGAGATGATTAAAAGCGAAGAGTTATTGATTCAAAGGGTGAAGTCTGATATGGTTCTCCTTTTTCATGAAAAATTTCCGAAGAGGACCCTGGGGACTTATGGCTCTATGTGGATGATGATTACCTTCCATATTATACAATGGTCGAAGAGGAGGGAATTTCCAGTGGGTCTTCATCTGATGATGAAGAGAGGACCGGAGAGAGCCCAGGTGAAGAGGAGAATGATCCCAAAGACAAGAAGGTAGTCGAAGGGGGGAGCGACTCTAAGGGTAAGAAAGCAGATGAAGGGGAGTCATCTTCAAAGGCTCAATCTTAATTTATGGTTTACTTGGTTTATCTTTTATTCAAACTAAAGTCCTTGGAAGGCCAAGGCACTCTTTTTGTAGTGGTGTCCGGTATTTGTTCGGACAGATTTTTTGTGCTGTATCCTGACTTATTCGAAAGTCCTTGGAAGGCCAAGGCAATTTTAAGTTGTTCAATGAATATTTCTGTTTTGCACAACCATCATCTTCTTTCATTGTTTGTTTTAGTTTAGATAGCTAGAGTTTGAGTAGCTTTTAGTTATTGCATTGTGAGAGTGTTTAAATTCTCTGGCTAGAGTTTAAATAGCCCTTAGATCTTTCAGTCCGGGTAGTATGACAAAAGATAGAACTTTGAAAATACTTAGAAAATTTTGAAGAAGGCATCGAATTTTATTCAACCATCCGGACACCTCACTAAAACCTCCCCGTGCCACCAGGGAGGAAAGAGTATGCCCCCAAATATTTACATGGAAGTTCAAACAAGTAAATATTTACACAAGTGTTATTCCAAGTACATCCGAAGATGCTCAATATTCCAAGGGTGAGTTAGAACCCTGACATCTTTGTCTTCTAACCAATAAGTTCCAGGCTTGATTCTTTCAACCACAACATACGGACCCTCCCAGGTCGGGGCCAGCTTTCCGAAGAGCTTTTCTTTGGTGTGTAAGAAGACCTTTCTTAATACTTTGTCCCCTGGTTGGAAATCTCTTCTTTTAACTTTAGAAGCAAACCTGTTCCTCATCAAGCCCTGATAGTGTGCAACTCTAAGGCGAGCTTTAACCTGTCTTTCTTCTATCAAATCAAGTTGATTTCTGATTGCCATTTCATTAGCGTGTCCGGAGAAGTTGTGAACACGAAAGGAAGGGAGTGTCTTCTCTATGGGAGCTACTGCATCCATTCTATAGACCAAGGCGAAGGGTGATTCTTGTGTTGCAGCCCCAGGTGTTGTCCGGTAGGCCCACAAGACTTCTTGTGGATAACTAGGCCACTTCCCAGCAGCCCCTTCCAGATTCTTTTTTAAACCGGATAGTATAGTTCTATTAGCCACTTTAACTTGCCCGTTGGCTTGTGGGTGGAAAGGTGAAGAAAAACAATGCTGTATACCCCTTGAGGCACATAAGCTTTCCATTTCTCTATTGTTAAACTGTGGCCCATTGTCTGTTGTTATTTTCTGTGGGACACCAAATCTACAACATATGTTGGATAGAATGAATTTTATGACAGCTTTTGATGTTGTCCCTGCCAGGGGAGCTGCTTCTATCCACTTTGAGAAGTAGTCAATAGCCACAATTATAGTTTTACGCCCTCCGGACGCCATAGGGAGAGGCCCTACTAAGTCCAACCCCCATCGAGCAAAAGGGACGGGCTCAGAAATTGACTCCAAAGGAATGGCTGGTACATGAATTTCATTGATGTACCTCTGGCATGGGTCACACCTCCTTACCAATTCCTTAGCATCTTTCATAATTGATGGCCAATAATATCCGGAGAGTAATACTCTTCTTGTTAAAGCTCTAAATCCACAATGGACTGATCCCTCACCATCATGCAATTCGGAGAGGACCACTTGTGACTCATCATCCCCCAAACAACGCAGGAGAGGTTTACTATATTTTTTGTACAACGCTTCTCTCAATATAATGAAACCACGAGCCTTGTGTTTCAATGTTCTGGCTTGTGACTTATCTGAAGGCACAATACCATTGGACAGATATTGTATGAGAGGAGATCTCCATTCTTGAGGCCGTTTCACTTGTATTTCAAAAACTTCCTCTCCTTCACCCTTACTAAGTTGAATAGAAGGGCTTTCAAGCACATGGATCCATGGGTATGACTCCGTATATGCTATAGTTGCCAATGAGTCTGCTAGCCCATTTTCTGCCCGGGGAATGTGTTCATAGACAACAGCTTTAAATTTTAGTGCTTCATTCTTGAGGAGGAGTAAATACTTCACGAGTTGCTTCTTTCTAGCCTCAGATTTGCCTAAGGCATGGTGGATAAGCAATTGAGAGTCACTTAGCAGCTTGACCCTCTTAGCCCCACAAATGTAGGCTAACTTTAACCCAGCTATAGCTGCTTCATATTCAGACTCGTTATTAGATGCCCTGAAAGCAAAACAAATAGCCTGGTACATATTGTCTCCATATGAGGAAGTTAAACATATTCCTGCACCACACCCCATAGTGCTAGATCCACCATCTGTTCGGACGATCCACATTTTCTTGTCTTTTGTATCAGTAGCTTGCTCTGAATCCCTATCGGAGTGGAATTCAACCAAGAAATCAGCCACAGCTTGGGCTTTTACTGTTGTCCGGGGAGCAAAGTCTATGTCGAAGTCCCCCAATTCTACTGACCACTTAGTCATTCTGCTCGAAATGTCTGCTTTTTGAAGGACATTCTTTAAGGGAAAAGAGGTCCGGACGATGATAGGATGAGCCTGGAAATAAGGCCTCATCTTCCTTGCAGCTATTACCAGAGCTAAAGCCAACTTTTCAAGTTTCAAGTAACATCTCTCAGCATCTATCAAGCTCTTGCTGATGTAGTACACTGGGTGGGGATATCTATCGACCTCTCTTACCAACACAACACTGATGGCACAACTTGAAACTGCCAAATATATGAAGAGAGTCTCCCCATCAACTGGTTTGAACAAAGTTTTGGGGGAGTACAGGGGTTTCTTGATTTCATTGAAAGCCTCATCACACTGTGGGGTCCACTCGAAACCCTTTGCACCCTTCAAAGTTTGGAAGAAAGGAGCACACCTGTCCGAAGACCTGGAGATAAATCTGTTTAAAGCTGATAATCTCCCCGTTAACCGCTGTACTTCTTTGACGTTTCGAGGAGGTTCCATCTGGAAAAGAGCATTCAGCTGGTCCGGATCGGGTTGTATTCCATGCTCACTTATAATATAGCCTAGAAACTTCCCGGAGTGCACTCCGAAGACACACTTTTCAGGGTTTAACTTTAAATTTACTTTTACCAAGTTGGCAAAAGTTTCGTGGAGATCGGACAAGTGTAGCTGCTCATCCATACTTTTCACCATCATATCGTCAATGTAAACCTCCATATTTCTTCCAATTTGATCAGCAAATGCCTTGTTGACTAGCCTCTAATAAGTAGCCCCAGCATTTTTCAAACCAAATGGCATCACCTTGTAGCAATACAGACCCCTGTCAGTGACAAATGTGGTATGCTCTTGATCTTTTGGATCTACTTGAATCTGATTGTACCCAGAGAAGGCATCCATAAAGGAAAGCAGTTTGTTCCCAGAAGTAGAGTCTACTAACTGATCTATCCGGGGGACCGGATACAAGTCTTTTGGGCAAGCTCTATTGAGGTCTGTGAAGTCAATGCACATGCGCCACTTTCCATTCTTCTTTTTCACCAGGACAAGATTGGCAGTCCACAAAGGGTACTGAGATACCTTAATGTGCCCCATATTTGTGAGTCTGTCAACCTCTTGTACAATGACATCAGCCTTTTCTTTGGAAAAAGCTCTTCTTTTTTGAACCACTGGTGCTACATCTCTCCGGACAGATAGGTGATAGGATATCACAGTTGATGGAACTCCAGTAACATCAGCATTGCACCAAGCAAAAACGTGCTGATGGTCTTTCAAAAATTTCAACATTTCTTTTTTCAACGTTGGTGGCATCTTGGACCCTATCTTGACACTCTTGCCTTATTCCAAACAGTGCGTTTCAACCTCTTCAATTGGAATCAACACTCCAAGGGTCTCTCTGGGGTCATCAATTTCACCCTCACCCCCAGAAAGGCCCTCAAACTGCTATTGATCATTTATACGGACTGCCCACAGCGTTCGAGGAGCCAGGGAAGTGGCATAGCATTCTCTTGCAATCTTTTGGCTGCTCCGGACAACCCCAACCTGTCCCTGAACAACATACTTTAAGCACTGGTGGACTGTTGAAGCCACTGCATGCATCCTAGAGAGCCAAGACCTCCCTAGAATAGCATTATAGCAAGTGGGACAATCCACCACAATAAAGAGTATTCTAACCATTTCCTTGAAAGGGCCCTTGCCCAATAACACCTCTTCTTCGAATTCTCCGATCACATCGGCTGAGCTGCCTGTGAAGCCCACGATTGACCTGTCCGAATTTTGAATCACAGCTGGATTTTTCATTTTCTTATAAGTGGTTAGGAAAAGGATATTGGCTGAGCTTCCAGTATCCACCAGGATTCGCCTTATTTCATTGCCCCCTATAGACGCTCCTATGACAATAGCATCCTCATGAGGGCCAGCAATGTTTCTCAAATCATCCTCATCAAAGACAATGAAGGGGAATGAGTTCGGTGACTGATAAGATGTCATGCCTCCTTCTAGCTGGGAGGCTAAACTATGAACATGCCTCTTTCTCAAAGAAGCAGTATGAGCCGTCATAGTGTCCCCTCCGAAAATTGTAAGCGGCTCAAAAAACTTAATGAGCCCGGAGACCGATCTAGAACACTCCTCAATAGCACCCACTCTATTTCGAGTTGGATCAGGATCCAAGTATTCAGATTCCACATCAAACCTTTCAACTATAACCATGGCCCCCTCCAGAGCAGCATTACTTGGACCAACCCGGTGAGTGTTGTCAGGCCTGTTGCCTCCTCTTCTTTTAACGTATGCACCCAACTTCCCCCTCTCTATCAAATTTTGAACTTCTTGTTTTAATGCTATGCAGTCATCGGTGGTATGGCCAATATCGTTGTGATATTGGCAAAAGGAGTTGTTACGATGCTCTCTGGGAGACTGCAAGGTTGTCGGTCTCCGGTAATGCACCTCATCTTTCGTTTTATCGAAAATGGTGGCCACACTCTCTTTAAGCTCTGCGAACCACTCCGGTTGGACCCATGGCCCTCTCTTATTTCTGGATTGTTGACTCTGAGCAGGAGCTGCTGGTTGAGACTGAGCTTTTGCCCTACCATGCCCCTGTCCGGTTTCTCTTGCTTTGTTCCCGGACTGATTTTGATTTGGAGTTGGTGCCACTGGTGTGGATCTTACCTGCCGATGCACCTTGGTTTTCTTTGTTTCATCAACGTTTATTTGTTTGCCAACCTGATTCAGCAACCCTCCCCATGTCATAGCCTTCTTTCTGGTCACCGAATCAGCTAGCTTTCCTGGGTTCAAACCCTGTCTCAGGGATGTTATTGCTACCTATTCAAAGCAATCAGCCAACCCATTCTTTGTGTTCACAAAGCGGCTTATGTATTCTTTCAAGGATTCATTTGGCTCCTGGGCACAATGGATTATGGTGTCTCCATTGCCCTTCAGTTCCTTACTCCCTACGAACTGCCTTCGAAATGTCACCCAAAACGTATCGAAATCTTTAATACAACCCTGAGGCAGGCTGTTGTACCATTTCAGAGCACTCCCCGTGAATGACTGGGAGAATGACCTACAAAGTAATTTATCACCGTCATCAAAGTTCATCATGAAGTTCTTGAATTGCTCCAGATGGTTTTCCGGATCAGTACTGCCATCGTACTTCTCCATTTTAGTGCTGTCAAACCTCTTGGGGAGGTTTCCGGACAGGATTTTAGAAGACAGTGGAGACTGCCTCCAATTCCTTCCACGACTGAACACAGTATCCTCATTGGGAGTTGCAAAGATACCTGGCTCATCATGGAAAGCAAAGGGATCCATCAGCATCTTGTCCGTATACCTCCGATGGTGAGATGACCCCTTTCCAATATGTCTTTTCATTCTTCCATGGTGGTCTCTTTTTCTTGAATATTTCTTAATCTGCTTTTGCTTTTTCTTGGTTCGACCCTCATCGCTGCTAGAGGACAAGGATTTTTCATTTCCCTCGCTGTCCGAAGAGCTACCTGAAGATTCTGAGCTCGAGTCAGAACTCTCCACAGGCTTGGACCGGTGAGACTTTTTAGAACTGGCATGTGTCTTTTTGGTGCTCACATGAGTTTTTGAAGTCTCAGGCTCTTTGGGGTTGTCGGTGTGATGAGCAACTGATGCTTTGGATTTTTCTTTCACGCCCATCCTGGCCTTTTCAGCCCTCAGAGCTTCTATTTCAAGCTTTAACCTGTCGCGCTCTTGGACAGTGTACTCATCGTTCTCTTCCACCACTTCGAGCAAAGCTGGTGATAGCTCTGGATTGTCCGGATCCATTCGGACAGAATTTCTCAGCTGGTTTTGAATGCTTGATTCAGGCACCTTCGTGCTCCCACTGTGGTCGCCAATTTGGTGTGGATAATAATTTCCTGCGGGTAGGCTGGTAATTTCAAGTGGAGTTTTAAGGTGGTGTGTGGGTGTTTAACAGTGGTGTGTGGGTGTTTAATAGTGGTGTGTGGGTGTTTAACAGTTAGAGTAGAGAGTAGAGAGATGATTAAGCAGCTTGGTAGCAGTTAATTCTCATTACCCATAGTTAATGCGGGTGGTTGGGTATTTATAGTGTAATGTTTGGGCCCTTATGGGCTTTCGGGTCATGTTTAATGGACCCGGGTCATGTTCAAAGACCCATGAGCTCTAAGTAGGAGAGCAAGTAGCTTAGTCAAGAAGTGTTTAGGTTTTTTAGTACTTTTGTCATAGTTCGAACAGCCTTAAGTTCACAGTGTTCACAGAAATCTGTCCGGTCCAAGTGACATGTTCGATCCCTGTCCATGTAATCTGTCCGGTATTCGGAGAGACTAGACCGATTTGCCCTTGTTCGGGGAGCATGCTGAATTCAGACTCATCACACAATATATACATTCAAATAGATTGTGATTCATTCACAATAATTACTTTCTATAAAGGGTCAAATTTGATGAGTCCGAATTCGGAGTGCTCCCCGGAAGGGCATCCCAAAGTAAATCTCTCCGTGAACCGGACAGGCTCCAAGAACTTAATTCGGACAGGACTTTTGAACCGGGCAGATGACTTCGAACACTGCAAACCCTAAGCAGTTCGAACTATGACTAAAGTACTAAAAAACCTAAACACTATCTGACTAAGCTACCTGCTCATCTACTTAAAACTCATGGGTCTTTAAACATGACCCGGGTCCATTAAACTTGACCCGAAAGCCCATAAGGGCCCAAATTACATACTATAAATACCCAACCACCAGCATTAACTATGGGTAACAAAAAATTTACTGCTGCCAAGCTGCTCAATTCTCTCTCCACCTTGAAATATCTTGAAACACCTTCACACCACCCTGAAACATCCTCACGCCGCCTTAAAACTCCACTTGAAATTACCAGCCTACCCTCAGGCTACTTTTATCCTCACCAAATTGGCGACCACAGTGGGAGGCGACGGTGCCTGAATCCAGTATTCAAAACCAAGTAAAGAAATTATGTCCGAATGAATCCGGATAATCCAGAGCTTCCACCAGCTTTGCTCGAAGTGGTGGAAGAGAATGATGAGTATACTGTCCAAGAGCGCGACAGGTTAAAACTTGAGATAGAAGCTCTGAGGGCTGAAAAAGCCAAGATGGGCGTGAAAGAGAAATCAAAAGCATCAGCTGCTCACCACACCGATAACCCAAGAGAGCATGGGGTTTCCAAAACTCATGAGAGCACTAAGAAGACGCATGCCAGCTCTAAAAAATCTCACCGGTCCAAGCCCGTGGAGAGTTCTGACTCGAGTTCAGAGTCTTCGGACAGCTCTTCGGACAGTGAGGGGAATGAAAAGTCCTTGTCCTCTAGCAGTGATGAGGGACGAACCAAGAAGAAACAAAAGCAAGTTAAGAAGTATTCCAGAAAAAGAGATCACCATGGAAGAATGAAGAGGCATATAGGAAAAGGGTCATCTCACCACCGGAGGTATACGGACAAGATGCTGATGGATCCTTTTACCTTCCATGATGAGCCAGGTATCTTTGCAACTCCTAATGAGGATACCGTGTTTAGTCGTGGAAGGAATTGGAGGCAGTCTCCACTGTCTTCTAAAATCCTATCCGGAAACCTCCCCAAGAGGTTTGATAGCACCAAGATGGAGAAGTATGATGGCAGTACTGATCCGGACAATCATCTGGAGCAATTCAAGAACTTCATGATGAACTTTGATGATGATGATAAACTACTCTGTAGGGCATTCTCCCAATCCTTCACGGGGAGTGCTCTGAAATGGTACAACAGCCTGCCTCAGGGTTGTATTAAAGACTTTGATACTTTTTGGGTGGCTTTTAGGAGGCAATTCGTGGGGAGTAAGGAGCTGAAGGGCAATGGAGACACAATAATCCATTGTGCCCAAGAGCAAAATGAGTCGTTAAAGGAGTACATAAGTCGTTTTGTAAACACAAAGAATGGGTTGGCTGATTGCTTTGAACATGTAGCAATAACATCCCTGAGACAAGGTTTGAACCCAGGCAACCTGGCCGATTCGGTGACCAGGAAGAAAGCCATGACCTGGGGAGGATTGCTGAACCAAGTTGGCAAGCAAATAAATGTTGATGAAACGAAAAAAACCAGGGTGCACAGACAAGTGAGATCCACCCCGGTGGCACCAACTCCAAATCAAAACCAGTCCTGGAACAAAGCAAGAGAAACCGGACAGGGGCATGGAAGGGGAAAGGCTCAGTCTCAACCAGCTGCTCCTGCACAAAGTCAACAATCTAGAAACAAAAGAGGGTCGTGGGTCCAACCGGAGTGGTTTGCAGAGCTCAAAGAAAGTGTGGCAACCATTTTCGAGAAAACAAAAGATGAAGTACACTACCGGAGACCGGCAACCTTGCAGTCTCCCAGAGAACATCGAAATAATTCCTTTTGCCAATACCACAATGATATTGGCCATACTACCGATGATTGCATAGCGTTGAAACAAGAGGTACAGAACTTGATTGAAAGAGGAAAGTTGGGTGCATACGTCAAAAGAAGAGGAGGCAACAGGCCTGACAACACTCATAGGATTGGTCCAAACAACGCTGCCCCGGAGGGGGCTATGGTAATAGTTGAGAGGTTTGACGTGGAGTCCGAGTATTTGGATCTTGATCCAACCAGAAACAGAGTGGGTACTATTGAGGAGCGTTCTAGATCAGTCTCCGGGCTCATTAAATTCTTTGAGTCACTGACAATCTTCGGAGGGGACACTATGACAGCTCCTACCACCTCTTCAAGAAAAAGACATGTTCATAATTTGGCCTCCCAGCTAGAAGGAGGCATGACATCCTATCAATCTCCAAACTCATTCCCATTCATAGTTTTCGATGAGGATGATTTGAGAGATATTGCTGGCCCTCATGAGGATGCTGTTGTCATAGGAGCATCTATAGGGGGCAATGAGATAAGGCGAATTTTGGTGGATACTGGAAGCTCTGCCAATATCCTTTTTCTAAACACGTACAAGAAAATGAGAAATCCAGCCGTGATACAAAAGTCGGACAGATCAATCGTGGGCTTCACGGGCAGCTCAGCCGATGTGATCGGGGAGTTTGAAGAAGAAGTGTTGTTGGGCAGGGGCCCTTTCAAGAAAATGGTTAGAATACTCTTCATTGTGGTAGATTGTCCCACCTGTTACAATGCTATTCTAGGGAGATCATGGCTCTCTAGGATGCATGTAGTGGCTTCGACAGTCCATCAGTGTCTGAAATATGTTGTTCAGGGGCAGGTTGGGGTTGTCCGGAGCAGCCAAAAAGTTGCAAGAGAATGTTATGCCACTGCCTTGGCTCCACGAACGCTGGGGGCAGTCCGTATAAATGACCAATAGCAGTTTGAGGGCCTTTATGGGGGTGAGGGTGAAATTGATGACCCCAGAGAGACCCCCGGAGTGTTGATCCCAGTTGAGGAGGTTGAAACACACTGCTTAGAAGAAGGAAAAAATGTCAAGATAGGATCCAAAATGCCACCGATGTTGAAAGAAGGAATGTTGAAATTCTTGAAAGACCATCAGCATGTTTTTGCTTGGTGCAATGCTGATGTTACTGGAGTTCCATCAGAGGTGATTTCCCATCACCTATCTGTCCGGAGAGATGTGGCGCCAGTAGTACAAAAGAGGAGAGCTTTCTCAAAAGAAAAGGCTGATGTCATTGTACAAGAGGTTGACAGGCTCACAAAGATGGGGCACATTAAAGAATCTCAATACCCTTTGTGGACTGCCAATCCTGTCTTAGTAAAAAAGAAGAATGGCAAATGGCGTATATGCATTGACTTCACAGACCTCAATCGAGCTTGTCTAAAAGACTTGTATCCGGTCCCCCGGATAGATCAGTTAGTAGACTCTACTTCTGGGAACAAGCTTCTCTCCTTCATGGATGCCTTCTCCGGGTACAATCAGATTCAAGTAGATCCAAAAGATCAAGAGCATACCACGTTTGTCACTGATAGGGGTCTACATTGCTACAAGGTGATGCCCTTTGGCTTGAAAAATGCTGGGGCTACTTATCAAAGGTTGGTCAATAAGGCATTTGCTGATCAAATTGGAAGAAATATGGAGGTTTACATTGACGATATGATGCTGAAAAGCGTGGATGAGCAGTTGCACTTGTCCGACCTCCGAGAGACTTTTGCCAACTTGGCCAAAGTGAATTTAAAATTAAACCCTAAAAAGTGTGTGTTCGGAGTGCAGTCCGGGAAGTTCTTAGGGTATATCATAAGTGAGCATGGAATACAACCCGACCCGGACCAACTCAATGCTTTGTTCCAAATGGAGCCTCTTCGAAACATTAAAGAAGTGCAGCGTTTAACGGGGAGGTTGGCAGCCTTGAACAGATTCATCTCCAGGTCTTCGGACAGATGTGCTCCATTCTTTCAAACCTTGAAGGGTGCAAAGGGGTTTGAATGGACACCACAGTGTGATGAGGCATTTAATGAAATCAAGAAGCATCTGTCCTCTCCCAAGACCTTGTTCAAACCAGTCGATGGGGAGACTCTTTTTGTATATCTGGCTGTTTCAAGTTGTGCCATCAGTGCTGTGTTAGTAAGGGAGGTTGATGGGTATCCTCACCCAGTGTACTACATCAGCAAAAGCTTGATTGATGCTGAGAGGCGTTACTTGAAACTTGAAAAACTAGCTTTGGCTTTGGTGATAGCTGCAAGAAAAATGAGACCCTACTTCCAGGCTCATCCTATCGTTGTCCGGACATCTTTCCCTTTAAAGAATGTCCTTCAAAAAGCAGACATCTCGAGCAGAATGACAAAGTGGTCAGTAGAGTTGGGGGACTTCGACATAGACTTTGCTCCTCGGACAGCAGTAAAAGCTCAAGCTGTGGCTGATTTTCTGGTCGAATTCCATTCTGATAGGGATTCAGAACAACCTGCTGGTTCAAAAGACAAAAAAGTGTGGATTGTCCGAACAGACGGAGGATCCAGTACCATGGGATCTGGGGCAGGAATATGTCTCACTTCCCCCTATGGGGACAACATGTTCCAAGCTATTTGTTTTGCTTTCAGGGCATCCAATAATGAGTCCGAATACGAAGCAGCTATAGCTGGGTTAAAATTGGCATACATCTGTGGAGCAAAAAGGGTCAAGCTACTAAGTGACTCCCAATTGCTTGTCCACCATGCTCTAGGCCTGTCAGAGGCCAGAAAGGAGCAATTGATCAAATACTTGCTCCTCCTTAAAAATGAAGCGTCAAAGTTTAAAGCTGTTGTCTATAAGCACATCCCCCGGGCAGAGAATGAATTAGCAGACTCATTGGCAACGATAGCATATACGGAGTCCTACCCATGGATCCATGTGCTTGAAAGCCCTTCTATTCAACTTGATAAAGGTGAAAAAGAGGAATTCTTTGAAATACAAGTAAACCGGCCTCAAGACTGGAGGTCTCCTCTAATTCAATATCTGTCCGATGGCATCGTGCCCTTGGATAAATCACAAGCCAGAACATTGAAACACAGGGCTCGTGGTTTCATTATGATTCGAGAAGTCTTGTACAAAAAGTCCTATAGCAAACCTCTCCTACGTTGTTTAGGGGATCATGAGTCACAAATGGTTCTCTCTGAATTGCATGATGGTGAGGGATCAGCCCATTGTGGATTTAGAGCTTTGACAAGAAGAGTGCTTCTCTCCGGATATTATTGGCCATCAATTATGAAAGATGCTAAGGAGCTGGTAAGGAGGTGTGACCCATGTCAGAGGTATAGCAATGAAATTCATGTACCAGCTATTCCTTTGGAATCAATTTCTGAGCCCATCCCTTTTGCTCGATGGGGATTGGACTTAGTTGGGCCTCTCTCTGTGGCGTCCGGAGGGCGTAAAACCATAATTGTAGCCATTGACTACTTTTCGAAGTGGATAGAAGCAGTCCCCTTGGCAGGAACGGCATCAAAAGCTGTTATAAAACTCATTATGTCCAATATATGTTGCAGATTTGGTGTCCCCCAGAAGATAACAACAGACAATGGGCCACAGTTTGATAATAGAGAGATGGAGAGCTTCTGTGCCTCAAGGGGTATTCAGCATTGCTTTTCTTCACCTTTCCACCCACAGGCCAATGGGCAAGTTGAGGTGGCTAATAGAACAATACTGTCCGGCTTAAAGAAAAACTTAGAAGGGGCTGCTGGGAAGTGGCCTAGTTATCTACAAGAAGTCATGTGGGCCTACCGGACAACACCTGGGGCTGCAACACAAGAATCCCCCTTTGCCTTGGTCTATGGGATGGATGCAGTAGCTCCCATAGAGAAGACACTCCCCTCCTTTCGTGTTCATAACTTCTCCGGACAGGCTAATGAGATGACAATTAGAAATTAACTTGATTTAATTGAAGAAAGGCGGGTAAAAGCTCATCTTAGAATGGCACATTATCAAGGCTTGATGAGAAGCAGGTTTGCTTCTAAAGTTAAAAGAAGGGATTTTCAACCAGGAGATAAAGTATTGAGAAAAGTTTTCTTGCATACCAAGGAAAAGCTCTTCGGAAAGCTGGCCCCAACTTGGGATGGTCCGTATACTGTGGTTGAAAGAATCAAGCCTGGGACATACTGGTTGGAAGACAAAGATGGCAGGGTTTTAACTCACCCTTGGAATATTGAACACCTTCGAATGTACTTGGAATAAAGCTTATGTAAATATTTACTTGTTTAAACATCCATGTAAATATTTGGGGGCATACCGCTTCCTCTCTTCGGCGCCACGGAGAGCTTTCAATAAAACTTGATGCTTTCTTCAATAATTTTCTAAGTTTTTGCAAAATTCTGTTGTTTGTCATACTACCCGGACTGAAAGGACTAAAGGCTACTTAAATTCTAGCCAGAGAAACTAAACACTCTCACAATACAATAACTTAAAGCTACTTAAATTGTAGCTGTTTAAAGTGAGACAAATAAAAAAAGAAGAAGATGGTTGAGTAAAATAAAAGCATTCATTCAACAACTTAAAGTTGCCTTGGCCTTCCAAGGACTTTTTGAACATGTTTGGGCACAGTACAAAAATCTGTCCGAATAATACGGACACCATCACAACAAAGGTGCCTTGGCCTTCCAAGGACTTTAGTTCAAAACAAAAGATAAACAAAACAAATTATAAATTAAGGTTGAGCCTTTGAAGATGGCTCACCCTCATCTGCTTTCTTGTCTTTGATGTCGCTCCTCTCCTCGACAATCTTCTTACCTTTGGGGTCAATCTCCTCCTCACCTGGGCTCTCCCCGGTTTCCTCTTCGTCACCAGACGAGGACACATCGGTGTACCCTTCATCAACCATGGTCCAGTATGGGAGATCATCGTCATCCACATAGCGCCATAAGTCCCCTAGTCTCCTCTTCGGGAACTTCTCGTGAAACAGGAGGACCATATCGGACTTCACCTTTTCAATCATTAATTCTTCACTCCGTATCATCTCCCTGGCATAAGCGTTGATTCTGGCCTTGATCATGGCCTCTTGATCCTTCACCAAAGCATCTTTCTCTTTAACAGCCCGGTTTACTGCATTCTCTAAAGCAAGTTTGTCAGTGGTCAGATTGGTGACAAGCTTTTCCTTTGCTGCAGTTTCTTCCCTTGAGGCTGTCAAATCCTTCTCCAGTCCGGACAGCTTAGCCCGGAGATCTTTTACGGTCTCTTCTAAAGAAGCAACTTTTGTGTTGCTTTCATTATGATTCTTCTTTAGCTGTTCGTTCGACTCCTTAAGCAAATCAACCTTAGTGGCAGCAGTCCTGAGGTCATCGGACAGCTTCTCCTTCTCAGACTTGAGGTCTTTGATGGTGGTTGCCTGACTCCGGACTTGCCTTTCCAAGGTAAGTACTGGCTGCACGTTGCTAAGGAGAGAGTGGGCTATGATGTCCCTCTCACTGGAAACCATAAAAGTCTTACCATTGAAGTTCACTGTGTTGGAACTACTTGGGGGAACATATGGCCCTGCGAATTCATCTCTGGACAGGCCAAGGAAATAATCACCTAGTTCACCAAGACCGGTGACGTCCACTTCATCCATGTTAATCTCTCCCCTTTCGACCTCATCAGTATGGAATTCCATTGGAATCCCTTCATTAAGATTCCCTGGGATCTCTTCGGCTAACGTCGGGTCGGTTGGGAAAGTGGGCTCCGGATCCCGGAGAGCGAGCTCTTCTCCTTGGGAAGTCTTTTTCTTTTTTACTTCCCTGTCAGCACTGTCACTTGCTTGCTTACGAGCCCGTTTTGAAGCCCTTGACGGTTTTGGGGGTTTCACTCCTTGTTTCTCGCTCTCCTGTTCTACCACTTGTAGAAGGTTTGCATCAACTTGAGCCTGGGCCGGCACCTCTAAATCCATTGGGGCCTCTTTCTCAGTATCCTCTACCGCTTTCCTGCCTTTCTTCTTCTTGCCCTTCATTTTACTTGGGGCTTTGGCCCGGGCAGGAAGGAAGAGGTTCCCATCCAGTTCATGAGACCTTCTCAGCACGACATCTTCATCAGGTGGGGTGGAGAACTCCTCCCAGGTTAAGTCTCTTCGACCTGTGGTGTTCCACAGGTGAGACCTCGCTAGGTTCCCAGGAGTGAAGGCCTTATGAAACCGGTTCTCCCAGTTCTCTGCGGCCCAAGCGTTGAGCTTGCCACAGGTGACCTGTCCGGCCTTCAGATAGTCCCCGGACTCCTTTGGTAGCTCTGACAAAACAAAAGAAAACTGATTAGTATAAACTTAAAGGAAAGAGATGTTCGAACAGAAACTTAGAATAAAAACTTACGATCGCTCCTCCATCTACTTCGAAGTAGGCTAGGATTCTCCCCGGTTTTAATTTTCTTGCCATTCTCCCATGAGCCACTGACAAACAGGAACTGCCTCCTCCACTTGCTCTCCGACTCCAGGAGATCGTCAACAGCTTTAAGATCGTTCCCCATGTTGAAATGGTAGAAGGGGAACTGATGGTGTTTGCACAAGTTAGCCACAGCTGCAAACTCTTCCATAGGAAGAGGAATTCCGGATAGCCTAGACGCCATAATACATGACATCAAGGTGTACCAACCGTTGGGGCTTAGCTGTGTTGGACATAGCTTGACCAAATGAAAATAGCGCACTATCTCTGGGTCCAGTGGGAACCTAAGTCCCCAATTGAATAGCTCCGTAAAGAAGACTATCTCATTTCTTTTGCAGTCCATCGGGGTCTCTGGATCGATGGGAATTCGAATCTTTACATTCTCAGGGATCCCCCACTTAGTACGCAGTCGTCCCAGATCTTTGGTATGGATGAACGCATACTTGGTCTTTAACCGAGATAAAAGATATTTGAACTCCACCTTGTGAAAGCAGGGCCCTACTCTCCCTTCGAGGCTCTCCGGCAGGTCTGGACGCCTAAGATACAAGTCTTCTTTGCCCTTCTTGGCAACAACGATAGCAGTTTCAACCTGTCCGGAGGACTCGGACTCAAATCTAACCTCCTCAGTGGAGTCCTCCATCCTCTCCTCCATTATTATTGGGGGAGCTTCTGTAGAAACAGCCCGGGGAGGGATGAAGCTTGGCACAGCTAATCCACCGGACTGTTGGCTCTCCGAATGTTTTCGACTTACCACCTCAGTTTGAGTTTCTGAGGTTGAAGTTTCTTTGGGAGGTAGAGGACTGCTAGCCCCCGGACCGGCCGGCCTTTCCCGGAGAGTCCTAATAGTTGCCCCGGACCCTGATTCGCTAGTGTTTTTGGAAGAAAGCCCTTTAACCAACCTACTTGGCCTTTTCATGATTAATTTGTCTGGAGAGTGGTCAGAATCGGACCCCATAGAAATAAAAGAGGATTTTTTCCTAACACTGGTGACAGTGACCCCCGGTTCGACAATAGGAATCGACTCTTGAACTGAAGAGCCAGATACTATGGGAGAGAGTGTTGATTGAAAGAGTTTTCTAGGTTTTGTACCTTTAGAAGAAGATGAACCTCTGTCAGATTCTTCGATTGAAGGGGCTGGTTTCTCGACAGGCGACGCTGGAAGCCCTGCTGCAAGTCTTTTTTCTTTTTCAACTCTTTGAGCTTTCTCCAATTCTGAGAGATTAAGCCAACCGCCCTTGATCAGTGCTGTTCTTGCTGTGAACATAAAACAACTAAGGAAATTTTGAAGTTTTAGAGAGATAAAGCTTTGGGTGAAATGGCAGAGTGAAAGAGATAATGAAGCTGTGAAAAGTGAAAAGAATTTATAGTAAATGTGAAAAACGGGTTTGATTCCTAGGAGAATCCGAAAAGTTGGGCAATAATTAAAAGACGGCGCTGATGTCATTTATGGCATTTAAAAGAAGTAACTTGTTCGAGAAAGTGGTGCAACTTTCAAGGTGAAAAAACGGCTAAAGTGACCAACCAGAGAGTGACACGTGTCCCACTAACTCTGACAAGAACCGTTTGGAATTCGTAACGTTTGGTCTGTCCGTTTTTGTTCTCAACTCTCTCCGAATTGATAAACCACTTCCTGAATCGGACTGTTTTTTAGTTCTTTGACAAGGATACTTGTTCAAATACCTAAAAAAGGGGCTCCTGATGAGTCCGAATTCGGAGTGCTCCCCGGAAGGGCATCCCAAAGTAAATCTCTCCGTGAACCGGACAGGCTCCAAGAACTTAATTCGGACAGGACTTTTGAACCGGGCAGATGACTTCGAACACTGCAAACCCTAAGCAGTTCGAACTATGACTAAAGTACTAAAAAACCTAAACACTATCTGACTAAGCTACCTGCTCATCTACTTAAAACTCATGGGTCTTTAAACATGACCCGGGTCCATTAAACTTGACCCGAAAGCCCATAAGGGCCCAAATTACATACTATAAATACCCAACCACCAGCATTAACTATGGGTAACAAAAAATTTACTGCTGCCAAGCTGCTCAATTCTCTCTCCACCTTGAAATATCTTGAAACACCTTCACACCACCCTGAAACACCCTCACGCCGCCTTAAAACTCCACTTGAAATTACCAGCCTACCCTCAGGCTACTTTTATCCTCACCAAAATTAATGTAAAGTGATTTATAGCATAAAACTTATTACGAGATCCTCAACAGTATTCCTCCTCTTATTTCAAATGTGTTTGATCCATGGTAACTTTGAGTTGTAGCTACTAGCAGTACCATTCTCCATATCAATAACCACCAACGTCTAGTGTTGATTTCGTCCTTGTTAATAGTGCACGAAATTGTCCTAAACCGAGCACGCCATGAAAGGATTGCGTGCAATCTACAAAACTTTCATATTCGAACGGTATAACAGAACGTACAGGTAGTGCATATGATGCTGCTTTATCTTACTGCGGTGTTTCATACTTAATGGCCGCTATTTGCATGTCTTCCGATATCTCTCCACCCCCATGTTTTACTTCTTCTGCTCTTTCAGGTTGCGTAAGTAATTCAGCCTTCGTTGTGGGTTATTGTTCTTCGTGTTGTTGTTGATTATGAATAACTTTATAAGATGTCACTATTTGGAATACTTGTTCGGACTTTGGTTTTTGTTCTACTACATGCGTTGTTAAAGTGGCTACACCTGATTCATTATGGCCTTTCATTTCTCTTATATGTCTTTCGTGCAGTACCTAAAAATATAAAATAAATATGTTATTGTGATTTGTTTGTTTCCAACATTTCTAGATTGGAATGTTTTTTCTGATTATACATTGTGATTTACATGCATAAATGATTGTTAGATTGTTGTTTCGTTATGTTGCGTATTATATGCAATTAAAATTGCTAGATTGTAACAATGACTATTTATATTATCCAAATACAAGGCTGTTAAGGGTATGATTGCTACGAATTACAAACATGCGGTTTTTTGCAATAATTATGACTTATCTTTTGAACAAATTAACTGGTGGTATATACGATGACTATGCTAACATTGTGAGTTGTAATATGCTTTTAACTTGTATTTGCAAGATACTTTATCGTACTTCTTGTGATTTACAAGACATAAATGGATTGCTAGACACATTTATATCCTACAAAAAGATATCATTCTATATACAATCCAAAGATATGGTAAGTCTAAAACTTTTCTTACAGTATTAAAACAACATTTTTTAAAAACAACAATCCCTCGTATTCAATATCAAACCAAGACTTTGGAAATATCAAAACATGCCGACACATAATACTAAATATTATTGAATCTTAACGATTTTAAGATCCACTTACATCTTCAAGTCCTGTCTCCACCACCGTGTTAACGCTAGGTTCAGGCTCTTCGAATATTGGTGATGTCTGCTCTGGTCTATTAGACGAGGCCTCAATGTTTTTTGTTGTGTTTACGGTGGTTTCAACGTCCTGTTTGGTAATTTCTTCTTTCCTCTGACCCTTCTTTACTGCTTCCAATTCCTTTGTATAACCTGCCTTGTTTACGACAAGGTTATTTCCCCCAGTTATTTTCCTGTTGTGGGATATCTCTCATTGTCTTGATTTTATATCCACCCTTCACAACAGGTATGCATTTTTTCTCTATGCAGTAGGCCAACTGTTAAAGAATGCACCAGCTATAACATTGCAATTTACGTGATATAATTATTGTGATTGCTAAGGAGCGTAAGAGTATGCGATTATAGCTTAACCATTTGGTCGTGTCTAACTATTACGTTTCTTGCATTTGCGATTCACAACCAAATTAAACATTGCGAATCAACACAATATACATCCAAATAGATTGCAATTCGTTCACAATGATTGGTTTCTATAAAGGGTCAAATTAATGTAAAGTGATTTATAGCATAAATCTTATTACCAGATCATCAGCAATATTCCTCGTCTTATTTCAAATGTGTTTGCTCCATGGTAACATTGAGTTGTAGCTACTAGCATTACCATTCTCCATATCAATAACCACCAACATCCAGTGCTGATTCCATCTTTGTTAATGGTGCACAGAGGAACAAGTGCAATGTATGTGTCCGGTCTCATTGTCTCAAATACTTTATCCACAATGTATGACATATCTTCTTTAATAGCCAGCATTTTCTGCAATTTTTTTCATTACTATATTAAGTATATTATTTTGAATAATACCTGATGCACTTACAGTTGCAACTCCATAAAGTCGAATCGTGTTGACCATACATGAAAACTTATCATCAAACCCTTACACAGGTACTCTCCAATTTGCATCGTGGAGCAGCTTATATATCCAACCATCTATAATATATCAATTTACAATTAATTTTTAAAAAAGTTGTAGATGATAATGATTAAAAAATTTGTATGCCCACCATATTTATTTGGGCTGCTAATGTGCCACATCCTACATCATCTCCCTCCACATCCCTTTGCTCATTCGCGGCAACATCATTAAATACAGTAGGGCCTATCTTCTTCGCTTTCGTTGGAATCAAGTTCTTATTTGCCAAGAATTCATGCAGTGTTACTTCATATTCCTCTCCTAGTCGGTGACGGTCTTTTGTTGTCCTCAAACTGAATGTCTGGCCGTTTTTTACAACTTGTTCCAGCCTCAGCCTGGAAAAATTTCTTCTGCCTTTTGCTTGTTTTGTGAGCAACAAATTTCTTCTTTTTCCGACTACTTACCTCACATGTTTGTGCTCGTCCTTCAGAGCTCCACACTAATTCGTTGCTTCCAAAAGCTTCATTTTTAACCTCTGTCAACGATAGCTCACTCTTCATAACCTAACAAATCATCCAAAACTAGTTAATTGTTTAATAGACATTCAGTTTCGCAATTGCGATTGCATCACACTTTGACTGGAATACATGCGATTTACGATTACCTACATTGTGATTGATGTGAAGTGCAACATCACTACATATTTACTACCATAAGGATTGCGATTGATGTGTGGTTATCAGTGCGAAATAACATTCCTTATATGGCTGTGATTTTCTTATACTATGTTATTGTTAGATACGTTATATTGAAACATTGCTAGATACGACGAAAATTCATAATGTCATACATCAGTTTTACAAACAAATTTATCTTACATGTGCGTCTCTTAGCTGGCTAACCATCTGGATCATTCCCATAGTTGACTCATCCCCATCTAACTCCCACCATTTATAGCATCTAGGTATGATGTCTGGCCTTAGTATTTGAACCTCCATCAAAGTGTGCTCCATAAAAAAAAGTTGCATACAAAAAAAAACCAACATTCAAAGATGGATTTAATAAAGAACGTAAAAATATAAGTCATCGTACTTACGAATAAAACATCAACGCATCTGATAACTCTACCAGGCTTTCCAGAAAGATTCCATTTATCAAGTGACGTCTGCAAATTCTCAACTATAGCTCTTGACCAACCGTAGTTGTTCACTTTAACCGTATCTTCCACGTAGTATACTACTGTCCAACCCACTACTGGAAGAAATTTTTCCAGGCTGAGGCTGGAACAAGTTGTAAAAAACGGCCAGACATTCAGTTTGAGGACAACAAAAGACCGTCACCGACTAGGAGAGGAATAAGAAGTAACACTGCATGAATTCTTGGCAAATAAGAACTTGATTCCAACGAAAGCGAAGAAGATAGGCCCTACTGTATTTAATGATGTTGCCGCGAATGAGCAAAGGGATGTGGAGGGAGATAATGTAGGATGTGGCACATTAGCAGCCCAAATAAATATGGTGGGCATACAAACTGAGGTGGTGGGATCTACCGAAAGTGGGATCTACCGAAAGTGGGGTCTACCCAAACAATTTTTCTGCAATTTTTAAAAAAGTTGTATATTATATCCAACCCTTTCGCAGTCATGTTTGTCTGCACAAAACAAAATTGTGAGTTACGAAATAATTTACAAATTTAACATTTCCACATAAATCGCACACATCTTATACATTGACTACACCCAGACACAATGCGATTGTAGTGTCATATTTACACATTGCGAGACGTTACCAAACATCTTCTTGTTGCGATTTATTAACAAAACAAAAACATTACCACAAGACAGCGTGACTTTACTTCAATAACTACAGACATTGCTAGACACATCCACAAAAAATCGAACATGATGCATTTTGTGCATACCACATCATGCACGTCCATCGTTTCCGAAACCCAATCACAATATCAACACACAGGCTAATAAAACATCAACCATGAACCAATACTTCCCAGAACAACCTAATTACGACTAAATAACTATCACCTCAAACACCGATAATTTCAAAAAAAAATACCTAGAAACGAAGAATAAGGCAACGCAAAGAACTGTAACGGATGAAATAAAAAACATACAAATAACAAGTAACTCTTGTATCAACTCACGTTTCTAAACCAAAAGACCTGCAATCGTAAGCAACAAGGTTCAAGTGATTTTTTTTGGAAAAAATTACTTGTTGACACGTTCGGTAATCGGAAGACTTAAACAGCGTCGGAAATTTTGTCGGACGACGTTGCTCATCGGAGACGTCGACTTCGACTCTATTAACCGGAGACGTCGACGGTATAATATGTCAGTACGGTTGAGAAGGCGATTGTGTTCAGACTGAATTTATAGTTCCGTATTAAGTTTTGTGTGTAACCCAACCGTTTGGTTTAAGAGTAAAAAAAATAGATTTGAACCAAAATCCTATTACGAGGTAATAGCTAGATATTACATATTTGAGAAGATATTTATAAATAGTTTTTTCCCTTATTCTTATTTAGGTCTTTTATATTTTTATATATAATTTATATTCTAGGACCATAGACCCCGCATGCATACCATAACTTTAATATCATATCCCATTATCCCTTCGTTATATATTTGGACGAGACCGAATCCGACCGAAACGGTCGGGATTGGGCTGGTCGGACTAACGTTACCTTCTTGACCCCATCTGTATCTTATATGATTGATTTATATCGATTTGGAGTTACTATATATACAACTTTATTTCAAAAGTATGAAAAGCCAAATTGACCAAGTTTTGGTAAAATTAAAACCGGCACCCTAAGAATCTCTTCACCGATTCTCAATTGGATCTTCCCTCTGAAGCTGCTGCTGCTTCTTCTTAGTCTCTTCTATAGCTTTCGAAGATCGGCGGCTTTCATTCGCTTCGTCTTTTATTGATAATCAAGTTACATAAGGTAAATCAGCTCTCATATCACTCCATTTCTTATCTTGAACTCCCAATCTTATCTACTTCAGTAATCTGGTATATGAATTTGTTCTCAGATCTACGTTTTTGCTCACTGGCAACAACACTTGCTTTCTCGCATAGTCTTAGGATTTAACTTCCATGTTTTTTTTTTAATTTGACCGTATACGAACTTTGATATACCTGTTACGAATTAGGGTCCATCCATTTACAAACATATATACTTTTAGCTAGTTTCTGAATGGATTCGTCCAGGTGTCGATCGTAAAGGGTCGAAATGAACTGGGTTGTGTTTTTTTTTGTTTGTTTGTGTAGTTGAGGGTTTAGTTTGGATATGGCCTCCAAATTGTATCAGTTGCAATCAAAGGCATGTCAAGCTTCAAAGTTTGTGGCCAAGCATGGGACTGGTTACTACAAGCAACTGCTAGAGCAGAACAAACAGTATATTCAGGAGCCAGCCACTGTGGAGAAATGCAACCTTTTGTCGAAACAGTTGTTCTTCACTCGGCTTGCTAGGTTGTCATCTCTTTATCCCTTTGTCTCCATATAGGTCAAGCAGCATTTGATTTTGCTTTTTTCATTGATAAAATCTATCATGTGTATGGACATTTTGTGTGTCAAGCAAACGTTTTTTAGAATGTGAGTTGAAATACTTCTGTTGCCGCTTGCTGCTCATGCAGCCGGTAAGAAACTAGAGTCCAATACAGGATCGTGTGACTTTGGCCTATATTTTTCTGTCTCTTAGATTTTAAAGCGCGCTTATCTTTTACTTTTGGTTGTTCAATTCGATAATCCTGGTTTGGAAATAAAAAATTGGCTCCGTTTAAATGGCAATCCTTGTTTTACATCCTTATTTTACACATGCGACTGAGTTAGGTTTTATGAGCATTTCTCTGTTACCTGTTTGAAACTTGATTTCTCTTTGCAACTCTCAAAATTGTTAAACTGAGAGATAGTTCTCACCGTTAAATTTCTTACGGTTGGATTGTCTTGTATTTGTTAGTGTTCAAGTGATTGTAGTTTTGTATTTCAACATCTTTCAGTCCAAGCTTATAATCCCTTTAGTTTGCAGACTTCTATACATTTATGCTAATATCAAACTGATAAAATTTAATGATTATCGACCATCATCATAACAAATTATAGGACACTATGGTATGGTTCCTTGATTTGTTACTAGCTAATTATTTTAGCAAGTGACATATAAACTGGTTCACATCTTTTGAGCTTCCATGATGTCAAGGTCATTGATATATCCCCTTGTTTGTATTCCCATGTGCTCCTGTGATCGTGTCCTCTCCGATTGAGCTACATTGGACTATTTTTAGTCCTATCATGTATTCGATAATGTCTTGGTACTAGTTACTCCAACTCTTAGATAGTCCAGTCTTGTGTGTGGTGTTAACATCGGACTAGTTACACAGGATTAGTTAGTCCCATTGAGAGGGTTAGGATTTGATAGGACTATAATAACCTGATGCTAATCTTACTCAATCTAATCTCATTTATTTATGTTATCCGCCCTAAATCCTATTGAGTGTTCCCAAACGATATCTTGTACATATTATAATCTTTAGTTGTCAATATCATGACCAATGTCATGTATACTTTCACGACAGTGTGTTGGTAGGATCGTCCTCTCTTTCGTGGATAATCTTCGTTTCTATTTTGTGGCGTTACTTAGTTGTTTAAGTAACATATCTACAAATTGCTTATTAATTTGAGGCTTGGATTGCTGGTTAGTCTCCCCAACTATGACGCAGCGGAGAAGTTAGTAGTGATTTGTATGTTTAATATATTTTTAGAGGCTTGGATTGCTGGTTAGTCTCCCCAACTATGACGCAGCGGAGAAGTTAGTAGTGATTTGTATGTTTAATATATTTTTAAAACCAACGCAAGTTAGTAGTGATTTGTATGTTTAATATATTTTTAAAACCCTGAGCGTTGGACGTCTAAAGATGACCCTAGAGTTTACTACTGATTCCACATTTGGCTATCTTGTTTAACTTTCTCCTACATTTTCCAGCATTCCTGGACGCAATGAAGCATTTTGGAAGGAACTTGACTCGGTCAAGAATTTATGGAAGAACAGGGCGGATTTGAAGGTAGAAGATGCTGGAATTGCTGCATTATTTGGGCTGGAATGTTTCGTATGGTATTGTGCTGGTGAGATTGTGGGTAGAGGCTTTACTTTCACCGGTTACTATCCTTGAGAGGTTCCCGATTATAAATTTGTAAAGTTTGTGATCCATCACGATCAGTTTATGGAAGCTAAACCTAGTTTTGAAGCTGAGAAATTGGTCCGTAACTTTGGTAGCCTCAATAATTTCCGGGTCATTTTTTGGTTGATGAGCCTTTCTGTTTTTGTTGACGAGAAAACCGTGAGCGATATTATGAGAATATAAACGCTATAGAAGAATAACGTAGGGGAATAGCTGTGATATTTGTTATGGGTCATTTCTGTGTTCAATATGGTTTACAATAGTCGAGATATATAGAAACTATCTGGTAATATCATGAATTCGTCTTTGTTCATACAATCCAGAACTGTTTTTGGTTGTGTCGCTTTTGAATGAATTTTGCAAAGTACATACCGTTCTAATTACATGAAGTGTAATTATTATTAGAAGCTTGAGTTATTTTTGCATAAAAATAATTTTACCATTCAATTTTAAAAATATTCAAAAAAATGATTTTTACCCAATCACTAGACAATTGTATAAAAGTATTTTTTATTTTTACAAGGCTATGACTCTCTTTTATTGAATCTAGACTCTAATTC
Source organism: Limnanthes douglasii subsp. nivea (assembly GCA_036936605.1). Lineage (NCBI taxonomy): Eukaryota > Viridiplantae > Streptophyta > Magnoliopsida > Brassicales > Limnanthaceae > Limnanthes > Limnanthes douglasii. The sequence goes on from JAUPFV010000004.1 coordinate 28,157,670, forward strand.
TTTTATTATCTTTAACTTTTTTTTTTAGGATATCTCATTTCTAAAAACACTAAATTCAACTTACTTTTAAAAAACAAACAAACTCATTATAACTATTACTATTTCAACAACTACAAACTTAACTAAAAACTAACATAAATGCTCCGAAAGGAGTAGTCGAGCTGATGGAGTAGATGAGCTCGTGACGAGAAGGTCATGCGTTTGACCCGTCTACAAACGCTTTTTCGGTTTGAGCTTGTCTCCTTGTGTGGTTTACCTTCTGGCATTGGTTTGTAGGCTATTGCGTCAGACTGATGGTTCACCTTGTGCGCACACGTTGAGTAGCGGCTGCAGGTTCCCTCTGAACAAAAAATAAAAACTAACATAAATCCATATAATGTCACAAAAAAATGGATTCAAATGATGAAAACAATAAGTTTAGTTGTAACCTTAATGATTTTCTATTGGAAGACGACAAAACCATTAACGGACTATTTAGAGAACACCATGGAGGTACATTTCTTCAAAAAAAAAATTAGTCAAAATTTGTTCGCATAATTCGTGTGCGTTATTATGCTGAAACACACACCCAAGGTGCACGCGATTAGGCTAAATCGCACGCAGAGAGTGCGCAATTTCAAACCAAATTACGCACGTTGTTCTTGCACGATTTGGTCCTAAATTTGCGCAATTGCTTGCGCGGTTTAGCCAAATTGTGTGCACGATGGGTACACAATTTTGCATGAACATGCGTAGTATCATGCGATATTTTCATTCCGCCTGCATTTACTGTGTGTGAATTTTCATGTGCGTTATCTTTATGTATATCGTAGGGTCCGGAACAACCGGCTTGTAAGATGGCTGGGTTACACACATACTTTTACCACTCAAAGGTATTACACTAAAGACGGTTTAGGAGCATGAGTAAAATCCATAGTTATCGATATAGGTTTCATCGTTATTAGTACCACAGACAACAATAGTAGTAGAAATGGAAAAACTATTAGAGTATATTTAAAATACGAGATGTACAATACTTATATACTTAAGCCAAAATCAGGGTAGTGAAAAAACAATGAAAATGTTCATAAAACAATGTGCTTACCCCTTAATGTTAAAGGGGAAGTCTAGTTAAATGAGAACATGTGTTTTACAAATTAAATGTGTTAAACAGAAAATATAAAAACACTATATTTTTGCATTTGAGTGGTCATTCGCAATCCACTAGACTCAAAGCTGGCGAAAATGAATTAGTTCGTAGGTTAACGACAGTAGGCTCTCGTTCTAGAGAGATATGTGTGGATTTGAAGATTCATAGCCCTCAAAATGTATCTAGCATGCGCAACATTTCCAACATACGTCAAAAACACCATTTGGTCGGAAAAGCCGGGCAAACGAAATGCAATTCTTGTTGGGTAAACTTAAGGGATACAAGTACTCAGTGTGATATATAACAAACGACACAAATGAAGAGATCCTCAAATTGTTTTTCACGACTCTTACAAGTATCGATATTTTATGTACATTTCCTCGAATTCCAGTCATGAACAGTACTTACTAAACAAACTATGAGGTACAAAATGTCTTTGCTTGAAATTGTTGGTCTTACATCAACTAATAAGACATTTTTTTATTACTTTCTTCTTTATGAGCTTCGAGAAATAAGCGAACTACACGTGGCTTTTGAGTGTTTTAAGGACCGTGATGGTGGATAATGTTTATGCATCTTCGAATATTATTGTCACTAGTCGAGAGCTACTGTTGATGCAAGCTATTGAAGACATTTTTCCAGGATGTCACCCGCATTCGATGCAAATAGCATATTGACAGATATATTTTGGTGTGCGCTAAAGATGATGCCCAAAGTAGATATGACGTCGTTGTTCGGTCAAACATGGTTGAAGAGTATAACAAAATCTTGCAAGATTAAAAAAAGTGTTATCTTTTTTCTCGAAGGCTATAGATTATATCATGAATCAATGGCTAATGATATACAATGATAAATTTCTTCATATTTACACAAACAAGCATAAACATTTTGACAATCAAACTCGGTAAGTGATATATTCAAATATAAAACTAATTTTTTTACATTCAATGTTATTATCGTAATTTATTTTTTGATATATTATAGGATATAGAGTGCTCACGATAACCTAAAATGCTATCACGGTACAAATTTATGCACTTTTAAACAATATTGGACGTCAGTTCATAGATTGTTTGATGCTCGACACTCGGTCATTATCCAATCATATGAGAGAAGTAACTATCACCTAAAACAATAAAACCGGTCAGATTATTGATCCAAAATAATAAAATTGGTAAAAACCGGGGTTATGCGTTTTTTCCTAATATATTTAAAAATGTTTTAAATTCAGTTGAAATGAGTTATCATCAAAAAATATTAATATACATATATAATGTTATTTAAACACATATAATGTTATTTAAAGTGTTTTAAATTTAGTTTAAATTAGCTAACACCGAATAATATTAGTTTAAAATTTATTTAAACACATATAATGTTAGTTAAAATGGTTAAGTACACAAAAAGTAAAATACTAAATTTTAAATTCAATATATAGAAAAAAATTTGAATTAATTTTTTGGTATTCAACACAGCGAAAAATTACTTAAATTTTGTATAATGATTAGATAACCCATTTTTGAATAAAAGGCACCTACATATTATGAAATAAAAAGTAAATATGTTATGAGCGTTTTATTAAAGTGATCTCATATCTTAAAGAGACGAAATGAATAGATTCGTATATAAATATATGGGATGATTTACCTAAAAACGTATAAGTTTGGCTAACATAAATTGTATTATAATTTTTATCCATTTAATATTTGACATGTGAGCGAACCGGATAGGTTAGCTATCGAATTAGTCTCAATCCAAAATTTAAACCTGGTTTGGTTAGTGGTTTGGTTCAGTTCGCCTGATAGCTTACCGATCAGGATCCAAAAAATTATAAATCTGGACCAGACCACACTGATAACAATTCTCGTATTTCCCTTAGTTTATTTAGCTCGCCAACTTCAGATCATCAATTTTAGCTTGTCCATTAAACTATTTAATTCACCATAAATATTATATAATATTTTTGTTATGATTTTTTACCTTTTAAATAATGGTATATAATACATTGAGAGATACACCTTATCATTTTTTGGTAGTATTGGGATTGCGTCACCGCAAAAAATAGGCATCATCATTAAAAATTAAGATCATAATCTAAACATAGACTAATAGTTTTTCATGTCACGATCCACATTGATGTCACCACGAAAAATACTTAATTTTGGCATTTTGTCATTACATATGCGTAAAGATTCGCAACGCTTTATGTGGTTTTCATGACGACTATGTGGTTGTTGCAATGATAAGCACCTTAATGAAGGCCTTGCGTGATATGCACTCATCCGGGTCAATATTTCTGACATGAATTACAAATTAACTTCAAACTTAAATATTTATTTTATTTAGTATTTACATATTATATGGATAACATGAGTAAGGTTGTTTTAAATTTGTTAAATAAGTTATGAAGCCAATATGTCCTTTAAGTCATCATTGTTTATGGATCGCTTTATTTAGGATTTTTGACAGATTCATGATTGATGATATTACATACATTGTTGCTTCCCCAAAAAGGAAAATGTTTGGTGTAATTGATCAACGAGACTATCAATTTTTAATTTGTTATTAAGTATTTGATTGGAATATGAATACCAACCTGGATAATATTTGTATTAAATTCACTCGATTGAAATATGATAAACACTATTTTTTCTCAAATTCATACAAGTTTTTGTTAATATGCTTATTATAATGTATATTATCAACGATGTAAGATTATGTCTTATGTGATGAATCTATATTTAAAAATTATTTTAAGTTTATATATCGATGAATGTCATGCTTATACGTTTGTAGGTATATTTTATTGTGACTAATCTAGCAAAAATGAATACATTTAACCCATAAGGTAATAAATGTTTCACTTTCGATATGAAATTATATTTGATTTGTCATGATTTTGACGAGACATTAAGGATTAAATATGTCACGCTCGTCATTGACGTTAATTTTCACAAGGAGAAAAATTAAAGGCGTGGAAAAATTCAAATATGTTATGTTTGAAAATCATGAGATATGGAATACATTCATTATTCCGTAGGATTGTCCAGACTATAATCACTTATTCAATTAATTTTCTCATAAAAGTCTGGAAAATATTTGCCAATAATGATAAAATAAAGTTTCGGTTACTCCTATTACAATTACTCACCATGAACTTTTATGGAAAGTGGAACTTAAGACAACATATTATCAAGATATCAATAATTAAATTAAAGTTAAAGACACTTAAGCTTGACCTTTCCTAGGTAGGATTTGTGTTTCAATATTTTCCTCAATATTCTAAAAACTTTCAAACTCTTATAATTAACAAGTTGAAACCTCGTAGATGGTGAAATATTCGTATATATTGTAGAAGTTATTTCATGTTTAGCCTTTTCCATTTACAATAAAAAGTGGAAATGTATGTTGGTATTAATATCGATAGCTTATTAATAATAAATCAAAAGCTTTAGACAAGTTCACAGTTTTTAAGACCAAAGTTTTTAAGTGCGTCAGAACTGACCGCGATGGCGAATAATATGGGAGATATGATGCTTCAAGTGAATATATCATTAAATTATTTACAAAGTATCTAGTTAAGTGATAGTTTGTTGGGTTTGTCTAATATAAATGGAGTATGTGATAGATAAAACTGCATACTTAAGAATATAATATAAAATATGTTTTGTCATTTGACTATAACATTATTATTATTATTATGGAGTGAAACAATTAAATTAGCTACTTGAATTCTAAATACAATTCCTATAAAAGCAACCATTAAGATCCCAATAATTTTTAGAATGGGCGCAAACCTAATTAAAACATATGCCTATTTGTCAATGTACATTTTAAGTGAAGTCATATAGTCTGAATAAAAAAAATAGCTGTAATGCGATTAACTATTATTTTATAATCATAAAATTCAATGGATTTTAAGTTTTATATCTCTCCATAAAAATTCAAGATGCTAATAAGGTTCTTTGAGGATATTGAGTTTGAGGATAATAATTTACAAATAAATGTTCATTTTGAGGAATAATCCATAATGATTCATGAAGGATCTAACGAAGACACTCATGTATCAGATAATATGGCTTCATTTCCAATCATTTTAGTATTGCTAAAGACAATCGAGATGAAATTTCTCTTTTATATAAGAATAAAAGTGAAGTTGATAAAAAAATCAAACTTTGCATATGCAAGAAATACAAACTGGAGTAATGGTACTATTGAAAAGGTCAATTAGAGAAAGGAAAAATGTTATATATATATATATAATGTATCTTCAAGAACATGAAAAATAATATGGTGTAACGATAAACGATAAATTGTGTTTAAGTAAAACCATAAAGAGTGATCCTCGGTTGTGAATTAATGCTATAAAAGAAGAGTATTAATCGATGTAATATAATGCGGTATATGATCTTGTCCTATTACTTGAAGGAAATAATCTGATGGGTAGTAATTAGATTTATAAAACCAAATGGGATTCAAAATGTAGTATAGATAGACATAAAGTGAGACTTGTGGTAAAAGGTTATACCCAACATGAAGTGACTGACTTTAAATATGTATATTTTTGTTCAATTGAATGAATTTGTAGGACAATCATAAAATAGTTGCACACCTTTACCTATAAATTCATTTGATGGATATGAAAATTGTTAATCTTAATGGTAACATTAATAAAATGATTTGTATGGTGCATCATGAGAATTTTATAGTCATTGATTCAAATTTAATGGTATATAAACTTAAGAATATATCTATAGGCTCAAATAGACTTCTCGATAATTGTACCATAAGTTATTGAAGGTAATAGTCTTCTTTGGTTTCAAGAATGAACTCGGTTGAGGACTCTGTGTATCAAAAGTTCAGTGGGAGTAAGTTCATATTCTTAGTAATGTCTGTTTATGCATATTATTAGCCACCGATAATGAATAATTGTTACATACTACCAAGAAAATTATATCAGAAGATGTTAATGATACAGCTTTTGTATCAAGAAGTTTGATTCACCGGGGTCGTTCCCGTGAAGTCTTAGGATTTCCACAAAAGTTATACACATATATATAATATGTTTCAACATTATAGAATGAAAAATAATAAAGTATTGGGTATTGATATTTTAAAAAGAGACAAATTAAGTATAAATTCATATTTAAAGATAAAGTTTGAGACTGAATAAATGCAAAATATTCTAAAGAGTCCAATGTATGCTAAATTTTATATAAGGTTGAACATTTCCTTTACAAGGTTATTGGGAAGGTATGTAGGTAATTTGAGATGGACCATTGGAAACTAGTCAAAAGAGTTCTCCGGTTTATGAAATGAACAAAAAGGCATATGTTGAGATACGAAAAACCAGATAATACATAAATCATTGGGTACTCATGGCTGTATGGATACACTTCACACCACTTCAGACATCATATTTCTATTACTTGGATGTGTAATATCATAAAAAAATATAAAGCAAACACTAGTTGTATCCTCCATTATGACAATAAAATTTGTTATGTGCTTCGAGGTGCTAACCAAGAAATATGGTTGCAGAATTTTATGAGAGGGTTGTATGTCGTAGAATAGATATGAAACCCTTAAAGTTATGTTTGGTGAGTTCAATTATTAGGATTTGCTTTGGTAAATGATGATAGGAGTATTTTAGTGAGATAAAGATTTTAGAGAGAGAGAGAGAGCGAGAACACCACTAAGTCAGAATAAAGTTTAAACCCATTTATTAGTTCAGCTCTGGCCTTTATATAGAGGTGCAAGGACTTAGTGTATAACTGAAAACGGTTACACAAAATGATTTATTACACGTTAGTCTCTGATAAAGATATGTACTTAAAATCGTTCCTTTAACCTTCTATTATTTACATTTAAATCTCTGAACTTCTATTTACTTATCAGTAGCCACATAGTTGTCATGTCAGTAAATGAATGAGAACTAACTGTCTTCGAAGCATGTCAAAAGCAACTTCAAAATCTGAAAATTTAAAAACCAACATCTTTCTCCTCGAATCTCGCTAGACGCAGATTTGACAATTAAAATCAATAAAATTTTTCTCCTCGAATCTCGTTAAACGCGGATTTGACAATTCAACTTCTTTCTCCTCGAATTCCATCAGACGCAGTGATACATTGAAGTATGCTTTCAGACAATCATTCACCAAGTTAACTTCAAATTCGATCTTTAAAATCTAACCGTTTAGATTCGTCAAGATTTCCTAACTGCTAGGCTTACAGCTAGCATGACAGATGTCGAACACGTAACATTGTTACCGTTTCAAATTATTTCCAATCACCACAAAACCTTTTTCACTTTTACACTCATCTTCTTCCTTATATAAATTCAACTACAATTTCATTTTTAGTTTCACAACCGAAATTTATTGAGAGAGAAACAGAAAACCTCCCAACCTTTAGCTACCTTCACCGTCTTCTTCAAACTTTCTGGTTGCTTTCACCGGAAAAATCATATTTTCTGATCAATCTCCAATCTGTTTATGAGAAAACATCCAAGATCTTGAAGATCTAAAGCAAAAATTCCCAGAAAACCCAAATCTCCAAAGTCTGACGATAATCAGGTATTCGGATCTTACGATTACTTTTGCATAAGTGAGAGAGCAGACGAGTATAAAGCTGCTGGGTTGATAAACGACGCTCCCCTCGGAACAACTACCAAAACCATTTACTACGGTAACTTCGACCCCTCTAAAACTCTTGTATTTTAATCTTCACCCGTCACAGAAAAGAATTCATTTTCTAATGTTCGAACACCCATAACACATCCATCTTCTTCTTCCCGTATTAAGACATCCCCTCGAATTAGTAGTGAATTAAGCAAATTCGAAGCAACCCTTTCTTCAACTTATCCCCTACAAATTCGGTAAAAACGACTTTTATAGCCATGAGAGATGATACCGATGCTACACCAAGAGAGATTGTTGAGTAATCCTTATTACCTCGAAGAATCTTCCACAATTAAGAGATGAAACATCTGAAGTGGAGGAAGTTGATTCTGATGCTACGAAGAATAAGGTCTGCAAGCCAAGAAAAAAGAAATCTCAGATTACTATATCCGATGAGGAGAGATTAAAAAATTGGCAATAACCTGATATATTTTGATGCTGACTATATTGTCGAACTGAAGAAAGTTCCATACATATATTATTAAGAAAGTCAAGCATTGGATCTGAAGAAACAATGAGGAATGGGAGACAACATTACTTTTCGATTACCCAAAAACGAGAGATTGCCTTAGATTGCAAGGACAATGAGCTGGTGGTCCACCCCGATATCATCAATTGGGTTCTTCGATTCCCACTAGATCCCATGATCGTTGAGTAATTTGAACTTCTAAACCTGTGCCTAACTCAAGTGACACCGAATCAATTATTCATTTTTATGTCTGTGATCATGGCCTCTCGCTTATCAAAGATTCTGATCAACATCAAGGATTTCATATCTTTGATAAAATTGTCCAAAGGGCCAAAACTTCCATTTTATTACCTTACCCTAGATGATGATCCGAAAATCATCGACGGCCTTCTAGAAACGGACAAATTTTGGAAACAAAAATTTGTCTTCATCTCAGGAGCGTAGGAAAATAGTAAAGAGATATCTGATGCCAACCCATCGAAACTAAGCCTCCTCTGGAGAAACAACCGTGAGTATTATAATATTATTCTTTTATTTTAAACAAAATAATATAACTGTTGTTACCCTTATTTATTATCTACTTATATGATCCTTTCAGAAATTCCAAAGCGTTACGCCATTCGTCGGACGAAAGCCAAAGAGATATTTGTTGAACTTTCCGTTTGGGCTGAACCAGAATGGAGCAACGCTTTTCACATTGTCTTTCAACTGATCAATTTTCTCAACAGTAACCTATTTCCAATCACTTTTGGAGCTTTTTATCCCAAATATTTGATGGAGCAACCCAACCCTCATCATGCTTGAAAAAAATTAATTCAGCTTGATTGTAAGGTATTCCTCCCTATTCGTAATAGATCAGACACTCACCTGCCTCAAAAGAAAAATACAAAAATAGTGAAAAATAGTGCATCTGGTGCTAGCCCTTCAGCAAATTCGAAGCCCAAACGCTTGAAGAGAAAAACAGAAGAGAATACACTTTCGACTATCGAGGAGGGAACAAAAGGAGAGCCTTCTTCAAAAACAAAAACTCTCACGTCTTCGAAAAATAAAAGTTCTAAAAGTCCTCAGAAGAAGAAGAAAACAATAACGATTGTCGAAGACATAGTATCCGATGGTAATGAGGTTACAGCTGATGAGGTTCAACAAGAAGTCATCGGAGATGTTATGACCACTGCAACAGATAACCAAGATGACGATCACTTCGATCCCGATAGTTTTATCAATTGTAATGAGACGCAAGAACTCATCGGAGAAGAAGATCCCTTCATTCAAGAGGTTCAAACTCGCTTACAAAATTTTGGCAGAAGATCTACAAACGATGCTTTAGAAGCATCACCTAAATTCATCACTCCTTCTGTTCCTACAACTTCTTTGAACCTCATTCCTCGCCCTAGTTCAGTAGTTTTCATTCGTGTTGCGCCAAATCTAGACGTTCTTTCTGCACTTCATCCATTCTCAAACCTCAAAACTACAGCGAACACCCTCACACAGGAAATCAAAGCTACACAGAGTCATCTGAAACGACTTGCCAAATATATGGTTCGTTACAAAGGAATTGTTGAAGCTGAGAAACAGTTGAGGGAAAAATTCCAAACTCATGTAATAGATCAATTCCATGGATTAGAAATGACAAGGTCTGATCTTATTAGAAGACTCCTCTTCGTCGAAGAGAATTTACGAGAGCAACATCAAATTAATAAAGAAAATCTTAACTCTTCTCAGCAAGAAGATATAAATCAACTCAAGACTAAATACCTTGAGGATTTGGCTGCTGAAAAAAAAATCTGAAGAACTTCAGCGATGAGATAACCACACTAAAAACCAATTTCGAGGAGGAAAAACAATTTGCTATCAGTCAAACAACGTCCTACCGAAGCCTTCGACCCTATCCCAAGCTCATCATTAGAGGAAGAATCATCCGAAGAAGAGTCATCTGAATGATTTTGTTGTCATTTGAATTTGTGTTATCTTTTTTATACTTGTCATTTTAGTATCATATCAATTGTACTCATCGAATTATTCTAATTGATAAAGGTTTTTGTTTATATTTCATATTTATCATCAAGTTATGTGATCCTTTCATTTTTTTTATTATAACTAATCGAATATTATGGTGCACTAGATGATTATGGCACATCGAAATTACACTTCGAATATTACAATACATTTAATGGATGTAACACTTCGAATATCACAGTGCACTTAATGAACATAACACTTCGAATATGGTTGTTTCTTCGAAAAGTGTAATAAACACTTCAGAACATTATACTCTTGATCAACCTCAAAGATGATCAGTCTTTGATCACTTATCAAGATGTTTAAATAAAATACTTGTAAACAACCATTTGCCAAAAATGCATTTTATTGATAAATTTGAATATGTACATAGCACCTCATTAAAACCTTCATGGGCCAACAGGGTAGGAAATAGTGTGCTATTTAATCCAAACAAACAAATTTAAAATACAATAAAACTATTCCTAATATAATTTCAAATGTTGTATATTCCATGGGTATTGAAGCATCCTCCCCTGAATATCATGTATGCGATGAGACCCTAGCTTTATCCTTTCCACAACCATAAAAGGTCCTTCCCAATTCGGGGCCATTTTTCTGATGCAATATGCCTTAGTATGCAAGAATACTTTCCTCAACTGCTTATCACATGCTTTAAACTCCCTCTTTTTTACCCTCGAATCGTATATATTCCTCATAAGAGTCTGGTAATGGATTACGTTCAAATGAGCTCGAAATCGTTTTTCATCAATCAAAACTATATTTTCCCTTTTAGCTTCGTCATTAGATTTGAGCTATTCTAAAAGATGACATCGTAGATTCCACAGGGCTAACAACATTCATTCCATATGCTAAGGCAAAAGAAGTTTCTTTAGTAGCTACCTTGGGAGTTGTCCGATAAGCCCAAAGTACTTCTTGCAAATAATTCGGCAATTCCCCTGCTGCCCATGTCAAATTTTTCTTCAAACCATCTAAAATAGTTATTTTGTCACCTCGACTTGTTCATTGGCTTGAGGATGAAAAGACGTCGAAAAACATTGTTGATTTCCTTTGATGCGCAAAATGAGGTCATTTTTATTATTATTAACCTGAGGGCCATTATCCGTAGTAATTCTACGAGGTACTCCAAAACAACAACAAATAGTGTTTACAATGAATTTGATTACATCTTTTGCTTTCATTCCAGATATTGGTTCTGCTTCCGGCCACTTTGTAAAATAATCCACTGCCACAATTATCATTTTTCGTCCCCTAGATGTCATTGGCAAAGGCCCCACCAAATCAATCTCTCATCTATCAAATGGTATAGCCTTGGTTATATACATAAGTGGAACTGTCGGTTTTTGTATAAAATTGGCAAACCTTTGACACGTATCACAACTTTGAACCAAATTTTTGGTATCGTTCATTATTGAAGGCCAATAAAATCCTGTAAGTAAAACCCAACGAGATAACTCTTTAAACCCACAGAGAGCTGATTTATCTCCATCATGAAACTCTGATAATACCTCATGAGACTCTTACATGTCCAAACACCGTAATAATAGCCTACGTAATGCCTTCTTATACAAGATTCCATCAAAAACTATGTATCCAAAGGCTTTCCCCCTCAATTTTTTGGCAAACTTCGTATCATCATGCAGCGTTCCTCGAATAAAAAAATCTAGAATATCAGTTCGCCAATCAACTCGGACTATATCTGGAGTGACAAAGGATTCTTCTATACATTCACATTGGTCTAACTAGGTCAAAATCGAGGGATTTTCTTGTAACAAAATCCAAGGATACTTCTCATTGTAAGCAATATTTGCTAAAGAATCATCCAACATTTTACTTCCTCGACTAATATGTTTCACAACCACAGGATCAAATAGTAACATTAAGTTCTGAAGCTCCCGAAGATACAAAATTAAGCGATCTTTTTTTTCTTCGGAATTTCCGGATACTTGATTTGTTACCAACTGAGAATCTGTCTCTAAGTGTACTGAAGTTACTCCACATATTTTTGCTAACCTCAAACCAGTCAAAGCAGCTTCATATTCAGCTTTATTATTAGAAGCGTGAAAACCAAATTTAGTAGACTGAAGCATCATTTCTCCAGATGGAGCAATTAGCTGAACTCCAGCACTGCATCCTGAGATACTAAATCCTCCATATGTTCGAACAACTCACATTGAACTTGCTAATATTGAAATAGAAATAGGATTTTAAGGACTAAATTGTAAATTATGTAAATTTAAGGATTCAATTGTAAGTAATGTAAGTTGTGTCCTTAATTTGTGACTAATATAAGTTTTAGAGGATATTTGTAACTATATGTAATTAGTGAGGACTAAACAACAATTAGCCCACTTTTTGTAACAAATTTCAGTTTGAGACTAACTATTGGCTCATCTATATAAAGGACCATACTACTCTAATAAATGGGGTTGAACACTTTTCACTTGAAAACTCATTTGTACTTGTGTTTTTTCTCTCTAAAAACTCTTTAGCTCTTTCTCTCTCTAGAATTCTTCCTTAGCGGTTTACTAAAGCAAAATCATACCCCATCAAATACAGCATCCTGACTTTCTTTGATATTCGATCTGCTCGAATGAAATTCAACAAAACAATCTGCTAACGTTTGAGCTTTAATCACTTTTCGAGGTGTGAACAATATATCATAATCTCCTAACTCTACTGACCACTTGGTCATCCTCCCCGAGATATCAGGACGTTGTAAAGCATTTTTTAGAGGGAATGACGTTCAGACTTCGATGGTATGAGCTTGGAAGTAAGGGCACATTTTCCTAGCAGCAATCACCAATGTTAATGCTAATTTCTGAAGCTTCAAATACCTGTTTTCTGCTGCCACTAACATTTTCCTGATATAATACACTAGCTTCTGAATTCCTAAATCTTCACTTATCAATACTGCACTTAGTACAAAATCTGATACTGCGATGTACAAAAATAGCTTTTCTCCGCTTCGAGGTTTCGATACATTTATGGTGATGATAATAAGTTATTTATGCTTGTAAACGCTGCTTCACAATCCGATGTCCATTCAAATCTACTTGGCCCTCACAACACTTGGAAGAAAGGAGAACATTTGTTAGAAAATCTAGAATTAAATTTATGAAGTGTTGCTAACCTTCCTGCCAATATTTGCACTTTTTTAACAAATTGAGCTGACTTCATTGCTATTAGAGCTTTCAACTGTTATAGGTCAGGTTATATTCCTCTTTCACTGATAAGGGAGTAATTCGCCGATCTTAATAGAAAATGAGTTAATTGTAAACAAGAAAAGGGAAATATGTCCTTTGTTGTATTTATTATTTATTGGGAAATTATTTGTAAATAAAGTAGTTTGTAAAGGACTAATAGTGAAATAATACAAGACCACCAAGGACATAAACGGGACCCACCTTCCCCATTATAAAAGGGAGCCCGTTTATTCTTGGTAGGTGGACAATTCTTTAATATATTCTCTTTCTACTTTCTCTCTCTACATTTTGAGCTTTAGTCACATCAGGTCCAAGATCCAATATTCTTCTTTCTTGTCATTTATTCTCTCATCATTGGCGCCATCTGTGGGAACACGTGATACCAAAAAGGAATCTTTTTCTTTTAAAATCGTGATCTGATCTTAAAGAATGAATGATGAAGCACTCGGGGAGATGGTCGGGAGAGAGGTGGCCCGAGCCATTTTGCTGTCTGAGGGCGAGGAAGCTCCGGGTCGGGAGTACTATGCGGAGGGTCGGGATAAGCGATCGACTCTTATCATGACCAGGAGACAACTGCTGGAAGACATCACGAAGCTAAACACTGAAAAAGAGCGAGCACTAGATGATAAAGAGTTTGGGAAGGCAAAGGAAAAGAGCCGGTCGTAGACAACCGCGGAGAAGGCTATCCGATTGTTGACCATCGTATCGATGCCATACCTGTTCGATATTATCAGGAGTCTCACACAGAAGACATGCATGATGGAAGAGCAAAGCAATACCAAAAGGATAATCGGGGAATCTCTGCTGATTATACTTCGGATTACTCGTCGGGAAGAGAGTACCAACGCAAGGAAAGGCTAAACAAACGCGTGCAGAAGAGAAATTCCCGACGGAATAGGGCACCCCGTTCTGACTCTCTCAAGTTCAAGAAGGGTAGCACTGAGAAGAGAACGCCAGTGTCATTCGAGAAATAAGAGATGCTGACGGGCAGCAGAGAGGAGCGGGTAGTACTACCCCAAGTCCAGTGGCAACCATCAAATAGCCAGACCCAAGGGTACCGGTTCAGTAGCTAGTTCATCAACCCGGGAGATGGGGGTTTGTATGGGATTCAAACCGAGGGGCTTGGAGGCGGATCGTTCGGATTCAGAATGAATTGGAGAGCTTCACCATTGTCCGACGAAATATTTCGGGACATCTCCCGAAGAGGTTTGACATTTCCAAATTGGAGAAGTATGATGGTAAGAGGGATCCGGATAACCATTTGGAAGCCTTCAAGAATTTTATGTTGAGTTTTGATAATGACGATAAGTTATTATGCCGGGCGTTCTCGATGACTTTCAAAGATCGGACGTCTAAGTGGTACAACCGACTACCACAGGGTTGTATTAAAAACTTTGGGATGTTCTGGATGATATTCTGTCAGCACTTTGTGGGAAGCAAAAGTTTCCGAGCCAACGGTGATACGATCGTCAACTATAAACAAATACTGGGAGAAAGCCTACGGGATTACACCATGCATTTTATCGACGCTAAGACCGACCTCGATCATTACGAAGAGAACGTGGCTCTGACAGCATATTGCTTAGGGTTGCTACTAGGACCGATGAAGCAAACGGTCACTAAAAAGCAAGCTTTTACTTTCTTCGCCCTTCTAGCTCAGGTGGAAAAGCAGATATTGATAGAAGAAACCGAGGTGTCTCAATTGGCTGCACAAATTCAGCAAAACGCGCATGCGTCGGTCGTTATAAAACACGGTAATCCATCTAGTTATGCTCAGCAAGTCCAGCCAGTAAACACAATACCACCTACCCAGTCCTTACCAATCAAGCCTCTGGCTTCCTAGGGCCAAAGAGCAAATCAGACAAACCAAGTGGTTTCGTAACCCATGTCTAACAAGTGGATCCGACATGCTTACTTTGCTGATTTGACAGAATGCGTGTCTTCAATCTATGAAAAAACTAAGAAGAGCGGGATGTATCGGAGGCCTTTCCCCATACCAACGCCTCGGGAACATAGAAATTACTAATACTGTCGATACCATGAAGACGTGGGACACAATACTAAGGATTGTATCGCTCTAAAAAAGGAGATACATATGCTGATAGAGCACCGAAACCTACTCGAGTATGTGAAAAAGAAAGCGCAGCAGGGCGCGGCTTCGAAAGAACTCGTGACGATACAGAAGCCTGAGACAACCATGGCGATTTCTGAAGTGACCACCGACCTTTTTGATGTCTCCGTCGAATATCTTGATCCCAATGGATCACGCACGCCTCCCGAAAGCGACATATTGTGAACCTTGCCACTCAGTTAGAAGCTCGACCCTATCCTCATTCAAAAGGCGTCCCTTCACCGATTTTGTATTTCGACGACGACGACATGCGAGACATAGCCGGTCCTCATGAAGATGTTGTCGTTATTGGGGCGGCCATTGCGGGGGAAGAGATTCGACGCATCCTCGTAGACATCGGAAGCTCAACGAACATAATCTTTGCATCGACATTCGCTAAGTTCAGGGCACCCCTTGTAATTACATGTTCGGACCGAACTATTGTAGGTTTCACAGGTTCGGCAGCGGACGTGGTTGGAGAGTTTGGAGGCATAGTTCAGCTGGGCCGCGTGCCATTCAAGAAGGAGGTCACCGTCTTATTCGTCGTGGTAGACGCACGATCTTTGGCAGGTCGTGGCTGTCACGAATGCACGCGGTAACGTCCAATGTTTATTAATGCTTGAATTACGTGGTCGGGAACAATGTGGGGGTAGTGCGAAGCAGCCAGAAAGCGGTAAGAGAATGCTACCGAGCGGCTTTAGCACCAAAAACTGATCAAGAGATGGAGCAAGCATGGGACTAACAATTAATGGGACTTCCCTTGGGGTCGCTACCCGTCGACGATCCCAGTGAAGATCCCACTGTTTTAACCACCGACGAAGAATGCGAAAAACACCAATTTACCGAAGGAAGAGTTTTACAGATAGGAATCACATTATCACCAGGCTTCAAGAAACAGTTGGTATTATTGCTACAGGAAAATTTGAATTTGTTCGCGTGGTGCTCGAAGGACGTGACCGAAGTCCCAGAGAACCATGTAATTCACAAGCTAACTATCAATAAGAATGTCAGACCCATCTCACAAAAGCGTCGGGTTTTTTCTCCGGAAAAGGCAGAAATCATTCTGAGAGAGGTTGAAAGAATGCTCAACGTCGGACACATCAAATAATCAAGTTACCCACTCTGGACGTCCAATCCCGTCCTGGTAAAAAAGAAGAACAGGAAGTGCGGATGTGTGTGGACTTTACCGACCTTAATAGAGCATGTCCAAAAGATCCCTTCCCGATGCCGAGAATTGACCAGTTGGTGGATTCCACGTCGGGAAACAAATTACTCTCTTTTATGGATGCGTATGCAGGCTACAATCAAATCAAGTTGAACCCAGCGGATCATGAAAGCACAACGTTTGTCACGGGCCGAGTCTTATATTGTTATAAGGTTATGTCGTTCGGGTTAAAAAATGCAGGAGCGACTTACCAAAGATTGGTTAACAAGACCTTTGACTGCCAGATATGGAGGAATATGGAAGTTTACATCGATGACATGCTAGTGAAGAGCGTCACAGACGAGGACCATCTCGCTGATTTGAGGGAAACCTTTGACAATCTAAGGGGTGTAAATCTCAAGTTAAACCCGGAGAAATACTCCTTTGGGGTAAGGTCGGGCAAGTTCCTGGATTCTTTGTTAGCGAAAAAGGAATCGAGGCAGACTCGATCCAATTACAAGCTCTTACCGATATGATACCACCTAAGAATATTAAAAAGGTCCAGATATTAACCGGGCGCCTGGCGGCCTTGAATCAATTTATTTCTCGTTCATCTGACAAGTGCGCTCCATTTTTTTAGGTCCTGAGAAACGCTAAGAATATTTTTTGGACGCTGGCTTGCAACACAACCTTTTTGGGGATCAAAACTTATTTATCATCCCCAAACCTTCTCACGAAGCCCTAGACAAGTGAGTCTTTTTTTCTTTACATAGCGGTTTCAGATTTTGCAGTGAGTCCGGCACTGATCAGTGAGTCGGGAACGGTTCCCAAAGCGGTATACTTCATGAGCAAAAGCCTATTGGATGCGGAGACACGGTATTTGAAGTTGGAAAATGGCATTGGCTTTGGTGACCGTGGCACAAAAAATGCGACCATATTTTCAGGCCCACCCCATTGTCGTATGAACCTCGTTTCCACTCAAGTACGTACTTCAACGACCTGACATGTCAAGAAGAATGTCCAAATGGTCGGTCGAGTTAGGCGATTTCGATATCAACTTTGAGCCAAGAACAACTATCAAAGGCCAGGCCCTGTCTAATTTTATAGTCAAATTCCATTCCGACCGACCAAGCCAAGAAGCGCCGCCCGAGGAGGACGAGCTAGTTGAGTGGGTTATCCCAACCGATGGTCGGTCGAACTTCAATGGATGCGGCGCGGGTGTACAGATAGTCACCCCTACGAGCATAAGTATACATCAGGCAATCCGATTTGGTTTTCCCACTTCTAACAACGAAGCTGAAAATAAAGCTGCCCTGACCGGTTCAAGACTAGCACAGGTATGCGAGGCTACGCACGTGCGTCTTGTTAGTGATTCCCAGCTTTTTATTAATCAAGCCTCGGGAGCGTCAGAAGCTAGGAAAGAGCACCTGGTTCAGTACTTAGCAGTATTGCGAATATTAGCGCCGTCATTTGTCAAAGTAACATATGAACATGTCCCTAGAACCAAAAATGTGATCGCCGACTCCCTAGCGTCGTCATCTTGCTCAAGCAGTTACCCCTGGATAACCGAACAAGAAAACCCATCGATTATAAAGAGGACAAAGCTGGATAATCGACCAGAAATGGCTTGTCAGGTATCTTCGATAACCATATTGGACTGGAGAAGGGATATTATAGCTTTCTTGGCCAAATGACTACTACCAGACGATAGTACCTCGGCTCAGAAGATACGAAACAAAGTTCGGGGCTATGTTTTGTTGGGGGGCGTACTATACAAAAAGTCATTTAGGAGGCCTTTAATGAGATGTTTGAGGGTGAATGAGTCACAGATAATTGTATCCGAGTTGCATGGCGGAGAGGGCGCGACTCACTGCGGTTACAAAGCGTTGATAAGAAGAATTTTTCTCGCTGGTTTTTATTGGCCAACGGTAACGGCTGATGCTAAGCAGAGAGTAAAAACCTGCGATACCTGTCAAAGATTCGCGAATGCGACAAATATGCATGCGGCCCCTTTAGAACCCATATCTGAAGGCTTACCTTTTGACCGATGGGGAATCGATCTAGTAGGGCCGTTACCGATGGCATCCGGCGGAAGGCAAACGATTGTGGTGGCTGTGGATTACTTTTCCAAATGGGTAAAATCCACGCCGTTATCGGGAACGAGAACTAAGGATATCATCAAATTTATTTGGTCGAATATTTGCTCCAGATTCGGGGCACCTCAGAAGCTCACCATGGATAACGGACCTCAGTTTGACACCAGCGAGATGAAATATTTTTGTACGATCCATAGGATTAGGCAATGCTTTTCTGCCCCTTTCCATCCCCAAGCGAACGGGAAAGTTGAAGTTACGAACCGAACCATCTTGGACTGACTTAAAAAGAATCTAGAAGGAAAAGCTGGCAAATAGATGGATTACTTGCAGGAAGTATTGTGGGCTTACCAAACTATACATCAGACGACGACTAAAGAATCTCCTTATGCCTTAGTATATGGCATGGATGCAGTCATCCTAACAGAGTCAATCTTCCCATCTTTTAGGGTCGGTAACTATGATGAAAATGAAAACGAGGATGACAGACGACTAGCTCTAGACCTGATAGAAGAAAAAAGGAGACGAGCTCAACTAAATTCTTTACATTATCAGACTTTAATGAGGAGTCAGTATGCGTCAAAAGTACGTCGGCGAGAGTTCAAAGTCGGAGATAGCGTTTTGAGAAGAGTTTTTCTGCATACCAGAGACAAGAGCCTCGGAAAACTCGCCTTGAATTGGGAAGGACCGTACAAAGTAGTGAAAAGGTTTAAGAGTGGGACGTACCGATCGCAGGTTAAGCACGGACGTTTGTTGAGGCTCCCGTGGAACATTGAACATTTGAAGCTATATTTGGAGTAGTGTTGTTGATCTTTGTAACTTCTTTCTAATTATTGTTTATGTAAGTCCTTTGGTCGGGGATGTAATCTTTCCTACCTCGGTGGCGCGAGAAGGTTTTAATGAGGCACCCATAGCAACCGACCTTTTTAATCTAAACTTTTGCCGTTAAAATTCTGAGGTATTAAAAAGGAGTCCATTAGCTAACGAGCTGATAGATAACTTTTGACAATCTTATTTGATCAACAGAACCTTAATAGGTTTTTCAGTGATTAACTGATCTACATTTTATTCCCGACCCTATGGGAAATTTTTCAATTTTACATTGATCAACAAAACCTTAATTGGTTTTTCAGTCATTAACTGATCTACATTTTATTCCCGACCCTATGGGAAATTTTTCAATTTTACATTGATCAACAGAACCTTCATAGGTTTTTTAGTGTTTAACTGATCTATATTTTATTCCCAACCCTATGGGAAAAAATTTCAATTATACATTGATCAACATAACCTTAATAGGTTTTTCAGTATTTAACTGATCAACGTTTATTATTCCCGATCCTATAGAAATTTTTCTTTTTTAAATTAAGCATTGATCAACACATTGTTGTTGGCTCTGGAAATTTCTTAACAATGAAAAAAATCATTCTCGACCAGGTATCACATTACAGAAGCATATCAGAAAAACTTCACAATTATGGGAAACTTATAAAGTGATCAGTTACAAAACAAGTCAAGAAGGTTCTACCAACCCATATGATTCACAATCTCAAACAAAAAAAAGGGGGGCGAGTTTAAGCGTCCTCATCCTCGGGCTCAGACTCTGTGTCATCCGACTCTTCATCCTTGCAGACCACGTCGGAGGGACAATCTTCCTCAGGAACATCCAACCACATAGACCCAAGGGAGAGGTCGGGGAAACGATTGTGAAAGGTCAGCACATACGCAGCTTTCATCTCGGAAGTCTCATTTTCAGACCATTTCTGACACTTGTCAGCAAATAGAGCGTTAGCATTTTTCACGGCATTTTCTTCTGCTTTCTTCGCCGCAGAGTACCGAAAGTAACGGCTCTGAATCTTCGACACTACCAATTGTTCGGCTCGGTCGTCGCGGTCCTATCTGACCAGCGCCAAGGTTTTTCCACCTTCTTCAGTTTTTCCTCCAAGAGCCTTTTGGCTGCCTCTTCCTTTTCACTTTCTCTTCAAGCGCGACCACTTTCCCCTCCGCTTCCGTCAGCTTCTGGCTTATCTCCTCTGCCCGCCTTTCTTTCATCGCCAATGGCACAATCATATTGTACAAGGACAAGGACAACCCACCCGTTATCCGCAACGAAAAGGTATAAGGACTCCCGGGCACTGACAAAACAGGCAGCTTAGTGCCACTTGATGACGTCGCGACATTTGTTGATACCTTTGAGGGACCCGCATAGTCATCGTCGGGGATCACCACTACCGGAGCACTCTCGACCGGTACTGCTGCGGGATCGGCCACTGTTGATTCTTGAAGGCGCGATGGAACGCCCGACCCCAATTTTTTCTGGCATAATCCTTCAAAATTTGGAAGGTCACTTTGCCAGGTTTGAAGTAGTCCTTCTTCAATTGCTAGATGAATTCCTTTGACACTGCGGGTCGGTCAATTGCTTAAAAATATATATATATATGGTTACCTTCAGGAATACAGGTCCGCAGCAATTGCTTCGGGTTCGCCTTGGTATAGGGGCGGCCATTTTCCCAACAGCCGCTAAGGAAGATAAACCGATGCTTCCAGACTTTGTCACCTTCAAGGAATTCGTTTACAATCTTCCAAGTGTTGGCCAAGGAAGAGTAGAAGAAGGGTGACTTGGGGGACTTCGAGAGCCCGGACATGTCTATATACTCAGTCATCGGCATGACCCGACCCGATAGGCGCGAGGCCATTATGCATGACATCAACGTATACCACGCGTTGGGCGTGAGCTGTAAGGGGAAGATATTAAGGGTCTTGAAATACAAAGCAATCTCAGGATCCAGAGGAAACCTGAGGCCCCAGTTGAAGAACTCTGTAAAATGAAGATCTCCCGCGACCGAACATGCACTGCCGTCTCCCCAAGAGCAGGGAATCGTACAGTGACGCATTCCGGGATTCCCTACCAGATCAGAAGCTCTGCCTGTTCCACGACAGATAAGTAAAGGTATTTACTCTCAAAGAGGGAAATGGCGTTGTCCCTGGGCTACTAGTGATGGTAGGTTGTAGTTATGACCGCCTCAATCTCCGCGAGAAGAGGCTATTCGGGAGGGGCAGCAGTGTTGCCAACAGCGACAACACCTTCCCCAGCAGCCAAATTGTTCGTTTCTGGCTCTTCGGTATTTTCTACCGGGACCGCATCAGGTCTATGGGGGCTGGCTGCGGAAGGGTAGGCCGGTTGGGCAATAGCTTCTGTAAAACTGGAGCTACTTCCGGTACGGACGAGTTGCGATTCTTTTCGCTGTTGATGAGCACACTCGATCTCCAGTTCTTGATGGTCCAGATCTCGTTGGGTAACTCCCAAATGGGTACGCGCGATATTAACGCCGGTCCGGTACCCTTGTATGTTGGGTGTAAGCTGGACTATTTCGGAAGAATTACCCCCCGCTGGCGAAGTCGAGGTGTTTGAATTTCCTATGGAAAGAAACTTAGCTTTGCCTTGACGTCGAGAAAGAAAATGGGTCGGAACAGTATAAGAATTCACCGACGAAGGCGTCGGGCGGTTGAGCTGAGTAACCGGGGAGTGTGGAGAGCTGCTGCTAGAGGGAATAACAATGACTTCGGGGGTTTGAGCGCGAGACGGTTTGGGTATAATAAAGGATTCATCAAGGATTAGATTAGGAAGAACAGGGTCGTGGAGGAGCGGCACGGGCGTAAAGGGCTTTGTGTCAGAATTCCAAATTAGTCCTGCAACTCGGTACTCTTCAGCACGATCACCAATACTAGCCCAACCAACAAATCCAAACGCAGGCTTTTTCTTCTTCTTCGCTTTTTGTTTTAGCTTCAGATTCCTACTTTTCATAAACCTTGCTCTCTCTTTCTCTAGAATTCCTCTGAGAGTGATTCTTGCGAATGAGGTATTTATAGGCACCCTCACTTAACAGCTTCATGTATGGGGGAGTCCAAACGACGAAAAGCAGCGAGAAGTCGAAGGGCCTCTTGGAAAGATGTGCAGACGAGCACGCTTCGAATACTCAGATGACACGTGTAGCTTTTGCTCAGACTAGCATCGTTGGTCTACACCAACTAGCTCTGATGGATATGCTAGTTGGGCTTCATATACCCGGTTTGTTTTCTAAAAAGCCTGATTACCCGTTTTGAGCCCATGGAGAGTATGTCGATCAGGGTCGGTAACAGACCCATGATAAGGGTTTTAGCATCGGGGCGATTCACAGCCGTCTTGTGAGAGAGCGGACAATCGGAGAACCCCGGGGCAATCGATACTGAGGCTGCTCGATCATTCGGTACCGGGGCATAGGGGACAAAGGCATTTCGAACCAACTCATTTCACGAGTCTTCATTCCCGACGCTCTTGAAGACTGGGGGACTACTGATAAGGGAGTAGTTCGCCGATCTTAATTAGAAAATGAGTTAATTGTAAACAAGAAAAGGGAAATATGTCCCTTGTTGTATTTATTATTTATTGGTAAATTATTTTTAAATAAAGTAGTTTGTAAAGGACTAATAGTGAAATAATACAAGACCACCAAGGACATAAATAGGACCCGCCTTCCCCACTATAAAAGGAGCCCGTTTATTCTTGGTAGGTGGATAATTCTTTAATATATTCTATTTCTACTTTCTCTCTCTACATTTTGAGCTTTAGTCACATCAGGTCCAAGATCTAATATTCTTCTTTCTTGTCATTTATTCTCTCATCAAACATAACCCAAGAATTTCCATGATCGAACTCCGAATGTGCACTTTTCAGGATTAAGTTTTAGTCTGATTTCCCTTAGATTAAAAAACGTTTCCTCTAAATCCTCCAGATGCGCATCATTCCTTAAGATTTTTACTACCATATCATCAATATACACCTCCATGTTTCTTCCGATATGAGTGTCAAACGCTTTATTCATCAACCTTTGATAAGTAGCTCCAACGTTTTTCAATCCAAAAGGCATAACCTTGTAGCAATGCAATCCCCTGTCAGTTATGAAGGTCATACATTATTGGTCATTCGGGTCCATCTGGATCTGATTGTATCATACGAAAGCATCCATGAAAGTTAATATTTTATTTCCCAAAATGAAATCAATTAATTTATCTATTCGAGGAACATGAAATGGATCTTTAGGACTGGCTCGATTAAAAAATTCTAGCAGTTGTTGACGTAGAATTGGGGTCAGTAAGGTTCCTATTCGAAATAATATTCCTTCAGAAAAAGTATACTCTTCAATTTCTTCACTTACTGTCAAAGACCCTGGGTTTCCCTCGGATCGTCAACCCTTTCATCAAAATCTGAGATCAACCCCTCTGGTTACTATTCATTTATCAAGTCTCCACTATTGGATCCTCGGATCTGAAGTACAGTGGCATAACACTCTCTTGAAACTTTATGGTCACTTCAAACCACCCCTACACGATCCCCTACCGCATATTTAAAACATTATTGTACTGTCGAGACAACCCCATACATTCTGGACAGCCAAGCCTTCCAAAAATAACGGTTGAACATGTGGGACACTCCACCACCATAAAAAGCGCTTGGAACTTCTTCTTGAAATGTCATTTTCCTAACTTCACCTCTCCTTCAAATTCCCCAATCACATGTGTTGTCACACCAGTGAATCCTATAATCGTACACTCCGATTGAGAAATTCGAGGAGGATTACGCATCATGTCATAAGTTGTTTTGAAGAGGACGTTCGCAGAACTACCGGTGTCTGTGAGAACATGTCGAATTTCAACACCAGCCACTTCTGCCCCAATAACTACCGCGTCTTCATGTGGCCCCATTGTACCCCACAGGTCATCCTTATCGAACAAGATAAAAGATCTAGCCTTTTGCCATACAAATAAGTAGACATTTTTCCTTCAATTTGCATTGTCAAATTGATAAAATGTTTTTCCTTGAACTGTCAGTAGTATATAAATCCTATCTCTATTCGCTCTCATCTCATTGCTTCCAAAAAATTGTCTTCAAAAACAGTATATAAATCCATGAAATTCGAAATGGATCCTCTCAGAATCCGGTTATACCACTATAACATTGTTCCTTTGAAAGTTTTTTAAAAATCATAACAAACCATCTGGTCGTCATCTTCGAAATTCATCATGTAATTCTTGAATTGTTTAATATGATCATCTGGATCCTAAATCCCACCAAACTTTTCAACATTAACAATATCAAAACGCTCCGGAAGCGTAATAGATTGAATTTCACTCGTCAACGGAAAGTTCCTCCAATCAACATCATGCACATACTGATCCTCAGTCCATATGACTGCATACAAATTCAGATAAGTATCAGCATATTGATTTGATGTGTTCCTCTCATACTAAGTAGATTCCCTTAAAAACGAGGAATGTTGTCCCTCTTAGATTTATGTTCATTCTTATGCTTCATTGGTTGTTCCCTTTCTTGTACCTCATTCGAAGAACTCTTATACCTCTTAAATCTTGAGGCAGAACTTCCAACCTCTTCGTCACTAGAGGCGACATATTTCTGTTTGTCTTTTTTCCCTTTTGAGAAGAACAACGCTCTTTTGGAGCTTCGAAGCGCGCCTTCTTCTGCTCATTCCTAATATGTCGATCAGTGCAAGCTCGATCAGACTGGTTTCCAATTTCATTTTTCTTATATACTTGCATCACTTCGGATTTAAGCTTCATCGAGTGAATTTCTTGCTTTCTTTGCTCGTACTTCTCATTCAACGCGTTCATTTTATCCAGGAGCTGATTCATACGTATTTCAATATCTGACTGAGTTTGGGTCAGATAATATCCTTCTCGTATATTTTCATTCCTCTGTAAATCTTCTCTCAGCGTTTTAATTGCTGATCGGACTACTCGATTATTTTCAGGATTCATTGTGAACTTTCTAAACTATTTTTCAAGATCTGACAAAGTTCGAACGAAAGAATAAAGCACCGATTGCTAGTTTTCCCCAGTGGATTCGCCAATTTGGTGAGTTCAATTATCACGAGTTGCTTTGGTAAATGATGATATAAGTATTTTAGTGATAGAAAGATTTTAGAGAGAGAGCGAGAACACCAGTAAGTCAGAATAAAGTTTCAACCCCTTTATTAGTTCAGCTCTGACCATTATATAGAGGTGCATGGACTTAGTGTATAATTGAAAACGGTTACACAAAAAGATTTATTACATGTTAGTCTCTGATAAAGATATGTACTTAAAATCGTTCATTTAACCTTCTATTATTTACATTTAAGTCTATGAACTTCTATTTACTTATCAATATTATGATAAAAATTCCATACTCTAGTATCAAATATCAGCATGAGCACGACTAAGTCCAAATATATATATATATATACAAAGTTCCTTAATTTTAAAGAGAGATTGCATAGTTTTAAAATCAACATAAAACATATTGGGACCAACTTCATGGTGAAATACCCTCTTACTGAAGTATTAATGCATATAATGGTTCAGGAACACACCATTATAATTGGAATTGTTTGTTTAGGAGACTCTTTAATTCAGAGAAAGTTTGTAAAAGGTCTCGCCATATTTGATATTTAGTTGTATATATTTTATTTTTGGATGCAAACATATATAATAAGTATATGTATTTAGTTTTTTTACTTCTCTTTTAAGTATATTTCTACCTAAGTAATATAAGTTAAGAATAATTATATGTGACTCGATTTCATATTATTTTAATGATATACATTGTGATTGATATATATAACTTATCATTGATGGTGATGTGATTATTGGTGTGTTTATTTGCGCATATTAATGCAATAAAATTGTTTTTAGTTTTTTTTATAGTTAATAGTCATGTACAATATTATTTAGTTTATACATATGATGATGGAATTATAAAATCTTTATTAGGTAAATGTATATTGTAATAACGTCGATGGTCAAAGTCGGAGATTGGTGAAACTTTTATATTAAAATGGATCATCATATGCTTAATGATGCATTGACTATTGTGGATAATAATATGATTAATAAGTAATCACATAAATAATATGATATCAATATATAAAGCTATTCACTGAGATAATTGTGTAGATAACCCGTCAAATTTGGATAATATGAAAAATTGAGTTTGAATATTAACAACTCAAGATTAAACTAGAAGTGTTGGACTAATTTGTAAACAAATACGTAGTCAAAGGTTAGAGTTCCTCGCTACAATAACTCAAATATAAAATTGGATTCAAATTAAAGAATATATATATATATATATATATATATATATATATATATATATATATATATAACTAAGATAAATGCGGTATCAATTAGACATAATTTACAAGCCAACATAATTAATGGTTTTCTCTTTCGCCTCTAAGAAGATAAACTCATAATAAATTATATCAAGCTTTATTTTTAATCCAACTAAGCGATAGTCGTATTCTTCCTTTATAATGTAACTAAGATAAAATACAAGGTTGTTGTTAGAATGAATACTATAATTATAAGACTCATAAAGTATAAAAAAGAATAAAAACAAGAGAATTAACGGTTTCATCTTGTCAGTTCTATATTCCGTAAATCAATGAAGATTCATACGCTTTAAAAGACCGTTTAGTTTAAATAGGTTCAAACGGATCCGGTCTAACATATTTTTCTAAGTTGGACAAAAAGCAAGAGTTTTTTATATAACAAAAAACCAACCTTCAAACTATTCAATAACACAATTTATACAATAGAACTCTATAATTTGAGTAGCAGTTGAACCAATTACACAATCTTAATTCACGTGTATAATCAAATCAGTAAACTAAGCAACGAATCATATAAAAATCACAAATTTAAGTTATTTTTTTTGAATAAATAGTTGTGAACGTTGAAACTTCTCTGTTATAAATAATGGTTGTATGCTTAATGATACATTGAATATTGTCGGTAATAGTCCGATTTATAAATAATCATACTAAAATAAGTAACGAACTAATAGACATATACTCTTCATTAGGTACGTGTTACACATCTTATCAAATTTGAGCTATATGAATGATAGAATTAGAATATTGACAACTTAAAACCAAGCTATAATTTTATATAATAATTTCTGAAAAAATCAATAGACAATAGTTATCGTTCCTAACACTGAGAGTTTCACATAAATGCGGATTGTCATTAGCATATATACACCATGTAAATAATAAATATAAAAAAAAGTATGAATGAGGTTTCTAAAAACCTAATTCTCAAACCAAAATGTTTCATGCTTTTCTCTCCCATTCAGTAGAAAAAATGCCTAAAAAAACATGTTATTTTAACTATAATTTCAATCCAATTAAATAAACAATGATATCAACTTTTCATAATATCACTAAAAAATAAAAAAAATTGATATTTGTTAAAGATAAAAAATTTGTTAAAAAGTCGATGCTTTTTATGTTAGTGTATAAGGAAACGTTAACCATTTATATATTTAAAAATAATTTAATTAGAGTTTTGAAACGAACCGAATGCAATATTATAATTTTTTAAAATATAAAGTTTTAAAATTAGGATTGAAAATTTAATAATTTTATAAGATATATCCGTTATAATTTTGATTTTTGTTGTTGTTGTGGAATATAGTAATATATTGGGGTAAAGTTATTTCTTTCCTAACTTTTAATATTTTTTCATGTTTAAAAAAAATTCCACCGTGTTGTTTGGAAAATCCTATTTTACTTTTTTTTAATTTTCTAATCCAAACACTCTTTTTTTTCTACCTTCTAACCATATCCACGACTTTCTACCCAACCAAGCAAATTCTAGCCATCATAATCGAGTAATTCATACCCAACAATTCATATACACACACGTAAACTCTCTTTGATTCTTTTTTTCTCTGGAAATCGATTCCATCAATTGTTCATGAAATCAATTTCTATGTTCCGTGTAAATTGATTGAATAGTATTTGTTAGAATAAGAGTCAAATTATACATAATAACATCACAAATATAAATTAGAAAATAAATTAATAACAAAAAATAAAAAAATATTTTTATGAAAATTTTAAATAAAAATATATAAAACTTATAAGAAAATTAGCTTTACCCAACATTTATTAAAAAATGTTAAAAAAGTGTTATAAATGGATCCACGGACGATATATGGGCTCAATAATAACAATAATGGGAAAAACAAATATAGTCTTATAGGTTTTTGCAAATTGACCCCTAGGTTTACTAAACTTATAAACGCAACCCTATTAATCCTTTAGACTAGAGACTACTTAAAACCACTGATCCTCTACCTCGTCCCTCCATCCCTCTCTCTTCCTTCTCCTCTGATACTTTTCGCTCCGAGAGAAGCGCACACCCTTCACTCTCTTCGTTTCTTTCACTCGTCAAATCGCACCTAAGAGGGTATGTATACCTGTTCTCAGATCTCTCTATTTTTTCATTACTTCATCGTTTTCTATATCGATTTGACTTTAGATCTATCTTCTACAATCGCCTTATTGTCTTTGTAATCGCATTGAATTTCTGCAAAACTTGCTTCTATTTTGTGTGGATTTAGGGTTTGGATTTGATTTATCATCTTATGAGTTAGAATTAGGGTTTTAGGGTAATTTAGAACAATTGAACCTCTTTGTGTGTGGTTTGATTCGTATTACCATCCAGAAGGAATTTTGAATGCTACTGTGTGAATCGAGTTTGTGTTACCATTGATTTGAAACTCTGTTTCAGATGGTGAAGAGAATGCTATTGAATTAGAAGTGAGCTAAACTTGTATGTTTTATATTTGTTAGTATTTCAGATATGGCGTCAAAGTTGCATCAGTTGCAATCGAAGGCATGCCAAGCTAAACAGTTTGTGGCTAAGCATGGGACTAGTTACTACAAGCAGATGATGGAGCAGAACAAGCAATACATTCAGGAACCAGCCACTGTTGAGAAATGCAGCCTTTTGTCCAAGCAGTTGTTCTACACCCGTCTCGCCAGGTTGTTATTGGTTTTCTTTTCGTTCTTGCGGTTTAGCTGGTGATTTATGCGAAATGCGTTCTCTTTGGTATTTCATATATAATCACGTTACTCTTTGGGTGCAATGTTGATGTAGAAATGATGTTTAATTGGAGTATATGTAGAAGTCCTTTGTGGAATTTAAGTTGCTTGCTTGAAGCCTTAGGATGTTTATATTACAATACTAACAAGCTAGTTGTATTTCCATGTCTTCTTTCCTGCATTTGATATTCTGTAGCCAAAAAATCAGTGGTTCTTTGGTTTCATTAGGCTTATTGGCCTTTTAGGTTTATAAGCCTTAGGAAGTTTATATTAAGCTAGTTGTGTTTCCATGTCTTCTTTCCTGCATTTAATATTTTGTAGCTTAAAAATCAGTGGTTGTTTGGTGTCATTAGGCTTGTTGGCTTTTTCGGTTCATACACATTTTTTTCATTTAGCATTGAAATTTAGCGTTTTCATTATGACCCAAACAAACTGTGGCTTATTTTTAAAATATAACTTTTTAGCTTATAAGTTAGACACCATGCAAACCGCAAGTTAACATACGATTTTTTACTTATCAACTTAAGTGCTCTATGAGTTTAACTCAAATATAGTAGATCCTTCCTGCATCAAAATACTTTTGTTTTCATGGTTGTATATTAATAATTTTAATAGGATGCCTCTTGCCGCACTTGCTGGTGAAAACGATCAGAATTTTGTGTTTTTTTCCTTCATAGTTTTGTATTTTGTGGTCTGAGGGTTATTACCTTTTAGTATCTACACTTCTTGCATAAATTTTATTGATGAGGTCATACAAACTTTTCAGTAATTATGTTAAGATTGTCTACTAACATACTAACACATAACAAGATTCCCATACACTGTTTGTGCTTTTTCAGTTTAATTAACACCTCTGTGTTAGTTGTCTATTGTGCCTTATGATTGCCGTTCATATCTTATTGTATTTGTGGGCATGGAATGCTGGCTTGTCACCCGACCATGTCGCAGTCAAGAGTCAGTCCCTTGTTTATCAACCGTAACACTAGTAGTCCCCTGGAGTTTTACCCTCTAGTATATCAAACACATACCCTAAATGAATTTGTCCCCTGAATTATTACATCACACCGGACTAATACCCAGTGCGACTAGTACTGGTACATCTGATATTCGGGGAACTAAATTCTCAGGACCCTAATATTCGAAGTTCTAGGGATAATTTTAAGCCTGTATCCGTGTTATACTAAAGTAGAGACAGAGAAATTGCAAGAAGCAAATCCATAATGCAACAATTTAGAGTTTTAAGCACATAACTGCAGTTCTTACCATCTTACATTGCATACTTTGCCACTTTACAGCATTCCGGCACGCAATGAAGCATTCTGGAAGGAAATCGACTGTGTCAAGAACGTATGGAAGAACAAGGCAAACCTGAAAGTCGAAGATGCTGGTATTGCTGCGTTGTTCGGGCTGGAATGTTTTGCATGGTATTGTGCTGGTGAGATTGTGGGAAGGGGCTTTACTTTCACGGGTTACTATCCTTGAAAAAAGCTGGAGGATTTTTTTAAAATTGAAAATTTGTGTAATTTTCTCTTAAAATCTGAGTGATTTGTTGTTCTCAGCAAAGTTTAGAAGCAAAACCTTTGTTACTTCTGGAAAAGTTTTGAAGCTGAGAAATCAGTGGGGGTAACTATGATTAGTCTCAATAAGTTTTACCGGATTTGGTTTTAGATCGATGAACCATTTTGCTGTTTTCTATATTTACTGCTACTATTGTTGATAAAGTTTAAATGAGTTTACGTCATTTTTTATTTGATGATAAAAATATCCATTTACTTTGTCCAATTTGTATAAAACCAATCAGATCATGGTTCATAAAATAGCCGTGGCGTGATAAAATAGAAAGTTGTTGCAACTATTGGATCCTATTGTTTTGTATAAATACTAGTCAGCTTTTCGGGCACTAAACATTTTTATATCGGATGAAACGAAAATTGACTAGGCCTCTATTTAAAGAGAATTCATACGATTTCTAATTTAATTCTATTTAAATTTACATCAGAATTCAAACTAATAAATCCGTAAAAGTAATCCAAACTTATAAATTTGTTATAAAATTGTGTAAGAAAAGGTATAATATATAATTTGATTGCAATTTATTTGATATTATAATATTCAAATTCGTTCGGTAAATTATCTGATTAAATAAATAAAACAGTGGGGATGTTAAGTTTGTGTATATGAAATTATAATATTCGAACTGTTTGAACAATCGTTTTGATAAAGTATCCGAAATATAAATAAAACAGCAAGGTATATATTTAGACAACAGAAGGATGCTCAACACGGTTGATGGGTCCTCAAATTTTTATGTTTTGGTATGTGGTGTGAAATCTAATATGTGCATGTTATGCATTTGTTTACAAATTAAATCTAAAATCTATCTAAAATTTGGTATGTCCAATTACACATAAAATTATATTTGTTTAAGAGTAACTTTTTAGTTCTTCAGAAATAATCGAGGGAGAGCTATAACCATGAGTTATATTTTATTGGCTAAACATTTAAGTTTGAATTTCTTTGCTGAAATTTATATGAGTTATTATCTTTAAAAATAATGTTCATGTTATATTGGTTTCTTGTCGAACCGAGCTACTAAACCAATTATGCATGGATCAATAAGGATGTTCAGGTCTGTTGGTCTCATGAGAGAAAAAAAAACTATATTTTAACGAAAGAAAAACTGTACAAATATAAATAGCATTTTTCTATATTTTATTATTATTATTATTATTATATGGTAGCTGATTATCTCGTAGATATTGTTTTTAACCATTTTATGATTTGCATGAAGTTAAAAGTTTTTTTGCTTTGAAAGTCGTCTCATATTGCATGTTGAAATATAAAAGTAAACATCTAAATTTTTTGAAGTATAAAAGAATAACTAATGATGCCAAATATGTGAATTCATGATATAGAAGTTCTTTTTTTGGTCGACCAAAAATTACCATCGACAATATAATATGGTTGCTATAGTTGGAGCATTCATGAACTTTGTAGGTTTGAAACTCTAGTCGTTTATTGTGGCAAAAGATACCAAACATCATTGTAATGAAACCGATAATGATAACTAGAGATAGGATCGTCACACTGGAGAATGAAATACTTGTTTGACATATGTCGTTGGCTTGGGAAACTACCATTAGTCTAACACGTGTGGTATGACAGCTTCAACTTCATTGAATGCAGTTTTTAGAGACTACTAAATCAAAGTCACATATCTGCACACTGAATTTAAGCCCTTCACTAATTAATTTCATAAATGTTTTCTATTTACTTATTTACATATTACTAAAACATATATGTATTCCTCATTTAAACTAGTTTACCCTGAATTCACTACTTTTTTTTTTTCATTTTGAAGCTTTTTAATCGCTTAAACTTTCTCCGCATTTATTTTTAGAGTTCTATGCTTTAACTTACATTATTTTTTAAAGCTTATTTTTAAAATAAATATTCTTATTTTAAACAACAAATGGCCATGATAATAGATAACAATTGCATGATTCAAACGAAGAGGATTCTGTTAGTCGGAACATTAGCATCAATGGTTCATATAAAGAAGCTTCTATTAGTCATTCTCACTTAAACAACAATTCTGATTTGGAGAAAATAAAATCTTGCAAAAATCCTAAAACTTTTTCCCTTGTTGTTTGAACTTTATTGGTGTTGTCCCCATTCTGACCGTTCGACTCAAATAATCTCGGTACCTTTACTCATGAAGTATTTGGTTCAGTTAGTGTTAAAACTAATATTAGTTGGAGTGAGCATACGACCAACACAAAAGCCAAATTTAAGGACTCTGGATTTTGTTCGAGGTCTTACATGATCTTATGTTTCGATCGTGCTAGCCAAAGTTGTAGATATGATGTAAAATTCACCAACCAAGCCTCATAGCCTAAAGCCAAAATAACTCATGATGTGCCACATTCGAAGTCTTCTCAGTCCAAAAGAATAAATATATAAGTGATGAGTGCTACCGTTGGACTATCTCCTCTAAAGATGGTTGGGGCAAAAAATTTTATCTAAAAAGGTCAAGGTTTATGGGTTTTCTTATTCAATGGCGCACAAGGCACAATTGTGATACCGAGAATAAAATTTATTAATCCTCATCATTCAAAAACTATTGAGGCCAATATGGTCGATCTAAATGGTATCATAGTATATCCAAAGGCTATAGTATTCGCTCCACGAGCTAAGGTATTTTTTGTTAAACTTTTACTTTCTAAACAAACGTCTGAAGTGGTGGTTAAAATCATAAGAAAATACATTTCCTTGCTCCTAGCTTTTGTGGCTGATGAAGTTAATGTTGATGTTTTTCTTTATGAACATATTATTAGTTTATCGCGAGGAACCTTGTTGGGGATAACTATTTTTATGAAGACAATCGTAGCTCAATTATTGGACTTCTCTCATGTTGCGGTAGATAGTCCTTTGGCTATGAATAAATGACATAAATAGTTAGTCATGTAGTTATTTTGGATTGCTCCGTAAGTTTGCCTACTTATCTCTTGCTTCAACTTGGCAAGAAGTCAAACTGAGTTTGGTATTAACGTAAGTATTTATGTTCTAAAAGTTTATATATATATATATATATATATATATATATATATTATTTTTTGTTGATTTTATTGTAATTTTACAGACCTTGCGCATTATTTTTGTTGTGACACAAAAATGTTGTTAAGATCATGCTGCGACAGTTTTGGATCAATAACCTTTTCTTGAAATAATATATGAATGCTTTATATGTCGAAATAAATACATGTTCAGGCCCTGATACACAAGCAAATGCAAATACGATATTAAATCTTGAATATGCTAAAAATACTTTTTACAAAACGTAGAAGATCTTGGATTTTTTCAAAAAGCTTGATTTTTTTGAAGCATTTATAGGACATTGAAGCAATGTGAAGAGCTGTTGCTACTTTTGAGAATGCGAATAAATTAAGGAAAGCTAATGAGTTGAAAATAACCTGCTGAAAATTGAAGTTGATGGGAATAATTTTATTCAAGATACGATTGAACTTATTAAAGCCAACTGAGTGCTTAATTTCCATGAAGAGTATCCATATATGAACCTATATTATCTCTAAAACTATTTTTCAAATGATCGTAAGCTTAAAAACATTGTTTAGAGTCCAATAGTAGAGAGTGATGAAGTTGGAGTTGAATATTTTAAAGAAAATAGAGAAGGAAAAAAGGAATGACCCCCCTCCCTTGAAGTTGAAGTTTAGGATACTAATTGTTGTGGATGTTGTACATGCTTCTTCCAACAGTCATTATTAAAGGTGTCAATAATCACCCACATGAACTTGAAACTAAATGTGTCAATGATTTTCTCATATAGTAGAGACCAAAGCTATTGTTGAGTTTCCTCTTTTGATCCATGTTGATGCCCTTAAAATTTTATTGTGATCCTGAAATAACTGATTCCTTGGTGTAGCTGTTTGATTTCTTTCTTCTTGTACTTATTATATTTAGTTTTTCATAGAAAAATTATTTGTAACCAAAGTTCCCAAAAGGCCATGTAATTTTGATATATCAATGTTTATTTTTTACTTTGTTTTTTATTTTAGCTTTGAAATAGTTCCCACATTTAGCTTCAGATTTTTGTTAAAAAATATGCTAAGTGTAAACTTCACATTATACTTTTTATTTTTTTATTTTTATTTATTTATTTTGATTTGAATATTTAAATATTAGATACACAAGAAGACTCTAAGAATATGAATGGATATTTGTTGAGGCGCTCGAGGCTTAGAGTTGATATCTTGGTACTTAGTGCATTAAGAACTCAAGCAATCCACAAGTTGAAATAATGGTAATTTATTGCCGGTAGCTTGAGATGAAGACGTATGTAATTGTGAGAGTACCTAATGCATTTAGAACCCGAGAAACTCTCAAGTTGAATGAAGGACAATACATTATCACTGGACTTGGTATACTAAACCAATATAAGTTATAACATTAACATTAATGTTTTTATTATTTATTATTAAATGCTAAATATAATTTTAAATGAGATTAAATTTAAATTTGGTTTGAGTATTATTGGATTTTCATCAAGTGAATAATTCATACATAGTTCACATATAATAATCTGAACTACGAATTTAGATTAGATATTAAAATATAGGGAATGACTAAAAGTCTTGTGGTTTATCTTAGACCCATCGTAATATTATCCTTTTATCAAACAACATATTGAATAAATCTATCATTTAATTTATTATATTTATTATATTTATAAGAATCATGATTCTTCCAAAATCATAATTTCTATTTTTATTCTTTTTTTCTTCGAGTTGAGAGTTCATATAATTAAAGTTTTTTTTTGTATTTTTTCTGTTATATTTGATGTTCATTTGAATTCATTTATAAAGGTTAAAAAATACATAATAAAATGTGATATCATTTACGTTAAAAAACACATTGCATTTTCTTATTGACAATTGATTTCAAAATGACATTTGTATATACTCATTATTATAACACAAAAGAAAAAACAGTGAGACACATATCAAATAAATTACCAAAAGTTGAAAAATTATCCATGAAAATTTTATTGGGTTTTTCAATAATATCGAAAATAATAGACTAAATGATAGTCTTCAAAAAGTGGAAGTCTCATATGGACAAATAAAAGTAGTCTTATCTCGGTCCTTTGGTCGAATATATATTTGATTATCAAAAGTATCTAATGATGAAGCAATATAACGCGTGACCAACTAATCTTTCCAAAACGGAAGTGAGAAATTATATATATTCTTATTGCATTATTCTGTAGTTGTTACACGCTCTTCACCTCGTCACCGTTTTTATTGGTATCAATTTATTTTTCTCATTCTTGATCACCATTATTCTTCATTTCTTAGGAACCGCTTGTGTCAGACTTACTCACACGTTTTCCAAAATTTGATATGCGGTATATGCGTCAAGCAGTCTTACACTTATTTTATCAAAACTTTTTGTATCACTGGACTCAACTTACTTTGAGGTTGAACTATTGGTTTTTAGACATTTTTTTATCAATATCTTATGTTGGAAAATAAAATAGTTGATCCCTTTGATCATAATCATCATTTGTTTTTCCACGATCAACCAGAACTTCGCGATGATTAACATCACGATCATCAACTACTTTTTTATGAACTAGACCATCATTGCGATCAACATAAACCTTGTCCCTATCAACTTTCTCCGTAATAAATTCATCGCGATCAACACTAAGTTCATCGCCATCAACCTTGTTTTTATTTTTATTTTTTGACTACTTTTTTACCTGTTTTCATCCCGTTTTGTAAAGAGATTGTGTTCACATGTTTGGCGTTGTTCACGGTATTACTAGGTTATATTTTGAGTTCTTGATTAAAATATGAAATGTGTCTGACCCACTTGTACCTCAATAAATTTTTTAAGAACGTCCCATGATTCTGAACCAACATAAGTTAGTTTATTTCACTTGATTCATTCATTTCAAAATAGTTATTTGAAGATTCAATAAATTTGTTGGGAGT
Source organism: Limnanthes douglasii subsp. nivea (assembly GCA_036936605.1). Taxonomy (NCBI): domain Eukaryota; kingdom Viridiplantae; phylum Streptophyta; class Magnoliopsida; order Brassicales; family Limnanthaceae; genus Limnanthes; species Limnanthes douglasii. The sequence goes on from JAUPFV010000004.1 coordinate 28,194,968, forward strand.
TTATTCAAAACATGATTTGTTCTCTAATTTATCCAAATCTTCTTGCCTCAATACGTTATTAGTGTTTCTCTAAGAAAAGTTCAGATTCTGCTTACGACCTGCTTTATAGGATTTATTATTATAATAGAGTCTATTATTTTGGTGAAAATTACTCACGTACATAGAATTGTTCGATGCTGGATATTGATATTCTAGGTTATATGTTTTGACTTCATTCACCATAACATAATTGATTTTTATCTGATCCATTTGTTGCTTTAGCGCAACTATATCGCTTGAAATATAGTCTCACTTCCCACTGTATGTATTCTATATATTTTATTATCCTTAAAGCTACCATATTTTGTTATATAGTACTTCAAGTAATTCATACATTTCCTCCGACGTCTCATTTGGTGGAGATCCTCCGCTTGCAAAGTCTATCATCAATTTATTGTTCCCCAATATTCCATCATAACATGTATGAACTATCATCCATGTTAGGATACCATGATGAGGGTATCTTTATAGTAGCTCATTGCATCGTTCCCATGAATCATAAAGAGCCTCGTCGCTTTGTTGGGGAAAGTTTATAATGTTGTTCCTGAATTTCACCGACTTCACTAGAGGAAAATATGTTGAAAAAATAATTGTTTCAGTTGCTCCCAAGTAGTAATACATCATAGAGAGAGGGATGGTTGCGGTACGGTTTTCCTACCAAACCCCTTAAATCAATACCGTTACCAATTATTTGGTATTAAGAAATTAAGTATCGTTATCCTACCAAACTTTCGGTGTATGGATCTTTGATATACCAAAATATTTGATTCGGTACAGTTCAGTATGGTTTATTACTATAAGATAAAAATAAAATAAAACTAAAATATATAAAATAAATTAAAATCAAATAATTTATTTTTTGAATAATTATGATTGGAAGTAGTTAAACGAATAAGAAATACTAAATATATCAAAATATATAAGATTCTAATAAGTATGTTATTTTTTTAGAATTTAATTGGTACAAATTTATATTTTAATTTGATAAAGAATTGTTGATACAACATTTATTTTTTACATCTTCAATAACTATTACGAGAAATGCCATAACTTTTTCTAAACTTGTTTTAATATGATGTTTTTTAGACGCTTTACTTATAGATATTCACAAATATATATAAAGTTGGATTTTAAATACTATAAATAAATGCATATTAATATTATAATTTGATCAAAGTTTTGTTGATGCATAATCAGGTTCTCATAAGTTTAACATATGTTACGAGCTACATGATAACTTTGTATATAAATTTTATTTTAATATGATTAAAAACTAGATTTGTAGATATTCGCAAGTGATAAGGAAATAATCTGTTGGGTCCAGTAGCAAAAATATTAATCGTAAAAGGGGTAAATAAAATAAATCCATTAGTGTATTTATTATTTATTAGAGGACAACATGTTAAAGATGTTAAATGTAAAGGACTAACAATTAAATATACAAGGACTATATGGGACATAAATGAGGACCATTTTCCCCACTATATAAGGGAGCCCTTTTATTCCTGGGTAGGTGGACACTCTTTAATACTTTCTCTTCTACTTTCTCTCTCTACATTCTTAGCATTAGTCACATCAAGCACTATATCCAAGATTCCCCCTTTCTTGTCATTCTTTTACTCATCATTGGCGCAGTCTGTGGGAACACGTGATACCTGAAGGGAATATTTTTCCTCGAAATCACGACTTTAATTCAACAATGAACGATGAGGCGACTAGGGAAGGGGTCAAGAGAGTTACAACCCGAGCTGTTTCGCTATCCGAGGGCGAAAGAGCCCCCTACCATGATCACTACGCACTTGGTCGAGACAAGTGATCGACACTTATCATGACAATGAGACAATTGATTGAGGATATCGCAAAACTAAACGCTGAGAAGGAGAGAGCCTTAAACGAAAAAAAAGCTCGTGAAGGAAAAGGAAAAGAACCAATGATCGACAACCGCAGAGAAGACTCCTCGGGGGAGGGTCATAACAACGACGCCCGACCTAGTCACGGTTATCAGGAATCCCAGCCGAACCGGGAGCGGGAAGGAAAGGCAAAGCGGTATTCGAAAGATAATCGAGGCAGCTCCACTGATTTCACTTCAGACGATTCCTCGGGTAGAGAATACCGACGCGGGGTAAGACGAAATAAGCTCACAAGAAAAAGTAAATCCCGACGCAATAGGGCACGGTATTTTGACTCAGCTAAGCTCAAGAAAGACAACACTAAAAAAAGAACGCCAAATTCTCACGAAAAAGAAGAAATACTGACAGCAAGTAGAGATGAGCGGGTAGTTCTGCCCCAGGTCCAGTGGCAACCGTCGGTTAGACAGACGCACGGGTACCTGGTTAGCAGCCAGTTCATAAACCCAGGCAACGAAGGATTATATGGAATTCCCACTGAGGGACTCGGCGGCGGCGCTTTTGGTTTTGGGCTGAATTGGAGGGCATCTCACTGTCAGATGAGATACTGTCGGGACATCTCCCGAAGAGATTTGACATATCCAAACTAGAAAAGTATGATGGAAAAAAGGATCCGGACAACCATCTGGAAGCTTTTAAGAACTTCATGTTGAGTTTCGATAACGACGACAAGTTGTTGTACCGAGCCTTTTCAATGACCTTCAAGGATCGGGCATCTAAGTGTTACAACCGGTTACCACAGGGTTGCATAAATTTTTTTGGGATGTTTTAGATGATGTTCCGACAACAATTCGTGAGAAACAAATGCTTCCAAGCTAATAGAGACACGATCGTCAACTGTAAACAAAGGCTGAGAGAGAGCCTCAGGGATTATACCAGACGTTTTATTGATGCAAAGACCAAACTTGACCACTGCGAGGAAAATGTAGCTTTGACGGGATACCATTTAATGTTGCTCACAAGACCGATGAAACAAGAGGCCACAAATAAGTAGGCTTTTACCTTATTTGTCCTCTTAGCTCAGGTGGAAAAACAGATATTGATTGAGGAAACCGAGACATCTGAGTTAACAGCACAGATCCAGCAGAGCGCACAGGCGTCGGTTGTCACAAAGCAGGGCACTCAATCTTGCTATGTCCCGTAGGCTCAACCAATTAGCACGATACCACCAGCTCAACCCGTTCCGACCAAAGCTCTGGTAGCTCAAACCTAGAGGGCTAAACAAAACAATCAGGTGGTCACGCGACCCATTTCCAACAAATGGATTCGACCTGCCTACTTTGCTGACTTAACTGAGTGTGTATCTACTATCTACGAAAAGACTAAAAAGAGCGGGATTTACCGAAGGCCTTTTCCTATCCCAACACCTCGGGAAAGCAGAAATAATCGATACTGTAGATACCATGAGGATGTCGGGCATGATACCAAAGACTGTATATTTCTCTCAAGAAGGAAATACAGATGCTGATAGAAAATGGAAAACTACTTGAGTATGTGAATAAGAAGGCACAACAAGGTGTAGCTTCGAAAGAAATGGTGACAGTACGAAAGTCGAAAACAACAATGGCAATTTCTGAAGTAACACATCTTTTTTATATATCCGCCGAATATCTCGATCCAGATGTCAGTTGTAATATCATCAGGGTCATAGAAGAAGAATTTGTGGAAGGCCAAAGGAAGGTATGCAGCCTTTGTCAATACTTTGAATCTTTGAATATTTTTGGAGGTGACTCTATGGAAGGGATCGCCCATTCTTCCCGAAAACGACATATTGTGAACCTGATGACTTAGTTGGAGGCTCGGACGTCTCCCCATGTGCGGGGAAACCCATCATCAATCTTATATTTTGACGACGATGACATGATGGACATATCCGCCCCCCCATGAAGACGCAATCGTCATCGGAGCAGCCATTGCGGGAGAGGAAGTCCGCCGCATACTTGTCGACAACAGAAGTTTGGCAAACATAATCTTCGGGTCTACGTTTGCCCAGTTTAAGAAAACCCCAGTGATTACGAGGTTGGATCGAACAATTGTGGGATTTACAGGTTCAGCCGCAGTGGTAATAGGAGAATTCGAGGGTATTGTTTAGCTCGGTCGCGGGCCGTTCAAGAAAGAGGTCATTATTCTGTTTGTCGTAGTAGATGTGCCAGCTTCTCATAATGTAATTTTTGGCAGATCGTGGCTATCGCGGATGCATGTAGTGACATCTACTATTCATCAATGTTTAAAGTACGTGGTCGGTAACAACGTAGGGGTAGTAAGAAGCATCCAGAAAGCAACGAGGGAATGATACCGCGCAGCATTAGCACCAAAAGGAGATCAAGAAATGGAGCAAGTTCGGGACTAGAAGTTAAGGGGACTTCCATTAGGGTCGTTACCTGTGGACGATCTTAGGGAAGCTCCGAGTTGTTTTACTACCGATGAAGATTGCGAGAGATATCAGTTCACCGGAGGAAAAATCTTGCAAATCGGAACTAAGTTTTCGCCGAATTTCAGGGCAAAATTGATTTTACTACTACAATAGAGTTTGCATTTGTTCTCTTGGTGTTTGGAGGACGTTACCGGAGTCCCAGAAGACCTGATAATTCACAATTTGTCTATTAACCGAAACGTCCGACCAATCTTACAGAAGCGTCGGGCGTTCTCCCCAGAAAAAATGGAAATTATTCTACGAGAAGTCGAAAGAATGCTCAAGCGTCGGTCATATCAAAGAGTCAAGCTACCCATTGTTGACATCCAATCCCGTTTTGGTCAAAAAGAATAATAGCAAGTGAAGGATGTGCGTAGATTTCACCGACCTCAACCGAGTATGCCCCAAGGACCCTTTCCCGATGCCAAGAATTGACCAATTGGTCGATTCAACGTCGGGGAACAAACTACTCTCTTTTATGGATGCGTATGCGGGATATAACCAGATCAAGTTAAACCCGGTTGACCAAAAAAGCACGACGTTCATCATCGGGCGAGGGCTATATTGTTACAAGGTCATGCTCTTTGGATTAAAAAACGCATGAGCAACCTATCAGAAGCTGGTAAACAAGGCGTTCGAGAATTAGATCGGGAGGAACATGGAAGTCTACATAGACGACATGCTCGTGAAAAGCGAGGCCAACGATGACCACCTTACTGATTTGAGAGAAACGTTCGACAGTTTAAGAGACATAAACCTTAAGTTAAAGCGGATAAATGTTCTTTTGGAGTACGGTCAAGAAAGTTTTTAGGATTCCTAGTTAGCGAAAGAGGAATCGAAGCAGACCCAATCCAGCCGCAAGCTCTGGAAAGCATGGCCCCTCCAAGGAATATCAAAGAAGTCCAGATATTAACCGGACGCCTACTGGCTCTCAACCGGTTTATATCTCGCTCATCTGACAAGTGTGCTCTATTTTTTTAGGTTCTGAGAAATGCTAAGTTTTTCCGTTTGGATGTCGGCTTGTGATGAGGCCTTTTAGAAATAAAAAATTACTTATCATCCCTGAATCTCTTAACAAAGCCTCTGAAATGGGAAGTTCTTTTTCTCTGTGTGACAGTTTCTGATTTTACAGTAAGTGCGGCTTTGGTCAGCGAGTCGGGAGCAGTCCCTAAAGCGGTATATTTTGTGAGCAAAAGCTTGTTAGATGCGGAGACAAGGTACTTAAAACTGGATAATATGGCATTGCCTTTGGTAACCGTGGCACGAAAAATGCGGCCATACTTCCAGGCCCACTCAATTATCGTTTGAACATCGTTTCTACTCAAATATGTGCTTCAGTGCCCAGACATGTCGGGACGAATGTCCAAATGGTCGGTCGAACTGGGCGACTTTAATATCAATTTTGAGCCAATAACGGCCATTAAGGGCCAGGCCTTGGCTGATTTTTTGGTCGAATTTCATTCCAACCGACCGGAAAAAAGCGGAATCACCCAAGGAAGACAAGAAAGTTGAATGGATTATCAGAACTGATGGAGGATCGAACATCAACGGTTGCGGTGCGGGTGTACAGATAACCAACCCTACGAGCATAATAATGCACCAATCAATCCGATTTGGTTTTGCCACGTCCAACAATGAGGCTAAGTACGAGTCTGCTTTAGCTGGTTTGAGGCTAGCACAGGTGTGTGAATCCAGACATATGCGCCTCATTAGTGATTCTCGGCTGCTAATAAACCAAGCCTCGGGAGTGTCAGAAGCTAAGAAAAAAAACATGGTTCAATATCTAGCGGCGTTGCGTATGCTAACCGCGTCGTTTGCCAAAGTAACATATGAACATGTCCCCATGGCCGAAAACGCGATTGTAGATTCCCTTGCATCAGCATCTTGCTCAAGCAGTTACCCCTGGGTAACAATTGAAGAAAACCCTTCGATTATCGAAAGGGCAGAGCTGGGCAATCGACCAAAGATCTCCTGCCAGATATCTTCGGTAGCCTTGTCAGATTGGAGGAGTGACATCATAGGTTTTTTTGCAGAAGGATCGTTACCGGATAATAGTGCGTCGACCAGGAAAGTGCGAAACAAGGCCCGAGGTTACATTCTCTTAGGAAAGATACTATACAAGAAATATTTTAGCAGGCCTTTGCTGAGATGTCTAGGGACGACGAATCACAGATAATTGTGTCTGAACTGCATGATGGTGAGGGGGGCGCTCATTGCGGCTACAAATAATTAATAAGGAAAATTTTTCTTACAGGTTTTTATTCGTGAACGATAACCGCCGACGCAAAAGACATAGTAAAAACGTGCGACATTTGTCAAAGGTTCGCAAACGCAATCCATATGCTTGCAGCCTCGTTGACATCAATATCGGAAGGCATCCTTTTTGACCAATAGGGAATCGACCAAGTAGGACCATTACCAATGACGTCCGGCGCAAGACAAATGATAGTGGTGGCAGTGGATTACTTCTCGAAATGGGTGGAAGCTGAGCCACTGTCAGGAACAAAGGCTAAAGATATCATTAAGTTCATTTGGTCAAACATCTGCTGCAGATTTAGGGTCCTATAAAGATTCACGATGGATAATGGGCCGCAGTTTTATAGCAACGAGATGAAATCCTTTTGTTCGACCCACAGGATCAGGAAATGTTTTTCGGCTCCTTTCCACCCGTAGGCAAACGGGCAAGTCGAGGTCACTAACCAGACTATCATAGACGGACTCAAGAAAAACCTGGAAGGATAATCGGCAAATGGCCAGATTATCTATAGGAAGTACTATAGGGAGCTATAATAAAAACAGAAACGGGGATGACAGACGACTAGCTCTTGATTTAGTAGAGGAAAAACGGAGCCGAGCTCAGTTGAATTCGTTACATTATAAGACCTTAATGAGGAGCCGATACGCGTCGAAAGTACGAAGATGAGAGTTCAAAGTTGGAGACAAAGTTTTGAGAAGAGTTTTCCTGCACATTAAGGACAAAAGCCTCGGCAAAATTGCCCCAAATTGGGAAGGCCCATATTAGGTAGTGGAAAGAGTCAAGAGCGGGATGTATCGATTACAAGACAAGCACAGACGTTTGTTAAGGCTCCCCTGAAATATTGAACACTTGAAGATGTATTTGGATTAATTTCTTTTAATTTCCTTGTAATTATTATCGTTTATGTAAAAACTCTTGGTCCGGGATGCACTCTTTCCTACCTCGGTGGTGCGAGGAGGTTTTAATGAGGCATCCATGGCTCGGGAAAATAGATAAAAAAATAAGGGCGAAAATTTAGACATCCTCATTGTCAGGATCAGTCTTTGAGGCATCCGTTTCATCTTCATCTTCACAGACTACTCCGGTCGGGCGGTCTACCTCGGGAACATCTAGCCACATTAAACCAAGAGCGAGGTCGGGAAATCGGTTATGCAGGCTTAAAACGTAAGAAGCTTTGGCATCAACGGCTTCTTCCTCCATCCGTTTTTCACACTTCGCAACAAAAATGTCATTTGCGGCTAGGAGGTCAGCAATTTCCTTTGTTTTCTTTGCCACAAAGTGACAGAAAAAGCGGCTCTGGAATTTCGCTGCCACCAATTGCCGAGCTTGGTCGTCACAGTCTTTTTTTACCCGCGCCAGAGCTTTCTTAGCTTTCGACGCTCTTTCCTCCGCCTTTTTAGCCCCTTCCTCCATGAGCGTTTTTCCCGCGTCTCTCATTTAAGCTCGTTCTCCAGCTCGGTTATTTTCTCCTCAACATCGGTAAACATTTGGCTCAGCTCCCCCGCGCACCTCTCATTCATAGCCAACGACACAATCATGTTGTACAATGACAAGGATAGCACATCATTGGCTCGTAAGGCAAAGGTGTGCGGACTCCCAAGAACTTACAGAACAGACAGTTTTGTGCCACTTGACGAGGCTCTATCAGCTTTCATTACTTCAGAATGGCCAAATTTTTTCTCCCTTGGCAAAAGCCCCCCGACCTATTTAGCCTCTTCCAAGATTCCCCCTTTCTTGTCATTCTTTTACTCATCAGCAACCATATATGGAATTAGAATTTAAATATTTTAAATCAATAAAAAATTACATTTTAATTTGATCTATAATATTTTGATACAAAATAGATTTGTGATAAATTTGATGACTATTACGAAACATACAATAATGTTGTGTAGAAATTTTATTTTAATATGATTTTTTTCATTAACTAGACTTATAGATATTCGCAACCACATATAACATTATATGTTAAACGTTCTAAATCAACATAATTACATTTTTAATTTCACTAAAATTTTGTTGATGCAAAATAGATTTTTGACCTTTATTACGAGAAATACGATAACTTTGTCTAAATTTTTTATTTTAATATGATACTTTTTCATTAGAAACTAGTGTAGTAGATTTTTCATACCATACGTGGAATTAAATATTTTACATTCTCAATCGTGCAGAATTTAAATTTAAGTTGATTAAAAATTTGTTGATGCAAAATTGGTTTTCTACAATTAATTGTTACGAGAAATACCATAACTATGTATATAAAATTTATTTTAATATAAAAACAACATATATAGAATATTATTATATTAAACTTGTTTTCAAAATATTTTTTTATAGTTATAAATTTAAATTGTATGTTTTTATTTAAATTTTGGTCTGGTACGGTATTACCACGCGATTGATATTGACTACTAATTCTCTACCAAAACAATTGATAGGATACGGTAATTTAAAACTACCATACCATACCAAAATTTGATAAAAAAATCCACATGGTTCGACTGAGCATGAGTATGGTAGAACAGTATGGAAAAAGTTTCCACATTTTCCTAGAAGTAACGATTGTACCCTCAGTTTGACTTTTCCTTTAAGAGGTAAAGCAATTAATCTTAATTTTACTGCGCTAATGCTGACTCTATTATACTTACAAATAACACATATTTCTAACAAAATAGATTAAAAAGTATTGGGGTATTAGTTAAGTCTTCATTGAATATGTGATTGCTATGTTTCATCGTAATCAACTCATGTTTGATTTCAAATTATGGCGCAACCACACGTGGTCTTAAGATGTTTTGATTGAATATAATCACTCGTGAATTAACATAATCATTGATTTTTCTCATGTCATGATTTTTTTGTACTACATATTCTTTCTTAACTATCATTGTTACAATATTTTTATATAACTCTTTGTCGTCTCCGAAACGTTTTCATTTCTGCCAACACTTTATGTAATAATTCTGAAACAAAAAAATAAAATATAGATATATAATCTGTAGTCAAATATATTGATACTACATGTATAAAAGAAAAATAAAATATTCGAAAATGATGCTAACAACTTGATACCTTGAAAACATTAAATAGACTAGTGGTTAGAACGATAAAATTTATTTTTTAGAGTTTTTGATGACATATGAATTATATTCAATTATGTGATAAAATAACGCAAAAAAGTTCACAATATTTTACTTTGCTACTTTCATAATCTACATACTACACATCCGAAAAATGCTTTGTACACGATTACTAATATATTTAAACTAGGTTAAACAAGTGTTTACATGAACTATGATGATGTTGGTAGATTATGTTCCTAATATTTTAGGAATGGTATATTGGACCAGACCAACTACGTACAAATTCGGCAAACTAATATAAATAATCCGTCATTATAAAACATAAATATAGTAATATTCGTCGAAATTGAAATTTAAAAAAAAATGTGTAAACATAATACCATACGATTGAAATTTCGATGCCTTTGCAATGTGTAATAAATATATTATAAAATATATTTTTTATAATTTTGTTAAGTTGGCCGAAGGAACCCGGATCATATTTTATAATATTTTTATCAATACAAAACTTTAAAAAAAAGTTACGAAACATTAATAACAATTTGGGAATTGCTAAAAAAACGACCAAAATTACTCCGCGAAGTCGTTTATAATTTTTTTTAAAAAACTACTCCGTGAAGTTATTTTGTTTGACGATTTTACCCTTACGAAATCGTATAAATAGTCAAATTTACTCCGCGAAGTTATCATAATTTCAAAAAAAAACTCAAATTCTCTAACTTTGCTCTACCTTCTCTCTAAAAAAATTATAAAAATTATAACTATAATTATAACTAAAAATTAAAACTAACCTAAGCTAAATTAAACTAAAAAACCTAAACCTAAAATTTAAGTCTAACCTAACTTAAATTAAATTAAATTAACCTAATCTAAAAACTAAAACAAAAATAAATTAAAACTAAACTAAAGTATACCTATACTAATCCACCCGATTCTCTCTCTACCCACCCTCTCTACCCACCCCAAAACTGAAACCCATCCCTAGACCGAAACCCTCCCCTAAACCGAAACCCACCCCTCTCTCGGCCACTCTTCCACACCCACCGGCACCCATCCAAACCGAAATCGTGACCGGAAATTCTAGTCGGCGTAACAGGAAGGAGACGGGCGAGATTTCGGAATCGAAAAATTATTGTAAGTTCATTTCGTTGTTGTTAGATATGTTAGTTAGGTTTAGTTAGGCTAGATCTGTAGAAAATGTGGGTTTTTGGGCTGTCCGTACACCATGGCAGAAGCTTAAAGCTTCTGCCATGGCGAAACTGTTCTTCGCCACACGGGGGCGAAGAACAGGATCCCTACGCCACATACGATGGCGTAGGGACCCTGTCACACGCCATCAGTATGGCGTTCGTATCAGGTTCTGCGCCACAGTTATGGCGCTGTGACGCTACAGTCACCGGAATGGCCCGGGACCGGTTTCATATTGTTTGTTGGTGTAGATCATATGTGTTTAGGCTATTTTTGTAACAAAAACAGATATCCAAGTGAGTTTTAGTATTTTCAAGCACACCTTCACATTTGCGTTTCTATTTACAGGTTATGGAGTTAGGTATGGACTTTTGTGAGAACGAAGACCATCGGTTGCTTCAGGCCGTGAAGTTTGTTAAGCAAACAATGTCCGATGATACGACCGATGCTTTTTTTGATCGAGTGGTTTGTAGGATGTTTTATGATTATGGACGCTTGGAGTATCCTAATCCGCCGCCACGTAGTCGTGAAGAAGTCAAAAGCAGGTACAATCATGCGAAAGCTGAACCACTTCAGCTTTTGTCCAACTTGCCTTACAAAGTTCAACAAGTAGCACTTGTTGATTGGAACCTGTTTAGGACAGATTACGTTACCAGACATATGTTGGATCATATCAAAAGTAAGGTTGATGAGATAGACGATGACATTGCGAACTTCAGACATATTCCAGAGAACAGAATGTACGGTTTCGAGTAAGAAATTATATTTTCACTATGTAATGTTGTTAATCTCACCTTGCTGTGAGATCGTTTTATTTATATTTTGTATCAAACGTATCATTTTGGGTTTCGGATTGTATGATACTGTTTTCTATATTCTGGTGCTCTCGTTGATATTTCGGTCCATGTATGATACTTTTTCCTTTATGTTTGATATTATAAAAAAAGTATTTCCCGCCTCAAAACATATAGAATGATGGTTTCCCGCCTCAAAAAGTTTTAGGCGGGAACAAAAACACCATTTCCCGCTAATTATTTTAGAATTGAACCACAGACTTCGAGTCTATAAATACGAGAATCTGACTATGAAACTAAACATTTAAGTTATAACAATGGGTGATTCAGGTTGGAACGTGCACGAAGATGCAAGCCTCCTAAGCGCATTTGACTTCGTCAAAGGTACGATGCAAGAGGAGATTCCTGGTTTCATCGATGCAGTATTGTGCAGAATGTTCTTCAACCACGGTAGGGAGGCATCGTGTCCAGGATTCTTAATGCCCCAACCACGCGGACGCGAAGAAGTGTCCGAGAGGCTAGCTTATCTGAAGCCAATGACTATACAGATTGAGTCACTGGCTTACGAGACCCGTTTACATGTCCAAAAAGTATTCAACATGGGATCCCAATGTACAATTACGCAGGAGATGGTGTCACATACGACGCAGCAAAGGGAGCAAGAAATGGCCGACGCAATTGCCAGCGCCGTTGAAACGTATTCAACTCCCGAAGGAAGTACTGATGAAGACGTTTTTGGAATGAACTACCCGACTCCATAAAATTAAGTGTGAAATGCTAACTGAGGGTTATCTTATCTATCATTTGTTTTAAGTTATTTTCTTATGTATTTCTAATTATGTAATGCTTTGATTAGAGTGTAATGTTTTAATGCAATCGACATATTAAGAAGTTTAAGTGTGATTGTTTTTAAGATAAACATCAAAACAAAAAACATCCAAAGTTTACATTCATTACAAAGTTTAAGTGGTGAAATGATGAAATGATTAGCGTAGTCCGAAACAAGTGAAATTTTACATTGTGTAACATCCTGCAACACATAAGAAGTAGTTAAACCAATTGAACCGGCATTCCAGAATAGTTAACTGGATTTCGCCATTAGTGTGGCGCCGGACAACGTGAGTTCGCCACATGTGTGGCGAAATACAGGGTGCCCACGCCATCGGTTGGCGTGGGGATTCCAAAGGGCGCCACACGCATGGCGTACGACCCACCAACCACGCCAATGCGTGTCGACGAACAGGAAAAACGGGTTTTCTCCAAAATATCTAATTTTCGCAGAAATAAGAGGGGATTAAGCAATGTAACTCCTCGGCGTCCATAGTGCTCCGGATGGGAAGTGGTTCCGACTCTCCTCCGGCCATGTTTTGAAGGTTTGGAGGTTTTTAAAAAAATGGGTTAATAGGTTGTTCATTTTGGAGGTTTTAGGTAGTTTGGAGAAGATGATTATGGTAGATGTTTGAAATTGTGTTTGCAACTTCATGGAGTAGTTAGAAGTGCTCAATGGCGTGGGTTGTAATTAATTAGACTTCAAAGGGTTTTTTGGGTTTTTTACCAAATTTATAAATATTGAAAAATAGAAACAAGCGACTTCGCGTAGTAATTTTGGCCTTTTTTTAGCAATTCCCTAACAATTTTCATAGACCATATTTTGCAACGTTCCTCTAAAGGGTTTCATAAGCATATGGTAACCAAAATAAATACCCATTAAATTTGGATACTGAGTGGACCAAAATAATTTGTTTGGAATTTAAACATAATTATTAGATCGATTTGTAATATTTGGATCATACTTTTTATTGGGCCTCGATTCTCTGCGTCATTCTCACTGGATCGTCCAGGTCAGCTGGTAACGTGATAGAGCCAATTGAGTCGCGAGAGACAGCAGAGGAAGAAGAAGACACAGACGAACACGAAGGAATCCGATCGATCCATCGAGAGCTAACAGAATGCTGCAAGGTACGATCAGGACACGTGTCGCAGCAGCATTTGCTATCATATTCGTCTTCCTCGTCGTCCTCGGTAGCTGCGCTCACAACGAATCTCAGGTACAATCCAGATTTTTTCACCATCTCTAGGTTTCCACGATCTGAGTTCATTTTTGGTTTCGTTGCAATCAAACGAACAGTTCAAATGCAGCAAAACTTGTGTCGCGGAGAACTGTAATTGTGAGTTTTGTTTTCTTTCCCGATTCGATGTGATTCTTCAGTGTTTGTTTCTTCGAATCGCTATGTAATTTGTTGATATTGTTTTTTTTGGTTTTGAGTTCGCAGCGATTGGTATTCGATACGGGAAGTTCTGCGGTGTAGGATGGAGCGGGTGTCCTGGAGAGAAGCCGTGTGATGATGTCGACGCTTGTTGCAAGATCCACGATGAGTGCGTCGAGAAGAAAGGTAGTAGCAACTGTTTTTCATTATTTAATCTATTGTTTATCCTATGCACTTCTTTGGATCCTATTGAACAAGATAGTATTATTATAATATGTTGCGTCTTGAATCTCTCTGCTTTAGATTCTTTTGCTTAGCTCTTAAGTTTCAACTAATCTAGGTAACAGTGAGATTAAAGAATAGGCTTGGATAATTTTGTTTTAGTTCAATGTTAAAGCTTTGAAAATCTCAAAATGAGCTTGAGCTTGACGCTTCAATCAAGTTTGATTTGTAGCTTATTTGCCTCAATTAAGCAAGAATAGTATAATGAAGTGTCTTAGATTAAGACTAAGCCTGAAATTGCATGTCAAGCCCAAAGTTTCATGCTAACCTGAGGTTCAATCATGACTAATGCTGTTAAGATACAAATTGAATGATCTTTAGCTTTGGTTGACAGATTAAGTAGAAGAGTTAGATACTTAAAACAGATTTGTATTTCTTCAAAATTGAATCAGAGTGATCATACTATTGTTTCAACCCAGATTAAAGCAGAAAAAGGAAACCTATTGATTCTACATTCAACCAGCGATTGATTTCTTAGGAGTTGTTTGCTGCCTAACTTATTAGCTAAAAGTTTTAAGCCCAAAATAAGCAAATAGGTGTTTGGGGCATAATAACCATTTCGTAAGATTTGATACAAAGTTGTAGAATGAAAACGGGAAAGACTAAAACAATGTGTTCTAGTGAAATCAACATGCATAGAAAAGAAGGCTTTAAAGAATATAGGGAAACAAATTCAAGAATTAAACCTAAGGTTCGAGATTTTTGAAGCCTAAAAGGTCACCAACCAAACTATCTTTTTGTTTATATAAGCTTAACAAACTCTTGGTTCTCCTATTTGAAACTTAATGAGATTAGGACCGGCAAACGTTTGATCTATTTTGATATACTATGTTGGCCTTTTAAGCTCATCGATATGAATTTTTGCGATTGTCTTCAAACACTCTTTCTTTAAATTAATATTGATTTGTCTTGTTTCATCATATTTAGGTATGACAGATATCAAATGTCATGAGAAATTCAAGAGATGCATAAAGAAAGTACAAAAATCAGGAAAGGTTGGATTTTCACGGGTATGCCCTATTGATACAGTTGTACCCACTATGGTTCAGGGTATGGATATGGCTATCTTGTTTAGCCAGTTTGGTGACTCAAAGCTTGAACTCTAAACCATCATAGATTTCTCAGTGTTAACAGGAGTAGTAATACAAGTAAATCATTAGTACTTGATTCATATACTATGTTGGACAGACTCTACGTTAGGAACAATTTTAGAATCTGTATTGGCTTACACGAGGATGTATAAACTCTTATTCTTGGGGTTGTCCCATGGTTGATTTTTGGTGGCTGATATCTATTACACAATGCTACAGACAAAATCAAAGTTTTCTTATCGGAGCATAAAACATACTCTTTACCAAAAAGATGGCTAACCGGAAAACATTTTGACACATGACTTATTTCTTTAGATAATGTGCTACTATGTGTGAGCTTCATACCCAGGGGTTTGAAGCGTGACTCCGGCCCTGAATTATTTATGTCTAGACTTGGTTCGAATTCCTTTTAAACAGAGTTAAGGGATTTATGTCAACGGCCTTTTCGTCTTACCACCCTCTTAAAAATAAGAAAAACATAAACCACGGGAATTGAAAACAATAGTATAAACATAAAGATGATATATGAAAAAAACGATTAGAAACCGTTAGCGGATCCGTTGCCTTAAAAAATTTAATTTAAAATTTTACTTAAAACTAACTATTATTTTATATTTTGAACATTCCATAGATTCGATACCAAGAGAAAAGAGAAAGCTCTCTCAAGAAAAGGTTTTTTGGTTTCTTGGTTCCCAAGAAAGCTTCTTCTCTTGCTGCTTGCCGGGTTCCTTCTGTTCGTTTCTAGTTTTGGGTGGTGGCCGTCACAGGCTGTGCCTGTGTGTAACGTTCTCATGGCTGTGAACTCTCTAAGTATGGGAGAGTTCCCGCCTTTGCAGTCTTCTGATAAGAGTATTCCTCCTCACGAATCAATCAGCGTCATGGCTGATAGGAAGAGTTACTCTGCTGTCTTGAAGAATCAAGATTTGAAGGTTGAATTTCGATCGGATGAAGTATTATTTCACGAAGATCATAACGTGATCAAATTTTCAAAGAATGTGAAGACTGAGCTTCTATCTCAGTCAAGGTTTTCTCTTGTGGCCAAGTTTAATGAGGGTATTCCCAAAAGGCAGTCATTTCAGGCCTTTCTTGACTCCTTTAAATTCAAGGGGATGTTCTTTTATGAAACAATCGATTCCAGGCAGATTGTGATTGAGTTTACGGTGATGGATGATGCGGATAGGCTGTGGTTAAAAAGGTTTTGGAAGATAGAGGGCAGGATTATGCGTGTGGTAAAATGGTGTCCTTTGAGTAATAGAAACTTCGAAAGTCCGGTGGCTTTGCTCTGGGTTAGATTGGAGAGGTTGCCTGAGTTTATGTATAACAAGTCTGTTATACTTGAGCTGGCTTCTTCGCTTGGATTTGTTCATCAAGTAGTGGTGACAGATATCAATAGAGCTAGAGTAAATGCTTGTTTTGCTTTAATTGAAATAGATGTGTCTGGTATATTGAAGAGGAAGCTTTGGGTTGATTTTGGTGATGGTAATGGTTTCTGGATTGGTGTTAGTTATAAAAACGCACCATCTTACTGTAAGGGATGCCACCATATTGGTCATGATTATCAGAGTTGTATAAAGAAACAAGAAAAGGATTCAAAGACTGTGAAAAGAAATGATGTTATTAAAAATGATGATGTTCAACCAGTCGTACATAACAGTGAGAATATTGATCAATCTAAGTCTACAAAGATACAATCTTTCACTCATGTGTATAGAAGGAAACTGAAGTCTATTGTTACTGCTAAGGATAAATCTACAACTTCTTGCCCTGCTAGTCTTGCTAGCCCTGTTAGAGTGACGGATGTCCCAAGTAGAATTCCTGAGCTTATAAGCGCGCTTCAAAACCTTGAAGAGGAAGAGAATTCTTTAGGGAATGATAATCAGACGTCTACTCCCTGTGGTGGAAATGGTAGCCTGAACCCTTCTCCAAGGACTAGTTCGAATGATCCTGATTTTGGATTTGAGACTGTAATCTCCAAAAAGGTTAGATCTGCAAACAAAAATAGTAGTTCTAAAAGATTATCTGTTAACTCTCTTAGAAAGAGAGAAAAAGGTCACATCAGATCTATTTCTGATAATGTTTAAAGTATTATGTTGGAATGCTCGTGGGATTAACAATGTTCCCACTATTGCTAGACTTAAATTCATTATTAAGAATGAGAAGGTTAATATGATTTCTATCCAAGAGCCTATGGCTAGGATAGATAAAATTGAATCTATTGCTAGGAGATTAGGTTTTGAAAACTATTTGGCTAATATTTCAAATAAGGTTTGGATTTTTTGGAAAAGTGACATTGATGTTACTGTCATAGATAATCATGTCCAGTATTTCCATCTTGAAGTTAATTATGCTGCTTTCAGTTGTTTTTTAACTACTGTCTATGCTAAGAATCAAAGATTGCAGAGAAAATTATTGTGGAATCAGTTAGGTGGTCTTACCTGTGATGAGAAGACTTGGCTTATTGCGGGTGATTTCAATTCTACCAGAAGCCCTGATGATCAGCTTAACTGTATGAATTTTGATGATCTTAGTGCTGATGACATGAATGAGTTCATCAGGCACTGTAAGCTTGATGTTCCTTGTCATATTGGATCTCGCTATACCTGGAGCAACAACAACATATGGAAAAGGTTAGACTGGGTTATGGTTAACCAAAAGATGCAGAATGACTTAAGCACTCAGGTTTGTCACATGGTCAGAACGTGTTCTGACCATGCTCCTCTTTTAATAACCATAAAAAATATTTTTAATACTGCTATAAAGAAAAGCTCCTTTAAATTCATAAATGCTTGGTCCAATCATCCGGATTTTATGAACTGTGTAAATAAGAACTGGACCAAGCATTGCAATGGAGAAGAGAACACAATATTTTGGTATAAGCTAAAGAGGTTGAAAACTTGTTTAAAAGCCTGGAACTATAACACTTTTGGTAATATATTTAATAAAGTTAAAGAGGCTTCTTTAGAGGTTGATAAATGTGAGCTTATTCACCAAAACTCTAATACAAGCATTTCAAAATCAAACCTTTCTAAAGCTAATAGCATTCTTATTCTTGCTTTAAAGAATGAAGAATGCTATTGGAAGCAAAAATGTTACAACTTATGGCTAAATGATGCTGATGGAAACACTAAAATTTATCATAATTACGTTAACAAGAAAAGAAAGAAAAACTATGTAGCTGGTATTAAGAATAATGGGATTTGGATTACTGACCAAAATGAAATAGCTTCCTCTGCTGTTTCTCATTTAGTCAGATCCTATCCTGTGATCATGTTAACAATAGTTTTATTAATATGCAAGACTCAATTCTTAACAATATCCCAAAGATCGTTTTGGACAGGGATAATGAGGAGGTTATGAAGCCTATTTCAAAGGAGGAGGTAAAGGAGGTTATTAATAACATGAAGATGGGTAGTGCTCCTGGCACAGATGGTTTTAATGTCTTCTTTCTCAAGCATTGTTGGATGATTATTTGTGATGATTTGTGTAAAGCTGTAAATGCTTACCTTTCTGGGTGTAGTATTCCAGATGGTATCTTTGCTACTGGAATTGTTCTAGTCCCCAAAATTGCTAACCCTGTTACTTGGAACAATTTCAGGCCTTTAAGTATGTGTACTCTTTTAAATAGATTAGTTTCTGCTATTGTGAACAGAAGAATCTCTAACTTTCTTCCTAGAATTATTTCTAAGGGCCAGAGTGCCTTTGTTAGAGGCAGGGTGATTCATGACAATATCTTAATCATAAAGGAAATGTTGCATAACATCAATAGAAAGCCTTCTAAAGGTAATATGATTTTGCAGTTAGATATGACAAAGGCGTTTGACAGATTGTCTCACACCTTTGTCATTAACACTTTAAAGTGCTTTGGGTTTTCTGATTGCATTGTTTCTTTGATCTATAAGCTTATCTCTAAGGTTATGGTTTCTGTCTTATTAAATGGTAACTGTTCTGGATATTTTCCTCAGAAGACAGGTTTAAGACAAGGAGATCCTTTATCTCCTTGCCTTTTTATCCTGGCTGAGGAATCTCTATTAAGAGGCTTATCTAACCTATATGCTACTAATATAAACATGCAATTCTATTTGAAGTCTGGGTATGTTTTACCTTGTTTAGCTTTTGCAGATGACATCATTGTCTTCTCCAATAGTACTTCTTCCTCTATCAGAGACCTGAGTCATTTACTGGACAGATATCAAGCTGAATCTGGGCAATTAATTAATAAAGTAAAGACGAAAGTGATTACCTCTTCTAGATGTTCCTGTGTCAACATTGCAAGAATCACCTCTAGATTGGGATTTCAGACTGCTCATGCTCCTTTTAACTATTTGGGTGTCTCCATTGCTGCAAACAACATAGGGAAGCTTTATATCCCTCTTATCTCTAAAATCCATAATAAAATAAATGATTGGGATATGAAGAACCTTTCTTATAGTGGCAGATTGTCACTTATAAGAAATGTTCTTCACCCTATTATCTACTTTTGGATGCATAATAGCTTAATCCCTAAGTATGTTTTAAATAAAATTGAACTTAGCTTTAATAAGTTCCTTTGGAGACCTAAGTTTAATGATAATGCCATTCATTGGACTGGGTGGAGAAGTTTGTGTGTGCCCTTTGATGAAGGGGGGCTAAATATTAAGTCCTTGTCTGATATTCAGCTTACTTTTTCTTTCAAGCTTTGGTACCATTTCAGACTGGGAAAGTCTCTTTGGTCTGAGCTGGTTACTAAGACCTACTGTAATAATGTGCATCCTTTAATGGCTAAGTGCTGTGTGAATGATTCTACGGTTTGGAAAAGGCTTTGCACTGTCAAAAATAGTGCTGATGAGTTCATTCATTGGAAGGTTGGCTGTGGTAATGTGGATTTTTGGAGGGACTCTTGGCACAACATGCCTCCTATTATTAATGAGCAAAATGTTTGGTATCTTCCAGCAAAAGTAAAATCTTTTTGGAAAAATAACAAGTGGGACACCAATCTTCATAACTTTCTGTCCCATGATAGAGTTCAGCACATAAGTTGTATTAAACTTAATCATGAACAGGAGGATATGATAGAATGGGGTCTTTCAAAAGATAAAAATTTTTGTGCTAAATTAACTTGGGAAAAGGTCAGGTTAAAGGGAAATAAGTCTTTTTTCTTTAAAAAAATTTGGCATCACTTTATTCCTTCAAAATTTTCTTTTCTTTGCTGGAAAATATTAAAAAAATTTGCTCCTATAGATAGTATTCTCTCTAAAAGGCATTTCAATATAGTTTCGAAATGCCAGTTTTGCTGCAATTGTGAGGATCCTACTCACTTATTCATAAATTGCAGTTTTGCCTGGCATTTATGGAACTATTTTTGAATCTTATTTAGGGTTCCTGTGCAGCGCTTTATGACTATTAGGCATATGCTTTTTACTTGGTTTAGGTCGTCTAATGCTAAATTTCATATTACTAATGTAGTGCCTCTTCTTATTTTATGGACTGTTTGGATAAATAGAAATTATTCTAAGTTTGATAAGCCTACTGATAATCTTTATAGTGCTGTTAATAGAGTTAATCGTTTCATTCTAGCTATTGATTCTAATCTAAAGCCTAAGCACTGGTCTGGGGCTGTAAGTGCAGGGTCGCAATTGAATGCTATGTCTATAAGCATGAGGAAAGTTTGTTACCTGTGTTGGATTAAGCCTGCTGCTGGAAGAATCAAAATCAACACGGACGGTGCTTGTTCCTTCTATGGAGAGGCTTCTGGTGGCTTCGTGGTGCGAGACGATCAGGGTAACTTCATTGAGGGTGCTGCTTTTCTGTTTGGTAAAATAAGTCCTCTTCAGGCTGAGAGAAGAACGTTTATGGAGGCTATGATCCTTTGCCACCGTAGAGGCTGGAGCGATGTTGATGTCGAGATGGACTGTCTGACCCTCGTCAACAGTTTAGTCTCTGATTATGTATACTCTGATTCTTGTGATGTGAATCTCAGAAACTTGCTTCCTCCGTCGATTTGTGTGCGTTATATCTCTAGATCTCAAAACACTTCCGCCGATTGGATCTCTAAATGGGCGATTGCTGAGAAGAGAAGTGGTTCAATCACATCTGATAATATTCCTAATCAACTCCTAGCAATCGTTGTTCTTGATTGCTTAGGAGCGGGTTACATTGACCCGGGTTAGGGATTTGCTCAGTAGTTGTTTGATCGATGGGTTCTTTGTGTTGAAGGTTGGCTGCTGATGGTGTTTCGAAGTTGGGGTTTTTTGTTGCTGCTAGGGTTTCTGTTGAAATCGATTTAGGGTTACTGATCGGGGTAGAAGGGTTAGTGGCTTGATTTGGATTTGGTTAAGATTTTGGGCTTTTGCTTTCTTGGTCTATCTTTTGGACCTGTTTGGTTAGAGCCTTGTTTGTTTTTGTGGTCTGTTGGGCCACTCTTTGTAGAACCTTAAATTGTAGTAATATAATGATCTAATTTGCCGGAAAAAAAAACTATTATTTTATATTTTAAAAAAATTAATTTAAAATTTTACTTAAAACTAAGTATTATTTCATATTTTTGAATTTAAGATTTCCACTTCGTGTAATTTATCTTCCGCTGATTTTCTGAAACATATATAATTAATTACTGATACAATTTTTATTTATCAATAGTATGAAAAGTGAGAAACCATATACAAGTAGACATTATAATATATCAAATTAACAAACTAAGATCTCCAAACCATATACAAGTAGCAACTATGGTATATCAAGTTAACAAATTAAGGTCTCCAATTTGTAATATTAACAAAACTAAAAGACTTTTCAAATACTCAAATAATGAAATAAACGCAAAGAGAAAGACAATAAAAACTTATTTCTATTTCTAATGTCTTTAGTTCACGAGAAATTGATTATCTTCCTCCGATTTTACAAACCATATACAAACACACAAACACAGTATATTTCTTCAAAGTAATATTCGAAGCACAGTATATTTCGTCAAAGTAATATTCGAAACAACTATATTCGTATATTTTTATGACCAACTATATTCATCATTTAATATTGTGTTTTGCAAGCTTTGTCTCCGTTGAATTCAAATGTAGCTTTAACAAAGCTGAAGTTAATACCTAAATAAAAAGAAAGTTACCATTTTAAACCCAAAATTAGCTTTACAACAACCTACTCACTGAGTCACTTTTCTAAACCCTAAGTAAGCATAGTTCTAAAGAAAGTAGTCATAAATAGTCCTCCAGAATTCCATTGCTTTTATCATAGGAATTTAATTCTTGTTTAAGAAAAAAAACAAAAAAAAGTAACTGAAATAGAGCTTTAACATATAACAACTATTTTTATAATTATAGTAACTAAATCAGACTTCTTTAAACCCTAATTAAGGGTAAGTTTGATAGAAATAAGTCCAGGTACCATATTTTAGGATAAAATAGTGGTTTAACTGTTGAAGCACTATATCCCTATTTTAGGATAAAATAGTGGTTTAACTGTTCGATATATCGAAGGGAGAAGATGATCGTTTAAATGGATCTTTGATAACTTCCTAACCCTATTGAATTAAAAATTGATCGTAAACACCGAGTAAGCATAAAACGAATAGAAAATCCAATTATCAATTTAAAAGCAGCAAACTTACCCATTTGTGTTTTCGTCGATGGAGAGAGTCTATCGGTGGCAACTGAGCATATATTATTGTCGGAAGATTTGGTGCATATTTCACTGTCGGAAGATTCGGTTGAGAGATGAATGTCGATGTTGTTGAGAATGTGATGTTGTTGAGAATGTTATGTATTGAGAGAAATATATGTTTAAAGAAACGTGAAGAAAAGAGAGAGGCTAAAGAGTGATAAATTATGGCTTAATATTTTTTGATTTGGAACTGGATTATTTTGTTTTAGGACAATTAATTATTATTTTTCAAAATGACTTGGATTTATTTGTAAAATACAGATCACATATAGCTCCATTATATAAGTCTCACTTTTATTTTGAAAAGCTGGAAATCTAATGTCTGTCTTGGCTTAATGGTCTGGATAGAATATCACTTTTATTATTAAAAGTTGGAAATCTAAAGATCTAGAATATCACTTTATCATTAAAAGTTAAAATCTAACGTCTGTCTTGGTTTGATGGTCAGGATAGAATATCACTCTCCTAAATCGAGTCTCCTCCACGACATGTCAAGAAAAACGGATACAACACTAATTTATAAAAATATTATGAAAAAAGTATTCTAAAATACCTTATTTTTAACAATTTTGTTTATGTGGGGCTTAGAATTTCATTATATTATGTATATAATATACTTAAGATTAAATAATAATAAATAGATTTTATTCTAATAGGAATAATCTCGACCCTTAATTTAGAATTGATTTTTTTATTAAAATTTAAATTATTAAGGAAATGTATGAAGTAATACATATAAAATATTGATTTTAAAAGACTAATATAGAATTATATATATTCATTTATATTATATATATATATATAATTTATTTTTTGATATATATAATATAAATAATATATTGATTGAATATATATAATATAAATAGATATATTGATTTAAAAATACAATGATATAGATTTATATATAGATTCAATAATGTTAGTAAGTAGTAATTAAAGATAGTTATTTAAAAAGAGTTTTTTTTATTATTATTATTATCAATTTTAAATTATCATTTAAAAGAATTTTTCTCTCAATACATACAACTACTTTAATGTATTTCCAATATATCTCAATATATTATTTATTACATATAAAAATAATATTTAACAATATTCTTAATATTTTTTAATATATTATTTTAAATAATATTCTTAATATTTTTAATATATTATTTTAAATAATATTTAAAAAATAAAAATATAACAAAATCAAATTTATTATGTAAAATATATTTTTGAAAATAGAAAAAATCAAATCAAATAGGTTATGTAAAAGATATTTTTTTAAAATATGGAGATAAAATTAATTTTTATATAAAAAATATAGAAAAAAAATCAAAATTGTATAAACATAATTTATAATATAAATAAATTATTTTATTGATATAAATTAAAACATATTTCGATATATGTATATATCGTTTAACAAACATAAGCATATTAAAAATAAAATTAATTAAACATCAAAGAAAATATTTTATAAATACAAATCATAATATATTGATAATTATAAAAATATTTTAATAAATATAAAAGAATAAAGTGAAAATTGTTGTTTAAAATATACTTTAATTTTTTTTTAAAAGATACGATTAAAGTAAATACAAATTTGATAACTAAAAAAAAGTAAATATACCCACTAATATATGTAAGTTTTTATTTATTTAACTTTGAATTTAAGTTATAATGTTATTTATTTAACATTATGTTCTTGGTTTTGTCCATATGGTTTAATTTATTTAATTACAATTTCCATAATTTTTAATTTATTTAATTAAAATCTTTGTCTTCTTTAATTTATGTTTTTTTTATTTTTTTCCTTTTTTTTAATTTATTTAATTACAATCTCTTATTATAAAGAATTATCCATTAACTTTTAAATAAAAAAAGAAAAACTTAAGGCTGAGAACGTATTGTTTTGTTTTATGACAATTACGTTTTTTTTCCAAAAGGATTGGATTTATTTATAAAATGGATATTTTTAGGTAGTGCTGGGTAAACAGAAACATCAGCCCCATTATATAAATCTCCCTTTTATTATTAAAAGTTGAAAATGTTTAGCTTTTAATGGGTGAAAAATGCATATCAGCCCCATTATATAAGTTTCCCTTTTATTATTAAAAGTTGGAAAATCTATGATGGTCTGGATAGAATATCACTCTCATCCGGATCCCTAGATCGAGTCTCCTCAACGACATAAAAATAACGGATACAACAATAATTGATAAACTATTATGAGAAAAGTATTTTAAAATACTTTATTTTAAACAATTTTGTATAATACATTAAATATTAAATAGTAATAAATAAATTTTACTGTAATAGAAGAATTAATTAAACGGAAATCATTTATATTTTAATATTGTATCGGTAATACAGTAATATAGATTTATATATAGATATCCATTATATTATATTATGTATATAATATATTTAATATTAAATAGATTTTACTGTAATAGAAGAATTAATTAAACGGAGAATCATTTATATCACATGTCATGATACTTAATATTATTTAATATTGTATCGGTAATACAATAATATAGATTTATATATAGATCCGTTTAATATTAAATAGTAATAAATAGATTTTACTCTAATAGAATAAATAATTAAACGGAGAATCATTTATATCATATGTCATGGATACTTAATATTATTTAATATTGTATCGGTAATACAATAATATAGATTTATATATAGATTCAATAATGTCAGTAAGTTGTAATTAAGATAGTTATTTAAAAAGAGTTTTATTATTATTACTATTATTATTATCTTGTTTAGCCTCAAAAGTAATTTTTTAGATCGATTTTGTTTTTCCAAATTAATAAAAGAGAAGTTTAATTTGCAAAAATGGTTTCATTAAAATAGTTTCATGTAAGTTTTTATTTATTTAACTTTGAATTTGAGTTATAATGTTATTTATTTATTTAACATTATGTTCTTCATTTTGTCCATATGGTTTAATTTATTTAATTACAATCTCCACAATTTTTAATTTATTTTATTAAAATCTTCATATTCTTCATTTTATCCATCTTGTTTAATTTTGAAAAAAAATAGTTTAAAAAATTAATTTAGTTAAAAAACTGGAACTTAGACTTATTTTTAAAAATGTTTAATTTAAAAAAAACTGATTTAAAACCGAATTTTAAAACAATTTAAAGACGGTTTTTATTAAAAAAATCCAAAAGACCAATACTCCTTTTAAAACTGATATATGAAATATTTTGGAAACTTTTTTTCATACTTCTATTCTCAATTGTAACTTTTAAAATATAAAATTTATAAATATTATTTAATAGTTATAAATTATTTTAATTAAAATAGTAATATTATATTATTTAATAATTATAAACTCTTTTAATTAAAAATAATAGTATAATATTTCAACAACCTACTCACCCTTTATAACTAATAAGTTACTTTTCTAAACCACTCCAGAACTCCATTGTTATGATAAAATCACTTTAATTATGATTTAATCATGGTTTAATAATTTGGACTGAATTGTTTTGTTTTGGACTGAATTGTTTTGTTTTAGGACAATTACGTTTTTTTTCAAATTAGCTGGATTTATTTGTAAAATGGGTCTTTTTGGATAGGGTTGGATAAATAAAAACACATATCAGCCCCATTATATAAATATCTTTTTTATTATTAAGAGTTAGAACATCTGTCTTGGTTTGGCTTGATGATCCTGGAAAGAATATCACTCTTATCCGACATCGTTAGATCGAGTCTCCACGATATGACAAGCAACGGATACAACATTAATTGATAAAAATATTATAATGAAAGGTATTCTAAAATACCTTATTTTTAACAATTTGTTACAATTTTGTTTATAGACAAGAAACATAGGAAAAACAGGCTAAAAGCAGACGGGGGCTTATGAATCCATTATATTATGTATATAATATATTTGATATTAAATAGTAATAAATAAATTTTACTCTAATAAGAATAATTAAGCCGAGAATCATATACATAAATATAATACATTTAAATAGAATGCAAAACTATTAGAAAAAGAAATTATTACATATATTTTATATAAAATAAATAAATCAACTTAACTGGTACAAAATAATAAAAGCTATATTTGTTTTATAAAAAAAAAGAATTTAATTGGTCATGGATACTTAATATTATTTAGGATGGTATCGATAATACTCAACGACACTTAATTTGGAATTGATTTTTTTTTATTAAAATTTAAATTATTACAGAAATGATGAAGTAATATATATATATATATAAAATATTGATTTTAAAAAACAATAATATAGAATAATATATTCATTTATATTATATTCGATAATGTTATTATATATATAATTTATTTTTGGATATATATAATATAAATAATATATTGATTAAATATATATAATATAAATAGATATATAGTTTTAAAAATACAATAATATAGATTTTTATATATTCGATAATGTTAGTAACTAGTAATTAAGATAGTTTTAAAAAAAGAGTTATTATTATTATTATTATTAATAATAAAAGGTCGGCCTCCTAGTTAGATTGATGGGCCTATGAATTCACAAACAATAATCCAATAGAATCTAGAATTTAGAATCTAGAATCTATTTATCTATAGTAAAATTTGAGCTTCTTTACAGAGAGAATGGACAATTCAAATGCAGCTTTAACATCGAGCAATGAAGTTAATATCTAAATAAAAACAAAGTTACCCTTTTAAACCCAAATTAGCTTTACATCAGCCTACTCACCCTTTATAACTAATAAGTCACTTTTCTAAATCCTAAGTAAGCATACCCTTTATAACTAATAAGTCACGTTTCTAAATCCTAAGTAAGCATAAATCCTAAGTAAGCATAGATAGTTCTATAGAAATCAGTCATCCAAAATTCCATTGTTATGATAAAAGCACTCTAATCATTGTTTAATCATGGTTTAATAATTTGGACTGAATTGTTTTGTTTTACTTTTCTAAACCACTTTTCTAAACCCTAAGTAAGCATAGTTCTATAGAAATCAGCCATCCAGAATTCCATTGTTATGATTAAAGCACTTTAATTATGGTTTAATAATTTGGGCTGAATTGTTTTGGGCGGAATTGTTTTGTTTTAGGACAATTACCTTTTTTTTTCCAAAGGGGCTGGATTTATTTGTAAAATGGTAAAATGGATCTTTTTGGATTGAGTTGGGTAAATAAAAACACATATCATCCCATTATATAAATCTTCTTAAGATATTAAGAGTTAGAACGTCTGTCTGTCTCGTTAGATTAGATCGAGTCTCCATGACATGACAAGCAACGGATACACAGCATTAATTCATAAAAATATTACTGATAAAAAGTATTCTAAAATAACTTATTTTTAACAATTTGTTACAATTTTGTTTATAGGCCAGAAACATAGTCAAGATTATACCTAGGGGCTTATGAATTCATTATATTATTTATATAATATAAGTCCATTATATTATGTATATAATATATTGGATATTAAATAGTAATGAATAAATTTTACTCTAATAGGAATAATTAAGCCGAGAATCATTTATATCATATGTAAATATCATATGTACATAAATATAATACATTTAAAAGAGAGTGCAAAACCCTTCGAGAAAGCAATTATTACGTATATTTTATATAAAATAAATAAATCAACTTGACTGGTACAAAATAATAAAAAGCTATATTGTTTTTATAAAAAAACAACAAATGAATTTAATTAGTAATAGACCTAATATTATTTAATATGGTATCGATAATACCGGCACTTAATTTTGGAACTGGTTTTTTTTATTAAAATTTAAATTATTAAAGAAATGATGAAGTAATATATGTAAAATATTGATTTTCAAAAACAAAATATAGAATTATATATTCATTTATATCATATATATATATATATAATTTATTTTTGGATATATATAATATAAATAATATATTGATTGAATATATATAATATAAATAGACATATTGATTTAAAAATACAATAATATAGATTTATATATAGATTTGATTGTTCGATTGTAGAAGTCTTGTATTATGATGTGCCTCGGATTGTAGAAGTCTTGTATGAATGCACAAACCACTAGAATCTATAAATTTTGAGCTTCTCTACATAGAGAATTGACAATTCAAATGCAGCTTTAACATGAAATAATGAAGTTAATACCTAAATAAAAAGAAAGTTGCAATTTTAAATCCAAATTAGCTTTACAACAACCTACTCACCCTTTATAACAAATAAGTCACTTTTCTAAACCTCTTTTCTAAACCCTAAGTAAGCATAGTTCTAGAGAAATCTCAGTTATCCAGAATTCTATGCTTATGATAAAAGCACTTTAATCATGGTTTAATAATTTGGGCGGAATTGTTTTGTTTTGGGCTAAATTGTATTGTTTTACTTTTCTAAATCCTAAGTAGGCATAGTTCTATAGAAATCAGTCATCCAGAATTCCATTTTTATAATAAAAGCACTTTAATCATGGTTTAATAATTTAGGCTGAATTGTTTTGTTTTGGGCTTAATTATTTTGTTTTATGACAATTACCTTTTTTTTAAAGAGCTGGATTTATTCGTAAAATGAGTCTTTTTGATAGTGTTGGGTAAATAGAAACACATATAAACCCATTATATAAATATCCCTTTTATTATTAAAAGTTGGAAAATCTAACGTTTGGCTAGATGGTTTGGATAATTAAAAGTTGGAAAATCTAACGATCTGGATAGAATATCACTCTCTCTCATCATGTCAAGAACGGATACAGATAAACTATTATGAAAAAAGGTATTCAAAAATACCTTATTTTTAACAGTTTGGTGATTAGGAATCCATTATATTATGTATATAATATATTTAATATTAGATAGTAATAAATACATTTTACTGAATAATTAAACCAAGAATATTTAAATAATA
Organism: Limnanthes douglasii subsp. nivea; assembly: GCA_036936605.1. Lineage (NCBI taxonomy): Eukaryota > Viridiplantae > Streptophyta > Magnoliopsida > Brassicales > Limnanthaceae > Limnanthes > Limnanthes douglasii. The sequence continues at coordinate 28,224,787 of JAUPFV010000004.1, forward strand.
TAGATTTATATATACATTCAATTAGTAAGTAGTAATTAAGGCTTTGAACAATAAATCGTCATTGTGGTCATTGACTTTTCAAATGTCCGTTGACAGTCCCTGAACTATCGTGTTTGGATAAAATTAGTAAACCAGATTGAGAGGCTGCCACCTGTCACAACAGTCCTCAGATTTTTTATCACCACTAGTCCTTTGAGTTTAGTTATCCGTAATATTCTAAATTTTGGGTTTGACCTAAACTCAAAGGACTAGTGGTGATACAAAAATCTGGGGACTATGGTGACAGGTGGCAACCCCTCATGGATCATAGAACGCGATAGTCGATGGACAATTTACTGTTCAATGCCTAGTAATTAAGATAATTATTTAAAGAAAAAATATTATTATTATTATTATTATTACTATTATTATTATCTTGTTAAGCCTCAATCTACGATTTTTTACAATGAATCAAGTAATTTATATAGATCGATTTTGTTTTTCCAAATTAATAATTTTTAGGAAATGGTCAGTAAATTGGTTTTCATTATCAATTTTAAATTATCATTTGAAAGAATGTGAAATAATATGTTAGAATACTAAAATTATGATTAAAATGGTTTCATTATCAATTTTAAATTATCATTTAAAATAATGTTTTTGTTAATATATACAACTATTTTAAGGTATTTTCCATATATTTAAATATATTATTTATTATATACAAAAATAATATTTAAAAATAATCTTAATATTTTTTAATATATTACTTTAAATTATGTAAAATATATTTTTGCAAATAGAAGAAATAAAATCAAATCTGTTAGGTGAAAGATAGTTTTTTTAAATATGGAAATAAAATTAATTTTTATATAAAACAAATATGGAAATAAAATGAAATTGTATAAACATAATTTATAATATAAATAAATTATTTTATTGATATAAATTAAAACATATTTCGATATATATCGATTAACAAACATATTCATGTTAAAAATAAAATTAATTATTTTATAAATGCAAATCATAATATATTGATAATTAAAAAAATATTTTAATAAATATAAAAGAATAAAGTGAAAATTGTTATTTAAAATATACTTTAGAAAATATTTTATATACTCACTAATATATGTAAGTTTTTATTTATTAAACTTTGAGTTTGAGTTATAATGTTATTTATTTATTTAACATTATGTTCTTCATTTTGTCCATATGATTTAATTTATTTAATTACAATCCCAACCACTTTTAATTTATTTTATTAAAATCTTCTTATTCTTCTTTTTATCCATTTTGTTTAATTTATTTAATTAAAATCTTTGTCTTCTTTAATTTATGTTTTTCATTTTTTTCTTCTTTTTTTTTTAAATTTATTTAATTACAATATCTTATTATAAAGAACTATCTATTAACTTTTAAATCAAATCATTAATATAGTGTAAAAAAAAATTAAGATTGAGAACGTTATGTTATGTTGTAAGAGAAATTTTCAGTTGGGAGAACTTCTTTAAGAAGAAGAGAGAGTGTGAGGCTAAAGAGTGAGAAATTAAGGCTTAATGTTTTTGATTTGGGTCTGAATTGTTTTGTTTTTGGACAATTACGTTTTTTTTCCAAAATGGCTGGATTTATTTATAAAATGGGTCTTTTTAGATAGTGTTGGGTAAACAGAAACACATATCTGCCCCATTATATAAGTCTCCCTTTTATTATTAAAAGTTGGAAAATCTAACATTTGGCTGATGGTCCGGATATAATATCACTCTCATCTGGATCGCTAGATCGAGTATCGAGTAATATCACTCTCATCTGGATCGCTAGATCGAGTCTCCTGAACGAGAGGAGAACGAAGACAGCAATAATTGATAAACTATTATGAAAAATTGTATTATAAAATACCTTATTTAAAGCAATTTTGTTTATGTGGGCTTAGGAATCCTTTATATTATATTATGTATATAATATATTTAATATTAAATAGTAGTAAATAAATTTTACTCTGATAGAAATAACCGAAATACTTACACTTAATTTTAAGTAGTAATTAAGATAGTTATTTTAAAATAGTTTATTATTATTATTATTATTATTATTAGTATTATTAGTATCTTGTTTAGCCTCCATCTATGATTTTTTTACCATGAATCAAGTAATTTTTTAGATCGATTTTGTTTTTTCAAATTAATAAAAGAGAAGTTTAATTTACAATTATTACAGGAAACCGAATATATTATGTTAGAATACTGAAATTATGATTCCCTGTAAAATGGTTTCATTATTAATTTTAAATTATCATTTAAAAGAATGTGAAACAATATGTTAGAATTAGAATACTGAAATTATGATTCCTTGGTCGTAAAATGGTTTCATTATCAATTTTAAATAATATATATACAACTATTTTAAGGTATTTCTAATATATTATTTATTATATATAAAAATAATATTTAACAATAATCTTAATATTTTTTAATATATTATTTTAAATTATGTAAAATATATTTTTGAAAAGAGAAGAAATAAAATCAAATCTGTTATGTAAAAGATATTTTTTAAACATGGAAATAAAATTAATTTGTATGAAAAAAAGGAAATAAAATCAAAATTGTATAAACCTAATTTATAATATAAATAAATTATCTTATTGGTATAAATTAAAACATATTTCGATATATATATATATCGATTAAGAGTGTGAAAGTAAGAAATTTGGGGCTTAATGTTTTTTATTTGAGACAGAATCATTTTGTTTTAGGACAATTACGTTTTTTTCTAACAAAGGCTGGATTTATTTCTAAAATGGGTCTTTTTGGTAGGACTGAGTAAATAAAACGTATATCATTCCCATTATATAAATATCCCTTTTGTTATTAATAGTTGCAAATCTATTTAACGTTTGTCTTGGTTTGGTTTGATGGTCAATATCACTCTTATCCGATATCGAGCCTCCACGGCATGAAATGACAAGCAACGGATTCAACATTAATTGATAAAACTATTATTATGATAATAAAACTATTATTATGATAAAAGGTATTCGAAAATACCTTATTTTTAACATTTTGTTACAATTTTGCTTATATGCATAAATATATTTAATATTAAATAGTATTAAATAAATTTTACTCTAATGGAATAATTAAACCGAGAATCATTTATATTATATGTACATAAATATGATACATTTAAAGATATTGCAAAACTATTAGAGAAAACAATTATTATTTAAATTTTATATAAAATAAATAAATCAACTGGTACAAAATAATAAAAACTATATTTTTTAAAAAATAACAAATGAACTTAATTGCTTATGGATACTTAATATTATTTAATATGGCATGGTTAATACTAACGACAATTAATTTGGAATTAAATTTTTTATTAAAGTTTCAATTATTAAAGAAATGATGAAGTAATATATATAAAATATTAATTTTCAAAAACAGTAAATAGAATTATATATTCGTTTATATTATATATATATAATTTATTTTTGATATATATAATATAAATAATTTATTGATTGAATATATATAATATAAATAGATATACTGATTTAAAAATACATTTATATAGATTTATATATAGATTTGATAATGTTAGTAACTAGTAATTAAGATAGTTTTTTAAAAACAATTTTATTATTATTATTATTAGCCTCAATCTCGACCATGAATCTGAGTAATTTTTTTAGGTAGATTTTTCTTTTCCAAATTATCAAAAGAGAAGTTTAATTTAATTGAATAATATGCAGTTATTACGGGAGACCGAATATAATATATTAGAATACTGAAATTATTAAAGGATTTTATATATATATATATATATATATATATATATATATATATATATATATATATATATATATATATATATATATATATATCATTCGATATGATTACTTCTGGTCGTAGAATGGTTTCAATAGTATGTAATATACAAATTTGATAACTAAAAAAATAAGTAAATATACTCACTCAATATATGTAGGTTTTTATATATGTAACTTTGAATTTGAATTTGAATTTGAATTTAAGTAAATATGGTTTAATTTATTTAATTACATTCTCAACAATTTTTAATTTTATTAAAATCTTCTTATTCTTCTTTTTATCCATCTTTTTTAATTTATTCAATTGATAATTAGATTCTCTTTGATAAACAATTATCCATTAACTTTTAAATCAAATTAAATCAAATCTGTAATATAGAACAATAGAAGAAGACAAAGATAAAGAAAAATTCAATTTTAAGAGAGTTAGATTAAACCAAATAAAATCCAAACAAATTATTGAAAAAATTGAATAAAAAATTAAGAACACTTACATAATCAACGAAATTTTATCTGTGGTTCTAATTTTAAAGAGATTGAGATGCAGATGCGGACTACATCTTCCAATTAAAAAATATTTTAACTTAAAATTTGTCTTAAAACCGCTATTATCCAAGATTTTAATTTTTACTTAAAACTAACTATTATTTCATATTTTTAATTAAAATTTCTTTAAAAATAGATATTATCCCAAAATAAACTATATAAATTAACCCATATTCAATGGTGAGCGGGCCAACACCTGAAATAAGCAAAAATCTACAATTAGTCTTCTATGTTTCGGATTTGTATTTTATATTTATTTTTATCTCTTATGATGTCATTTTAGAAATCTGCATTATTAGTTTTTCATTAGTCTTCCACTCATGTAATACTAAGAAGATGACTTGTAATAATCCAAACATCGACATTTTATCAAAGGGCAAGGCTAAATTGAGACCCCATTTGGCTATAATGAGACCCCTCTATAATGAGACCCCATTTGGCTATAATGAGACCCAAAAAAGACACATTTACCCCTGATATAAAACCCTTATTTTCAGCCTCTTTTCTCTCTTTTATCTCTTTTCTCTATTCTCTCTCTTCTCTCTCTCAAACTCACTAAAAATCTCGAAATCAAAACAGCAAGTTTTCTCAAATCCAACATCACAAACAGCTTAAGGTATGAATCCTTTACATATCCATGTAATTTTTATGCATTTTAGTTTAGTATTTTTAGTGATTTTTAGAGTTTAGGGTTCTTGATAAAAAGTCGGATTTTCATGTATATTTAGTTGTTGTTTTTTTTGAAAAATAACTTCAGATTCGTGTTAGTCGATTCAGTAGGATCGTTTTGGTACCATGCATGATGAATTTGGGTTGGGTTTTGGGGATTTGGGGAGCTAGTGTTGCAGTTCCAGCAAACTGCAAAATCGGGAAATTGCGAACTGGGCGTTCGCAATTTTGGTGAAATTGCAAACGCCCAGTTCGCAATTTCCCAATTTTTAGAATTTTTGAATTTTTTTTTGCTTTATGAAATAGTCTGTATCCCCAAATTTATTAATAATTTATATGTTGTATTTTAGCATGCCTCGCAGACAGCAGCAGACACCTGTTCGACATTCAGGAGGCTCGAGCGATGATGGAGAGCACGAGGACCGTGTGTCACGGTCACGGCCCGTTAGGCGTAAGCCTAGCGCTTCCACTCCGGCCCCTGTTCTATCCCATGGGTTTGGGACGCTCGACCAGTTATTTTAGAGGGTGAACCCTCATGTGCCTGGTCTATATCCAGAGTATACACAGCACGAGGCCTACCACGTCTTTACAAGAGAGGTAAGTAATGACGTGTTTTAAAGTACGTTTATATGTTCTTTTGTATTAGTTCTAAGTTGTTTATGTTTTATGTAGGCTCGTCGGCACTCGCGGACCTACTCTATGTACGGTACCCACCGTGCATGGGGTCTTGTTGGGCACCACACGGTAAGAGAGCAGGTTATGATGACTTGTTGCGGCCCACTGGTAGATGTGTTGGAGCGTTGGAGTACCAACGTTCATCTTGTAGATGCTTTTCTGGAGAGGTGGCATTCGGAGACGAACACCTTTCACTTCAGCTTCGGTGAGATGACGGTTACGCTAGACGACGTCCACGTCATCACTGGTCTCCCGGTCACAGGTGATGATTTCGTAGTTCAGTCATTTCCTAGTGATGGACAGCGTGTAGCTTGGTATTCTAGTGCATTAGGGATAGATGTGGATGAGCTTAAGTATGAGTTAGGGCGTAACAGGGGGGTAATGGTAGATCTGTTCGTTTACAGTTTTTACGCGAGCAGTACATGGTACCCTGTTATAAGGATGAAAACATGTCTGATAGTGATGTAAAGTGTGCCACTAGGGGTTATCTGCTGCACATGCTGGGTTGTTGTGTTCTGGTGAACAAGACGGGGAATAGTATATCTTTAGATTACCTCCAGTTTGTAGAGCATTATACCTCATCCGTTAGATATAACTGGGGACAACATATACTAGCTCAGCTGTACCACCACCTAGAAAAGTCGTCGATGCACGCGACTTTAGGGATTGCGGGTTGTACTGCCTTGTTGGAGACATGGATATACGATCACTTCTCTACCTGTTTGCCTACGATTAACACGAACTACGACTGTTCTATGCCGACTATGTGCCGATATGTACCGACGCCGTTTCGTGCGGATGATGAGACTCGGATTAACATCCGACAGGGACTGATTTCGTTGACGGAGAACCATGTGAGTTACAATGATTTGTTATATTTGTTTCCATAGCGTTAATTTATTATTACTTACATTTTTTTTAAGATTACTAACTAACATATGACACAGGTTTGGTTCATGCCTTACGAGCATCGTGCTCATTTCCCTATTCAGCTTGTGGCTTGGATTGACCACACGTTGAAGGCGTTCGACGTAGTTGAGGCGTACTATCCGCTTCGGGTGGCTCGACAGCTAGGGCACGTTCAGGACATACCACCGACGCTGCGGACTGCTTTACCAACACATAGGCGGAAGCGTATGAACACGCGCTTCTTGTGGGATGAGGCCACGTGAATATCATGGGGGTCACACGTTGTTGACCCGAGGATTCGCGGTGACAGATACACTATAGGCGGTCCTGGCACAACCACTTTGTACGATGTATGGATCAGTGACCACCTATGGTACGTTCTGCTTGATCCTAGTATTCTTGGTCCATCTGCTTTACATGTTCCAGAGCCCCCTAGTGCGATGACATATCAGGCACGACTATATCAGCTTTCCGATCGTGTGACTGATGTTGATTCTAGAGGGGAGTCGATGAGTGTGGAGGACTTGCGTCGGGAGGTACACGAGTGTCATCTTTTAGGGATCCAGTACCGCCAGTTCGATTGAGTTTAAGTGCATCTGTATTATATGACTACCAGGACGGTTGTTTGATACTACCTTATTTTTTTGCTTTGCTTTAGTTTTTGCTTTAGTTGATATGGTTGTATGGAATTGCTTTTGGTTCTTTATTTGTCGCTTTTGTACGGATAAATTGATACTACCTTATTTTTTTGCTTAAGTTGTTGCTTTCGCTTATATGATGTGTATCTTAAAAACAACAACACTTAAACAATAACACCTAGATTTCTCGCATAATTAGAAATACATAAGGAAATTACACACATGAATCAAAAGCATTGCGTAATTAAAAATACATAAGCAACTAAATTAAAGCAAACGGTAGATAAACTAACCCTCAGTCAACATTGCACACTTAGTTATATGGAGTCGGATAGTTCATTCCATACCCATCTGAATCACTACTTCCTTCGGGAGTTGAATACGTTTCAACGGCGCTCGCTATTGCGTCTGTTATTTGTTGCTCTTCTGACTGTGTCGCATACGACACCATCTCTGACGTGATTGTACTTTGCGATCCCATGTCGAATACCTTTCGGAGGTTGGTTCGGACTTCCCAAGGAAGTGACTCGATTTGTAAAGTCACTGTTTTAAGGTAAGCTAACATTTTGAACACTTCTTCGCGTGTGCGTGGTCGGGGCATCATACATCCTGGGCAGGAAGCCTCCCTACCGTGGTTGAAGAACATTCTGCACACCGCATCAATGAAGCCAGGAACCTCCTCTTGCATCGTACCTCTCACGATGTCAAATGCGTTTAGGAGGCTTGCATCTTCGTGTACGTTCCAGCCCGAATCACACATTATTATACCTTAAATGTTTAGTTTCTTAGTCTGATTATAGTATTTATAAACTCGAACTGGGTGGGTCAGCTCAAAATTTGTTAGCGGGAAAGGATGTCTTTGTTCCCGCTTAAATCTCTTTTAAGCGGGAAACCTTCACTTCATTCCCTCCATATGTTTCCATACAATATTATAATATTCAGATGAACTACTGTTTGTTTAGATTTTTTTATGTAGTTCAGTCATTATGTTTTTATAAAGTCAAGCATATTCTCCAACATGAACTACTCTTTAAATGTAATCACATTATAGTCCATCATCATAATAAATTAACTAATATATGGATAACAAATCCATCATCATAGATTAACTTTTTATTTAATTTGTTTTTATATACTATTTTAAAACAAAAATAAATTAGGTTAAAACCCATTAACAATTAAATTAATATTATATCTTGCAACCAATAATTTAGGTTGAATCTACTTCCTTTTACTTAGTCCATGGACACATTTTCTGCAATTGGTATATTGGCTATTATTTGTTGTGCCTAAAATTTCGTCTTTCTGTACCACTTTTATGGTTAAGATAACGTTATCCAAGTTGACCCCTATCGATAAACAACACCTGTAAGAATAGGATACCGCAATCCAAACGGACGAATGAGTATGCGACACCTAATATTTAAAAAAGTACAATAACTTTGCAGTGCAATAATAGTAGGGGTCTCATTATAACAAAACTTCCATCACCAGGTTTTCCGCTATAACGAGACACCTAAAAAAGTTGCCGCCAAAAACATCTGCTTTTAATGGAGTTCCCACCCAAACAACCACGACCATATAAATAGACGCGAAACACTATTCGAACAGTAACAATTTAACCAATGGAGTTTACCCCTAATGAAGATTACTATTTTCTTGAGGCAGTGAAACTTGCCCACCGAGAGTTGGGAGAAGATAGTAGTGAAGCGTTTTTCGAGCTGGTCTTGTATAATATGTACTACAACTACGGGCGTTTAGGAACTGAAGGTTTTGTCGTGTGTAACTGTGACCAAATCAAGGAGAGGTACATTTTTTGCAAACCAATGGATCGTTTGTTGTTTCTACCCTTTAAAATTAAGCAAGAAGCAGCTACTGTCTGGAACATGACTGTGGTAGACTACATCATGAAGGATATGGTAGCGTATCTTGAGAATAGGATTACTGAGAGGGAAGAGGGGATTGAGTCTGACGACAACTTGGGATACGACTTCGACGATTGAGCATTGTGATATGTTTTTAATAGTTTCCATCTGGTAGTGTCTGTATTGTCTGTTTGTTTTACTTAATGCTATAACTTGTTAAAGTTTTCATTACCTTGTTTTGTAGACATTATTTGGTACCCACAACTTCAAACAACAACTAATAAAAATATCACACCTTAATAATAACAACCAGTACTACGAAACTCACAACTTCAAACAACAACTGATAAGAAAATTGACAACTTCAAACAACAAACAATAATACGAAAATCACAAGTTCAAACAACAACTGATAAGAAAATTGACAACTTCAAACAACAACCAGTAATACGTAACACTGCATAAGTGGAAGGCTTAGTCGTAGTCGTATCTAAGTTTGTATTCCACATCATCCACTCCACCCTTTGCAATTATTTTGTCCTCTAGAAATGCTACCATATCCCTTGTGATGTAGTCTATCAAGGTTAGGTTCCAAACGGAGGCTGCTTCTCGCTTAATAAGCGATGGCAAGAAACACAAATGCTGTATTGGCTTGCAAAAATTGTATCTGGTTTTGATCTGCTCACGAGTACGCACAACGACACCTCTTGTACCTAAACGACCGTAGTTCATATACATCGTACATAGGACACGCTCGAAAAACTGATCGATTGTATCTTCCCCCAGTATCTCGCGTGCAATCTTCACAACTCGAAGCATGTGGTAATCTTCGTCCGCCGTAAACTCCATATGTAAACGTTAACGAGTTTTATATTTTCGTTGTGCGGCAGGTTGCAAAAGTGTCGTATAATTTTAGATTTTATGTCCCATTTTATAGGAGGCGAGTCAATTTTGGTGGGCGTTTAATATTTGAATAAGGTCTCATTATAGCTAAATTCATACTATTTCGAATGCAATGTTGTCTTTGGCTATAATGAGACCCTGATTTAAACAACGTGGGTTGTAATAATTATCTTCCATATGTGTGTATTTTTGTATATATTATGTGTCACCACATTAGTCGCCCATCCAGATTACGTTATCCTTACATGTCTGACAACGCTATCCTACTTTTAAGTAGTTTTTAGTCGGTTCATATATCTTATACTTCAAATCACAACTAATAATAATGGTTTAAAAAAAATCAGATTAGAAAAAAAAGAGTTTTGGAGTCGCGAAGGTCACAAAATGTGACCATTTTAGGCTACTTTGATGTAGTTTTTTTTATAACTTTTTTGAGTTTTTTTTTCCACAAAATTCGAATCATTAGGGCCGCTTGACTAATGTTTGATGTTGGTAAAAAGAAAAATCAGTTTTGGAATCGGGAAGGTCACCAAATGTAACCATTTAAGGCTACTTTGATGTAGTTTTTTTTTAAAAATTTTGAGTTTTCTTTTTCTTTTTTTTTTCCACAAAATTCGAATCATTAGGGCCACTTGACTAATGTTTGATGTTCGTAAAAAGAAAAATCAGTTTTGGAATCGGGAAGGTCACCAAATGTTGAAAAAACAAAATTTACAGAGGGTTTCGCCCATGTAATTTGACAAAATCGCGAACACCACCTTCGCGATTTTGCCAAATCATGGTGGTGGGAGTTCGCAATTTGTGCCAAATCAAGCGTTCACAGTTTGAAAATCCGGCACTGTGCCGAATTTTTAAATTTTTGCACACTTTTTTTCATAAAATTGTAATTTTTTTGGGGAAATAGCAATTTAATTGTTTTGTGCAACTTGTTTTTACAATAATTATATGAAATGGAATTTTAAAAATAAATAAAACATGGAGTATCGATTACAAACCGAGGTGAAAGTAAAAAAAAAGTGTTCGTAAACACAACGGGATAAAAACAAGTAATGCATAATCAAATTATTAGTCTTCATTCAAATCAAAGACACGTGATGGCTCTTCGTGTGCGGTCAATGGTTGCGCGGGCTTGATTTGGTTATGTTTGTTCAATCTCTTGTCGAGCGGTATTGCCCAACCGGTCACGTCATGATCCGTACGAAACGGAAACCAAGTAGGATATATTTCCGGAAGTGGTCCATCCAACACAACCTACACAAATAAAAGATAGATAAATATTTGGTCACAAAAATAATATATAAAATTGAAACACACATTTGTATACTTACTTTGACGAAATGGTTACCGTGAACGAAACCTATACCAATTTCGAGGTTAGGACATGATCGAGGAGGCACACCACGTAGAGGTAGATAAGTGTACGATTGGTAAAGTGAAATGTGGTATACGATACATTGGTATCTAGTGGCTATCACTAACCCTAAATCGGGTAACGTCATCCAATGCCTAGTACCGGCACCATACAATTCGAAAACGTTCAACCTTCTCACAAGGTTATCTACACCTTGTGAACCATCAAACACTCTCTCTCATAGCTCACGTTCGTTTTGTAATTCGCCGATCAAATCCCGTCTAACTTGGTCCCATGAATCGGATTTACCGTATACCGTCAAAGCAACGGCTCGGAATCCACAATTACCGTCGGGAGAGACGTTTTCGACGCTAGAAATGTAGTCATGCAAATAGCTAGGAAACCAACTATCGTACCCGCTAAAATCTTTGCCCTTTGATGATTTTTTCGGTCGAGGCACTTTATCTTTCTTCGGTTGAGCCTTGGTTTTCACTTTTTCTTTCGTCTTGTTTTTTGGCGGTAGAAATGTTCTATTACCTATCGAGGCGGCCGTGCTACCAATCGTGCAGGGAGTGCTAGCGCCTAGACTACCATCGTATTCCCACTCGCTAGGGTCCCGTTGAGTTGATTTGTCCCGGCCGGCTTTTTTCCTACCCTTAGTAACAACCGGTTCCTTAGGTTCCAAAACATGACTTCTAGCGGGATCTAGGATTTGCATCATCCTATTTATAATGTGGTCTTGGATGTGTTGCCCGTAACCGCGGATGGTGCTACCTATTAAGGAGATTTTTCTAGTGAGCTCGTCTTCGGTATCAAACTCCTCATTAGGTTTGATCCTTAACGTACTCCAATAGACATCACACTCATCTTTTCTAACCGACCTTCTTTCTTTATAAATCAAAGCTAATTCGCATGCACATGGTAAATTATGAGTTGTCCTAATAACACACCCCCACACTCCGGGTGTGAACCATATTTTCAAGGCCGTTGCGAGATTTGTCTCTATTAATTCTATAGCTTGGGATGAAAGCTCACCTTTGACATCCTTGTAAATGGTTTTGTTGAGGCCCCCTAGTTGAGTTTCTTGGACGATACCTACTACGCTCGAATGACTCAAAAATGTTAGAGTGTTGAGCGGATAGGTGCGCATGAACATGTTTCCAAAATTGTTCGAACGTGCATAGACTACTACCAATTGCCCGCTTGAGGCTAGAGTGAGCACTCTCCGCCCTATAACATGAGATAAAATATTTGGTTGCCAAAATGTTTAAATTTTTTCGTGTGAATATTGAGGAATTTGTGTCCATATTCGTCAATCCATTGCTTCATAACGTAGTCGATAGCCAATGGACAAAATGCGAACGTGTGGTGCATATCGGCAAGGTTTTTATTATAGTCTTCGAGCGTGGCCAAATAGGCTACCCTTTGTTAATATTCCCCGAACTCTTCGGCCATTTCCACATTCGGTAAAACTTTTCTAGCGTAAGAGGTGACGTTCTTACCAATATGCCAAGTGCATAACATATGAGTTGCGTCCGGAAATATATCGTCGATAGCATTCATTAAAGCCAACTACCTATCGGTGACGATAATGTTAGGTAATGGGAACTTGTTGTTCGTCAACACCATCTTTAGAACACTCAACCCCCAAGTGTAGTTCTCTTGTTTCTCGGAGCTCAAAAAAACAAAAGCAACACAAAATGTCTTCTTCGTCGAAGTTTGGCCCACTATTTCAAGTAAAGGCATCTTATACCTTGTAGTCTTGTACGTGCTATCCATTATAAGAACTTGAGGAAAAGTGCGCATGAAATCGATGCTTTTAGGGTGTGCAAAAAACAACTCGAGGATCTCGTCCGTTGCTTCACAACTTCGCTCCCAAACATAGTACTCGTGTTCTTTTAACTTAGCAAACAAGTATTGCATTTGGGTCTTGCCCGCTTTAGCAACCAAATCATGTTTTTGCCGCATGTTGTATATCGTGCGCATGCTTGATACATTTTGCGGGTCTTTAATCTTCAACCCGCGATATATCTCTTTCGGTCGAGAACCGACTTCCGTTTGACTACGAACGAACAATTGTTCTTCGACTTTTAGTCTAGCGGCCCGAGAGTGACCATCCAAGTGCAAAAATGGATCGTGGTTGTGTTTCCCGTTTAGCACAACCACTTTCCAATAACCCGGTAGCTCTGAGACCGGACTCCCTCTTAAGTAGAACGGACACCCGCATTTTTTCGATGAACATTCTCGGCGCTTCTTAACATACCCCGGTTTGGGGTTAGGTTTGTATACTCCGTACCTCTCGCACCTCAAATATATCCTATGAGTTTTCATGCTTTTGGTACCGTCGTCGTTTTTACTCCGGACCAAAATGAATCCTAGTTTTATGCTTTCGGACTCAACCCAATCAACCAAAGCGGCTTTGGTGTAATAAGTGTCCGTACTAAATACTTTCGTGTAATCGACCATCGAACATGGCGGTGGACCGGGTTCCTACATAGTTCATTCATGCAATTATATGAGAACATATTTATACCTAGATGATCATTTAAATTCCAAAACAGGTCATTTTCGCGAACAACAAATTCGAAAATTCAGCCAAATTGCGAATTGGGAACTCGTAATTAATGGAAAATTGCGAACAACCAGTTCGTGCACCTGGTATTTTCGCGAACGGACCGTTCGTCCATCCGACATTTTTGTGAACGGTCCGTTCGTCCATCTGGGAATTGCACGAACGGGCCGTTCGCAATTTTGCACGAACTGCGAGTTCCCAGCTCGTAGTTCGTCCATAATATAGCGGTGGTACCGCTATATTCGCACTGACTTGAAAAAATTCGGAAAATACCTCGTTTTGGGTTTCCAAGTGGTCCGTCAACGACTCTTCTTCCTCTGATGCGAAATCATCAAGGTTGCAGCTGAAACCTTCACTCCAATCACTCAAATCCATGAATTTTTAGAGATTTTAGTTAGTTTAGAGAGAGAAAGCTCTAGAGAGTAGTTGGAGAAAAGTTAGTTTTTGGTTCAAAACTTTGACTTATAAATGAAGGGCAAAATAGACATTTCACATTCAAAAAAAAAAATCTGAATTTGGGGTCTCATTATAGCCAAATGGGGTCTCATTATAGCCATGCCCTTTATCAAATTATTGGTCTCCAAATAATCGAAAAATGTGGTTTTGAAATTAAAGATTTAATAAATTATTAATCTCTAAATAATCGAAAAATGTTGGTTTTGGAATTAGAGATTTTAAAAAAGACGGTGTTTTTTAAATTATAATCTAGATTTTTTAAATATATAATAAAATAAATAGTTGATTTTTGGTCCCCAAGGGGTAGCCGAGTCGGTTGAGTATGACATTCTTATGACCAAAAAGTCATGAGTTTGAATCCCTCTACATACGCTTTCTCGGCTGAGCCTGTCACCTTGTGTGGTTTACCTTCTGGCGTTGGTTTGCAGGCTATCGCGTCACGTACGGTCCATATACGAAAGAATGTAATGAAATGGAACTAATAAAAATAACATAAAAAATAAAACTACTTTGATATAGAAGCAAAACCAGAAAAAACTAGAAAAAGAAATTAATCTTAAAAATAACCATAAAAAAGTGGCAATTTCATGTGTACATGTCGGCATTTTTTAGAGTACTCTCTCCATTTAGATAAAAGTCTGGTCAACCTTTTAATTTTATTTTAGTACCAACTTGCTCACCTGGCTAAGCTTAATAAAAAATACGTAAAACGACACGTTAAGAGGTTTTCCTTGTCAACGGCGGTTGGATCTGAAATAGTATAATGAATTGAGAATGATTTACAAGCAACGCGGGGTTATTTTGTATGCTAGTCAATTTCATATTCTACATCATTTTGATGTTTCGTGTTTGTCTGTATGATTTAAAGTAGAAGTTTGCGACTTTCTTCGTGGATTCCAGGCAAATATATTTATCGAAAGTGACAAAATAGGTTTGAGAATAATTTGGATCGGGTAAAATCTTAATATCTAGATTGCCAGTTGACTCAAAAAATTCTAAAGTAAAAAGTTTTTTTTTTTTTTATATTCTTAGAACATGTACATTTTTTTTATATCATACGATTAATCAGAAACTACCTACGAATTTTTTTTAAACTATTTTTAGGTAACTAATTTGATTATACTCTAATAAAAGATTATATAACAAATCTAGAAAATACAGGTAAAAAAAATGAAAGAAAACAACTATTAAAATAAAAAATTCTATCTACTAATTGGCTATGAGAATTTAACTAGCGAGTTACTAAAAATTTATTTGACGTTATCTAATTATCATTTTATTGAAATAATTTTTTTTAGTATTTTAACTAAAAATGAAGTTAACTAATGAGTTAATGTTTTTTTTAGGAATCCGCAGCTGCTATTCAACGAGTGCGCATACGGACAGGGTAAATCATCAGTCGGTAAACCACACAAGGTGAATGACTCTCTTCATTAGAATAGATCTTTTAGTGTTTTAACTAAAAATGAAGTTAACTAAATAATTTAATGTTTTTTTAAGGAATCAGCAACCGCTATTCAACGATTGCGAATACGTACGAGGTAAACCCTTAGTCTGACGTGATAGACTGCAAACCAACGCGAGAATGTAAACCACACAATGTGATTATCTCAGTTTGACGCGTAGCCTGCAAACCAACGCGTTCAGCCAAGATAAACCACACAAGAAAACAGTTTCAACCAAGAAAGCGTATGTAAAAAAGCTCGAACTTGTAACTTTTAGTCACAAAGATACCTTACTCAAACATCTCCCGTATCTTCCTAGGAAATGATTTAACGCTTCGAATGTCAATGTTGTTGTTATTCGATGGTCGATCTTGGAAGTTGATATTAAAATTAAAGATAAAAAAGGTTTTTGGTTAGTACGTTCCCATGGGCTGTTTCAATTAAACATAAATGCGGACCAACTATGAGCTAAAAACGGTGAGATAAACCGGAAATTCACACTTGTCTGAAAAGAAATAACGTGTGGGGCTGTTATTTATATAATAAACCCAAAAATAAATACGAAAAGGGTAATATCGTAATCACAATAAACAGACCAATACAACGAGGTTGAGGAACATATATAATAAATTTAATATTTCAATAATATACTTTTATTGGTTGATTATCATCTATCAACACATTTTACCGGTCTTCTGTCTGAAATCTTCATATCAATTTCATTTCGTCAAGTATCGATTCCCGTGTATCTCTTCGTCTCCTACAAATCCAATCCCAAACCCATCCGTATCGTTTTTTTTTCTTTTTCTGTAGTGAACTTGATAACCGATCCGATAATCGAAGAAACGAGGCCGATAAATCGTTTTCCCTTGTTCCATTTCGGTGAAGAATTATGCTTCACAGGAGCTTCAAGCCTGCAAAATGGTAATCTCTATCGCTCTCACGAATTGGCGTGTTATTGATTGTTATATCGAATTCGGTTTTGTGATTTGAGAAAGGTCGTTTGATTGAGATTTTAAGCGAGTTTTGAATGGATTTTGTGCAGCAAAACAGTTTTGCAGATGGCTGTTTCGCGATTAAAGGTGTTGAAGAACAAAAAAGAAATCCAGATCAAGCAGTTGAAGAAGGAATTATCGCTATTGCTCGAAGCTGGAGACGATCAGACTGCCAGAATTAGAGTACTATTCTATAGCTCTTCCTCTTACAATTTAGTCTTATTTGTTTCAGGAACTGTAACTATTCAACAAAATCGTGTTATGAATTCTTCAGTATTAGATTTGTGGTTGGTGTAGTTCATACTGCTTCAGGTGGAAATATCTAGAGATACTAATCAATCTATGTACGTTTGAGTAATTAGGTCACTTGAAGTTCTGAATCCACTTTTTCATACCTTGTTATATGATATGCGGAATCAAATTACTATTGAAGGTTAAAGGTGTTTAACTACAGTTTGCTTATGAGTTTCTGGGTATAATTTTGTTTTTTCAAGGTGGAGCATGTGGTAAGAGAAGAGAAGACACTAGCTGCATTTGCGCTAGTTGGTATATATTGTGAATTAGTTGTCTCCCGTTTACAAATAATCGATTCACAAAAGTAAGTCGATGTTCTAATCTTCAGTGACAGGTTTCGTTTCTGTCGACGCAGTATTATCTATTTGTTTGAAGTTCTGCTCAGTATTAAAATGTCTGTTCTCATCGCAGGACCTGCCCTATAGACCTGAAAGAAGCAGTAACAAGTATCGCATTTGCTGCTCAAAGATTATCAGATGTACCGGAACTTATGGATGCTCTTAAGCATCTGAAAGCAAAATATGGCAAAGAATTTATTTCTGCAGCTGTTGAACTGCGTCCTGGTAGCGGTGTGAGTCGCTTGGTAAGTTTGTGAAGCACGAATGTCTTTTTCCAACAGAATTTAGGAAAAGTGGTTTCATGGTTTAAAACTTTTTTCTCTAATAATTATTTATTGCAGCTCATTGAAAAATTATCTACCAAAGCACCAGATGGTCCAACTAAACTCAAAATTTTGAGTACGATAGCTGAGCAATACAACGTCAGCTGGGAGCCAAAAAGTTTTGGGGAGACGGACGTAGAAACTCGCGAAGACTTATTGGTATGATCATCTAATATCTACATAATCTGTTCGTTTACCTCTTTTTCATTACTTAATGAAACAATACTACGTGTTCTGAGCAGAATGGACCTAAAACGTTCGAGAAAGCAAGTAGTATGCATAAGGAATCTCCTAAAATACAACGTCAGGACCCTCCTACTGT
Source organism: Limnanthes douglasii subsp. nivea (assembly GCA_036936605.1). Classification (NCBI taxonomy): domain Eukaryota; kingdom Viridiplantae; phylum Streptophyta; class Magnoliopsida; order Brassicales; family Limnanthaceae; genus Limnanthes; species Limnanthes douglasii. The sequence goes on from JAUPFV010000004.1 coordinate 28,242,905, forward strand.
TCAAACTCAAGCTAAAGTTGATTCTCCACCTAAATCTTATCAAAATTATGACACTCCTATTAACCCTAACGCGTATGATGGTAGATCATCATCTCATTTCCAGAATGTTGATGCTTCTAATACTGAGCCAAGGTCACCCGCTAGACATCATGGTATGTTTATTCTTTCGTTCACATTTGAATTTATAAGTCTTTATACTTATGTTGCATTTTAATTTCATGTCTATTGTCTAGTTCCTCCGACTAATGATATTTTCCTTCTAACTTAGTCAAGTTAAATTTTAATCTGTCGATTCTGTCCCGAGCACTTTGTAGTATTGTTGAAATCACATGTCCCCCTTTGATAAGGTCCAAATTTGGAGTAATAAACAAAATATCAGAAACTAAATTTCGAATGGCAAACGTTCATTGACCACCAAATGAGGGTTGGAATACACTCTGGGAAGCAGATTTTAGTAGATACGTGTAAGGTTAGATTCTAGCCAAGCCGAATATCTGGCTATTTGAGCTTGGTTTATGAGGTATTCCAGCGAGTTTTATGTGCTAGTTTTGTCTCGAGTTCGGCTCAAGAATTTTTCAAGTACTCAGCTCGATTCGAGTGTGGATTGGGTTTCGTAATTTGACCCCGAATTTGAATTGAACTAGTGTATTAAAACCTATTTATGATTTTTAAAAGTTTAACATTGGATAAATAAATCCTTAATTTTAACATTTATTACTATAACTCGACCCAATCTTGAGCCTAGCCTACGTGAGCTCGAGTTCAATATAGATTTCGAGCCTCTCGTGAATCATATGAAGATATTTGAGCCTTTCTCGAACTTGTTAGTGAATCTATGTAGAACTCCCGGCTCAAGCTCGAAAATTATCTAATCTACCCAAGCCCGTGCTAAACTCGAATTGTTTGTTCGTGTTTTATTCTCTTTCCGTAAATTGGTGATACTATGAGTAGCCCCCATCATTACGGGCTTAAGTTGTTGGTAATAGGCATTAAATTTTTTGACTGGTTTATTTTACAGGTACTGGAACAGAACGAATGGAATCTAGGGACTCCTATTATAGAGATGATAAGTCTTCTTCACAAGGGACCCCAAATTGGAATATGGAATTTAAAGATGCTACTGCTGCTGCGCAGGCAGCGGCTGAATCTGCAGAACGAGCAAATATGGCTGCTAGAGCTGCAGCCGAATTGGCAAGCCAAGAAAGGATGAACGAAATTCCTCGGCAACATGGTAGCTCAACATTTAGAAGCGAGCATCCTGAAAGAGATACAGTGACTAATACTCCTAGAAGAAGAGATTCTAAGAAGCAATATGAAGATACTGGCAGCAGCGAGAGAGTAAGTGATTCATTTAGAAGAAGAGATCCTAAGAAGCAATACGAAGATACTGGCAGCAGCGAGTCCGTAAGTAATTCATTTAGAAGAAGAGATTCTAAGAAGCAATACGAAGATATTGGCAGCAGTGAGACCGTAAGTAATTATTCTAGAAGAAGAGATTCTAAAAAGCAATATGAAGATACTAGCAGCAGTGAGACTGTAAGTAATTCTCCTAGAAGAAGAGATTCTAAGAAGCAATATGAAGATATTGGCAGCAGCGATCCCGTAACTAATTCTCCTAGAAGAAGAGATTCTAAGAAGCAATATGAAGATATTGGCAGCAGTGATATCGCAACTAATTCTCCTAGAAGAAGAGATTCTAAGAAGCAATATGAAGATATCGGCATCAGCAACTACAGTAATGTTCCAAGACAATCTGAAAATTACACAAGAGAGAGCTCAACATCGAGAAGTGAACAGCTTGGCAGAGATACATACAATAACGCACCTAGAAGAGTAAATTCTAAGCCGCGACATGAAGACGTTGATAGAAACAATGAAATTTTTCACAAGGCTAGTTCAACAACCCGAAATGAGCAACATGGAAGAGAACGGGTTGATAGCTACTCTAAGAAGCGATATGAGGCCGATGATTTTGAGAACAATAACGAGGGCAATAATGACGAGACATTATTGAATAACCATCAAATAAAGGCTAAACATTCTCGAAATAGTTCATTTGATTTGAGACGTTCTGGTGAAACACTCGTAAACAAACAAGATGGAAAATTTGATATGGAGCTACAAAGTCACGACATTGATTATTTGGAAGAATTGAGAAGTAAAAAACAATCGAGCCAAAGTCCATCAGGTTCTTCCTCAAGTCGAGGTTCATTGCATTCTCATTCAGGCAATGTAAGTTACGATCAAAATGTTCTTTCTGATTTCAGTCCGCAGCAGGAAGATACCAAATCTGTGGAGAATGTCTTTGCCACCGATGAGAAAGAAAACATTCAGAAAACCAGTGGAGATGTAGGCTATTATGAAGAAGCAGTGTTTTTTGATGATTATGGTTCAGATTCTAAATTTAAATTTGATTCAGATGGTGATCATATAGAACCTGGGTACGGTTTGCACTCACCAGATCGGGCATCACCTGAAAATGCAAGATCTTGGAGTTTCGAGCGGAAGCTTGATAGCGAAAAGTATAGTTCAAAATCAGATATCTTCACAGAACAGCACTCTACTTCTGAATTCTACGACACTTCAACAAGTGGCATTCCTTCACGAGTAGATGACTTGGCGCCTGCTTCATATGATTCAGGCCCAGAATCAGAAATGGAAGAGGAGCTAAGCATGTCTAAAATTCACAGTCGTGGTTCAATAAATGAAGGGTCTTCAAAAGTCTCTGTTTCTTATGATTCCGATCCGGATCCAGGAAAGGAAGAGGATCAATCCCACATGGACAGGAACCCTGATTCCTTTAACAAATCAGTAACTGAAAAACAGCGCCAAGAATCTCATAAATCCTCGAGGTGGTCGGATGATGAGGAAATAGAAGAGAAAGATGTCGACATCTCAAAGCTTGACGAACCTATCGAAGATTCAGGATCAGGTCTGGACCTTGGAGCTTTAATCGGTGGCTTTAGACATAGGGCTCACAGGCTTCCACCATTTATGTTTAATCCAACGGAAAATACTTCATCTGCTAAATTAGAACCAGAGAATACAAAGTTTGAGCAGTCAGCTTCCTCGGTTTTAAAGTCCGCAAAAACCCATAATCGACAACCTTACATTGAGAAAGCGAAAGCAGAAGTGACTAAAAAATCAAGTTACGTAGCTCACGAACCATTTTCTTCTAGTGATGACGAGTCAGAGGAGGAGACCATCGTTAGAGGTCGGGACAAAAGTACAAGCATTGAAGAAAGACATAGACAGTCAAGGGTCTCGGTTTCGTACCAATATTCATCTAGCAGTGATCTTGAGGAAGAAGTGCCTAAAAAGCCTTTATCGGTCCAATCCAGACCGAATACTGTTTTCTCGAGAAGGACAAAAGTGTCTCCTTTAAAATCTGAAACTACCTCATACGGCAAGTCTCCAGTTTCTTTAAATGACGGTGAAGAGGATCCCACACCAAGTTCTTACTCTACTGGAAATAGACCAAGATCACAGTTTCATAAACCAGACTCAGATTACTTCAGAAGTCCTCAAGATCGCAAGGCTGCATCAAAGTTGGTTTCAGACCCCAAAAGGTTTTCAGACGAGGGAAATTCGAATTCATCTTTTAAAGAACAAGCATTTACCTCATCTCCATACAGTTCTTACACGGCTAGAACCAGACCAAGGTCTCCGTTTGAGACTCCAGCTTCATATCGATCTGAAAATTTACAAACTAATAAGGTGGCGGCTGATCAAGTAGTTTCAAAGCTGGGTTCTGACCCCAAAAGTTTGTCATACGAGGGAAATTCGAAATCTCCTGTTAAAGAACAACCATCTATTGCAGCTCCTTCAAAATTTAAAACTTCTTCGTTGAAGTCACCAGTTTCTTTAAAAGATGGTGAGGAGGAATCCATACGAAGAAGTACTTACTCTACCGGAAATAGATCAAGATCCCAAGTTCAGAATCCGAACAAAAGTCCTCAACATCCTAAGGGCACTGACCCAGTAGCGGTGAAGCTAGTTTCAGACGAAATTAAAGAACCTGTGTTTCCAAGCAGTCCCTACGCAGCTAAAACGAGGCCAAGGTCTCAGTTTGATAATCCGAATTTATACCGAGGTGAAAATTTGCAAAATAGTAAATCAACTGATGAAGTATTTTCCAAGTTGGATTCCGAAGCTGCCAAGACGTCATCAGCAAAGGAACAACCATCAACCTCATCTGCAAATGTGGTTGCTGCATCAGGAGGTGGTTTGAACAAACCAAGTTTAAGTCGAGAAACATCGAGAGAGAAAGCTAGCCATGTTCATCCTAAGCTTCCAGATATCGATGACCTAATGGCTCAATTAAATTCCATTCGTACCAATCGTAAATGAATTACAGGTACGTCTAGCATATATTGGTTGTATGAGTTGAGTTTTCGAGTGTTACTATTTTAGTTACAGATTTATTTTACAGGGTAAGTGATTATTTGATTGTTAATTTTTTTTAGGATGGAATGTATAATAATGTAGGGTAATCTTGTATTTACTCAAGATACATTAGTGAGATTATTTGGACTAGTATTAAAACATAGTATGGATCTCTCTAATAGCGTGGGAAATTGTTATTTACCGGAGACATTGATGATTATTTGGACTGAAATATTTGTTTGTTTTATTCATATGGTATATTTTGGAATTAGGCTAGATTTCATTTTTCTCTCTATTATATATATAAATCAGTAAGAAAGTTAAACTTTAGCCGTCTCTATTTTAACCCTAAATAGTTTAGGCTTTAGTTTGGTTTGTGAATTTTTTTTATTTGTTGAAAAATTTACAACTTATTAAGTTATTTTTATTTTCAAAAATCCAAAAAAAACACCTTTTTGTTCACAAGATTTTTTTTTAAAAATATTTTATCGGAATAAGTATTTTAAAATAAGGGTATTATATTAGAGATATCCACACTTATCCCACCAGTTTTAAGTACTTTGAATACTCATGTTTCTTCCCAGTCACGGACTCCATTTATTATTTTCTAAATCAAGCCTTCCATTTCTATTTATTTTTTAAAAAGTTTGTACTTTTCAAGTCGTAGGTTGGGAGATTTTTTTCGAAAGTACCATCGATTTTGTTTTTTAAGATGAATAAAACTAGATTAATGAGTGATTTTTTTCTGTTAGACTGAGTAACCATGGTCTCGCATTACCATGGTCTCGCATTACGTTTGTCTGGTCTTGCATCGTACTTTGTTAGTCTCGCGTAATAAATAGAGAGATGCGAGACCATACAAGATGTAATGGAGAGATGTGAAACCATGCATGATGAAATAAGAGATGTGAAACCAGACATGATAAAGTGGAGAAAGGAGAGACCAAACATCATGAAGTGAAAATACAATGCATGATGAAGTGAGAGATTCAGGACTATGTATGATGAATTCGAGAGACACGAGATCAAACATGATGAAGTGGAGAGATGCGAGACCAAGCATGATAAAGTGGAGAGATGTGAAATCAAGCATGATGAAGTGCAGAGATCATGCATGATGAAATGGAGAGACTACGCATGATAAAATAGAGAGATGCAAGACCATGGATGATGAAGTCGAGAGATGCGAGACCATGTTTGATGAAAGTGAAGAGACCAGACATGATGGAAGTGGATAAACCAGAAATGATGGATGTGGAGAGATCATACATGATGGAAGTGGGGGAACCAGACATGATGGAAATGGAGATACCAGACATGATGAACTAGAGAGACCATACATGATGGAAGTGGAGAGACCAGACATGATGAACTGAAGAGACCATGCATCATGGAAGTTGAGAGACAATACATGCGGGAAGTTGATAGATCAAGCATGCTTAAGTGGAGATATAAAAAATGAAGTGATAAACTAGATATGATGAAATAGAAAGATGTGAGACCAGACATGATGAAGTGGAGAGATGTGAGACCAGACATGATGAAGTGAAGAGATGCGAGACTAGGCATGATGAAGTCGAGAGATGCGGGTTCAAGCATGATGAAGTGAAGAGACCATACATGATGAAATAGAGAGACCATGCATGATAAAGTGGATGCGAGACCAGGCATGACGAAGTGGATGTGAGACCAGACATGATGAAATGGAGAGATGGGAGACCATGCATGATGGAAATAAAAAGACCATGCATGATGGAAGTAAAGAGACCATGCATGATGAAAGTGGATATATCATGCATGATGAACTTGGAGGGACCATGCATGATGGAAGTGGATATACCAAGCAGATGAACTGGTGATACTAATTATAATATCAGTGGATAGACCAAGCATAATGAACTGGAGAGGACCAGATATGATGGAAGTTAAGAGACTAAGCATGATGAAGTGGAGAGACTAAGTATGATGGATCAAGAGATCATGAAGTTGGAGAGATGTTAGACATGCACTATTTGATAATAAGAGATGGGAGACGAGGGTTACTAGGTCTGACGATTTTTTCTAAAAGATATCTTTCATTGATCTAGTTTTGTTCATCTTTTGAAAGGAAATGGTACTTTCAGATTTTTTTACCGACATACGGTTTGAAAACTACAAATTTAAATTTAAAAATAAAAAGTAAAAAAGAGAAGGTTTTGTTCAAAGAAGGACAAGATAGTTACTTTTGGTTTTTTAGCTTGTTTAGACACCAAAATCATTTATAAATATAGTCAAAATCATTTATTATTACGTAAGAGCCAATTAATTTGTCTAATTACCACATTATATCTAGTTTTTTTAATATCTCAAATACACTTAGTAAATATTACCAAATTAAGTAATCTGATTAAATGCAAATGAGATTTTTTTTTTTTATATTTTCTCTCTTATTTCTCATACTCTTTGTAAATCGGTTGATTTGATGGATGAAGAACGTTTAATGAAATTGATGAATTATAATAAAACAAAAAAATAAAATTAACGTTTTGTTTTTTTTAGAGTTTATAGAATGCAAGTTTACGTAGTTTCCAACCAAATAACCATGCACCATTGCCTTTTTGGATTATGAGTTTTCTTGTTAGAATCTATTGTTATTTGAAAAAAACAATTGTTTGTAAACTTTTGAAACATGTTTTCGTCAAATCATCATATAGATTCCGACAATAAAACTCAAAATATATGGTTATATAAACTTTAAAAAAGCAACATGATATATACAAATGAAGTAGGCTTAGAATGACTAAGTTAGAGGAAATTTTATCCTATAATTTTTACCATGATTACAATTCACGACTAAGGTCTCGTGACATAGAATGTTGTGTACGAGACTACTTTTAATTTTTATTCAAATTTTATATTTTCACCAATAAAAGTAGGACCTATGTACATGTTGATTGGTTATATATCCTTTAAGACTTAAATTTTTTGGATCAATATGCATAAGAGATGTATATTTTAATGGACCCGTAAAATGTTCACTCGGAGATTCTGAATATGGACATATTTGCTGCTATTTTGGAGTGTTTGATATACGATCATATTAATCGTTTTCAACCATCACACTCAGAGGGTTACTTTTTCTATATGTCACGGATCCGTACTTGGGGTACAACAATTTATCAACCCAAAATAAATTATTTTATTTGAGCATTCAGTTTGATAGATTGATGTTTTATAGTATACTGGTTGAGGGAGTACATACTTTTAATTTTTTATTTATTATACTAAATTTTTAAATTAAAGTATATAGGATAATACATGTTGTATTCAAACCATACAAATATTTGCAGATGTTAAAACTATTGATATATTTAACATGGTTTGCTACATCAATAAATGAATAGATAATATGGAATCATACATCTTTGATCTTGTATCTCGCAAGTATGGTCATGTCTAGCTTGCAACTTGTTATATAAGAAATAAATTGGTTATATGGGTTAAAAATGTTGATATGTATAGAATGAAACGACTCAGTTTACTAAACAGACCGAACATATTCTACCAATAATATAAAAGAGAATATGAGTGTGAAAAGATTACGACATCATAGCCACAAACAAAGATTATGATAGCTTACAAGCAAAACAATATGGTGCATTGTATCAAATGTTGACCAAGACAAATATATCTCAGTCTGGGAGTAACCGATACAAACGATTCACCAAGAGAATATGTGTACTAGTTATGCAAAGGTTATCAATTTGTACACTAACAAAACCAATATGTTGCTCGAGTAAATAAATGAGAGGTTATCGAATGTGATAAAGATACGTGAGCAATAACAATCTTATATTGGTCGTAATTAGTTTGTTTTATTTTGTACATATAATTTTGTTTTATACGTGTATTATGCTAAGTTAAAATGTTATTATGTAGGGATATTATGTTATATACAAAGTTATGTACGCTTATTCTAATATATATCAGTTTTCTTATTGCACACCATATTTTTTGAAAACGTTGCCGATCTGTAATTATACTTTCACACAAAACTTGCAAAGATCATAATAGTTGTGGCGGATCTACGTTGGGGCCCGGGGCCGTAGGCCCCCTTACCTAAAATATACCTTTTATATTTTTTTAAGGTAATAATATAATATTAAAATAAAAGTTATACGCCCCCTTACCTAAATTATACGCCCTCCTACCTAAAATATATATTTTATATAAATAATATTAAAGTAAAAATTTAAGAAAATAATTGTTTTTTAGGAATGTTATAAATTTAAAGTAAAATTTTAATTTAAAAATTATTATGTTGACTATTTTTAATAAACTTTTTAGATTAAAAGTCTGAGGCGTTAAAAATTTTAATTTAAAAAATCTTGGATTATGGCTATTTTTAAGGGAAAATTTAAGTAAAAAATCTTGAATATTTTAAAAGAAAATTTAAAGTTGGTATTTATAAATGGTTGGATGTAGTCTCGGGCATCTCAATCTCTAGAATATTAGAACTCTTGATTGATTTTGTAAGTATTCTCATTCTTTTTTGCGATAATATGTTTTGATTTTATATTCGTTCAATCTTTCTATTTCTAATTAATTATGTTTTATCTCTTACTTTGATTTAGAAAAAGATAATGAATTGCTGCTTATGAACGAGAGAGACGATATTTAAATCAAAGAAAAGGGGAAAAAGGAAGAACACGATCCGATACGTCCCAATTTATTTTTTCAAGGTATGTATGTTTTTTTGTTTTCTTTTGAAATTTTATTATTATTTTGATCTTAAAACACTTGATAATCAATATTTTTTTCTGATCTGATTTGTGGTCACTTAGGAAAGTAAAAATAGATTTACATAGTTTTAGATAGCAAAGTTTTATTTACTGAAATTATTTTATTATTGATTTTAATTTTTAATCTGTTTAAAGACAATATATATGGAAATATTTGTTTTTTTTAAAAATAAAATTATATATTTATATTATAAATATCTTTTATATAACCAATTTTTATTTATTTTCATCTATTTTTCAAAAATATATATTTTTATAACAAATTTTAAAATTTACTTTTAATGTAAATTTTAAAATATCTTTTTAAAATATTAAATTTGGTTTTGTTATATTTTATTTTATTTTATATATCTTTTAAAAATAATATATATTAAGATACATTAAGATTTATTGATGTAATAATAACATATTCTAATAAGATATTTTTATTTGTAGACTTAACCGGAGTTTTCAAGTTACATGGTTCGAAAAATATCAATGGTTGGAATTACATGGTTCGAAAAATATCAATGGTTGGAATTACATGGTTCGAAAAATATCAATGGTTGGAATACCATAAGGATGCCGCATTTTGTTTAGCCCCCCTTACTTCAATTCCTTACATTCCTAGATCCCTATATCATATTTTTTTGTTAGAAATATTTTTGTGAATTCTGTTATGATATAATTTATAACTCCCCACTTTTTATATTCATTATCTTAGATCATGTTGGAATTCTACAATTCTACAAAATTTAACAAGTTATTATCATGAAAATGTTTCAAATACTTATTATCAACTAAATTAAATCACTAAAAGACTAACTAAAATTATAAAATTATAATGAAAAAAAATTATTTCAAAAATTGAAATTTGATTTCGAGTGAATTGGTGAAAATTTCATACCATAAAGATTATAAATGTAACCCAAAAATAATCTAATCTAACTAGAAAAATTTAAAATCATTTTAAAATTTTAAATAGAGAGTTACTATTTAAGACTCATTCTACAAATCTATTATGGATAAAAAGATATATCTTTTTAATAAACTTGGTACTTAAAATACCCTTATATATAAAATAAGGCTGTACACATTTTCTTTCATTTATTTTTTTTAATTTTTAATTTTAAGATTTCATATTTTTAAAAATTTTATTTTTTTAAGACGAACAAAACTAGGCTCATTGAAAAACATTATATTACTTAAAAATATCATTGGATTAATATAATGTTATTTATTTATTTAACTATTACTTAAAATTAACTATTATTTCATATTTTTGAATTAAAATTTCCTTAAAAATACATACTATTCCAAAATAAACTATATAAATTAACCCATATACAACAATTCCTATGTCTTTATGAACCATATATAATTATTAGGCATGGGCATTTTAACTGGAACAGAAAGATCCGAACCGAAGTAGATTTGGTTCTTTCATAATACCCGAATGGTTCCAGTTTTCAATTACCCACGGTTTTCGGAACCGAACGAAGAACCGTGGGTACCCGTTATGAACCGAACCTATGTATTAAGATTTAATTTTGAATTGTTTTAAAGATATATTTTATTTTTCAAAGTTAGATTCCCTAAATTTGTCTTTTATGATTGATCTCTAATTATTTTCTATTTAATAAATGATTAAATACTTTATTCAAAGTGGCAACATATTTATTTACAAACTATTATGCTTATAAACAAAATACCAACCTTTATATAATTTAATAAACTTGATATCATCTCTTTATTTTTTTTATTACTAATATTATTCTTTAATATATTAATATTGAATATTTCTTATATTTGGTATTTTTTCTTATAATTTAACATAGTTTTATTGTTTTAAAGTGTAAAAAGAGTTTTATATACGTTGATATTGCAAAGCATTTAAAGTATCCAAAACTACCCGATTAGAACCGAGTTAAGTACCCATACCGAACCGAATTAAATTTATTCGGTTCCTAAATGGGTACTAGTTTTAAAGAACCGAAAGAACCGAGAACCGAAGAACCGAAGGCCCATGCCTAATAATTATTTAGTATACAATTTCTATCAATGAAAAAATTAAGATATATCAAATTAACAAATTAGCAAATTAGGATCTCCAACTTCTAATATTAAAAAAGCTAAAAGACTTTTCTGATATTCAAGTAATGAAATTGACACAAAGAGAAGACAATAAAACTTATTTCTAAGGTCTTTAGTTCTTAAGAAATGTACTCATGTGATTTTTGTTATTGGAGGTCTCCGATTGTAAAAGTCTAGGAATGCACAAACCACCTGCAATCAACAAAATCTATTTATCTATAGTAAAATTTGAGCTTCTCCTAGTTAGTTCTAGAGAGAAGGGACAATTCAAATGAAGCTTTAACATTAAGAATGAAGAAAAAAGAAAATTACCCTTTTAAACCCAAATTAGCTTTACAACAAGCTACTCACCCTATATAGCTAATAAGTCAATTTTCTAAACTCTAAGTAAGCATAGTTCTATAGAAATTAGTCATCCTGAATATAGCTAATAAGTTAATTTTCTAAACTCTAAGTAAGCATAGTTTTATAGAAATTAGTCATCGAGAATTCCATTGTTATGAAAAAAAGAAAAAAGAAATAAGTGAAATAGAGCTTTAATATATAAAGCAAATGTGATAATCATAGTAAATGTCATAATCATAGTAACTAAATCAGACTTCTTTAAACCCTAATTGATGGTAAGTTTGATACAAATAAGCCATAGCAAAGCACTAGGTACCCTATTTTAGGATAAAAGGGACATGAAACCAGAATTTTTTGGTTTAACTGTTCAAACACTATATTAGAGGGAGAAGGGGTTCTGGTTCGGTAAATCGATCTTTGACACATAACAGCAAACTTCCTAACCCTATTAACCCTATTGAAATAGAATTAAAAATTGATCGAAAACCCCGAGTAAGCATAAAACCAATAGAAAATCCAATTACCAATTTAAAAGCAACCAACTTAACGATTTGTGTTTTCGTCGATAGAGAGAGAGTCTATTGACGGCGACGGAGCAGATTTCATCGTCGAAAGATTCGGTTGAGAGAGAAATGTCGATGTTGTTGTGAGAGAAATTTAAGTTGGGAGAAACGTCTTTAGGAATGAGAGAAAGAGAGAGTGTGAGGCTAAAGAGTGAGAAATTAAAGCTTAATGTTTATTATTTGGGGCTTAATTGTTTTGTTTTAGGACAATTACGTTTTTTTCCAAAAGGGATGGATTTATTTGTAAAATGGTTTTTTAGGTAGTGCGGATAAACAGAAACACATATCACCTCATTATATGTCTCCCTTTTATTATTAAAAGTTGAAAAATCTAACGTCTGTATTGGTTTGGCTTGATGGTCTGGATAGAATATCACTCTCATCGAGATTGCTAGAATACCTTATTTTTAATACCTTATTAAACTATTATGAAAAAAGGTATTCTAAAATACCTTATTTTTAACAATTTTGTTTATGTGGGGCTTAGGAATCCATTATATTATGTATATAATATATTTAATATTAAATAGTAATAAATAGATTTTACTCTAATAGAAATAATTAATAGATTTTACTCTAATAGAATTAATTAAACCGAGAATCGTTTATATAATATTATTTAATATTGTATCTTTAATACTCAACTACACTTAATTTGGAATTGATTTTTAATGGGTGAAACTATTTCTCCCATAAAATTTATTATTTCCTCCATCATTCATATTGAAATTTCAGTTGAGAGAAATCGTGTTTCTTCGGAAGAAAAGAGAGCGTGAGGCTAAAGAGTAAGAAATTTGGGCCTTAATGTTTTTGATTTGGGGCAGAATTGATTTGTTTTAGGATTTTTTTGGCAATAGGACTGGATTTATTTGTAAAATGGGTCTTTTTGGTAGGACTGAGTAAATAGAAACACATATCAACCTCATCATATAAATATCCCAGAGTTAAAAATTTAACGTCTGTCTTTGTTTGGTTGGATGGTCCGGAAAGAATACCAATCTTATCCAAGATCGTTAGATCGAGCCTCCTGACAAGAAACGGATTCAGCATTAATAATTGATTAAACTATTAATACGATAAAAGGTATTCTAAAATACCTTATTTTTAACAATTGGTTACAATTTTGTTTATAGGCATAAATATATTTAATAATAATAAATAAATTTTACTCTAATATGAATAATTAAGTCGAGAATCATTTATATTATATGTACATAAATATAATACATTTAAAGAGATGGCAAAACTATTAGAGAAAGTAATTATTACTTAAATTTTATATAAAATAAATAAATCAATTTGACTAGTATAAAATAATATAAAATAAATAAATCAATTTAAAGAGATGGCAAAACGAATTATATATTCGTTTATATCATATATATATATATATATATATAATTTATTTTTGGATATATATAATATAAATAATTTATTGATTGAATATATATAATATAAATAGATATATTGATTTAAAAATACAATAATATAGCCTCAATCTCAATGTGACTGAATTTTTTAGATTTTTTTTTCCAAATCATCAAAAGAGAAGTTTAATTTAATTGAATAATATGAAATTATTACGGGAAGCCGAATATAATATATTAGAATACTGAAATTATTAAAGTATTATATATATCATTCGATATGATTCCTTTTGGTCGTAGAATGGTTTCAATCGTATGTAATATACAGATTTGATAACTAAAAAATAAGTAAATGTACTCACTCACTAATATATATGTAGGTTTTTATATATGTAACTTTGAATTCGAGTTATAATTTTATTTATTTATTTAACATCATGTTTTTCATTTTGTCCACATGGTTTAATTTATTTAATTACAATCTCCACAATTTTTAATTTTATTAAAATCTTCTTATTCTTCCTTTTATCATTTTTTTTAATTTATTCAATTAAAATCCGTGTCTTCTTTAATTTATGTTTTTCATTTCTCCTTCTTTTTAAATTTATTTAATTAGAATCTCCTTGATAAACAATTATCCATTAACTTTTAAATCAAATCAGTAATATAGAACAATTGAAGAAGACAAAGATAAAGAAAACTTCAATTTTAAGAGGGTTAGATTATACCAAATAAAATCCAAACAAATTATTGCAAAAAATTGAATAAAAAAATTAAGAACACTTACATAATAAACGAAGTTCTATCTGTGGTTCTAATCTTAAAGAGATTGAGATGCAGACGCGGACTACATCTTCCAATTAAAAAATATTTTAACTTAAAATTTGCTTTAAAAACCGCTATTATCCAAGATTTTAATTTAAAATTTTACTTAAAACTAACTATTATTTCATATTTTTGAATTAAGATTTCCTTAAAAATACATACTATCCCAAAATAAACTATATAAATTAACCCATATTCAATGGTGAGCTGGGGCGAACACCTGAAATAAGCATAAATCTACCATTAGTCTTCTATTTCGAATTTTTATTTTATATTTATTATATTCTCCATGCAATATAAACATGATTCTCCATGCAATTATACAATCCAAGTGTGACTTCTGCATCATTTGAAAAATTAGGCTCGTACCTAAATTGTGGGTTTAAGGCATATGCGGCAGCATGTAGGTCTCGATGCATTTGATAATCCCACTTTTCATCAATAATATCCCATATATCTTTGTATTTTCACAAATCACAGTCAATTGTTTTTTGCAATATCTTCTTTCGCATTATCCATTGCTCCGTATAAAAAACTCATGGCTGAAATTTATTCTGAATCGACCAATCTTATGACACCAATTAAAGTTTTTGTAGCCTTCAAAGAATATACTAGACATTTCCAAAAGTTTGGGTCTCTCAATATTTTTTTTTACCATCTTACCTTCATATTTTTTGGCCCAAATAGAATTATTCCACCGGTTGGAACTAACCATTTTTTCCAATTGTTTCTTGCATTAAAGCATGCTTTGTAATGTAAGATTTGCGGTTGCAAATCGTGTTGCAGCTGAACGAATTAACTCTCTTTTTGTAATTTTTCTCATCAAAGCTAGCACCCACCAGTGTCCATAAATAAAATTACTAATTTGTTTAGCCTTTCGATAAGCATTTGCAAGTGGAGGCAACTTGTAAATCTTCTCAAGCATTAAATCGATACAATGGGCAGCACATGGTGTCCAATATAAAGTTTTTTTTTCTCCATTAACATTTGTCCCGCTTTTTTATAAGCGGTCACAACTTGCACAACATGCTCTTCTCCTACTTCCTCAACAATATCATCTAATAATTTGAAAATCAAATCTGCATCTTTGATTAAATTTCTTGCATCAATGATTTAAAAAAATAGTTCATTCTGGAGAATTAACTAAAAAATTAAGCAATTGACGACCTCTAATATTTGTCCACCCATCAGACACAATAGTCACACCCATACTTCGCCAAGTTTTCTTAATGTTTTAAATCATAGAGTTTGTAGAATGTAACTCATCTTTTAAAATCCAAGTAGACAATTCATAACTAGATGGTATTTTTAAACCACGTCCAAACATATCAATAGATCAAAGCATATTAGCAAAAGAAGGGTTGTTCGCTACATTAAACGATGTAACATTTTCAAAAACAAATTCGTCTGATATCCAAGCATACTTGATTTCTTTGTTCTTTGATGTTGGATAGAAGTTTGACATTTGTCTCACTATCTTGTATATCATCATTTGGAGTCATGAATCTATCCATTAGACTTCTAACTCCTCGAATAGAATTTCTAATAGGGAGAATTTGATGTTCAACATCTGATCCTCTATTGACCAAAGATTCAAAATTGTATTGGCTTGTTTGCCTTAACACAACACCTTTCTTCATATAAGCTTTTATTTCTTCTCGGACTTCAGGTGGCACATTCTAACAAGCTTTTTTACATGCAAGATGATTATTCAATCTTGTCACCCTTCCTTTGATAACCTTCCTACAAAATTTGTATTCTAAATAAAGATAACCTTTTTTCTCTTGCATTTGGACTTTATCTCCATACTTCCAAGCCGGGTCTTTTCTATTTTTACCCGACATTTCCTAAACATATATTTTATAAAATCTTAACAGACTCACAGTTAACATTTTAGTATCAAATTCAGGATACACATCATTAGTCCAACGTTCAACATCACCAAAACTTCTTAAAATTTGACTCATTTGTAAAACTCTAATCATATCAATTAACTCCAGTATAGGGAAACCACAAAATTGTTTGACTTGATTGTTAAACGACTCAACTGGAGTAGACACCATAAAACCATACATCTTGCCTTTAAAAAAATCACAAGCATATTTTTCGGGAGATAAATTGTCACAAAAACTTTCAACATTCTCACCTCTTTGTTTAATAAAATCATCCATATACTGAATAAATAAATTCTAATTAACAGCATATGCACATCTTTTAAACAGTTGAACCATAGTATCCTTAAACGATATCGATGCAGCCATTAAACAATGCCTCAAATTATTTAAAAGATGATAAATACATTATACATGATGGAAATCTGGAAATATACAACACTAACAATACCTAAATGACGATCAATAATAAATGTGATTTACCGATCCGCAAAATGGGGTTTGAACATCTCTAAAAACCATAACCAATTCTCAGTATCTTCAGACGAAACAATACTAAATACAACAGGAAAAATACTTGCAACAAATATATACAAGATAATATATCATAAATGACTGAATAAAAGAGGTTTCACATCTATAAATTTACTTATAATGTACTTATAACACCTACCATATTAGACATAAGTGTTTCGCATCTATCAAGTTACTTATACATTAATTTTTCACATCAATTATACTATACATGTGTGTTTCGCATCTACTACTTTACTGATACTCAAATGTTTTGTGTCTATCAAGTTAGTTATACCAAGGTTTTGCATCTAGTATATTATAATCCAAGCATGTTTTCGAATATAAGGTAAGAAAGATAACATCTATCACAATACAAAACAAAAGATAACAAAAACTCACCATTATTACCATTTTTAGCTATGCCAGATAGCAACATCCCTTTATATTTCCACGATAAAAAAGTTCCATCAATAAATCAAACTTGACAATAAGAACTGAAACCATAAAGACAAGAACCGAATGCTACGAAACAACGCTTGAAAATATTGCTTTCCAAAGAATACTCTAGTATGTAATCATTGCTGTTATCAAGAATCTTCAATATCTTAAAATAATTTTAAGTAATTTATACGAAGTAGAACTATCTCCATATACAGACCTCTTAGCTTTCTCTAAAGCAAGCTATGAAACACAGTAGAAATATCTAAACCGCTATCATTTTTTAAAAATGATTTCACGCTTGTAACTGTAACATCTACTCTCCTCTTAACACAATCACGTATATCGTTCGCAATCAAATCCAATGAAATGATTATTATTATCTTTGCTAAAACCAATCCCATATGTATGAGTTCATACATACTTTTTAATAATAAAAAAACCAGTATACTTCTCTTGTTTAGCATATAATATCCAAGGACAGCCATTTGAATCTTTTTTCATGCAATAGAAAATTACTCTTTGTTTATTGTTATTCAAATATTTAAAAGTAAAACCTTCTTGTAAAGCTAACCGACTAACATCTAATCTTAAACCTATTGCACCCTCTTCAAAAACCTGTCCAACACCACTAATTTCATTAACCCAACCAACAATACCAAATGCTTTGTGATTGTGACAAATAACATTAACACCAATAGTTTCACGAGTTTCTCCCACAAACAATGTCTTTATTTGAAGCTTCAAATATACTTTGAGAAGTTTCTTTAATATTATCACCAACAACAACATCACCTTCAACTTTAATAATAACAGTCGAAACACTCAAATATCAACAACCGATACCAAAGCAATTAAATCACCATCATAGCCTAAGATAACGTTTTATAGATCACCACAAGAGTATCTTAATTTGAATTTACCCCGAACCAACGTATCATATCTACTGATTTTTTTTAACAATATCTTCAAACTCAACAAACACACCAAGATCACAAATTGCAAGCTCTCCATTTAGTTCTAAAATACATAATCTACTACTAGACATGACGTACATGTATTATATAAAAAAATAAACAGGTTTTGAATCTGTCATTATAGTAAAAAATATATATGTTTTGCAGCTATCAGTAGATAAAAATACAAATGTTTTGTAGCTAGCACTAAATATGTTTGGGATATACTAGTACAAGGAATACATATGTTTTGTATCTATCAGTGGAAAACAATACAAGGGTTTCGCATCTATCTGTAAGGACGTTTTACCTCTATCAAAATAATGTTTTACATCTACCATTCCAGAAAAAAAAACATGTGTCGCAACTATCATTACGTACAAAACAAAACACGTTTCGTATCTCCTATAAATAAACCCAGAAACGTGTTACACGAACAGATGTTTCAAAAACACATACTGTAGAGTAAAAATCAACGAAACATTAACTGTAATGCGGCAAATAAACTACATTAGCACATTCGAATTCAAAAAATAGCTAGTAAATTCGAATTTCCAGAATACGTAAAGAACGAAAACAGATCTAATCAAAACAGATGTTTCGAACTCAAATTCGACTTTCCAAACACACATAAATCCAGTATCTTCGCATAATCAGTTAAAAACACAATCAAAATCATACGAAAATAAAAGAAAAATAAGAAATCGAGTAAAAAATTTGATCATCACCTATAATAAAAAGCATTGCTTCTCATATATAGAAGAAAAAAATTGAGAAAAAAGGTGAAGTACGGTTGTCAGAAGCTTTTATATAAGTGAGTATGGGTATTTAAGGTATTAGTGGGTATTTAATAATAAATATTTAACCAAAACAGATCTTTCTCAAAAAAACATGAAAATATAGATCTTAAGTGAATAATAGTTAGAGTTTTGGATCTTAAATGATACTTAAACCCATTATTTAATTTTGATATTAGGTTGAACTAAATTCTTCTCTTCAAAAGAGATAAGATATAAATAGATATTTAAATGGGTGATATTATTATAGTGTTATTTTCCTTAAGGTACACCAGTCCAATAAAAATTCTGGTCTAGTGGGCCTGATTTTGCCTAATTCTTAAAAAGTACGTTTAATTGTATGATAATTCTATAAGAGGCATTTTATTTTCTTATTGGAAAATTTATCCTTGATTTACGTTAACCCATATATGATTATTGAATGATCTGGTAATATATTATTAGGGTTTTCTTAATCATAGATATATACTGTCGAATCATATTATAGATTAACATGTTTTTGTTGTTGAATTAAACCTGATTTCCAAATTATTTTCAGATTACTAATCGTATATTATTCAGATTATTGTCTAGTGATGCTTTATGTATGTGTTTAATTTAGATACAGATTCCATGGTTGATGTTATAGCTAATTGTTAAGTGTAATTGCCTATTTTATATGGAATAAAATGTTAGTTCAATGTTATACTTATGTGCATATTGAGCTTCTGATATATCATAAAACTGTATCATAAACTGTTAATTGAATGTCACCTTACTACTGTTACTTCTCTAGGTTAGATTTAAGTCTGCTATTTAACCAGAAAGAAACCTTACTACTGTTACTTCATGTCTACTTACTACATTTTCAGTTTTTAAGTTTGCTATTTAAGTCTGCGGTTTTTAACTCTGCTATTTAAGTCTGCAGTTTGTAATTTTGCAGGGTTTCAATATGTCGACTACATTTGCAATTTTTAAGTATAATAGAGACACTGCTGTCCAACCATTATATTCTTTTGCTAATTTATAAGGTATGTTTTATTATGTTTTAGATATATGAATGGATTTGGATAAAGATAATATTAGTCTTTAGTTCGATTGTGGTAATATTAAGAACGAGTTGTTGTTAAGGGAAGATGATTTTATGTCGATGATTGGTATTGTTCAATAATCATGAAACTTCCAAGTGGAGATACATGTTCTTCTTAATGGTGGCAATCATATTAGTTTACGGAAAGATCCATTTTCTACTACACGTCAAAGTAACAATGTTTTAGACTTACCTTTTAGTGGCGATACTTTGAATACTGGTTTTTTTAATGACAACACTAAAGAACTTGCCACAAAGTCTTGGCGTACTAAAATATAAGGTGTTGGTCAGGTTTTTAATGGTGGATATATTGAGTTTCGGCATTCACTTTCAAAGTTTGCGATAGAAAATGGGTTTACATTTAATCATGACCGTAATACAAAGCGTCAAATTGGTGCTTCTTGTGAGTTCAAGAAATCAAAAAACTGCCCATGGAGGATATATGCTTCTATTGATATTCCTAATGATTCTATAGTTGTTAGAAAATATGTAAGTGAACACACATGTTGTGTTATTTTGAAGAACAAACCAAATAAACATTTGACGTCTAACATTGTGGTTAATGAAATCTTATCAGAAGTTAAAAGTAATAAAAACATTACTGTTACTGGTATAAAAGATATTCTAAAAACCAGATATGGGTTGGATATTACCTATAAAGTAGCTTGGACAACTCTAGAAAACGAAAGGAGTGAAGTATTTGAAGATAGTTCTACATCTTATGGTTGTATAAAGGGTTATATCAAAGCAATGAAAAATCTAGATCTGAATAGTGATTTTCAATTGGAAGATAATCGGGATACGTCTGCGTTTAGTAGATATTTCATTGCATTTGGTGCTTGTCTTAAATGATCTGAAAGATGTTTACCCCTTATTCCGTTGGATGAAACATTTTTAAAAGGCAAATACAAAAGAACTCTACTTTTAGCAATATCTATTGATGGAAATCAAGGTAACAAACTTACTTTATTCTTTTTTTATTTTAATTTTACGTGTATTTTTTATTTTACATTCTTATAGCTGTTTATGTTACTTGCTATAAGGTGTTTCAGCAATATTTTATTGGATATATCTGATTTTACATTCTTATGCTAGTTTATGTTACTTGCTACAGGATTTTTCAGCAATATTTTAAATGATTTTATTTGATTTTAAATTTCTTATACTTTCAGCAATATCTAAGAATGTTTATGTTACTTTTTATAGGGTTGTTTCCAATTGCATTTGCAATTGTTGATTCAGAAGATTCAACTAATTGGCTATGGTTTCTGACATTGCTAAAGCCACACTTGTTAGGTCGGAAGTTAACTTTCGTTTCAGATCGAATTATAGTTATTATCACATCTATTCGGACTTTATTTCCTAATTTTTGTCATTCGTAGTGTCTTTACCACCTACTTTTTAACTTAAGAAATTTTCAAAAGATGTACGAGATAAATTAGTTAATAAGTTCACAGAATGTGCTTATGCGCCCACTGAACATCTATTTTTTCAATCTATGGGTGAGTTTATAAAAGAATTTGGAGATACAGTGGTAATGTTTTTAGAATATCTTCATCCGGAAAATTATTCGAATGCGTTCTTCAAAGGTAAAAGATACGGGACTGTTTGTTCATCTGTTGTAGAATCTTTCAATGCGCAAATTAAATATATACGTACCCTCCTTATAATGGAAGTCGTTGACAAGATTCAAATTATTCTTATGATACAAATTGAAGAGTTAAAAGATGGTCCGAGGGTGATTTTGTTATGAGAAGATTTGTTGATAGAGGATTAGGAGGTAGAAGAATATTTGAGTGTTAGATCTAGAGAGAGAAAATGCTAAAAGAGTAGAGAGAGAAAGTCGTACTATTCATCTTGAGATTCGTGAAGCGTGTGTGGTCCTTTTATAGTACAATTGCGGACCCCACACGCTTTAATTTGGTTTAATTACATCTTTTGGTCCCCGCTTTAAGGTTCCTTCCTATTTTGGCTATATCTTTACAATTAATGCATTTCAGCTCTTATACACTTATTTCTATGCATTTCGGCCCTTATACATTTATTTCTATGCATTTTGGCCCTTGTCTTTTATTCTTCCTTATTAGTAGCCCCCCAGTCTTAGTAAAAATCATTTTTCTAAGACTGAATAATTCTCCTGACAGGACAAAATTGTATGTCTTCGAACTTCATGAGTCCCTCGAAAAGTTGCTCCACGAATCCCTTCGAATTATCGAGGCCATGAATTACTTAGGCGAAAAATCGTTCCACAAAACCTCTTCGACATAAAACCTCTTCGGATGGTTTGCAAGCCTCCTCGAATGGTTTGCAAGCTTCCTCGGATGGTTTGCAAGCCTCCTCGAATGGTTTGCAAGCCTCCTCGAATATTTAAAACGGCCTCTTCGAGCTTCTGTTATACCGAGTAGCCCCCTCAATCCTTGCAACCTTTTAAGCAAAATGGTCTTCGGATAAGTATATACTTAGGCGAAAAAGGGTGCTAGGATTGATGATGTCATTACACACACTGATGTCATCAAAAAACGGTACCAATTCTTCTGACATTATTGCCAGAAAACTCTTCGCCTTCCCCTGACAATTTCTGACACAAAACTCTTCACCTTCTGCTATAGCTAGGCGACCAAACAATGTCCACCTATATAGACCATCGTACCCCTAGGCAAACAACATGAAAATGTCCCCGGGCTTCATTTGTCAAGAAAGCCCACTAGTCTTCTATAAATACCAATCTTTTTCTTCATTAATGCAACTTCTGTTCAATTATTTCTAGAGAGATAAAGCTGGCGAACAAGCCCCGTCGAATTCCTGAGTGGTTGTTGATTAGTAAACGGTTCGAAGAGAGGGTTGCTGCTGGTGAAGACGTAAGGCCTCATCCCCCACCATCGACTACAACCTTTTTTGGTGCCTGGCCTCCTTCGAACAACTCGACCGCCATTATACCTCGTGAAGTAGCTCGTCAAAGCTTGCTCAACGAAACAAACCCTCCTAGAGAAATGGGTAAAGAGAGACCACACAAGCATTCATCGGGTTCGAAGAGGAAGAAATCCCATAGAGATAGAAAAGGTTCGCATGATCGAAAACGGGCCAGGGAAGCTCCCCTAACAATTCGAGAACCACCTGCCCCAACTAATGTTGAAAACCTTCCCCAGAGATCTTCAAGTCCTAGAAGGACTTCGAGGAGTCCTCTTCGAAACCCAACTAGTCCTCCTCAAAACCGAAACCAACAACAGAATTCTGGAAGTCCTCCTCGAAATCAAGATCAGCAACAGAATTCTGGAAGTCCTCTTTGAAATCAAGATCGTCACCGTGATGCTGGCAGTCCTCTTCGAAGACATGGAACAGATGTTTCTAGTCTGCCCTCCACGCCATCCATGACCATTCATGGAACTCAATTCTCCCCCTCAAGGACGCTTATTACCGATGAAGACATACGTATCTTACATGAACAAACTTTAGACCCCAAAGTTACAAAACCTCTCAATAAGTCCTTCGGTCAGAAATTGCCCATTATTCCTTCCTCAGGCCCTACGAACGGTGCAACATCTTCTTCGACAATATCCGAGGATCAAGCTCGCCGGATCGCTCCAAAATTGAAGGGGGATGTTGTGCTGCCCTTGGAGTTGGACAGCATCGCTGGCAACAATATTCGGGGAATTGAGAATAAACACATGGTAGCCCTTGCCAACATCAAATATAAATACTTTTCAAGGGAGGAGGAGACGATGCTGAGGGCTCGATGGGGCATCCCCACTTATATCAATATCAGATTTCCTGCTGAGGGAGAAACACCCTTATCTGTGAGGGATCACGAGGTGGTGGTCTACACAGAAATCATGAATTGGGGGCTAAGGTATCCCTTAGACCCCTTTTTTATTGAATATCTCTCGAAGATAGATCTTTGCCCGTCCCAGGTTGGGCCCAATATGTGGTTCACGTTAATGGCTTGCATAATGGCCTCAAGGCTCTCAGGCCAAGAATTTTCTCTGGAGCAAATCATTGGTCTTGCTGGTCTTGCCCGAAATCCTTACTTCCCCTTCTATTCATTGATATTCAATCGGGGGCAAAAAATACTGAAGGATCTGTTGGAGGCCGATAAAAAATGGAGGCAACAGTTCCTCTTTTTCTCTGGCTGCTGGGAGACTGGATCAGAAGCCACTCCTTCGAATCCTCACAAACTTTCACTAAAATGGACAATGAAATGTAAGTATTCCACCAACTTTTACTGTTCGAACTTAACCCTTCGAATTTGATGCTTTCTCTTAAGCCTCCTCGAATACTTGTATGTCTTCGAAGTAATATGCTCCCTCGAATTTGTATGTTGTGTTTGATATTTACTTTCTTGCTTCAGCTATGACTGGAGTGTCCAAAACCTACACCGACTATGTCAAGGGAGCTACCACTACTTTTACAAACCTTCGCTTGTGGGCAAAAGAGCAGTGGGACAATCGCTTTCGCCGTTGTTTTGTTGATGACAACCTGGCTAGGAGTCGACTCTGGAGGCTTAATCCCCAAGATCGTATAAGTATGAGGGGACTGATGACTCCTCCTTCGGAACGGGAAGTGTTAGAGCGATGTAGCCAACAGTATGTCACAATCTATCTGCCCAAGCGCTCTCGCTCACAAAGTCACCTGGATGAACCTCCAGAAGATGAAGTAACACCAACCCAACCAATAAATCCCAAAACATCTACGAACAAACAAAAAGCACACTCTTCGAAGAATGCAGGGGCCTCGAACTCCAATGATCTTCGAACAACTGAAGCCCCCCGAACAAGTGAAGCCCCCCGAACAAGTGTTATTGCTTCAACAAATCCCACTCCTGCTCCCCCTGCCCCCATCCTTCCACCAAAGAAAGATGGAAAGAAAAAAGACTTGAAGGGGAAGGGTATTCTTCTTGAACCCATCGAAGAACAGTCTGAGGGAGGAGAAACTCCTGACAACAATGGAGGGACTAACTTCGAAAGAGAAGTCCATGATGATGCCATTGATGCTGAAAACAGGGGTGGCCAATCACCCAAGGAAACTTCCTACCAATCTTTGCACTCTCCTCTGACTGAGGCTTCTCACCCAACTTCCCTCGAAGACAGTCCAAGGCTGGCTCCTATTCCTGCTCCTCGAACAAACCCTCCACTACTCGTTCACCCAGACGTTGCTTGTGGTAATTTTTCCGAATTTGATTCTGCAGATTTAGGGTCTCCTTCGAGCTCCTTCGAGGTCCACTTGGATGATGAGTTTTCGATGAGCCTGCGGAGGCTGCTGCATACTTCAGTGAATCGAGGAAAGAGGATGCGCCATCTTGAAAAGCGTAAAAATTACTACAAGTTCAAAGCATCACTAGTAGCCTCTCAACTCGAGGAGGCCAAGAAGGAGTATGCAGTGATCGAGGGCCAAGCTGATGCCTTATACGAGCGTCTTTCTGCCTCTGAGAATTATGTAACAATGCTAGAGAGGTGTTGCCAGCAAGAAAGGGATTTGTACAAGGAGAAGACTGATGCCCAGGAGCTGATGATATCTGAATACAAAAAGGGGCATCGCAAGGCTTGCGATGGATTCGAGCAGTGCACTGAGGCTCTTC
Source organism: Limnanthes douglasii subsp. nivea (assembly GCA_036936605.1). NCBI lineage: Eukaryota > Viridiplantae > Streptophyta > Magnoliopsida > Brassicales > Limnanthaceae > Limnanthes > Limnanthes douglasii. Next base: position 28,268,485 of record JAUPFV010000004.1, read on the forward strand.
GAAAAGTAGTTGGAGAACGCGATAACTTGGAGAAAAAGATCAGAGGCTTCCCAGTAGAAATTGAAGAAGCGAAAGAAAAGGCTGCGGATGCCTCCGCAGCAACATGTTTGAAGACCTTACAGGCCCGCGATGCTGCTACTCGAGCTGGCTTGTTGACCCAGATATATGCCGAGCACCCTGAATATGACCTGGGGCCTTTTTGGAAGCTTGTCCCCCCAGAACTTCGCCCTCCCCAAATAGTTGTAAGTGAGAGTGAAGACTCAGAGGGTGAGGGGAGTGATACCTCGAAAAATGCCGATTGAGTAAAAGTACTTATGTAATTCTGTTTTTTGTACATGGCCTAAAAAAGGCCTCTTTTTGTAATGACTTGAACTTGCTGTGCTACTTTAACTGTGTAAGAGCACTGAATATTTGATTTGTCAATGTACTGTATTTGGAACAAGTTCATAATGATTAGCAGTTAGATAAATCGTTCTTCGAATTATGAGTTTATTGGCCCTTCGAATAATTAGCACTTGGATAAAGTCACAAATTTTATCGGCCTTCGAACAACTAGTGTTAAGGTTATAATAAGGCCATCGAACTCCAAAATTTATTAGCCTTCGAATTTCAACGTGCTTGGCCTTCGAACAATTTGTACTTAAATAAATTTAACAAGTTTTATACTTGCAATGTCATCAGCCCTTCGAATAATTGGCCTTCGAATAACTTTTGATGTTTTTAATAAGGTCTTCGAATTCCGACTTATTTGGCCTTCGAACAATTCGTACTTTAATAAATTTAACAAGTTTTATACTTGCAATAAAGTCTTCGAATTCCAACTTACGTGGCCTTCGAATAATGTTTAGGGTCTCTGAAAACAATTGTAGGGAACCACTGTTCTGATTCACAACTGAGAGTTGTTTCGAGGCACACCCTATTGTGACCCGAAGAATAGTTCGAAGGTCCCAAAACATCGTGGCACACCTTAATATGACCAGATGAATAGTTCGAAGGTCCCTAAATATCGTGTCACACCTTAATGTGACCCGATGAATAGTTTATAATGATGCTAAAAAATAGCACGAGGGACAATAATTCGAGGCACATGTTACTGTGGCTCAAAAAATAATTCGAAGAGCAGCAATTCGAGGCACATGTTACTGTGACCCAAAAAATCGTGTGAGGGACAACAATTCGAGGCACATTTTACTGCGACTCAAAAAATAGTTCGAAGAGCAGCAATTCGAGGCACATGTTACTGTGACCCAAAAAATCGTGTGAGGAACAACAATTCGAGGCACATGTTACTGCGACTCAAAAATAGTTTAAAGGCAAAGAAACTTTGTATTGAAGGGGATCACTGAAAACCTCATTAAAACCTTCCTGTGCCCAACAGGGTAGGAAAGAGTGTGTCCTCACCAAAAAATTTCCCAAGGGATACATAGAAAATGAAAAGAAATACAATGTCATCTCCAAACTTTGCTAATCGAGGTACAACTTTAAATGCTCAATATTCCAAGGTAAGCGGAGATATCGTCCATCTTTATCTTTCAACCGATATGTGCCCGGTTTTATCCTTTCGGTGACCTCATAAGGGCCTTCCCAGTTAGGTCCCAACTTCCCCAAACTCTTGTCCTTAGTGTGCAAGAAAACTTTGCGTAGGACCTTGTCTCCCACCTGAAAATCTCTATGGTTGACTTTGGATGCATATCGACTCCTCATAAGAGTTTGATAGTGAAGGGAAGTCAGCTGCGCCCGCTGTCTCTTTTCCTCCACCAGATCTAAAGCCAATGCTCTATGCTGGTCATTTGTGTCTGAGTCATAAGTTGCTATTCGATGGGAAGGGAAGAGGATCTCCGGAGGGACCACAGCATCCATCCCATAAACTAAGGCAAATGGGGATACGGCGGTGGCTGTTCGGGGGGTCGTTCGATATGCCCACAACACCTCCTGTAAATAGTTGGGCCATTTCCCCGCCTTACCTTCCAAGTTCTTTCTTAAACCGTCGAGGATGGTGCGATTAGTTACTTCCACCTGCCCATTTGCCTGGGGATGAAATGGTGCCGAAAAACATTGTCGTATGCCTCTTGACACACAAAAACTCTGGAATTCTTTGTTATCAAATTGTGGTCCATTGTCCGTGGTAATCTGCAACGGTACACCAAAACGACAACAAATATTAGATAAAACAAATTTGATCACGTCTTTGGCCTTTGTTCCCGCGAGTGGTTCAGCTTCCACCCACTTAGAAAAATAATCGACGGCCACAATTATCGTCTGTCTGCCCCCAGAGGCCATTGGTAGGGGTCCAACCAAATCAATGCCCCACCTGTCAAAAGGAACTGCCTCTGAGATGCTTTCCATCAACACTCCCGGTTTGTGAACTACATTAGCATAACGCTGGCAAGTGTCACAGCGTTTGACCAAATCTTTTGCATCAGCCGAGATAGTTGGCCAATAATAGCCTGCCAAGAATACCCTGCGTATCAAAGCCTTATATCCACAGTGAGCGGATCCTTCGCCGTCATGCAACTCGGAAAGGATAATTTGTGATTCAGGCCCACTCAAGCACCTTAGCAATGGCCGACTCAAAGATTTTTTATACAACAATCCTCCCAGCAAAATGTAACCATGAGACTTGAATCTAACTTTTCTGGCTTCATATTTGTCGACGGGCAAAATGTCATGAGCCAAAAAATCAATGAGGACCGTTCTCCAATCAGGTGTGATCGCGTGGCTTTCCTCCGAGATGTCCATCACATGGTCTTTACTAATTGAGATCGATGGGCATGTCTGGACCAGAACCCAGGGATAACCCTCTGTCCGTGAAGCAGAGGCGAGAGAATCCGGGACAGCATTCAACTCTCGTCGGACATGCTCGAACTTGACATCCTCAAAACCCGACGCCAAATCTTTCATCAGCTTCAAATATTGTATAAGTGTTTCCTTCCTTGCCCCAGACTCCCCCGAAGCCTGATTTATCACCAGCTGAGAATCACTGATCAATTTTATCCGTCGAGCCCCGCAGATTTGAGCTAAACGCAGGCCGGCTAAAGCTGCCTCATACTCAGCCTCATTATTAGTAGCTTTGAAACCGAAACGAATGGCTTGGAACATAGCTACCCCCTCCGGGGATATTAACTGAACACCTGCTCCGCTGCCGGAGATGTTCGACCCACCATCCGTCCGTATTACCCACTCTTCCTCGGTGACTATATCTGGCACCTCCTGCTCTTCCCTGTCTGAGTGGAACTCGACCAAAAAATCTGCTAAAACCTGTACTTTTATCGCTGTTCGAGGCTCAAATGTGATGTCAAAGTCTCCCAGCTCTACGAACCACTTAGTCATCCTGCCAGAGATGTCTGGTCTTTGTAATAGACTTTTCAGGGGAAATGTCGTTCGAACCACAATGGGATGGGCTTGAAAATAAGGCCGCATCTTTCACGCCGCTGTCACCAACACCAAAGCCACCTTTTCCAATGTAAGATACCGCTTCTCTGCGTCCAACAAACTCTTACTGACATAATAAATCGGCCTTAGGAGAGAGTTGTCTTCTCGAAAGAGAACAACACTAACAGCACACTCGGATACCGCTACGTAGATGATCAATGTTTCCCCCACCAAAGGTTTAGACAAAACTTTCGGAGAGGTTAAATACTCCTGAATTTGACGAAAAGCCGTCGAACATTCCTCGGTCCTACAGAATTGCTTCGCATGTCGCAATATTTTAAAGAACGGGGCACACTTATCCGACGAGCGAGAAATGAATCGATTCAGAGCAGCCAATCGTCCTGTCAGGATTTGCACCTCTTTAATGTTTCGAGGAGGACTCATATTAATCAAAGCTCTTAGCTGCTCAGGGTCAGCCTCAATGCCTTTTTCGCTGATCATATAACCAAGGAATTTACCGGACCGCACACCAAAAATGCACTTTTCCGGATTGAGTTTGAGATTGACCCTACTCAAGTTGTGAAATGTCTCCGCAAGGTCAGCAAAATGTTCTTCGTCGTACCTGCTCTTAACCAACATATCATCGATATAAGCTTCCAAATTCCGCCCAATCTGCTCCTCGAAGGTTTTATTGACCAGTCGCTGGTAAGTCGCCCCCGCATTTTTTAACCCGAATGACATGACCTTGTAACAATACAAACCTCGCCCAGTAATGAAAGAGGTACTTTCTTCATCCGTAACAGCCAGTCGGATTTGATTGTATCCCGAGTAAGCGTCCATAAAGGATAGCAATCGATTTCTGGAAGTCGAGTCCACTAATTGATCGATGCGAGGGACAGGAAAAGGATCTTTAGGACAAGCCCGGTTCAAGTCTGTGAAGTCGATACACATTCTCCACTTGCCATTTTTCTTTCTCACCAACACTGGATTCGACGCCCATACAGGATAATGTGATTCTCGAATATGACCTATGCTTAGCAACCGTTCGACCTCCGACAAAATCGCTGAGGCTTTTTCCGGGGAGACAGGCCTTTTTTTTTGGACTATTGGTCGGACATCTGATTGTATCGCGAGCTTGTGGCATATAATCTCCTCCGGCACACCAGTGACATCCTGTGCACACCAAGCGAACATATCAAGCTTATCAGACAAAAAATCAATTAACCTCACTCTAAATTCGGGGGAGAGGTGGACTCCTATTTTCAGAATTTTGCCAGCCGCGAACTCGTGTTTCGCAGAATCTTCCTCTGGGACTTGAAATCCGGGGGCCTCCCTCGGATCATCACAAGGGATGGCCTCGGGGGGTGGCCCCTTTAATTGCTATGCTGGGTCAGAGGGCCCTCCTCGAACCCCTTTGGAAGACAGGGCTATCTGGTAGCATTCTCGCGCTATCTTTTGGCTACTTCTGACTGTTCCAATGTTGTTTCCGATCACATATTTCAGGCATTGATGCACCGTGGAGATGACGCCGTGCATCCGAGATAACCAAGAGCGTCCCAGGATGGCGTTATAAAACGTTGGTGCGTCAACCACAATGAAGAGTACCTCTACCTCTTTTCTGAATGGTCCGCGACCCAACTCTACCATACATTGAAACTCCCCCACAACAACCGCTGTGGCTCCAGTGAAACCCACGATTGTCCTGTCGGATCTTCGGATGACCGGTGGGTCGGAAATGCGGCGGTAAGTGCTCATAAACAAAATGTTCGCAGAGCTTCCTGTATCAATGAGTATTTTTTGAACCTGATCCCCAGCGATGCCCGCCGCGATTACTACAGCGTCTTCATGAGGGCCTGCAACATTACGCATATCATCATCATCAAAACAAATAATAGGAGAAGGCGAGCGATGCATTTGTGCGGAGACTCCAGCTTCAATCTGGGTGGTTAGATTCACCATGTGCCTTTTGCGAGAGCTATTAGAATTTCCTGCGATTGTGTCTCCGCCGAAAATTGCTAAAGAATCGAAAAAATGCACAAAGGCTGTCGACCCTCCCCCTCGGAATTTCTTCCTCTACCAGGTTTACATTGTTCCTCCCAACTTTGGGGTCCAAATACTCTTGTTCGATGTCAAAATCGTCAACCCGTTCGGAAATTACCATGGCTGTGTCAGTATTCTTCGAGACAGCTTTTACCACGGCATTTTTCTGGGAGTGTTTCTTGACATACTCCAACAGCATTCCATTCTCAATGAGAGCCTGCACCTCCTTCTTCAAGGCTATGCAATCCTTAGTGTCATGACCCACATCCTCATGATATTTGCAATATTTGTTGACACTTCTGCTTTCCCTTGGAGTTTGTATGGGGAAAGGCTTCCTGAACGTGACCGAAGACTTAGCCTTATCAAAGATCGCAGCGACATTTTCTGTTAACTCCGCATAGTAGTCGGGTCGAGTCCATTTGTTTGACATGTATCTTCCCCCTTGATTATGGTTTGACTGATTGCCATAGTACTACGGGTTTGATTTTTTCCTTGGAGGATATTGACCCGTGCTTTTAGCTTGAACGTTTGATCGAGGGCCCTGAGAGCTTGGCTCAGTCCTTTGAAATTGATTGTGATCCAGTTGTTCTCCGGAACCTTTCTCTGAGGCTTGGGTTTCTTCCACCAAGATTATCTTCTCAACTTGATCTAGCAATGCTCCGAAGGTCATCGCCTGACTTTCTGCCACCGTGTCTTTCAACAACCCGGGGAGCAAGCCCATCCTGAACGCTGCAAGCGCCACCGAAACCTTATAGTACTCCATATCTGTTTTGGTTTTGACAAAGCGATTGGTATAGTTTTTGAGGCTCTCCCCCACTTTTTGTCGACAGTAGATTATGGTGTCTCCGTTGGCCCGAAACTTCTTGCTTCCGACGAAGTGTTGTCTAAAGATGTTCCAGAACATGTCAAAGTTCTTAATGGAGCCCTGAGGTAGCCTCTTGTACCATTTAGATGCCACTCCCTTGAAAGTTTGAGAGAACGCTCTGCACAAAAGCTTATCATCGTCGTCGAAGTTTATCATAAAGTTCTTAAACTGCTCGATGTGATTATCCGGATCCTGAGTCCCATCGAACTTTTCAAGCTTCGAAATGTCAAAGTGCTTTGGGAGATTCCCCACTAAGATCTCCGACGATAGAGGAGAAGCTCTCCAATTATGCCCTGTACGATAAACGTTGGACCTCAAATTATCGTTGTTTGAAAAGTACAGACCCTCCTCGGAGGGCAAAGTGTATTGCTGCTGCCATTCTGAGTTTCGAGGGCCCATATCATCTTTCCCAAGGCACTTTGCCTGCTCATGAGAACGATCACCAACTCGGTCGTGACGACTCTTCTCCCGCGAGGATTTCCTCTCCGAACTCTTTCCCCTTCGGGCACCAGTTCGCCTCTGGTCACGTTTTTTCCTCTTGTGGTATCTCCGGGGAGATGACTCAGAAGTACTATACCGTGAGTAGTCATTTGAAGTTGCCGAGTCCGAACGGTACTTTTCTCTCCTCCTCGGAGACCTTCGCTCACGCCTCCGATATTTATCATCTCTTTTCTTGGGACGAATTTCGACGTCCCGTTCCTCCCTTTGTTCAACGGGTTCTCTCCTTATCTCAGATCGAACATTTTTCTGAGCGGCTTCTTTCTCCGCCTTCAACCTTTCGATTTCCAACAGCAGTTCATTCCTCTGAGCCAAGAGGGCGGAGTCATCGAAGGTGTTCTCGACTCGCCGACCTCTTTCTCCTTCGGATTTCAAGTCGTCCTGAAAGTCATCCGCCTCCATCTTTTCCTCGCATTGATCAACCAAATCGTCCCCTGGGCCTTCCATGGTTCTCCTCGAAACGGGAATTATTTCTAGGAAGTGATTATCGTCGGAGCGATTTTCGCTTCCCACAGACGGCGCCACTGAAGAGTTAAAAGATGGTCCGAGGGTGATTTTGTTATGAGAAGATTTGTTGATAGAGGATTAGGAGGTAGAAGAATATTTGAGTGTTAGATCTAGAGAGAGAAAATGCTAAAAGAGTAGAGAGAGAAAGTCGTACTATTCATCTTGAGATTCGTGAAGCGTGTGTGGTCCTTTTATAGTACAATTGCGGACCCCACACACTTTAATTTGGTTTAATTACATCTTTTGGTCCCCGCTTTAAAGTTCCTTCCTATTTTGGCTATATCTTTACAATTAATGCATTTCAGCCCTTATACACTTATTTCTATGCATTTCGGCCCTTATACATTTATTTCTATGCATTTTGGCCCTTGTCTTTTATTCTTCCTTATCAAAAATGTCTAGACGTCGGGCTAAATCTTTAAAGTGGACAAGCGAATTATGTTCGAACATAGATAAAAGGTATAGAGCAGCAATTGAGGATGGATGGCATTGGTATTTTCAATCATCTTCCTCGACGGTTTATGCAGTCTTTTGAGATCAGACTATGGTGGTAAATTTGGTAGACTTTACTTGGTCATGTGGTAAATGGCAATCGGATTGTTTTCCATGTTCTCATGCCTTGGCTGTTATCACTAAAACACAAGAGCAACTAACTAGTTTTATTGAACACTATTTCTATTCTAGTGTGTATCGAGAATGTTACTCATTGTCGATACACCATTTTACCTCGTTTGGTCAATATTCAGTTGTTGATGAATTTCCTATGTACAACCTCCGGTTTTGAAAAGACAACGTGGTAGACCAAAGAAGAAAATAATTCCTTCACGAGGTAAACTGGTTGTAAGAAAGGTTAAATGCAGTAGGTGTAAAACTGTTGGTCATAACAAAATGCCACGTACGGCGATATACGTTTAAGTTTTTACGTAGTTCATTTCTTATTTTTATGTATGAAAACATATTTGTTTTTATGTTTATTGGATTCACATTCTTTTTAAATAGTTTTGGATTTTATTAAGATTTGTTGTAGTATTTTATATCAATTATCATTATCATATGGATTTTAATTACTAATGAATAATTAGTTTAATTAGGAATAATAGTATTATTACTGTTACTTGTCGTATGAATAACAGTATTATTACTCTTACTTGTGGTATGATTAACATTGTTTATTAGTGTTACTTATAACCTGTTTAATTTTGTTTATTTTTTTACCTACAACATAAATATCTGATCTTATTCTATGCTACTCATATGTAATTTTGGATTGATTACCTCGATCAATATTTTTTTAAACAAATTCAGTTTAACACCAAATTTCTAATTTAAATCAAACTAATTGTAACATTGGTAAATAAAATTAAGATAAATATATCACTTACATTACAAAAATTGTAAAACGTTATAATAAAATATAGTTATAATATTATTTATGAAGACTGCAATTTATTATTTAAAGTTATGAATAACAATATCATTACTGTAACTTGTAGTATGATTAACTATATTATTAGTGTTACTTATGATATGAATAATTAATTTTATTTCATGGTCGATATCAAAAATGTCTAATCTATAATTTGACAATGTAGTTTTTAGCACGATTGAGTTCATTAATAGTGGTTTAAAAAAAGACATAAAATTATTACTTTGAACCAAACAACTTAAACATCCGATTTAATAAATGATTTTAAATCACACGAGTTTCAAAACACTGAAATAAAATATTTACATCATCGAATTTGAAGAGTACAAAAGTTCAACTTCCTTTATTTTACATTGAATTTGTCATTAAAGAAGATACGAAACAATCTAGCTCTCTAAATCTTGCCCATCTCTTCATCATATTTGACATCAATTAGTTTTTTTTATTGTAGAGGTCATGCAAATAAGTGCATACCAAAATGCCGCAATCATATTTTACACGACTAGCATTATACCTACATCTTTCACAGCTTCTTCGTTATCTAATTTGACAACCTCTTCAATCGTTTCCTTTAACTTCTTCTTGGTGAGATGTTGGGTTTATTGTCTATGCAATACTTCCGCAAAATAAGTTTGTAATATATGAGATGGAACTGTTTCTCTTGTGTTTTTATTGAGTTTTTTGTCATTGAAAACTCTGATTTTCTTTTCTCCACAGTCCAACCCATATATCACCTTTGCATTGTTTTTTGTTAGATGCACTAGCTTCCCTCCAAATATAAAATCATACTTCATTTGGTCATACCTTTTAATAATCTCGATCGTCAACTCCCAAGATTTTCGAATCTTGAATTGACCGTCAATCCTAAAAATCCGGTTTAAGATATTGTAAAAGGGAGTGGGTTTTGTAGCGTCAATATGCTTTTGTGTAATTCCAGAATTTTGGCATAATTTAAATACTAATTCTTGATTCTATCGAAATATCGTGGGTTGACGGACTGGTATTATTTTTTTAGGACTTCTTGTTCTCTTTGGAGCGCAAGATTTTGTTGGAGTCATTTTCAAAACCTGTTGACAAATAAACAACCATTTTTTGGATAAATAACAGTAATATTAAACCTAAGACAAACACTACTATTGTCACAACTTTTAAGATAATTTTTGGATAAATACGAGTGATATAAAAAGTAAGCTTTTCCAACCAGAAAACTAGAAAAAGACCTCTTATACCCAGTACATTGATTGTTTATGGCGATCGAAATGTATACAATCGTAAAGACAAAGATAATGATTAACTGAAATAACTACTCTATACAACAGATTACATGAATATATTTCGTATCACTCTTGCACCCGTTATAGAACATGATACAACAGATAAAGAAACTATGTGCTCTAAAAAAACCTCGTATATTATCTGTTCGAAAAAAAATTAATACATAATCTCTAAATTTACTAACTAGTTGTTGAAGATGTTCTAAAATGTATTTAACGAGAATTTTAAAACATTGTATACACCTATTAGGAATACACCAATATCATAATGGTAAGTATGAATTGAATTTGTAAATTATATACATAGAGTATGTGAAAAAAAATAAAAATTTAACTTATATTTGACACAGAAAGAAAATCTATTTCTTTTACAAAGATTTATAAAATGTATCAGAAATTGTAGTCACACATTATGCACCTATAACCTAATATAACCTTCACTGTACTTTTATTTTTTTTATTTTTTAACTCGCATAACATAGTATAAATAGAATCATGTTTTGTCAAAATCATGACATGAACTGACGATTAGCTGGGACTAGTACACATACAAATCTTCTTGGCTTCACCATAGCTTAGGTACTCTCTCTCTCTCTCTCTCACTCTATCATCAGTAAGGATCACTGCCATCAAATCTCCAAATCTCTGATAATCTTCTTATAAAAACATCGAATCAATAGAATCGGATTAAGAATACGTTAGTTTTTCTTTGATTTTCGCGAAGAAATGAATGCTTAATCGATGATTTCGTAACAGATTGATGCTAATCATCCAGTTTTATGCTTGAATCAGTACTGCTACTCTTGAAATCGATTCAGAAAATCAAATGGAAAACATCAAGGAAGAAGCATCACCTTTTTCAAAGGGGCTATTGAGAAGTGAAGAACTGTATAAGGTACATCTTCTTTTTTCTGAATTTACTTGTTCTATATCATGTTTGTGGAGCACTGTTAGAATCTCATGTTACCTGAATTGTTTTATAGTAATATGCATCTGTAATTCGATCAAAATCCCCCAAATTGCTCGATTATGCTAGCTGTTGCTTAGGAAAATTTCCAGATTGAGCTTGTTGCTGCTTAGAAATTTGTCTTGGACTAATGTTTTCATTGGTGATAGGTCCTTGAACTGTATACAACGAAGAAAAACTCCTGATAATGTTTGTTGATCGTTCAGAATCATAATTTTATGTTTTAATATCCTAAACAGTATATATTAGGGACGAGCGTGTATCCGCGCGAGCCAGAGGCTTTAAAAGAGCTCAGAGATGTTACTGCTAGCCATCCTCGGTAAATAAGCTTTGTTACCTATTATAATCAATGGTTGTTTGTAGTTCTTAAGCTTATAATCAAAAAGTTCTAATCCTTTTTAAGCTTAACAAGATCAAAAGCTAAAATTTTAGTTTTTGCTGGCTTTCTGACCAAATTATCTGTGTATTTAACTGAGTTTTTCAGCTTATAAGCTGTGAACCGAACAATGCCGTAGTTTGTCTACACTCTACAGATCCCCGGATTAGATGAGTCTCTTTACTATTTGTATGTTATTTGTCCAGTGCCATTATGGGTACTGCACCTGATGCAGGGCAGCTAATGGCAATGCTCTTGAAACTGATAAATCCAAAGAAAACAATTGAAATCGGAGTTTTCACTGGTTACTCGCTTCTACTTACTGCTCTTAATATTCCCGAAGATGGCAAGGTAGCGAAAGAATTCTATCATTCAGTCGAAACAGACTATTTTCTTTCGATGTTTAGGGTTATGATTAATTTTTATTTTCTGCAGATTGTTGCTGTTGATATGAGTAGGAAAGATTATGAGATTGGGTTACCGGTCATTAAGAAAGCAGGTGTAGAGCATAAAATTGACTTCAAAGAATCGAAGGGTTTAGATGTTCTCAATGAGTTGTTAAAAGATGTAAGTGTTGCTTTTATCAGAAGTTATTCTTCTTCTTGTTTATAAATGCCTAAAAGAATCGAAGTTTTGCTTTTACCAAACACCGATGAAGTTACTAATGTTCGCTTTTACAGGCGAAAAACGAAGGCACCTTTGATTTTGCTTTTGTTGATGCTGACAAAGGGAACTACTGGAACTACCATGAGAAGCTTATGAAACTATTAAAAATCGGTGGTGTTGTCGTATACGATAATACACTATGGGGAGGATCGGTTGCTCAGTCTGAAGAATCTACGACGGAGTGGCTGAAAGAAGGAAGGCTTCTTACTATCGATTTTAATAAGAAACTAGCATCTGATTCGCGTGTCCAACTTTCTTTTACTCCCTTAGGTGATGGGCTATCAATCTGTAGGCGCAATTATTGAACTATCTTACGGTATAAAAGGTGTTTTGGTTGTGGTTTCGCTAAAGAGTGAAAGAAACTAGGAATGACTATAAATTATATCGGATTATCTGGGTTGCTTTTTCTCCGTAAATTATATCTCCCTAATGAGTTGATTGCTGATTTTATGATTTCTATTGGTTGATTTATTTCTTAGTTTAATGGTTTTAGATTTAACATAATCTGCACTGTTAATTTTCCGTGTGGTCGGTTTGTAGGCTTATAACGTTGTCGGTTTTGAGGAGATAGATAGTTTTTGGATTTTGATCAGTGATAGATAGTTTTTGGATTTTTAAAAGTCGGTCGGAGAATTTAAAATTTCTTTTATCTTTGTTTCTAGAAAAGCTGAATCAAAAACCCGACTTTTCATTTTCTTTATATTAACGTCGATCGGTTTAGCTATTTTTTGTCAGAAAAAAAAACGAGAGTCGGATTCGAGGTGTTTTTTTTGGAAAACCTTTAGTTATAAGTACTCTGTAGAGAGATTTTAATCCATAGTGGAGATCTATGGATACAGAAACTGTAGGGTAAGTGTAATCTTATCTTAACCTTGTTCAATTTAAATCCTAATTTAGGTCTTAAATATATTTTTTAAAATTCAAAATCGATTTATTTTTTTCAGAGTATTAAAAGAGAATTTGGACTTTTGAGTGGGTGAAGTCACCAGTTCTTAATCATTCAAAAATAATAATAATTATGTTAAAGAAGAATCTACGAAAGATAAAAGCTAACAATGGAAGCCTGCGAACCAAAGTTAGTTTGTTGATTTGGTTAAGCTGTATTGTTTGTCTTTTTAATTTTATCAGCTTTGTTAAGAACTAGATTTTAAAAGAAATGCAATTTTGTGTTGGTTGCATGGTTGCTTTAGCAGCCAAAAGAGTGTAAGTTTGTGTGTTGTTTGGTTGCTTATGCAACTTATTGTAGGCTTACATGTAGTTGTATTTGATTATGTAACTAATTATAAAATTTGAATTATAATATTGATTATGCATTAGTTTTTGTTCTTGGTTTTATAATTTCGAATTGGTTTTTTTATTGATTACGTAATTTATAGAAGAATAAATTATACACGACTATGATTCATAATCTATAATTACATAAAATTTGATTCAAACAACATTTTAAAATTGGGATTATTAAATACAATCCATAAAATGAACTGTAAAATTCGAGTCAAACAACACTGTAAAATTCGATCCACAATTTATATAAGACTTACAAAACATAATCCAAAATATTACATTATCAACATCTAATATAAAAAAATTAAATTAGGCAATGAACATCTAATAATACAACATCATACTTAGAGTTCAGACTTGTAATTATTAACAAAATTTGACCAAAAAATAGTCTACTCTAGGTGCAACATCTGATGCAGAAGTAGATGAAGTCCCTACTCCTTTAGGTCTCTTCCATTTTTTTATCATGTTTTCGTTCACGACTTTAGCAGCCTCTTTGTATTACAGCATTTTTTGTGGCACCCAGTTTTCACTAGTTTCCGGCAAGCATACAACACTCTACTAATTGAATGCAAAGCAACAATTTAATATAACAAACTAGTAACAATAAAAACAATACTATTGTGCAATACAACAAACAATTAATAAAAACATCAATGCCACAAAACAAACAAGTAATAAAAACAGCAATACCATACAACAAACAAGTAATAACAACAATATCATAAAACATTTCTCTACTTCTTCGAGAAACATTTTCGCATTGGTGATCTAAGATGGAACTGCACCTCAGAATGCTAATGGAATTGCTTGCTTCATGATCCCTAGACTTATCATGTTCGAATTTTCTCACGCCTCTAACTCTTTTTTCTCCGTAGGAGAACTGTCATCAGTTAGAGGTTTAGTTTCATCGATCCTTAATGCTAAGTCGTAATCATGGCACATCAAATGCAGTAACGTATTTTCTTTCCACAACTCAAAGTTGCTCCCATTAGGTATGAATGTCTTTTTGTCTTCCGGGTTATAGAGATACGAATTTGCTAACATAACAAACAACAAACAACAAATAGTCAAAAACATCACTTAACATATAATATCCATAGTATTTAACAAATAAACATAACATAATAAAACATACTCTTACAACATCAATAAGATACCTTTGGTCAAACATATTAATTTGTATATGTATGAGTTTGAGCATAATTAATGTTGATCCTACTAATTGACTTAAGTAAGAAAATCTTCCTTTGGGACGATTTTCCTAATTCAGTTTTCTTAATGACCAATTCACAAACAATTATCTCGTGTCTAAGATTAACTATGTCAAACCTTAAACTTCATATGGGCCAATTAAAGTTTACATACTTGTCAATCATAGATTTTTCAAAACTCTAAAATAATTAATTCACCAATAGAGATCACTTTGGCGATATATTTTATCATTAATTATTTATCCAAGTTCGGACAACTTAAAACATGCTAGTTATTTTTTTAAATACTGTACGATTACATATTCACTTTATGTATAAACTATTTCGTAGTCTATATATAAATTTAATATAATAAAATTTATACCTTATATTATTATTATTATTATTATATATATATATATATATATATATATATTAAAATAAATCGGATTTATACCTAAAGGCTTACTGGAATAAGTCATGTCCTACTATCCAACTATTCAATTTGAACGGCACACATAGTTGTCTACCTTAGTACAACATATTAATAAAAGTACATGTCGTAACTTACGCATTACATGTTGCATATTTGTATTTATTTATGCAGTTATTAATAACGGATGTTAATAACTGCTATTCCCGTTAATTTTGGTATATATATATAAATATTACAATATAATTCGGATTTATATATAATAATATTATATATACTTTAAGTGTAATAACTTTCACGTCTTAAAATCCATTATAACTGCATATTCTAATAACCATTGCCTCCGTTAATTTTGCATCCAAAATTAAGTCAAACTACTTGAGCAACTAATTCAATTCAAATATTATATCTACACTACACCGAATTACATAGAGAAGGCTTTTTTCTACCCTTTTAAAAACAAAACTCTATTACGTATATTATAATAACAAATTTATTTATAAATGAGTTCATTGGGTGCTTTTTAAACTTTGAAAATAGTTACTTACAAAGTTTAGTTTGTTTTAGTAATCCAGACATCCAAGCAGGAAACTTGCTAGGATTTGCAATATCCTCTTAAACTATCTTATATTTATAATTCTTTCCTTCTAAAATATGAAACTAAAATCTAAACATGCTTTGTTGATAGACAAACATTTTTAGTTTCATATCATAATCTGAAAATTTAAGAACTTAACTCCATGGTGGCTCTGATACCACTTGTAAGAAATACTTTTCGGATTTCTTATCTAACTTATTGAACCATGATGTAGACATATCTTGATCTTCAGATTCCAGGCTTGCAGCAGATGATCTTTGAATCATTTGCTAGGTTATGATCTTCTAAAAGATGGCAACCAAAACCCGTTGATTGATTTAGAAGAAAAAACCAGTATGTTTTTTAAAGGCACTTTTTTGTCTCTGTATTTGGTGTCGTGTTGAATTAAAAACGCATTCTTATATAGAACTAAAGGAGAAAAAGATTATTCTCTTTTAACTGTTTGTAACTTCTAGTTACTTAATGGAGGCCAATCCTTATTAAATTGTCACCCTTATGGACCATACCCGGTATTATATGTTTTGATTTTTTTTCTTAACATTATTTCGATAGTTGTTTTTCAATATTTCAAAGTTACTCCGAAGAGAGACGCACGTTCCTCTTTATGGAATGGCAATCTGTAGGCTAAGTCATCAAGTTTATGAATTCATCTTTACACGGGTAACACTCAAATTTTATTTACGTGTATGTGTATATTTGTAGATTATGAAAATTAAAACAATATTGATTGACGCTCGAGTTTGTATGTGTACAGGTGTTTTGTTTATAATCCTATCATATCATATATTTTTATGTAATTTCTTTGAACCATGAATTTTCAGTTCAAAATAAAATTTTAATTTATGTATATCTTTTTTTTATATTGATGATCATATTCATATTGTTATTAATTTATTATTATTGATGATGATGATGATGAAACTTATTAGTTAATATATTAGTACTATTGAAAGATATTGATACTTCCATATGTATTATTAATAGACCTTCAATTAACCTTCAATACTATTTTCACTATCTTTTTCTATTTTTTTTTGCATAAACAATATCATAAAATATTTCTCTACTTTTTCGAAAAACATTTTTGCATTGGTAATCTCATATAGAACTGCACCTCGGAATGCTAATGGAATTGCTTGCTTCATGATCCCTTGACTTATCCTGTTCGACTTTTCCCACGCCTCTGACTCTTTCTTCTCCGTAGGAGAACTGTCATCAGTCAGAGGTTTAGGTTCATCAACCCTTAATACTAAGTCGTAATCATGGCACATCAAGTGCAGTAACATATTTTCTTTCCACAGTTCAAAGTTGCTTCCATTAAGTATGTGTGCCTTTTTGCCTTCCGGGTTATAGAGATACAAATTTGCTAAGATAACAAACAACAAACAACAAATAGTCATTAACATCACTTAACATATAATCTCCATAGTATTTAACAAATAAACATAGCATAATAAAACATACTCTTACAACATCAATAAGATACATTTGGGCAAACATATTAATTTGTATATGTATGAGTTTGAGCATAATTAATTAATGTTGATCCTACTAATTGACTTAAGTAAGAAAATCTTCATTTGGGCCAATTTTCCTAATTCAGTTTTCTTAATGACCAATTTACAAACAATTATCTCGTGTCTAAGATTAACTATGTCAAACCTTAAACTTCATTTAGGCCGATTAAAGTTTACATACTTGTTAATCAGAGACTTTTCAAAACTCTAAAATAATTAATTTACCAATAGAGATCACTTTGGCGATATATTTGATCATTAATTATTATCCAAGTTTGGACAACTTAAAACATGTTAATTAATTTTTAAAATACTGTACGACTACATATTCACTTGATATCCAAACTATTTCGTAGTCTATATATAAATTTAATAAAATTAAATTTATACCTTATATTATCATATTATAATATATATATATATTAAAATAAATCGGATTTATACCGAAAGGCTTACCTGAATAAGCCATGCCCTACTATCCAACTATTCAATTTGAACGACCCACGTAGTTGTCTACCTTAGTACAACATATTAATAAAAGTACGTGTCGTAACTTACACATTACATGTTGCATATTTGTATTTATTTATGCAGTTATTAATAATCGATGTTAATAAGTGCTATTCCCGTTAATTTTGGTATATATACAAATATTACATTATAATTCGGATTTATATATAATAATATTATATATACTTTAAGTGCGATAACTTTTCAGTTATAACTAATGTACGTCTTCAAATCGATTCTAAGTGCCTTCGTTAATTTTGAATCCAAAATTATGTCAAACTACTTGAGCAGCTAATTCAATTCAAATATTATGTCTACACTACACCAAATTACATAGAGAAGGCTTTCTTCTACCCTTTTAAAAACAAAACTTTATTACGTATATTATAATAACAAATTTATCTGTAGATCAGTTGGGTGCTTTTTAAACTTTGAAAATAGTTACTTACAAAGTTTAGTTTGTTTTAGTAATCCAGACATCCAAGCAGGCAGCTTGCTAGGATTTGCAATATCCTCTTAAACTATCTTATATTTATAATTCTTTCTTTCTAAAATCTGAAACTAAAATCTAAACATGCTTTGTTGATAAACAAACATTTTTAGTTTCGTATCATAATCTGAAAATTTAAGAACTTAACTCCATGGTGGCTCTGATACCACTTGTAATAAATACTTTTCGGACTTCTTATCTAACTTATTGAACCATGATGTAGACATTCCTTGATCTTCAGATTCCAGACTTGCAGCAGATGAACTTTGAATCATTTGCTAGGTTATGATCTTCTAAGAGATGGCAACCAAAACCTATTGATTGATTTAGAAGGAAAAATCAGTCTGTTTTTCTTAAAGGCACTTTTTTCTCTATGTATTTGATGTCATGTGAAATGAGAAACTCGTTCTTATATAGAATTAAAGGAGAAAACGGTTCTTCTCTTTTAACTGTCTGTAACTTCCAGTTACTTAATGAAGACGAGTCCTTACTAAATTGTCGCCCTTAGGGACCATACCCTGGTATTATTTTGTTTTACAAAATAACCCCAAAACTTTACGTTTTGCTTAAGTTGTTTATTTCCGGATCCAATCCTTCACAGTTTTCGGAATTAAACCTGGTATTTATACAATTACCTCCATGATACATATTTTATCTACTAGTCCGTTCCTTTCTTTATGATTACTTTTATTGGACTAATATTAACGATAGTCCGATACATCGATAAAACATGTGACGGTCCAACTCAATGGAGAAATTCCAACAATCTATTATTTCTGAAGTTGTATTTACCATGGCCATATATATAAACTTTAATATTTTATTCATTCTGCTAATAATATGCAATAGTTTCCATCTTTTATTCATTTTCTTATGCAAATTTATTTACTTTCAACACTTATATTACATTACTGTAACTTTAAACAGTCAGGGTAAGTTGTTAATCTAGTTAACTTAAATAGGTTATATCAGCTTCAAACCTAAAAACAACATAAAAGAAAAGCAAAGACTATATGTTTAGGAATATTTAAATCAAATACACCTATATAAAAGTAGTGTTTTTTAGATTTAAAAATTAGACAAGACAAACAAGATTTTTCAATCTTATTTCTCATTCAATTCATAAAGAGTACCTAAACTTTTTTCTCAATCTTATTTCAGATAAATTTTCTGAAATTCAAACACAACATTATCGTCTTCATTGACCAACGCAATGGCATATAGAAGGCGCCTGATTATCGTGATTACCGAATTGAGAGAAAAGCCCATGATAAGATCTCAGAGTGATAATTCAAATAGGAAGGATCACACTAACAGTCTAAAAGCTATAATATTCAATCTCAGGCAGAAACTTCTCTACATTTCCACTAAAACAATGAAGAAATAGGAGAATCACTTCAACAGAAACGACCAACAGAATTTTCGATTTTGAGCTTAAATACACTGAACATACAAGACTTTTATGAAAAATGCAAAACAGCACTATGGTTCTAAACCATAATATCATATGATCGAAAACTGAAATCGAATTCAGGCACAATATCCGTGATTAGCTTCTGCGTTTAATGAAAATAACCAAGAACTTGTCCTCCTACATTCCGCTTAATGGCCTCTTCATGATCCAAAACACCATCTGGTGTCGTAATTACGACATAACCCCACTGCATAGTAATGCACAATGTATTAGGATTAGAGCTGAGATATACAAAGCCGATATCAAATTTTGTGTCGACCCAAACATGACATACAAAGACTAGGTTGGTTTGGGTCACGTATTTTCTTATACCTAAACCCAACCTGTAACGTGAAATTTACACCTATATATAGCACAATCTGTAAACTTGACTCGTATCTTCGGGTTAGGGTCAGCATAATTACAGCCCCAGGGAATTTCGGTCGAGACAAAGAAAAAACGGCTCGGGTTTGGGACTGTATTTCTTTACCCGACTCGAAGCAAACCGATCCGACTTGATTCTCACCCGTGACACGAAACTGACAGAACCAGCGATACAGGAGAAAAAAAAAGGGAATCTGTACGAACCTGACGAGTTGGAAGTGTACGTTTTGTATAGTCTGCGATTTCACTTGCCTTAACGTCCTGCCTGTGTGTGAGAGCACGGCAGTCTTTAACCCGCCCTTGTAGTTCAACAGTTATCCTTCCAACTCTATGGGGGTCATAAACATTAAAATTCTTGACATACCCTAAGACATGTGGAACAGGATGTTACTTAGCAAGAGTCCGTAAATATTTATAAAAAAATCACATGTACTTGAGTTTTGGTATTAACATTATCAAGGTCCGAAAGGAACTTCCATATCCAAGAGTAGACATACACTTCCCCTATAACTAGGGGTGACTAAAGAACAAATAGTTCTGACTACTGTCACAATCAGCTCAGATAAAAGCTCTGCTCCATAATTTTTGTACTCGAGTCAGACTTAAACATAAGCTCAAGCTCCTTATCTAGCAGAGAAACTTGAAAAACTGTTGAGGCAAGCTGTAGAAGAGCCTAAGGAATAAAAATTTAGCTCAGAGCTCAAAAAACCAAGATATTTGGCTTGGTAATTGTCGCAATACCTTACATTTTCATAAATTATTCAAAGAAACGATTCTTGTATCAAATTAATCAAGAAAAGAGTTTTGAAAGTGGTATACAAAATTCAGCAGATAAACGAACCTGTCCCTATGTATACAAAAAGGGAGTAGTTTTGCTATCCGAAACAGTGAACAGGCTTAACTATTATCCGCATTTCATTTGTCAAGAGGAGCCAACAAAAGGAGAACAAAATCACTAGCCTTCTATGTTGTTCTTTTATCCAATAAAGCATTAAAGGCCTTAAACACAATCATTCCATTCGGCACATTAGCTACAAAGTTAGTAAAAGTCTATAGCTCATATAAACCTAGAACTACCATTTGTTCATTTTCTATTATCAATAATGATAGTTTACGAATTTCTCAATTGCCTTTTCTATGTCAAATCACAGTCACAAACCCTAGAGATATCTTAACGAAATCACAAAGAAGAAACAGAATCTGAAACCGAAATCGGCGTTAAAGAGGAGTGAAATGATTGGAATGGTTCGCTGCAATTAGATAGAAGAAGAAGCGATTGGTGTTCCAGTTTTACCTTTTTCTTTCATGATTTTGAGAAAGGAAGAAATGACATTGGAGATCGGTTGAAGCTCCACAGTTGATTTGCCTCTTCTTTCTGCGTTCACGATCGCACTCAAAGCGTTAAGCAGTATTCTCCTTCCCATGACTCTCTCCCTCTAGCTTTCTCTCTCTAGAAGCTCGATCCTAGTGAAGGTAGCCCTAAAACCCAACGGCGACAAGAGTTTCCTGTCGTTGAGATTTATGGCATTTTCGATATTTGATTTTAAGTAACTATGGTACTTTATAATTTTCGGATCAACTCTTATTTTCTTACTTTAGAAAATTATATTTTCGTGTACTAAAAATACTTTTAGTATTGATATTTATTTTTGTTAATCTTAAAAACATATATTTTTGTTAATTGTATCATTCCATCGTTTTTAATTATATTTTATTAGTTCATTTTCCTGTAGAAATATATTCATAATAGTTTATATTTTATTTATATATATATATATATATATATATATATATATATATATATTAAAAAATGTTTTACTCTAGTTAGTTTTATCAAAGTGAATTATTGATTTATATTTTATTACTTCCCATCTTAAGATTTATAGGTTGATTATCGTCCGATAATCACTTAATTATAAATTGTTTCAAACAATATTTTTAAATAACACAAATATTTATAAATTTAAAAAAAAATTAATTTTTATGATTTTATATTTTTTATCTTTTAATTTTAAAAAATAAATAAAATTAAATATTTATTTATTTTATTTTAACGATGAACAAAATGAAATCTATTAATGATATTCTTCAAAAATTTCATTTATTTATTTTCGCAACCAAATCGTAATTTCATAATTCAAAGACAGTTCTTTCTTATCAATCAGATAGACGGAATTCTGAAATTGATAACATAAATTTTTTTCATATTTATTTCACAATCAAATTTCACGTATCTTCGCAATTGGAATACATTCCAATTTCTAGTTTTTTTTAAATTGCCATAAAAATATACAAGTATTCATCGTTAAAAAAAAACTTGTTATCTATTCACGAACTAAATTTGTATTTTGTTTTTTAATCCAGATTTATTTAGCGATCAAGTTTTATTTCCACAACTATTTTTTTCTTCTTTAGCTAATGACACAACTGGAACGCATTTATTTTTTAACAACCAAACTAGACATAATTTCGCAACTAGAACACAAATGTGTATATCAACTAAAACTACATTTAATTTAATTCCGCATGTGAAACACAATTGATTTCTTCATACTTATGTCGCAACAAAATTACACAACTTCACAATTATAAAAATTCAGAAAATATATTTTATGTATCTAGTTTTGTTTGGTTTAAAAAAAACAAAACAACTAATATATTTATAGCTATGTTTTTGAAGATATGATATTTAAAAAGATCATAAAAAATAAGAATAAGAAACTCTTAGAAATATTTCTAACTATATTATCTATAAATATTAAGTTAATATCTAAGTGGTTGTCCGTAAATTATTAAATTTTAAATGATTATACGTAAATACTATATTATCTGTATTTTTTTTTCGGAGGGAACCCGCAGCCGCTACTCAGAGTGCAATGAGTGCGCACAGGGTAAACCCTCAGTCTGACACGATAGCCTGCAAACCAACGCCAGAAGGTAAACCACACAAGGTGACAGGCTCAGCCGAGAAAGCGTATGTAGAGGGACTCGAACTCATGACCTTTTGGTCATAAGAATGCCTTACCCAACCAACTCGGCTACCCCTTGGGGCATATTATCTGCATTATCATCGTAACACGGTTGGTTATCATAAATTATCAAAACTTAGATAATTGGTAATAAATTTGAAGGTATAATTATTAGTAGATTAAAGAGCAGTTTAAAACAAACATCTTTACGTAATGTTAACCAGAAACGGTTAAAAAGGATATCTCAATTTAGGGAATTGTTAAAAAAAGTCAAAACTACTTCGCGAAATCGCATTTTTTTTAATTTAAATATTTACAAAAATGCCACTAAACAAAAAAATCCAAAAAACCCTTGGAAGTTAAATTAATTACAAGTCATGTCATTTTAGAGTCCAAACTACTCCATGAAGTTTCAAACATAATTTCAAATCTCGACTTTAATTCATCTTCTTCAAACCTACTAAAAATAGAAACTTAACAACCAACAAAACCCGTTTTTTCTTCAACCAAAAAAACAAAACCCGTTTTTTCAAAAACTTAAAAACCTTTACGACATGGCCGGAAAAGAGTCGGAAGCACTTCACACGCAGAGCAGCATGGTCGCCGAGGAGGTACATTGCATTTCCCTCTATCATTTTTGCGAAAAAATAGATTTTCAGAAAAAACCTGTTTTTGCTGTTCTTCGCCACCCTCTGGCGTGGACGACACAGCGTACGCCAATGAGAAGGCGTATGAAAGGATTGCCACGCCAATAGACGGCGTGGGGGACCTTGCATACGCCACACGTGTGGCGCATGTAGGGTTCCCTACGCCACATGTTGGCGTAGAGATGGTGGTCTACGCCTTCTACTTGGCGAAATGGGCTTAAC
Source organism: Limnanthes douglasii subsp. nivea (assembly GCA_036936605.1). Lineage (NCBI taxonomy): Eukaryota > Viridiplantae > Streptophyta > Magnoliopsida > Brassicales > Limnanthaceae > Limnanthes > Limnanthes douglasii. The sequence continues at coordinate 28,292,176 of JAUPFV010000004.1, forward strand.
TTATCCGGAATGCCGGTTTAATTGGTTTTTCTACTTCTTACATATTGCAGGAGGTGACCCAATGCGATATTTCTCTTGTTTCGGACTACGCTCACCATTTCACCACTCACGACGAGTATAGCTTAGACTCGATGACCGAGTGGGTGAAATGTAGGGGGAGACGTTGGGTTTTTCGATAAATGTAGCATCGAATGAGGTAGGGAAAAGGGGGATAACACCGAGAGTGGATTATCGGTGCGAGCGATCCGGAATTTTTAAGTCGTTCGTTCAAGAGTGCGACCGTAAGCGTAAGGCTACCGGTAGCAAAAAAATAAATTGCCCTTTTTCATTTGGAAGGAAATCAGGTAAAAGGAGACGATAAGTGGGCTCTTAGTATCCTTTCCGGGAAGCACATCCACGATCGATTAAGTATGCCGAAGGACATTTGCAATGGTCCAAGTTAAAACGGAAGGAAAAATAGCTCATTGATCTTTTGACGGTGAACGGGACAAGTCCGCGACAAATATTTGGTGCTTTGAAAAAGGCCAATCCGGAGAATGCTTTAAATATCTGTCACGTTTACAATTAATGTCAAAGAACGAGGATGGTTGAAAATGGCGGTCGATCCCAAATGCAATGCTTGTTAGTTAAATTACAATTGCACAAGTACAAGTATTGGATTCGGACGGGGAATGACGGCTCTAACGTCATAACCGATTTGTTTTTCGCACATCCGCTTAGTATTAATTTACTACGGACCTTCCTACGCTTGTTAATCATGGATAGCACGTATAAAGTTATTCGTTACGGGATGCCTTTGTTCGAAGTAGTCGGGGTAACATCGACCAACAAAACGTTTTGCATTGGTTTCACGTTTATAGTAGGTGAAAAACAAAACAATTACGAATGGTCATTGGGATGCTTGAAAACGGTAATGAAGGAGAATGATTGTGAATTACCTTGTGTTATCGTTACGGACCGTGAACTAGCCTTGATGAATAGCATCAACAAAATATTCCCTAGCGTTAGTCACATGTTATGCGAGTGGCATATCAATAAAAATGTTAGCGGGATAACGAAAAAATGTTTCAAGACGGAAATGTGGCTAAAAAAATTTTGGCGGCTTAGAATGACGTTGTTTCATCAAATACCGTTGAGGTGATGAACGAGAGGTTGGCGAAGATGCGGTCGGTGTTCAAAGACCAAGATAAGGCGGTGGATTATGTGGTTGACTCGTGGATTACGCTTTATAAAGAGAGGTTTGTTCACGCTTATACTAACAAAATCATGTATTTCAATAATCACACCTCCAATAGGGCGGAGAGCTCGCATGCTACATTGAAAAAATATGTCGGGTCTAGCCGATTGAATTTTGATGGGTTTTGGGATAAAGTACATGGCTTGTTAGCGATGCAACATTCAACCATTAAAGAATCGATGGAGCTTAGCAATTTTCGTCTAATTCAAAAATTCCAAGATTTTAAACCGTTTAAATTTTTATGGGGGTACGTATCACCTATTGCATTGGCGATAGTATACGATAACTATGTTGATAAAAGCGGCGGTGAAAACATTTCGTGCGTTTGCACCGATCGTACGATCCATGGTTTGCCGTGTTCCCACGAACTTGAGGCAATCCGAATAGTGGACGGTCATGTACCTACTCGGATTATAGATGAGCATTGGAAGAGACTAGATATCGTTCCGCGAGTTAAACTCACCGGTGAAGAATAAGTCAAATTTAATTTCGCAAATCTAAATGCGAAACTTGAAGAGTTTGATGTTTGCGAACAAAGTCATTGGCTTAAAAAAAATCAACAAATTTTTGGATCTGTCAACAATTCCAACATGATTATTCTACTAAAACGGATCCTTCGTATCACGAATACGTCGAACAAGAAATGTTCGAGTCCCACGAACGACTGGTAACACCCGCCGCTAGTATAGCAACCCCGGTCGGCACTCTCGGTAGCACCGCAAGAACGGTCGCCGCACATACTCCTACTAATTCCGGAGCAAAACCGCCAAAAAATAAAGCCAAACGGGTTCAATGCGTTGGTTTAGGCACTCTGGTTGCGTCGAACAACATCACCGCTATACCGTCATTCTCAGCTAAACCATTCCCAACGAGATTACCTAATGTCTTGGACTCGAGATTTTCAAAATATATACCTCAATATATGCGTCCTTTCATAAGCCGAATTACAAATGTAATTCCCGACGGTAATTTTGGTTTTAGAGCCATTGCGCATGGTATGGTCGGTAAGAAAGTGGATGGCTAATGGTTAGAGAAGCCTTGGTTCACGAACTAAAGAGCGATCGGGAGTTTTATAAACGGGTTGCATATTACAACGATGAAAGCGAGGTCGATAAGGAGATAAACCGGTTGACTTTTAATAAAGAGAATGCACCTTTCGCAAATTTGATGTCCTTGCCTAGTTGCGGAAAACTAGTCACGACGACATTCAATTGTGTTTTCTATTGCCTCGCTACCGGTGGAAGTACGACTTACCTACCGGTGAAAAATGCACCGCCGAACGATGCTTCTTTAAAAGGATATTGGTGTGGCATTCGTCAATAAAAACCATTTTGTTCACGTGAGTAAAGTACTTTTAGTTTCGCACGCATTTAATCATTTGTTTTCTTAACACGCATTGATATTCAATGTGGATTTGTAGGTTGACTTGGTTAAATGGTCACCTTTACCGACAATAGATCCAACGTGGATGCGAACGGCGAGAGAAGACGTTATTTCTTGGTCGATCCCTTTGCCTGATAGAGTCTGTATATTTTCAAGACTGCTAAATCCCACCAACGCAATAACTCCCGCCAAGAGTAACTATACTATATAAACATGTCACAAAATACAACATTTCATAATAGAAACCAAGAGTCTACTTACAAAAAAAACACAAACACTTGAATAAATGGATTTTACAGCTGATGAAGACTATCATTTTCTTAAGGCGGTGAGGGTTGTCCGCCGAAAAATAGGGGAAGATCGTAGCGATGCGTTCTTCGACCGTCTCCTATGTCAGATGTATTTCAACTATGGGCATTTAGGAGCAGGAGATGTTCAAGTGCGAAATCATGACAAAATCAAAAGCAGGTACCACTTCGTCCAACCGTTCACTCCTCTGCTATTCTAGCCAGCTAGAATTAAGAAAGAAACATCTTTGGTCTCGAACGTGACGGTAGCAGACTACATCAATAGGGACATGGTCGTGTATCTGGAGGATAGGATTGCGGCAAGGAATGAGGGGGACGATTCGGATGACAATTTGGGATACGATTTCGACGACTAATCATTTCACTATTTCTGTGTTTGTGCCTTCGAGTTGTTATGTTTAGAGTAGTCTGTGTTTAAATTAAGTTACTCCTGAATGTGTGTTGTTTTAGGTAGTACTACTATTTCAATTATGTTTGAATTGTGTTTGAATTATATTTCAACTCTGTTTCAATTACGTTTCAATTATGTTTCAATTACGTTTCAACTTTCCTTCAATGAACTATAGTTTTAAAACAACCAAAATATCTAAGCAATTGCGAAAATACATAAACATTAACTTCAAACTGAGTAACCACATAGTACGTGTATCAAAAAACAAACAAACCATCAAAGTAACCAACAACAGTGTTAAAGTATCATACAAACAAAAAAATACAACATATTATCTAAGCAAGTCTCCTGGCTGTGGACAAAACATCCTCGTAAGCCCCAGCTAGACGATCAAAATCATGATAAAACTCACCAACTCCAGGAAACAACGAGATTCTGCGCACACAAGCACGCAAATGTCGGATGATAGCTCCCTCTCGATCCTCATGCACATAGTCATCGAGCGAGTAGATTGCGGTGTTGATGAGGTCGAACCAGCTAATCATCTGATGAAGGAGAAGGTACTCAGGCTCACAAAAATACTCTATCTCGTCTCCCACCATTGCTTCTTAAAAAGCCTGATGCAACTTGTTGCTTTCCCAGTCCTCCTAATCATCCGGATCGAATGCATACACTATCGTCTTCGGTTTTCTCCTTAATTTCGATTGCATATCTATCAAATGATGCGCGATACCCCTCTGGACACGGCCAAACTGCCGCCGAACTCGCTCTGGATAATATCCCTGAGAGTGCTTAACATTTCGAAACCACGCTATATGTTCGAACGGGAAATGATCGGGTATAGCACGATAAGGATCAAACAATACCTGCAATACAAACGAATATGAACATAAACACATTAAAAATCAGTTTTGGGATCACTAAATAATAATACTTACATCGCTCTCTTTCAGGTTGTTGACGGAGATACGGAGGTTCAGTTTCGTCCGGGAGTCAGATACTGCTGCAGCTGTATCCCATCTACCAATAGTGGGCTGGCGCTCAGTGTAAGTGGAACGAGTAACAGTACGGAGCATGACAAAATGATCTCGTATCCAAGTGTCCAGCAAACCGATACATCCGGCCATAGTCCTCGTGTCGTGAAGGGAGGCCACACCCAGATGGTGGTACAAGTAAGCGAGAACAGCACTACCCCATGAGTACCTACCGACACCATCCTGAGTCAAATCGCGCAACAAAAACAAATACTTGTAATTGGAGTACATGTTGCTCTTGTCCGGGAATATGATTGTGCCAAACATATGCAATATGTAGGCGCGGGCAGCCGCATCCACCATCAGATCACTCAGACCAGGGCTGTCATCGCAGAACTCTGGCCCACTAAACCTACTCCGGAGCCATTTAAACCCCAGACCAACGCCCTTGCATTTCTCAACCTCCGTCACGAAGGATAACTCATCCACCATAAGCAGTTCAGCGCACTCGTGCATGGCCATAGTCTTGTCAGATATAATGGGAAACACAGCAAGTTCACTCTGAACTGGGAGTCCCAAAATGGTGTGGACGTCATCGAGAGTAATCGTCATCTCTCCGAACGAGAAATGGAAAGTATTAGTCTTCATATGCCACCGCTCTAGAAAAACCTCCGTCATGTTGGAGTGTGTGTGCATGTGATAGAACGACTCTATGAGACGACCGAAAGGAGTGGCGTCAACTATGGCTCGTACCCTAGTCTCTGCAGCCAAACTCCATGCTCTATGACTAGGATAATGGGCATACAGCCGCATCTCTTTCTCCTGAAAATATTTGTTCGAATTAGCATACGACAAAACTAAACAGTCATAAAATGTCAAATTAGAATTTTGATATTACCTCTCCCATCCAAAGGAGCTCTACGCTGCTCTGTAGGTGGGGGAGGATAGCGTCATCCGCGGGAAGTGGAAGCAGAAGCTGAACTCGATCCGGACGCATGCGGTCCGGAAACTATAGGCAGCTCATCCATCGGAACTACTGAATTGGCAGCTAAAACGGGCTGACCAGCTTCCCGTATCCTACTCCGCTTTTTTAAACTCCTCGTCCGCGAGCCATCCGCAGACTGTGCGGCGTCGCCATGATCCATTACCTGAAATAAAAAAAAATACTAAATGTCAAGTTTCGTCGAAAACACAAATTGTCATGCTCGTTTTTAGACAAATAATAACATAAACCAGGTTAACACACACAAAATAGCAAGAATAAACCGGTCCCGGGCCATTCCAGTGACCGGAGCAGCGGCATACACCCTTATAGCGACGCCACAGTGATGGCGTGGTACAGGGTTCCTACGCCACGCGTGTAGCGTAGGATGGGTTTCCTAATCCACACGATGGCGTAGGGACCCTATTCTTCGCCCCCGTATGGCGAAGAACATTTCGCCATGGCAGAAGCTTCAAGCTTCTGCCAGATCCTACGAACACCCCTAAAACCCTAAAAACTAGGGTACTAGCCTAACTAAACCTAACTAAACTATCTAATAACAACGAAATCAATTTACAGTAATTGTTTCGATTCCGATTCGGCGAATTTGCTCGTCGGTGTCGATCCGGTTCCTTCTTGTTATTCCGATTTGGTTTTCCGGTGACGATTTTGATGTGTCAATAAGTGTTTGAAGGAATATTTTGGATCTTGTGCTTGATGTGACTAGAGAGAGAGGTTAGAGAGAGAAAGAGATTGTAATAGAATAATATTCAATGTCCCACCTACCAAGAAAGTGGGTCACCTTTTATACTAAAATAAGGTGGACCCACTAAAATCCTTAGTGGGCTGTTTACATACTTAATGAGGCCCCTTAGTAAATATCATGTTTACAAATTGGTCCCCGAGAGATCCTAAATACATTAATAACTACACCAAGTATCTTTTATTCTCAATTAAGTCCTTATTATTTATATCGGCAAATTCTACCCTCATCAGTAGCCCCCCAGTCTTCGGGAGTATTAGGAGCGGAAACTCACTGTCGAGCCTACACCTGTCGTCTGCAGCCTCCTGTGCTTCGGGCCAACGACTTACCTTTGGACGAATTATTCTTTTTCGAAAAGCGTCGGTCGTTCCACGACGTTGTCCGTCCCGATCTGTCCTACGGGCGTTCGATGGCTCTCCCACTGCGCTTTTTTAATTAACTTTACCCAAAGGTGGTACTCAGGCTCTGTTAGATTTTTCTTGCCCGATGTTCGTAGTTCTGAATCAGGTCGGTTCCCACGTTCTCTCGAGCTTCTATCCCTGGACCCACTGTGATGGGCCGGTTTTTTACAGTGGGTACGGTTGAGAAGGCCCAGCTTATCAGTCGGTTCGATGGGGGCAGCCCAGGTAAGCCTTCGTCAGAAGGTGGTCTACACGTGTCACCTGTTTATGGGATGCGTCTTTGCCAGACTATACTCTTAGAGAGACTCTTCGCCTTCCCGCTGTGCTTTTGTCGATTGGTATTCCCCGGTCATTCAACGTTGCTTATAAATACTCCATAATTCTTGATTTCTCTCAGAGGCATTCTAGAGAGAGAAAGTGCTGTCAGATCATTTTTAGAGAGGGAAAGAGCTGTCAGACCATTTCTAGAGAGTGAGAATACTTGTCAGACCATTCTTAGAAAGGGAATGTTTGGTTTATGAAACCCAGACACCCGAAGCAAACATCAGCCCAGAAAAAGAAAAAGCCTGTGTGGAGTTTCAAAGAGTGGGCTAGCATCAGAGACCGAGCCGAAGAATACCGACGTACCGGCTTGATTTGGGGATCCAACTCGAAACCCTTTACTCCCGTCCCGCGTCCTCACGACCCCGTTTTAGCCACCTCGATCCCTGCTGAATCCTTCCTTCTGCCCGACCCTCCCGTCTCTCCGTCTCTCGAGATTAGCCTATCTCCAGAAACCGTTGTCCTTTCTTCTAGTAGCAGCTCCTCTCGTTCCCCTGCAGTCCGGTCGGAGAATCCGACCCCATCGTCTATCAACTCGTACGTTCTGTCGCCTCTGTTCCTTCCCCGACGCGTTCGCAACACTAAGTTCTTGACCATGGGCGAAAACAGTCCCCTACATCTCCCGCAGGAGGTAACTATCTTGAAATGGTTCAACTTACTCCCTCAATCCGAGGGTATCGGACCGGTACTAACACTGCCGTAACTTTTTTAGGTCTGCCTAAGCGTCGGTTGACGCCAGAGGAACTGGATGCAACTCATCGGGCTCATTCAGGAAATACGGCTGAACCCTCCACCTCTCGGGTCCGATCATCGGATCCGAATGCTGCTACAACTCGAAGCTCTGACCAAGCTCTGAACCCCGATGTGGGTGAATCAGAGGTGGATGTTGCACCTGCGGAGGTCTGCATTGCCGCTGTTGGGAATGCTGCTAACCCCTCTGACGATCCTCTGCCCGAAGAAGTTGAGGCTGCAATCACCACCACCTATTTTGGTTGGCTTCCTTCGAAGGACGTCGTCTCTCTCTACGAAGGGAAGTACCTCTACTTCCCCGAGTCCGAACATAAGGATCTGCTGATCCGCTGGGGAATTCCTGAATGCGTCACGGTTTGGTTCCCGGTCCCTGGGGAAACCACTGTTCACGTCCGATCTCGGGAAATTGTGGTATTTACCGAGCTATTTAATTGGGGTCTGCGCTTCCCCTTAGATCCCGAGATCGCGCTTTACTTCCGCACCCTCCAGATCTGCCTGTCGCAGCTGACGTCGAATGCCTGATATACTTTAATTTCCTGCATAATGGCTTCCCGTCTTTCAGGTCGGGTTATGCCTATGGACGAATATATCGCTATGTCAGGTCTGTCCAAGGCTCCGAAGTCCCCGTTCTTCTACTCTTCCTTGGGGAACAAGTGGAATATAGTTAATGACTTCTTGGAGGGAGACAAAGGGTGGAAGCATCGGTTTGTGTTTCTGAGCGGGTGTTGGGACAACGGTCTTCCCTATACCCCGGAGAATAAGAGCAGCTGCTTCGGACCTGGGTCCATGATGGTACCGCTTTTTTTTTTTTAATATTGATCCTCCGTGCAGTGTCGAAGGAGTTTTTGCAAGGGCTTAAGAAGGACTTCTTGAAGACTGCTGAAGACACTATCCAAGTGTTTTGAAGGATTTTTCGAAGAAGCAGTGGGGTCGGGCGATGCATCGGACCTTCAAGGATACCAACTTGCTCAAGAGTAACCTCTAGTGTTGCTCGTCGGAAATACTGACCATTGAGCAACTGCGGGAGCCCCCCAGTTTGGAGGACATTATTGCCAAAACCGACGCCCCGGGTATCAGTTGTATCTCCCGAAGCGCAACAAGGCGCCTAGCAAGCGCCCAAAGTCGGATGACGAGGTTGGGGGGAACACTACAGCTGGCGGAGAGGAAGCGGGTCATATAGCGGCGAATGATGCTGAAGCTGGCGCATCTAACCATGCCCAACCTCTGGTGCCTAAGAAGAAGAACCGACCCGACGCTGAAGGGGCTAGGAAGAAGAAGCCAAAGCGTACCAAAGAGAGCGGGGTCGTTGCTGGGGCGGACAATCCTACTGCGCCGGAGCTGTTCGATCAATTTGGAGGGGTTAAAGGGAAATCGCCAAAGGATCCAGTAGTGGTGATTCCGGATGAGGTCGACCCTCCCCACGCATCGGATCTAGCCGCAGCCTCCTCTAGCGGTCCTCAGTACCCGGTGCTAACTATGTTTGGGTTGCCGCACACTTTCCCGCTGCGCGGATCAGATGGACTGGCCTTGTCTTTGTACAACTTGCTTGTACCCGCGGCCATGAAAGAGCGTAGGGCGGCCGAGTTGAGCCAGAAGCTAACGGGTGCGGAGGCTGAAATCGCTCGGTTAAAGGAGGCGGTGCAGAGTGCCAAGACCACGCAGGAATTGGCAGAGGGGCGGGCTGCAGAGGCTATTCGGATCTCGGAGGAGACGAAGAAGGCCGGGGAAGATCGTGCTGCCACTCTAACTCAGGAGGTCCAAAAGCTGAAAGCTACGAACACCGCTTTTGCGGATAAGTGCAAGAAATAGGCGGACAAAGAGGTAGCCGATGCTAAGGCCGCCTATGTGCTTTCGTTCCATAATCGCTTCCCGACCTTTGAACTTGGTGCGATGTGGCTAGATGTTCCTGAGGCGGACCGTCTTGAGGGAGTTGTTTGTGAGGACTCCTCGGACGAGGTGGAATCTGAGGAGGAGGATGGCGAGTGATCGGCTGGCAGTTTTGTTTATTTGTGGATGTTTTTTTTTTGTACTTGTTGTCTGTAACATCTTTGGGGGCCGCGGGGTCCCCTGACATTATTTCATGTGAACATTTTTGTGCAAGTATGCAGTTCTTGTTTCTTACTATAAGTTGTGGGTGTTTTTACTTAGGTAAATCTAAGTGTTTGTGTGAAAAACCAAAGTAGGGTCGGATTCGCGCTATTTTGTGAAACTTTCGATAGGGTCGAAAAAAGTAAAACATGTCATATCGCTGCTTATGCCAAAAGACGGAAAAGTTGATGATGTAGATCAGCTGTAAGTGCTGAAAAACCCATTAAGGTTCTGTAGATCAATGTAATATTAAAACTTTTCCCAAAGGGTCGGGAAAATTATATCTGTAGATCAGTTGTAATAACTGAAAAACCCCTTAAGGTTCTGTAGATTAATTGTTATTGAAAATTTTCCCATAAGGTCGGGAAAATTAAATCTGTAGATCAGTTGTAATAACTGAAAAAACCCCTTAAGGTTTTGTAGATCAATTGTTATTGAAACTTTTCCCATAGGGTCGGGAAAATTATATATGTAGATCAGTTGTAATAACTGAAAAACCCCTTAAGGTTCTGTAGATCAATTGTTATTGAAACTTTTCCCATATGGTCGGGAAAATTATATCTGTAGATCCATTAATTATCAGTAGGAACAGACGCTGACCAGCTCGTCAGCTGATCAAGTTCGTAACACTTCAAAAGTTGGAAGGCAAAAGAAATTTTGTTGATTAATTCAATCAGTGGTCGGGTGTTTGTGATGCCTCGTTAAAACCTTCTCGCGTCACCGAGGTAGGAAAGAGTGCATCCCCGACCAATAAGTTTTTACAGACCATGTCGAATAAATTACAACTATTTTATCACTATTCTAAATACAATTTCAGATGTTCAATGTTCCACGGCAGCCTCAATAGGTTCCCGAGCTTGTTTTGCAAGCGGTATGTTCCACTCTTGATTTTTTCCACGACTTCGTATGGTCCTTCCCAATTTGGGGCGAGCTTGCCGAGGCTTTTGTCTTTGGTGTGAAGAAAAACACGCCTCAAAACCTTGTCACCGACCTTAAATTCCCGGCGGCGTACTTTAGAAGCGTATCGACTTCTCATCAGGGTCTGATAGTGCAAAGAATTCATCTGGGCGCGATTGCGCTTCTCTTCTATAAGATCGAGCTCGAGCCGTCTGTTGTCGTCGTTCGTTTCCTCCTCATAGGTACCGACCCTGAAAGAAGGAAAAATGGATTCCGCAGGGGCAACCGCGTCAATACCGTATACCAAAGCATAAGGTGATTCCTGGGTAGCCGTTCGGGGGGTGGTTCGGTAAGCCCATAGTACTTTTTGTAGGTAGTCGGGCCATTTTCCGGCCTTTCCTTCAAGGTTTTTTCTGAGGCCGTCCAAAATGGTCCGGTTAGTTACTTCGACCTGCCCGTTTGCTTGAGGATGGAAAGGAGCAGAGAAACATTGCCTGATCTTATGAGTGGTGCAGAAAGCTTTCATTTCCCCGCTGTCGAACTGTGGTCCGTTATCCATAGTTAACCTCTGTGGTACCCCGAACCGACAACATATGTTAGACCAGATAAATTTGATGATATCTTTAGTCTTGGTGGCGGATAACGGTTCGGCTTTGACCCACTTGGAAAAATATTCTACTGCCACGACGATCGTCTGTCTACCCCCCGATGCTATTGGTAGCGGTGCGACAAGGTCGATTCCCCATCGGTCAAAGGGTAGACCTTCGGATATGGACTCGAGAGGATCTGCGGGAACGTTTATCGCGTTTGCGAATCGTTGACATGTATCGCAGGTTTTGACTATTTGTCGTGCATCTGACGTTATCGTTGGCCAATAGAACCCCGCGAGAAGAATCCTTCTGATTAAGGCTTTATAACCGCAATATGCTGCGCCCTCACCATCGTGTAGCTCTGACACAATTATTTGTGACTAGGGCTGTCAAACGGATATTTCGGATACGAATCTGTCTATATCCGAATCTGAATCTGAAATCCGAAATCACTATTCGAATCCGAATTCGAATCCGATTTTTTTAAAAATAATATCCGAATCCGTATCCGACGGATATTATCCGAATACGGATAATATCCGAATCCGTATCCGACGGATATTATCCGAATACGGATAATATCCGAATCCGAGTATCCACTAAAGTTTTTAACTAATTGCATTATTGGTTAGGCTACCTTTATAGAAACCTTAATAGAAATTCATATTCCCATTTTAGATGTGGGATAAGGTTAAAAAAATATACTTATTTTGAAAAGCCACCATGTCTTTTATAGAAAGTTTGGTAGCAATTCTTTTCCACATTTTAGATGTGGGATAAGAGTCATAAGACTAAAAAAGATATACTTGTTAAGAAAAGCCACCATGTCTTTTAGAAAGCGTTTGGTAACCATTCTTTTTCCAACTTTAGATGTGTGATAAGTTATAATTTTTAAAGAAGCAATCTTCCATATTTATGGACAACTTTCTTAGTATTTTGTTTTGTTTTTTACGATGTGGGATAGCTAAAAAATATGTTTAAAAAAATTATATATATATATAATTTCGGATATCAGATATTTCGAATACGGATATGTCTATATCCATATCCGCTATTTTCGGATACAAATTCGGATACGAATATTATCTGTTTTCTTTCGAATACGGATATTATCTATTTTTTTCGGATTCGATATCGAATATTTCGGTCGGATATCGGATTTTTCGGATTTTTTTGACAGCCCTATTTGTGACTCATGGACCCCTAGGCATCAGAGCAGGGGGCGGCTGAAGGATTTCTTGTACAGCACATCGCCCAAAAGGAGGTAGCCCCGAGCCTTGTTGCGTACCTTCCGAGCTGAGGCGTTATCGCTAGGCAGCTTTCCTTCAGCTAAGAAGGCGATAATGTCACGTCGCCAATCTGAGATTGTTACCGAAGAAATCTGACAGACTATTTCAAGTCGGTGATCTAATTCGTGACGTTTGATAATGGACGGGCTTTCTTGTTCGGTCACCCAAAGATAGTTGCTGGAGCAGGAGATTGTTGCCAAAGAATCTGCAACTGTGTTTTCGCTTCTCGGGACATGTTCGTAGCTGACTTTGTCAAAAGAGGCGGCTAGCACTCTGAGTGCGGCTAGGTATTGTACCAGGTGTTCTTTCCGAGCTTCCGCATCCCCCGAAGCTTGGGTTATCAAAAGTTGGGAATCGCTTATGAGGCGTACCCGCTTTGCCCCACATACCTGTGCTAACCGCAGCCCCGCCAGAGCAGCTTCATATTCAGCTTCATTGTTCGAAGTATGGAAACCAAATCGAACGGCTTGGTGCATGCTAATGCCCGATGAGGTGACTATTTGTATCCCTACTCCACATCCACTAACGTTAGCCCCTCCGTCGGTTCGGACGGTCCATTCGTTCGGTACAGCTTCTTGAGAAGGCGTGTCCTGATCAGGTCGCTCTGGATGGAATTCTACTAAGAAATTAGCCAGGACTTGACCTTTAATGGCTGTTCGAGGCTCGAAGTCAATGTCAAAATCGCCCAGCTCGACCGATCATTTGGACATTCTCCCGGACATGTCTGGTCGCTGGAGGATATACTTGAGTGGGAACGAGGTTTGGACTATGATAGGGTGGGCTTGAAAATACGGGCACATTTTTCGCGCTGCCGTTACCAAGGCGAGAGCCATTTTTTCCAACTTCAAATACCGAGTCTCCGCATCCAAAAGACTTTTGCTCACAAAGTAACCCGTCGTAGGAGCTGGTCCAGCTTCGCTTATCAAAGCCGCACTAACCGCAAAATCAGTAACCGCAACGTAAAGAAAAAGTGTTTCGCCTGCGACGGGTTTTGTCAAGAGGTTCGGGGATGACAGATATTGCTTGATTCCCAATAACGCTTCGTCACATTCAGGAGTCCACACAAAAAATTTGGCTTGTCTCAAGACCTGAAAAAAGGGAGTGCACTTATCAGATGACCGAGAAATAAACCGATTTAAGGCAGCCAGACACCCTGTGAGGATCTGGACTTCTTTAATACTCCGGGGTGGTGTCATATTGGTCCGAGCTCGAAGTTGGACGGGATCGGCTTCGATCCCTTTTTCGCTAACGAAAAAACCTAGAAATTTTCCTGACCGGACCCCAAAGGAGCATTTTTCCGGATTAAGCTTGAGATTTATTCCCCGTAGGTTATCAAAGGTTTCTCTCAGGTCGGTAAGGTGGGCTTCATCAGTGTCGCTTTTAACCAACATATCATCAATGTACACCTCCATATTCCTCCTAATTTGACCCTCGAACGTTTTGTTAACTAGCCTCTGGTATGTTGCGCCGGCATTTTTTAGTCTGAAGGATATTACTTTGTAGCAGTATAGTCCTCGGCCTGTGATGAATGTGGTACTTTCCTGATCCGCAGCGTGTAATTTGATCTAATTATAATCGGCGTATGCATCCATGAACGACAGCAATTTGTTACCCGACGTTGAATCGACCAACTAGTCGATTCTTGGCATCGGGAAGGGATCTTTCGGGCATGCCCGATTAAGGTCGGTGAAATCCACGCACATTCTCCATTTCCCGTTTTTCTTCCTGACCAGGACGGGATTTGAAGTCCACAACGGGTAACTTGCTTCCTTGATATGACCGACGCTGATCATTCGCTTGACTTCCCGTAGGATAATGTCCGCTTTTTCTGGGGAAAAAGTCCGACGTTTTTGGGAGATCGGTCTGGCGTTTCTATTGATAGTTAGCTTGTGGACAACGAAGGATTCTGGGACCCCGGTGACATCTCTTGAGCACCATGCGAACAAATCTAGGTTTTCCCGTAAGAGAGCCAGCAGCTGTTCCCTGAAGGTCAGTAACAGGCATACCCCAATCCGTAGGAATTTTCCCGCGGCAAATTGGTATTGCTCGCATTCTTCGTCCGTCGTCAAAAGGCTTGGGGCTTCCCGGGGGTCATCAACGGGTAATGATTCCGGGACGAGCCCCCTTAATTGCTATTCTCGAGCTTGAATCATTTCTTGGTCTTTTTTAGGTGCCAATGCTGCTCGGTAACATTCTCGTGCTGCTTTCTGGCTGCTTTCTGGCTGCTTCGGACCACTCCCACGTTGTTTCCGACCACGTACTTTAAACACTGGTGGATTGTAGAAGACACCCCATGCATTCGTGATATCCATGATCGGCCGAAAATGGCATTGTGGGAAGCCGGTGCGTCCACTACCACGAATAAAACCGTAACTTCTTTCTTGAATGGGCTGCGGCCTAATTGGACTACGCCCTCGAATTCTCCTATAACGTCGGCTGCTGACCCTGTGGACCCTACTATGGTACGGTCGGATCGCGCAATCACTGACGGTGTTCTAAACTTGGCAAAAGTGGATGCGAAGATTATGTTGGCCGAACTACCGGTATCTACCAAGATGCGCCGAACCTCTTCCCCCGCAATGGCTGCCCTGATGACAATGGCATCCTCATGGGGGGCAGCTATATCTCTCATGTCATCGTCGTCGAAGTACAGAATTGGAGACGGGACGCTTCTGGACTGAGAGTAAGTTCTGGCCTCCAACTGAGTGGTTAGGTTGACGATGTGCCTTTTCCTGGATGAATGTGTAACTCCTGCCATAGAATCTCCACCAAAAATAGTTAGGGATTCAAAAAATTTGCAAAGGCCTCGCACATTACCGACGTTCTCCTCGGATTCTTCCTCGATAATCCCGATGATGTTGCGGTTTACTTCGGGATCGAGGTACTCAATGGAAACATCGAAAGGATCAGTTACTTCTAAAATGGCCATGGTGGTTTCGGGTTTTGGTATTATCACAACTTCCTTCGAGGTCGTACTTTGCTGTGCCTTCTTAACGTACTCCAGGAGGTTTCCGTGATCTATGAGCATCTGTATTTCTTTCTTCAAGGCAATGCAGTCTTTAGTATCATGCCCTACGTCCTCGTGATAGCGACAATAGCGGTTATTCCTTTGTTCCCGAGGCGTTGGTATCGGGAAAGGTCTTCGGTACATTCCGCTCTTTTTGGTCTTCTCGTAGATCGACGATACATACTCCGTGAGGTCCGCGAAGTATGCAGGTCGGATCCATTTGTTAGACATGGGTCGCGAAGTCGTCTGACTTGTCTGCTTTGGTTTTGGGCTTGCTAAGACCGAAGGCTTGGCTGATACAGGCGGGGTCGGGTGTATTGTGCTGACTGGTTTGACCGTCCTAGCGAAGTCCGACCGGGTGCCCTGCCTTATTACGACCAACGCTTGGGCGCTTTGCTGAATTGGTGCCGCTAATTCAGATGCTTCGGTCTCTTCGATCAATATCTGTTTTTCTATTTGAGCTAGAAGTGCGGCTAACGTGAATGCTTGTTTTTTTTGTTACTGCTTGCTTCATTGGTCCTGGGAGCAGACCCAAGCGGAACGCAGTCAAGGCCACATTCTCTTCGCAGTGATCTAGGTCGATCTTTGCGTCGATGAATCGTCTGGTGTACTCTCTGAGGATTTCCCCCAATTTCTGTCTACAATTCATAATAGTGTCTCCGTTGGCCCGGAAACTTTTACTTCCCACAAAGTGTTGCCTAAACATTGTCCAAAACATCCCGAAGTTCCGGATGCAGCCCTGCGGTAAACGGTTGTACCACTTAGATGCTCGGTCCCTGAAAGTCATGGAAAAAGCTCTACATAGGAGTTTGTCATCGTTATCGAAACTCAACATGAAGTTTTTGAAAGCTTCCAAATGATTATTTGGGTCCTTCTTCCCATCGTACTTTTCTAGTTTAGAAATGTCAAATCGCTTCGGGAGCTGTCCCGCTAATATCTCGTCGGACAATGGAGACGCCCTCAAATTGACTCTGAACCCGCACGTCCCTCCTCCAAGTCCTTCTGTCTGAACTCCGTAGAGTCCCTCGTCTCTTGGGCTGATAAACTGACTGCTGGTTCGGTAACCGTGGTTCCGGCTGTTCGACGGTTGCCACGGTACTGGGGGCAGTGCTGCCCGCTCTTGATGGCTGGAAGCAGGCACTTCTTCCTTCTCAAAGGACACCGGGGTTTGCTTCTCGGTGCTACCCTTCTTGTATTTTGGGGAGTCCGTCCTGGGTCCTCGGAGGTGTCGGGAACAATTCTTTTGTGTGCGTTGGACCCTTTCCCGTCGCCGATACTCTCTGCCTGACGAATCATCCGAGGTGTAATCAACCGACATGTCGCGATGATCCTCTGGGTAACGCCGAGTCCTGGCGTTTTTCCCTTCCTCAGGATGAGGCTCTTGATAATACCGAACAGGTCGGGCTTCGATGCGCGGCCCAACATCATGGTCGGCCCCCACACGATCCTCCAAGAGGGGTTCCTTACCTTTTCCTTCCTGGACTCTTTTCTCATCCAGTGCCCGCTCTCTTTCCGCGTTTAGTCTGGCAATGTCTTCGAGGAGCTGTTTTTGGGTCTTTATTAAGGTCGACCGTTTGTCCCGACCCCGGTCGTGGTGCTCCCGACCAGGCACTTCCTCGCCCTCCGACACCGAAACGGCTCGGATCACTTCTCTCCCGACCCTCTCTATCACAGCTGCGTTGTTCATCTCGTAAAGTGTGATTTTCAAAGAAAAAATATTCCTTTTTGGTATCAAACGTTCCTACAGACGGCGCCAATGATGTGTCAATAAGTGTTTGAAGGAATATTTCGTATCTTGTACTTGATGTGACTAGAGAGAGAGGTTAGAGAGAGAAAGAGAATGTAATAGAATAATATTCAATGTCCCACCTACCAAGAAAGTGCGTCACCTTTTATACTAAAATAAGGTGGACCCACTAAAATCCTTAGTGGGTTGTTTACATACTTAACGAGGCCCCTTAGTAAATACCATGTTTACAAATTGGTCCCCGAGAGATCCTAAATACATTAATAACTACACCAAGTATCTTTTATTCTCAATTAAGTCCTTATTATTTATATCGGCAAATTCTACCCTTATCAGATTTAAGCTTCAGTTTGTGGTGGTGTGTTCGGTCATACTGGGTGCCGGTGGGTGTGGGAAAGTCGGCTTGGTTGGGTTTCGGGTGGGAGAAGGCGTGGGCTTCGTGAAGAGAGAAGAGAGGTGAGAAGTTTTGTTTTATTGTGATATTTACGTTAGGTTAATTTAGGTAAGGTTAGACTTAAATTTTAGATTTATGTTACTTTTAATTTTAGATTTAGTTTAGTTTTAATTTAGTTTAGGTTAGTTTTAATTTTTGTTTTGATTTTAGTTATAATTGGGTGAGATTTTTAGAGAGAAGGTAGAGAGAAGTTAGAGAGTTGGGGTTTTTTTTGAAAATTAAGTAAATTTGATTATTTATAAGATTTCGTAAAGGTAAAATCGTCAAACAAAATAACTTCAAGAAAAAATATTTAAAAAAAATTACATGCAACTTCGCGGAGTAGTTTTGACCGTTTTTTTAACAATTTCATTCGACCTAACATTTGAACTCGAATACTTTCAAATTTGATCGATTTTTATAATAAAATTGGCATTTTCTTTACACTTCTCTAAAGCTATATCTGTTCTTTCAAAATCAACTTTTTAACCTACAAAACAAAACGATATGTAGTTGATTTGTTATAATAATTGTCTACGAACCAGAGTTACAAAAATATTAGATCTCCATATTACAAACAAAGCTTTGACATTTTCGCTGTAACTATATACTTAAATCGAACCATAAGCTCTTTCAATGTTTAGATCTTGTGCAAACTACAATTTCCATCTTCTGTTGTCAAGTTTTCCCTCCAATTCTCGAATCCGGATCCACCAAAAACTAGTTTCTTGATTCCAACGTAGCTGTTTTGCAAGGAATTCAGATAAACCTCAGTATTAAACATTTAGTCTTAAAGAATTCCGATAAAAGATCAGAAATATACACATAAAAGAAATAAATGGGTTTCAAACTAGAAAATATGGTGTTGGTAGTGCTGGAGCTGGATGCGCATTGATTTTATTTATTTATTTTGCCCATGTTTACAACAATACCGATAAAAAGACTTATATTTTTCTATAAAGATTTCGATTTTCTTTGACAAAATCAAAGTTTAGCTCATCTACGTTTTGAACTTTTGATTTAGATCCCAACTCTTAAACCAGCAGAGCTCGAGCTGAGGTAGGGTTCGGGCTGGAGCCCGAGGTTTTGTATCTTAAGGTGCTTGAGCCCAAACAAAATAATATCACACAAAAGCTTATGGTATTGCGAATTCTAGTGAGCTAGCTCGAGCTGAGTTGGTATGGAGCTGGAGCTTGAGCTTTTGTATCTTAAAGGCACTTGAGCCCGGCCCCGAACATAATATCATATAAAAGCTTGAGTCGTGCGACCGAGCTCGAGCATGGCAGGATCAAGCTCGGATTATCTCATGTCTACCCCTTACAAGAACCAAGGAAAAAGCTGGAACTTACTCGGAGCTAATCTGTGAGACCGCATTTATAAAGACATCAAGAATCAATGGTTCAGCAGTTCCGATATCAACCCTGCCAATAGAATATTAAAAAAATTTAAATAGGCACTAACATGCAAAATAAAATGGTTGAACTATCACAAACATGGAAAAAGTGATCAAAAGGCAGAGACACAACGAATCCCCATACCAGAATCTTGCCAAGTTGTCTTGGACCTCGAGATCCCCAATGTTGTAGAATGTTGTTGGTGTCACATTTGCTCCCTGGATCGGATCATAACTCGGTCTCTTATCCAGATCAGCCTGTGATAACTGCGATATACAGATTATTCAAATAAGCCAAAGCTTTGATGTTTAGTTCTTTTTCTATAATCCGAATCCACTTTCTACTGATTCTTGGCTCTAAGGAGGCCAGCATAACGATACCCAAGAAGAAAATCATACTTGCATGTTCATGGAATTGCATCCACCAAGACGTCCAATAATGTGCCATGACCGAATAATCTGAGAACAAGAAATGAATGGTAATTTTTTTGTTTCTCAGAGGTCAAATTAGTGAAGGTCAGTTGAGCTACTTACATCACAGATTAAGGAGATATCTTTGTCGAGCGGAGCATTGTAGAACTCAAACCATATGTATGAGTTTGTGAAATCAAATCTGTTGAGGAACCCCATTTGTTGTTAGTGCATCCAGTCACTTAGCTACATACATACAAGTTATCTCTATGCAAATAAAGTATGGAGTAGGGCAGTCAATTTTTTGTCAAATGTCAGATACTTGTAAGGCCGCTCCGGGTTGGATGAAAATAACATGTGACCTAAACCCAACCCGTTTTCAGTGTCATATTCGGGTCGACCTGAAATATTATAGGGTCGTAAATATCTCGACTCTAACCCTGAAATATGGTGTCACGTTTACCAGATTATGTTATGCATCGATAGCTACTGAGTGTAAAATTCTTGTTATGGTCAGAATCACGTTGGAGCAGAAAACATATCACCTACCCGTTTTTCTGTGTCTTACTCGGGTCGACCTGAAATATTATTGGGTCGTAAATATCTCACTCTAACCCTGAAATATGGTGTCTCGTTTACAGGATCAGTTATATATTGATAGCTATGAGTGTCAAATTCTTGTCATGGTCAGAATCGCTTTGGGAGAGTAAACATATGACCTAAAGCCAACCCGTTTTTCTGTGTCTTATTCGGTCGACCCAAAAGTAGTAAGTATTTCAACCCTTACCCTATAATATGGCGTCAGGATTACCAGGTTGTGTTATATATTGGTAGCTATAAGTGTCAAATTCGTGTCATGGTCAGAATCGCGTTGGGGCAGATAAGATATAACCCAAGCCCA
Source organism: Limnanthes douglasii subsp. nivea (assembly GCA_036936605.1). NCBI lineage: Eukaryota > Viridiplantae > Streptophyta > Magnoliopsida > Brassicales > Limnanthaceae > Limnanthes > Limnanthes douglasii. The sequence goes on from JAUPFV010000004.1 coordinate 28,312,442, forward strand.
ACCTATTTCTGTCGTGCCCGACTCAACCCATCGTGCTGGATTCGGGTTCGTGTCGTATATTGACAGCATTAGTGTAAAGTACAAAACAGGTGTATTTTAATCATATAATTCATAAACATAAACATTATAAAACATATATAAATCCGAAACTTTTGGAAGTTTACAAGCCTTGACTCAACAAAATAGACAAAACAAAAAATGTAATTGCCTTTATATTTCTCGAAACATTTCTTTGGTTCGTCTATCTTTCCTAAATAGAAGACTAGTACTATGAGATGATCAATACTAACATCTAATTATTTATATAATCGATATCGAAAACAGTAAAAGAAGTAATTTGAACTCACTTGTTGAATATTACTTGCATCGGAGACCCCGAACCGGTCTTCGTATGCAAAATTCTGTTCCTTTTACCCCTCAATCTCTCCTCCATCTGCACAATTCAATATCATAATCATCAATGGAACCTCGAATCCCAAATTGCAAACTGCATCCAATAACTTTATATCCAATTCATCTCAAAAACTATATAACTAAGATTCAACACCTTGGATCAAGCTTAGGATAATAATTCAAAATCCCAGATTTTACAGCATTAGAAGTAACCAAACTTACTTAATATACCATCTCTGTACTAAACAACAAGGCAGTGACATTCAAAATAAACAACATAATCTCTAATAAATTTATGAACAATAATGAAGAAACATCATCTAAGTAGCTCCAAACACTCAAACGTAACATAGCTTACTTTAGATTTAGCTTTGTCTGGATTATCAAGACAGTGACCCAGAATTTCAGCAAACTCAGGGTCTCTATCGTAATCCCTCTCTTCTTCTCTACCTTTATAAGTACCTCTCGCCTTCGAGGACGGTTTATCCTCTTCCATTTCATCTTCATCGTCTAGATCTTCGATTTCTTTATCGGGACTCCGTACGCACACCGTACACTTCCTCTTCTTCTTCTTCAAAATAGCAGAGACCGCCTGGTTCTTCACCGGGAATGTAACGGTCGAAAATAGAGCGAAAGAGTTGATGGTCCGGTAGAGTTTTGGGTTCGTGGCGGGCTGAAATCTGAGATGGGATGTGTATGATTGTAGGATAAGCATAGTTTATGTATCTGAGTAGCTAATCGTTTATGTTGTTTTCGATAAGGGTTTAGTGTGGTCGGCTAAAACCCTTATCGGAGTGACCGCCTGCTTTTGAACTCTCGACTTAATCTATCATCTCCCAAAAAAGAAACTATAAACGTTATTTTTCTTAAAGGGTTTAAGTTTTTTTTTAAACAAAATAATACTTTTATTAAACTTTAGTAACTCAATCATAGAGTTACAAAAATTAGAGGATTTGAAGAGTAAATTTGAACAAAAGATACAAAGGCGGGAAACTATCCCTCTTCTCAAAGAAACTATTCTTACTCCAAATCAATCGGTTTCACCTTCTTCAAGCTACCTTTCATAGATTTCCTTCTTCACCTCGTAACTAGATTTCTTCTTCAATCAGCCCTGTAAACTCCATACTCTTCCCGGATCTTCAGACGTGCAAAAATTAGATAGAAGAGCAAGCAACTGATATGAAAATCAACTGCAATCTTGAATAAAGTGTCCCATTCCCAGACTCTCCAAGAAAACGATAAATTGAAGCTTAGACGGAATGACAGAAAAGTTAAAGTTTGGTTTTTCTTTGCATCTTAGAGTCCACTTCGCAAGCCAATCTGCAGCTTGGTTCTGGACTCTTGAGATGTAAGAAATAACCATGGAGGGAGCAATGGATTTCCTACAGATGTTCAAGGTAGGATTTAAGAACCAAGGAGAATTGTTAGAAGCCAGAAGGTTGATTAGAGTCTTCCACAGAAACCTTCCAAGCAAGGTAAGAAGGCTTAGTTTTGTAGTTTGAACAACCTAATATCAGGCTGGCATTTTTTGTTTTGGACCAGTGCTTTTTAGAAAATGAGTTTGTAGCATCAAGGGAAACAATGACCCTGTTAATGTAGTTTATAGAATGATTTGCATTTCTGAAAATCCCAGAGAATTTGGCAGCATTTCGATTTTGCCAGATTGTCCATGTAATAATAGCATGGAAAAGATGGGTTACATGGACCTTATCAGTTCTCCATGGAAATTTGTTAAGAATTTTCTCAATTCTGTTCATAATGCTAGAGGGAAGAATGTTGTTCTGCATCCAGTAATTGGAATAGACATTAACACATTTGACATTAACACTAGTCTTCCACCGAAAGAGAGGTGCTTGCAGTCTCATTCAGCAATCTTGTCGTTCATTTTGTCAATGATCTTGTAGAAGTTGCTAGCTTTGTTACAGTTATTTAAAATGATGCCCAGATAGTTTGTAGGCAATTTGTCTATCTTGTAGCCAGTATTTGTTTCAATGCCTTTAAGCCTGGTCTGCCTAAGAGTTGTAGAGATAATTAACTTGGTTTTCATCTTGTTAATAGCTTGCCCCGAAATAGCTTGATAGTTGTCTAAGAAAGTGTTGAGCTTATCAATAGATTCCTGTAAACAATTTGTAAAAATCAGTATGTCGTCTGCAACGGCCAGACTGGGAATAAAAAGATTTGATCTAGCATTAAACTTCATTTTTCTGTTGTTAGTATATCTATTCTGAAGTCCTCTCAAGAGAACTTCTTCCCTTATAATAAAGAGACTGGGAGTCAGGGGATCACCCTGTCTCAAACCTCTCTTGGGGTTGAAGAAACCATATATACCACCATTGATCAGCAACAAGATGCTAACATCTCTGGTCATCCTGCTTATCAGGCTAACAAAATCATTCTTGAGACCAAATTTGAACAAAACTTTAAATAAGAAAGGTAAGGACATTTTGTCGAAGGCCTTCGGCATATCTAACTGAATCAGCACATTCCCAGTGTTAGGCTTTTTTTTTAGATCATATATCAGCTATTTGGCCACTAAAAATGTTTTCTTGGATAGATCTTCCCGAAACAAAAGGCTCCTTGTTGTTGAGAGATCATGTTAGGGAGGATGGTTGCAAGCCTAAAGTTTATCAACTTTGACAGAATCCTATTGAGCATTGTACAAAGCCCAATAGGTATGTAATCATGCCAATTGGTAGGATTAATCGTCTTAGGGATAAGACACAGCCCAGTCGCGAAGATACCCTTGGGAATGTTCTTGCCTTGAATGAAAGAGTTAATAGAGATGAAAAGATCACTTTTAATGATACTCCAACAGGACTTATAGAATTGAATGTTAAAACCGTCTATCCCGGTAGTACTCTCGTCGTTCATGCTTATTATAGCATTCCAGATTTCTTCCTCAGTGGCATGCTTCATCAATGAAATATTATCAGTGTTTGTTACCAGGTTAGGAATGCAATTAAAGACATTCTCATTCAACATGTTAATCTCATCCTCCTTGTTGCTATAGGGAGCAGTAGCAAGGATATCTTTGAAAAAGTTTTCAGCAGAGTTGCCAATGCTGTCATCATCCGTTAGCCATGTATCTCCTTCTTTTATGCTTTTAATCCTTCTCTTTCTTCTTTTTTTGTTAACATAAGCGTGATACAGCTTCGTGTTCCTTTCGCCATCCTTCAGCCAGTTATTATAAACTTTCTGCTTCCAGTAATCGTCCTCAATCCTAAGGGATTTAATGTATAAACTGTCCGCCTTGGCAAGGCCAGCCTTTGTAGTTTCAGTCTGATAGATAGAGTGCTCATCTTGCATCTTGTTTACATTCTCTTCAGCTTTCTTAAGCTTTGTGAAGATATTCCCAAAGCTATTGGTGTTCCAAGCTTTAAGGCAACATTTAAGTCTCATAAGCTTGAACCAAAAGACCTGATTAGAGTGACCTGCAATACTTTGATTCCAACATTTCTCAACAACACTTAAAAATGAGTCATCGTTTAACCACATATTTAAAAACTTGAAAATCTTCTTGCTATTAATATGATTAAATGTTTTTGCAGTAATTAGAAGGGGAGCATGGTCAGAACATGTTCTGACCATGTGAAAAACCTGGGGTTTCATGAAATTGGTCTGTCATTTGTTGTTGAACATCATTATGTTAAGCCTTTTCCATCTCAAACCTCTGTTCCATGTGTGCTTATTTCCTCCATACCCAACGTCTTCAAGCATGCAATCCCTGATGCAATCGTTAAAATCCTTGATGCTATTCTGACCAAGAGATATGCATCCAATCTGCTCCTCAGAACTATCAATCACATTAAAATCCTTAATCACCATCCAAGCTTTGTTAGGGTTAGAGACAATCCTGAGAATACTCCAAAGATCTCGCCTTTGATTTATATTAAACTTTGCATAAACAACCGTTATATTAAATCTCAAATCATTATCAGAGTTATTAACTTGAAGGTGCAAACACTGATCATGGTTGATAAGCAAATCAATCATCATATCCTCTCTCCAAAAGCACCAGATTTTGTTTGAGCAGTTGGAGGTGTAGTTACAGAAACCCAGTCTATCAGCAATTTCCTTGATCCCATCCACCTTCACCATTGGCTCTTGAATAACCAGAAGATTGATATTGTTTTTAAGAATAATGTTCTTTAACCTTCGAATAGTAGGATTATTGTAGATACCTATCAAATTCCAACGAACAAGATTTATCATAGTCAGAATAAGATTTTTTTTTTCTATGAGTAAATCAGAGACTTGATTACCTTTTTGCTTGGTTTCTTAATTTGCCTTGATGATTTAAGATTTTTCACCAGGATTTCTTTAAAAACAGGAGATGAAGGATTTGTTCTTTGGTCACATGGAGTGCTGCAACAGGAAGTTCTATCGGGAGTGGAACTATCATCATTTTGCTTATCAAACTCAGGAGATACATTCTGTAAAAACCGTGTTCTAACGTCTTTGTAGCATCGATTACCTCTCTTTCATCTGTCTGTATCGCATTGGAATCAATGGGATTGTTGCTTTCACATCCATTGTGAACATTTTGCAAGATTACGGATTTCATTTCCTTCCTCCGTTTTTCCTGGGTTTTCTTTCTCTGTTGGAGATTGCTTAGCTTCATTTTTCCTTTTCTTGCAATCCAAATCTTCATGACCTTTGTGATTGCAAACATTACAGTATATCAAAATATGTTTATACGAAATTGATACCCAACAACCACTGTTATCACCGAATCTCATCCAGATCTTGTTGTAGAGTTTTTGAGTAACATCTAACTCGATTAAGGTTGTGCAATAATTCTTGTGAGCTCTGTTACTTTTTAGTATTACAACTTTGTGTATAACTCCTAAAGAAGAGGCCATGTCGTTGATTATTTTATAGTTAAAGAGAAATTATGGGATCCTGTTAAATTTGACTGAAACCAGAGACAGAGGACACTCCTTTTTTACATTGAACTCAGGAGTCCAACGCAATAATCGCATCTCATTTTCCCCAAGTCTCCAGACATTTCATGCCCATATAATGCAAACATCTTCCCTGAGACTGAATTCAAGAAAAATGTGTATGGAATCAAAGATTTTCATGTTGTATTGTCATTTGAATTTGAGGGAATTCAAGAACTGCATGAGGGTAGATCTTTTCGGGATTCCATTTTTGAACTTTTCGATTAGTGTTATCTTAACTTTATCATCTAACCAGTCTTTGATCTCCAGCTTGTATTAAAAGGATATGTGATCATCTTAAAAGCTGATTCTGTGTGGATTCAGATCCGGCTTTGAACATGATTGTTTAAAAAGGACATATGCGTATGATTTAGTTTGAACCTTCTAGGAATTAGAAGAGAGAACGGGAAATTCATCTGCTTCAAAGGTTTTATTGTTATAGATCTCCATGGACGGAGAAGGATCAACGAAGGAGGACAGAGTTACGCCCGAGATGGACTGTTAATCATTTCTTGGAGCAGCAAGAAACTTCCCCTAAAAGTTTAAGTTAAAATGAGGTTTTTCTTAATAAAACATTTTTACAATGAGATAGGTTTTTTTTATAACGAGATCTATTTTTTTTAGAATGAGATTTTCATTATTTGCAATACTGTTATTTCTAGAAGGTTTTGGGCTTTATATACTGGAATGTTTTTATCATTTCAAATTTTTGTTTGATTTGAAAGTCTCCTTCAGACAATAGAAGAACTCACTTTAGTCTAATATTTTTTAAAATTATATAGATTTAAAAGATCATTAATATTTTTCTAAAACAACTTCTAACTCATGTGTAGTTTTATTGATTTATTAAAAATAATATTTACTTATAAATTAATAAAATAGCGTAATATAAAAAAAAAAAAAATTAGTATGGTAGAGGTTAAATATATAAGTCAATCAAACTTTAACTTGTAAAAAACAATATACATATACTTACACTTATCCTATTTATTAAGTCTTAAATCTAATTAGACTATGAGGTTACGATGTTATTGCACAATTCGTCTTGTATAAATAAAATTTCATATTATTCGTATGAATCATAACACAAAATACAATTTTAATGTTTTTCAGTAACATCAATATTATAAAAATTCTACCATGAAAATGTATTACCGGAACTGACTCCAAATATTATATTAAATAACTTTAAAACAACTCGGGGTTCATTGGCAACGATAGGATAATGTGCCAAGTTTTTTCAATTATCTTCCTTGAGAGTGAATTAATATGGTTCAACCAATTACCTTCCACTCGGTTCATACTTTTGAAGCTATCTATATTGCATTCAAAGATCAATTTATGGAAACGAGATAATCAAATTGTTATGAATGAGTCGAATAGTGCCTTGACAGTGTACCGTGTTCGGCGGTACAGTTTTGTGTCATTGAAAAACTGTAATATAATTGATGATTTTCCTAAAAAAGTCTATGAGCCCATTAGGCCCAATGTCTAGTAAGTCTATTAATTCCCTATAAATAGACTACTAAGGATACACAAAACACAATCTGAAATCTATAACCTTTTCTATCATAGTGAAACTCTTTTCTCTGGCGGCGCCCGTGGACGTAGACAATTGCCAAACCACGTTAAATCTTGTGTTCATTCAAGTTTTTCCTTCACATATTTTCTGTGCTTGAGCCATTTTGATAATTGTATAGTAATTTGATAACAAAATTGCTATCAGATCCACGTGCTGAAATTAGGGTTTCACAATGGCGTCTACACCAACAAAATACATGATTAAAAAAATTGATAGGGGATCCAACTTTGCGTTGTAGAAGATTAAACTGAAATCTTCATTGGTACTGCAAGGGTTGTGGAAGGCTGTGGATAATAAGTTACCAGAATAGATAAAAGAAGAGGAGAAGCAAGATCTTTTAGAAATGGCTTTGTGCTGGATTTTAATCAGTATGAAAGACAATGTGCTTCGCGAGATTAGTGGTGAGAAGACTGCTGCCTGCGCATGGAAAAAACTAGGAGATCTTTACTCAAAGAAATCAGTAGTAAACCGATTATACTTGAAGAAACGTTTGTATGATTTCAGATTGAAAGAAGGTATGTCTATAACAGAGCACTTAGATAATTTTAAATCAATTATAATGGACTTGGAAAACATAAATATCAATATTGAGGATAATGATCAAACTTTGTTTGTATTGAGATCGTTACCAACTCCCTATGAAAACTTTGTAGATACCATCATGTATGGTAATGATAAGTTATCGTTAGCAGATGTCAAAGGGGCACTGAAATCAAAGGAGATGAGACAATTGCAGCCAGACAATCAAGCTGAAGGGGAAGGTCTTATGACTAGGAGAAGATCTAGAAGCAAAGCGAGTTCTTTAAGAAGGAATAACTAGAGGTCCAAATCAAAGGTAAAGCACTCAAATTGTTATGAATGGGGTGAGTAAAGTCATTATAGGAGAGATTATATGAAACTGAATGGTAAGAAGGGAAATCAAAAAGAAAGTGCAGCAAACATTGTTGAAGGTGTGAACGATTCTGACAATGGTAGAGAAGATGTATTGTCCGTGAGTTCAGACTTTGGGCAAAACTCTTGGGTACTCGATATTGGCACTACATATCACATGTGTCAGTTCAAGCAGTGGTTCGATACTTACAAGCCAATGCAGGGAACTGTCTATTTAGGGGAAAATCATTCGTTGACTGTTGGTGGTATTGGTAACGTCAAAATCAGAATGTTTGACGGGGTTGTTAGAATCTTGACGTGCTGGCATGTTCCTGGGTTAAAGAGAAACCTGATTTCTCTTGAGACTCTAGACTCTCGGGTTTACAAGTACCGTGCAGAAGATGGTGTAATCAAAGTGACAAAAGGCTCAATGGTATGCATAAAATGCAGTTTGTAAAAGGGTCTTTACATTCTCTAAGGGAGTGTCGTTATGATCGATGTTGCAGTAGCATCATCAGGGAGTAATAACCAAAGTAGACAGGATCAAAATAAGTTGTGGCATTGGCGTCTTGGTCACATGAGCGATAGAGGATTAGCTGTTTTAGGAAATGGAGATTTGTTGAAAGGGTATAAAGCATAATCATTGGGATTTTGTGAGCACTGTGTGTTTGGTAAACAAACTATAGTCAAATTCAACAAATCGGCTATAAAAAATACTAAAGGAATAGTGGACTACATTTACTCAGATCTTTGGGGTCCAAACAGAATTCCATACAAGAGCGGAGCCAGATACTACATGAGTTCAATTGATGATTATTCAAGGATGGTGTGGGTTTACTTTCTGAAAACAAAAGATGAGGCATATTCAACCTGTGTCAAATAGAAGACGATGATTGAGAAGCAAACAGGAAGAAAAATCAAACGTCTTAGGACAAATAATGGGTTAGAATATTGCAATCGTGAGTTCAACGAGTTCTGCGAAGCTGAGGGAATAGTGTGTCATCGCACTTGTTCTAGAACACAACAACAGAATGGAGTCGCATAAAGAATGAACAGAACGCTTTGTGACAAGGCACGAAGTATGTTCTCGAATTCCGGTGTGGGAAAGGATTTTTGGGCTGAAGCTGTCAATACAGCGTGTTACTTGGTGAATCGGTATCTATTAACGACTATTGATTGTAAAACTCCTTTTGAGATTTGGTCTGGATCGTCGGCTGATTATGAACATTTAAGGGTGTTTGGTTGTCCAACGTATGCTCATGTGAGAGATGGTAAGCTTGACCCGAGGGCAAAAAGGTGCATATTTTTAGGATATGCTACTGGAGTGAAGGGATATAGGTTATGGTGTACCTCTCCAAAGTCTCCAGGTTTTCTCATCAGTAGGGACGTTACTTTTAATCAGTTTGCTTCGATAGACAGTAAGAATGAAGTATGAGAAATGGTCGAATCAGGATCGGTTCTGAGTAAATAGGTGGAGCTTGAAGTAGAATCAGTTCCTAGCAGGTCCAATAATTCAAGTGGTTCTGAGGTAAATCCAGAATCAGGAGGTGAAGCGTCAGTATCGGATGATAGTGACGATGATGCGCCTGGACCAAAACAACAACCTTATAGAATAGCATTGGGCAGAGAAAGAAGAGATATTAGACTTCCAAAAATGTATGCGAATCTAGTTGCATATGCTCTGTCAATTGTAGAAGAAGTTGAGATGCAAGAACCTAGTAGCTACAGAGAAGCTATAGCGAGTTCAGAGGGAGATCGATGGATTGGTGCTATGGGGGATCATTGCACTTGTCTCAACGAAGCTATATTAAGAAAGTGTTATAACGATTCAACATGTTTGATGCTAAAGCATTTAGCATTCCATTTGCTACTCATTTCAAGTTGTCTGTAGTATGAGCGGCCAAGGACGATGCTGAGTTGGAACAAATGTCAAAGGTTGCATATGCAAGTGCAGTTGGTAATATCATGTATGTTATGGTATGCACATGTCCTGATATTTCACATGCGGTTAGTGTAGTTAGCAGGTGCATGGGATGTCCTGGGAAAGAACACTGGCAGGCAGTGAAATGGATACTTCGGTATCTTAAGAATACTGTGAACGTTGGCTTAACTTTTAACAATACCGATATTGGTGAATTGTTGAATGATGTTGCAGGATCATTGGTTGGTTTGTTGATTCCGATTTTGCAGGTGATATGGATAAAAGAAGATCTTTGACAGGATATGTATTTACTCTAGTTGGGAGTGCGATCAGTTGGAAAGCACAGTTGCAAGCTACTGTAGCTTTGTCCACAACATAGGCAGAGTACGTGGCGGTAACAGAAGTAGTTAAAGAGGCAATACGGTTGCAAGGTTTGGTGGAAGATTTGGGTTTGGATAGGACTACTACAAAAGTGTTTTGTGACAGTCTAAACGTCATACACCTTACAAAAAACCAGATGTACCAAGAGCGTATAAAGCACATAAATGCCAGGTATCATTTTATTCGTGATATAATATCAAAGGGAATTCTTGATGTGAAGAAAGTGTCTACACACGATAATCCAGCAGATATAATGACCAAGGTAGTATCAGTTCAAAAGTTTAGGGAGTGCCTAAACTGGAGTGGTGTTCGCAGTATAGAGTGAATGTCTTAGGGGTATTTGGTGAGTGGGAAGAAGAGAAGTTTCTTTGTTGATAGTGAATAAAGGATATTCGCCTCAAGGGGGAGATTTGTTATGAATGAGTTGAATAGTGCCTTGACAGTGTATCGTGTTCGGCGGTACAGTTTTGTGTCATTGACAAGCTGTAATACAATGGATGATTTTCCTAAAAGAGTCTATGATCCCATTAGGCCCACTATCTAATAAGTCTATTAATTCCCTATAAATAGACTATTAAGGATACACAAAACACAATCTGAAATCTGTAACCTATTCTATCATAGTGAAACTCTTTTCTCTGGCGGCGTGAACGTAGATAATTGTCGAACCACGTTAAATCTTGTGTTCATTCAAGTTTTTCCTTCACATATGTTCTGTGCTTGATCCATTTTGATAATTACATAGTAATTTAATAACACAAGTAGATGTGGATTACATTATCCTCTGTAAATAAAAGGTAACCGAGAGCTTTTATAGTTTTTACTTCACACTTTTTATTTGTATTTGTGTTTCTTTGTACATGTTTTAAAAAAATTATTTACCTTTATTGATTTATTCTTCTTTTTATTCCATCATATTTTACCTCGATGTATTTATTAAATGAAAAATATAGTGAACCAAGAGTCATGTTGCGTAAATATATCATGAAAGCGATGATTCTGATTCTAAAGGAATGGTTGATCATCTTGTTTGGTGTCGTAACCAATTGTTGTTTAACCTTTACTTGCGGACCCTTTTTGGTCTCGTTTATGACTCTTATGACTCTTCAATAGTAGTCATTTCTTCTAAAGCTACCAAAACACCAAAAGTAACATATGTTAAATATTTATAGGAAAAAGATGAAATATCACACTTATTACCCTTACAAATACATTCACTCTTCTGAATGTAACAAAAAACAAATGAATTGGTCTATCCCATAAATTTGAAATTTTGATTTCTCAAATTAGGTGAAAACATTTTTAACTCATATAAGGATTAAGTAGTTTCGTTACTTACATTCTTGAAGAATGTGTTAGAATTCCAATTTGCAAAAACTGCATAATTTTTTTAAGGAAAATGGTATGTGTCCAAGTCAGTTAGTTGGGGATGAAGGCTTGGAGTTTGTTTATTACCATCACAATATTAGTCCCAATTTGTTTTAGACTAAATATTATTAAGCGCTGAAAAAAGAATCATTTATACTTCTTTATCATAAAAAAGTTGATGATATCTTAGATGAATTGTCCTCATTGTTATGTTTGTCTTACGATTTTAGTGTCATATTTTATTTTGAAATCCCAAAGGATTATGTGAAAGATCAATATGTAAGGATTAATGAAGGAGCCTCCCACCTCTAGTATTGCTACAAGTATTTACTTGCTCTCGAATAGTTTGTCAATGGTGGTGTTTAGCAGAGTATTTATTGAACTAGAGGGTTCATTATTTGTACACAATATATTGAAAACTAATTATGTTATGAAGAAATTGAAAAAAAAAATCCCCAATTCTCTTAGAATAAGAAGTATTTTATGAGAAAAGGTTGATTCAATGCATTCTTTTAATACAATGGGTAAGTTTATTCTTTTTTAAGATAACGTGACCGACGATTCTAAACAAGTGTATAAATCCTCGTACTACGAGTAAAGTTCGTTGTGATCTATAAAAAAAATATTATGTCATTGAGAAAAAAATTGATATTTATGGTGTTCGAGATTTTGTTTATAAAGATAATTATATTGATAACTTAAAGAATTCAATTGTCAAAAGTGAATGACATTAATGCTTCTGAATTCTATAAAGGTGGCTCATTGAGAATTTCAAAATTGAAGATGAACTTGTGCCTTCTACCCGTGTAATCTCGTTACCCTTTCATGTTCTGAAAAAAAGATATTTATGTTTTTTTGGAGCATAAGAATCCAGTTGTAAAAAAAAGAATAATTTTATTGCTATTGGAGAGGATCTTGTTGAAAATGAGTTCCAACAGATAGTTGATACAGCGCGTGCTACTAATGAAAGAGTAATTATCATTAAGGATGATGATCAATCAGTTTTGAAGGCTCGTATATCAATTGGGAAATTGAAGATTCCATTAGCACCTGGCACGTCTAAAATTGACTTTCCTTAAATAAAAATGACAATTTTCATGTGTTTAAAGGCAAATCAAGGTTATATGCAAGTTATAAATTAAATATATTACAGATTCAATCGGTTGTCATGAATCCAAAATATTAAAAATTGAAAATTGTGTTTCTATAATAGTACTTCGAAATATGTGGAACTTATTGATAAATAAATTATAGTTGTAGAACTAGTGTTAAAAACGGAGTATATATGGGTGCTAATACTTTCGAGAGTGGTCATACCTATAATGAGATCCTATAAAAAAAAAATATTATGATATTTTATGTGTTTCTACCAAAGTGCCAATTGTTGCTGAGTTTTATTATGTTAATGGTGGTAATCTCATGGATATTGTTGATAAAGTTCATTTAGTATCTCACGTGTATTATTTTCTCATTTCACACATTTTTAGCTTAACCGTCATTATTGTGCATAATATTCTCAATGTTTTGGATTTTCTTTATTAGTTTTATAATCAGAAAAAATCAGACCACCACATATGCTCTAGAACTTCAACCCTTGTTGGGAAGTGTTTATGGTTCGTTGATGATGAATTAAATATAAAGTCTAACTTGGATACTAAAGTTTAAGCTAAAAACAAGGTTGAGTATGAATTATAAGGGAAATTATTATTGAGAGGAAATTGAATTTGGAATGTAAAAGGTACAATTGTTGCTAAAAATCAATTAGAAACTAGATTGCTAGTAAAAATGACCAAATTTCAGCTTAGAAATAAGCTTCTTTTAAAATATTTATTGGTGGTTCGTGAGAAACGTGTTAACTTTACTTTTCCTAAAATGAAATCTACTTGTTAACAAGAATTAAAGGATTCTACCCCAAAACTGAAAGAATAACATAGTTGTCGAACAATTGAGTTAACTAGTCATTATAAATTGATAATCGAAACGTTGTTTAAACGAGATTTTTACGGTAAACTTTTGAGGCTTTTCTGAAGAAGAATACTAATTTACAAATGACATTAGAAATCGAATGATCCATATGAAATGAGACAACAATCAAATTTAGAACAAAAATAGTGTTTAATCTTTGTGATGATGTATGCAAAGTTGAGTATGCTTTAGTACTTAAATTTTATATGGTGCATCATGACATCCTTTTAGATGATATGTGGAATTATGTTCATAAATCAAATAGACTTCCCACATGTCATTGGACCGATTATCTTGAGTCTCATCTTATTAGATCGAGAAAACAATTATTGTTTTGTTGATGATCTGAAAGAACTCGATTAGCAAAAATTATCATGCGATGGTTATTCATCTGATGAGAACAATGTTGATCTTAAATCTTTTGTGATCGTCCATCTTGGTGAATTAAGACAAAATCATCCATTTACTAATATTAATACTTTTATTCCTCATTTAACTTCCTTTTTAAAAAATATTCCTGCAACTGTTTTGGAGGCTTATTCTCTTCCTGCGTGCCAAAATGATGTTTTAGTATTTAATCCAAAATAGCATTTTATTTATTATTTTTGTATCAAGCTCTACCATTTAAACATAGTTATGTTATGAACTCATTCTATTTGATATGGAGGTTTTATATGGTTTTAACTCTATTAGTGAAATTATTTACTTATGACTAGTGGTATATTTTATTATGTCTTAACTTAGATATGTGTTTTCACATGAATACTCTATTTCTCCTTGGAATGATCAACTCCATAAGCTGATGTATTCCAAAGAACACATGAGATCCTTATTTAGGTTGTATATAAAGTATCTAAATTTTATTTTTTCAATTTTATAAAGGTTTATGATTTCATTTACGATTCTCTTTATAAATAATTTTATAATTGGAAATGGATTTAATTATTCTTGAAGTGTCGAAGACTTTATCTTTATCTTACCTTTATTTACATGGATTCTATAACTCTTGAAGTGATAGTCTTATCTTTTATTCAGCTTATCGTTGTATCCAGATATTTAGATAATATTCATTTGATATAGTTGAATCCTTAAATTGACTCTCTTTTTTAGCAGAATCCATGAATTTACTATTTGATTTATTTTATCAAAATCCATAAATTCACTATTTGATTTATTTTAGCAGAATTCGTATTCACTCATTGATATATTTTAATAGTTCTCGTAGATTTATAGTTTGATAGATTTTAACAGAATTCATAGAGTCACTCATCGATAAGAATGATACAATATACTTTGTAAGAATACTTTATTAAATGTTAAATGTCGCATATACCAGTACACCTCTTATGGAATAAAAAAGAACAGTTGTAGCCTACAAAATAATAAAGCTTCAAGTGTTCTATGTTTTATACATGTCAAAGCTAGTTTCTTTTCTTGTTCAGTAGCCGATACGTTCCTGGATTTTAACTTAATTCTATAGTGTATGAACCTTTTCAATTTCAGGCAAGTTTGCTAACTACATTGCTCTAAGCTTCAAAATCTAACTTTAAAGTTATATTTCTTTCACATTAGAGTTTTGCAATAATTTGACAGGATGTGAGCTCTTTTTTTTCTCTCTATCACATCAATTTTGGCTTGTCTCGCTTCCGAATTACTTATTTTCCCATAAGTGGTATTCAATAATTGGGTATTGTCATTTCGACCAATACTACTAGTGATGAGTCCGAATTCTGATTACTCCCCGGACAGGGACAGATCGGACCTATCTCTCCGGACCGGACAGACCACTTCGAACACCTAGCTAATAGGGCTGTCTGAACTATGACAAAAGTACTAAAAAACCTAAACACTTCTTGACTAAGCTACTTGCTCTCCTACTTAGAGATCATGGGTCTTTAAACATGACCCGGGTCCATTGAACATGACCCGAAAGCCCATAAGGGCCCAAAATGTAAGGGTATAAATACTCAACCACCTGCATTAAATGTGGGTAATGAAAATTAACTGCAACCAGCCAGCTTAATTCTCCCTCTACTCTCTACTCTAAATATTAAACACCCACATACTTTTTTAAACCACCAAACAAATTACAAGCCTACCCTCAGGCGATAATTATCCGTACCAAATTGGCGACCACAGTGGGAGCATGAAGGTGCCTGAATCAAGCATTCAAAACCAGCAAGGAAAATCTGTCCGAATGAATCCGGACACCCCAGGAGTACCACCATCTCTGCTCGAAGTGGTGGGTGAAAACGATGAATACACCATCGAAGAGCGCGATAGGCTGAAAGGTGAAATAGAAGCCCTGAAGGCAGAAAAGGCTAGGATGGGCATGAAAGAAAAATCCAAAGTATCAGTTTCTCATCACACCGATAACCCCAGAGAGCATGAGCCTTCGAAGACTCATGTGAGTACCAAAAAGACTCATGACAGCTCCAAAAAGTCTCACCGGTCTAAGCTAGTGGAGAGCTCTGACTCAAGCTAGGAATCTTCTGATAGCTCTTCGGACGATGAGGGCGTTGAAGAATCTTTATCCTCTAGCAGCGATGAGGGTCGATCTAAAAAGAAGCAAAAGCATATTAAAAAATATTCGAGAAAAAGAGATAGGCATGGGAGAATGAAGAGGAATATTGGTAAAGGGTCATCTCATAGCCGGAGGCATGTGGACCGGATGCTGATGGATCCTTTCTCTTTTCACGATGAACCAGGTATCTTTGGAACTCCCAATGAGGACACCGTGTTCAGTCGTGGTAGAAATTGGAGGCAATCTCCATTATCTTCCAAAATTCTGTCCGGAAACCTCCCTAAGAGGTTTGACAGCACCAGAATGGAAAAGTACGATGGCAGTACTGATCCGGACAACCACTTAGAGAAATTCAAGAACTTTATGATGAACTTTGATGACGATGATAAGCTACTTTGTAGAGAATTCTCCCAGTCTTTTACGGGGAGCGCTCTGAAATGGTATAACAGTCTACCATAAGGCTGTATCAAGAATTTCGATACTTTTTGGGTGGCCTTTTGAAGGCAGTTCGTTGGAGGTAAAGAGCTAAAGGGAAATGGAGACACAATAATCCATTGTGCTCAGGAACCAAACGAGTCCTTAAAAGAATATATAAGTCGTTTTGTGAACACCAAGAATGGGTTGGCTGATTGCTTCGAGCAAGTGGCAATAGCATCCTTAAGACAGGGCTTGAATCCTGGCAATTTGGCTGATTCAGTGACCAGAAAGAAGGCCATGACCTGTGGAGGGTTGCTGAATCAAGTTGGAAAACAGATTAACGTAGACGAAACAAAGAAAATGAGGGTGCACAAGCAAGTGAAGTCTGCCCCGGTGGCACCAAATCTCAATCAGAATCAGTCCGGGAACAAGGCAAGGGAAACCGGACATGGTCATGGTAGGGCCAAAGCTCAGTCTCAGCCAGCTGCTCCTGCTCAGAGTCAGCAATCCAGAAACAAGAGAGGGCCATGGGTCCAACCGGAGTGGTTCACAGAATTAAAAGAAAGTGTGGCCACCATTTATGATAAAACAAAGGAGGAGGTGCACTATACAAGACCAACCACACTGCAATCTCCCATAGAGCATCGCAATAACTCTTTCTGCCAGTATCACAATGACACTGGCCATACCACTGATGACTGTATAGCTTTGAAGCAAGAGGTTCAGAACTTGATCGAAAGGGGAAAGTTGGGGGCTTATGTCAAAAGAAGAGGAGGTAACATGCCTGACAACACTCACCGGGTTGGTCCAAGTAATGCTGCTCCGGAGGGAGCCATGGTTATAATTGAAAGGTTTGATGTGGAATCTGAGTACTTGGATCCTGATCCAACTCGAAACAGAGTGGGTGCAATTGAGGAATGTTCTAGGACGGTCTCCGGACTCATTAAGTTTTTTGAGTCGCTTACAATTTTCGGAGGGGATACTATGACAGCTCCTACTGCTTCTTCGAGGAAGAGGCACGTTCATACTTTAGCCACCCGGCTAGAAGGAGGCATGACTTCCTATCAGTCACCAAATCCATTCCCCTTCATTGTTTTTAATGAAGATGATTTAAGAGATATAGCTGGCCCTCATGAGGATGCTGTTGTTATAGGAGCATCTATTGGGGGCAATGATATAAGATGAATTCTGGTGGATACTGGAAGCTCAGCCAATATCCTTTTGTTAACTATGTACAAGAGAATGAAAAATCCAGCTGTAATTTAGAGTTCGGACAGATCAATTGTGGGCTTTACGGGCAGCTCAGCAGATGTGATCGGAGAGTTCGAAGAAGAAGTGCTATTGGGAAAGGGCCCTTTCAAGAAAATGGTCAGGATACTTTTTATCGTGGTGGATTGTCCCACTTGCTATAATGCTATTCTAGGGAGGTCTTGGCTCTCTAGGATGCATGCAGTAGCTTCAACAGTCCACCAGTGCTTGAAATATGCTGTTCAGGGACAGGTGGGAGTCATTCGGAGCAGTCAAAAGGTTACAAGAGAATGTTATGCTACAGCTCTGGCTCCCCGAACACTGGGGGCAATTCGTATTAACGAACAATAGCAGTTTGAGGGGCTTTCTAGGGGTGAGGGTGAAATTGATGACCCCAGAGAGACCCCTGGAGTGTTGATACCGGTCGAGGAGGTAGAGACGCATTGTTTAGAAGAAGGAAAAAGTGTCAAGATAGGGTCTAAGATGCCACCCGTTTTGAAAAATTAAATGTTAAAGTTTTTAAAGAATCATCAGCACGTTTTTGCTTGGTGCAATGCTGATGTTACTGGGGTTCCAGCAGAAGTAATATCACATCACCTGTCTATCCGGAAAGACATAGCACCAGTGGTTCAAAAGAGAAGAGCTTTTTCTAAGGAAAAGGCTGATGTCATTGTGCAAGAAGTTGACAGGCTCACAAAGATGGGGCATATCAAGGAGTCTCAATATCCTTTGTGGACTGCCAATCCGGTTCTAGTAAAAAAGAAAAATGGCAAGTGGCGCATGTGCATTGACTTCACAGATCTCAATAGAGCTTTCCCAAAAGATTTGTATCCAGTCCCCCGGATTGATCAATTAGTAGACTCCACCTCTGGGAACAAGCTGCTATCTTTTATGGATGCCTTCTCCGGATACAATCAGATCCACGTAGATCCAAAGGATCAAGAACATATTACATTTATCACTGACAGGGGTCTTCATTGCTACAAGGTAATGCCGTTTGGGTTGAAAAATGTTGGGGCTACTTATCAGAGATTGGTCAACAAAGCTTTTGCTGATCAGATTGGAAGAAATATGGAAGTATACATCGATGACATGATGGTGAAGAGTGTGGATGAGAAATTGCATTTTGCAGACCTTCAAGAAACTTTTGCCAATTTGGTAAAAGTGAATTTAAAATTAAACCCAGAAAAATGTGTGTTCAGAGTGCAGTCCGGGAAGTTTTTAGGCTATATTATAAGTGAGCATGAGATACAGCCCGATCCGGACCAGCTTAATGCTCTATTCCAGATGGAGCCTCCTCGAAATGTTAAAGAAGTACAACGACTAACGGGGAGATTAGCTGCTTTAAACAGATTTATCTCGAGGTCTTCGGACAGGTGCGCCCCGTTCTTCCAAACCCTGAAGGGTGCAAAGGGATTCGATTGGACCTCACAATGTGATGAGGCTTTCAATGAGATCAAGAAGCATCTGTCCTCCCCCAAAACTTTATTTAAACCAGTTAACGGGGAAACACTCTTCGTATATTTGGCAGTTTCAAGTTGTGCCATTATTGCTGTTTTGGTAAGAGAAGTGGATAGTTATCCCCATCCGGTGTACTACATTAGCAAAAGTTTGATAGATGCAGAAAGACGTTACTTGAAACTCGAGAAATTAGCATTGGCCCTAGTAATAGCTGCAAGAAAAATGAGGCCTTATTTCCAAGCTCATCCTATCATCGTCCGGACTTCTTTTCCCTTGAAAAACGTCCTTCAAAAGGCAGACATTTCAAGCAGGATGACTAAATGGTCAGTAGAGCTCGGGGATTTCGACATATATTTTGCTCCTCAAACAGCAGTAAAGGCCCAAGCAGTGGCTGATTTTTTGGTTGAATTTCACTCCGACAGAGATTCAGAGCAGACTACTGACATAATAGATAAAAAGGTATGGGTCATCCGAACAGATGGTGGATCTAGCACTATGGGATGTGGTGCCGAGGTGTGTTTGACTTCCCCATATGGTGACAAAATGTACCAAGCTATATGTTTTGCTTTCAGGGCATCCAATAATGAGTCCGAGTACGAAGCGGCTATAACTGGTTTAAAATTGGCCTACATCTGTGGGGCTAAGAGGGTCAGGCTACTAAGTGACTCCCAGCTTCTTATCCACCATGCCCAAGGTCAGTCTGAGGCTAAAAAGGAGCAGCTTGTGAAATATTTACTCCTCCTTAAAAATGAAGCGCTCAAGTTTAAAAGTGTTGCTTATGAACATATACCCCGGACAGAAAATGAGTTAGCAGACTCATTGGCAACCATAGCTTACACGGAGTCATATCCATGGATTCATGTGCTGGAAAGCCCCTCCATTCAACTAAATAGGGGTAAAGAAGAAGAAATTTTTGAAGTACAGGTGAAACATCCTCAAGACTGGAGGTTTCCTCTCCTGCAATACCTCTCCGATGGTATCGTGCCTCCGGATAAATCACTAGCCAGAACATTGAAACACAAGGCTCGTGGTTTCATCATATTGAGAGACATTTTGTATAAAAAGTCTTACAGTAAACCTCTCCTGCGCTGTTTGGGGGATGAAGAGTCTCAAGTAGTCCTCTCTGAATTACATGATGGTGAGGGATCAACACATTATGGATTCAGGGCTTTAACAAGAAGAGTTCTACTGGCCGGTTACTATTGGCCATCTATCATGAAAGATGCTAAGGAATTGGTAAGAAGGTGTGACCCATGCCAGAGGTACAGCAATGAAATTCATGTCCCAGCCATTCCTTTAGAGTCAATTTCTGAGCCTATTCCTTTTGCTCGATGGGGGTTGGATTTAGTAGGTCCTCTGCATATGGCCTCCGGAGGACGCAAAACTATAATTGTTGCTATAGATTACTTTTCGAAGTGGATTGAAGCAGCCCCTCTAGCAGGAACAATATCAAAAGCTGTTATAAAATTCATTCTATCCAACATCTGTTGCAGATTTGGTGTCCCACAAAATATAACGACAGACAATGGGCCACAGTTCGACAATAGGGAAATGGAAAGTTTATGTGCCTCAAGGGGTATACAACATTGTTTCTCTTCACCTTTCCACCCACAAGCAAATGGACAAGTCGAAGTGGCTAATAGAACTATACTGTCCGGTTTAAAGAAGAATTTGGAAGGGGCTGCTGGGAAGTGGCCTAGTTATTTACAAGAGGTCTTGTGGGCCTACCGGACAACACCTGGGGCTGCAACACAAGAGTCACCCTTTGCTTTGGTCTATGGGATGGATGCAGTAGCTCCCATAGAAGCAACTCTCCCATCATTTCGTGTTCACAACTTCTCCGAACGCGCTAACGAGGTGGCAATCAGAGGCCAGCTCGATTTGGTAGAAGAAAGACGAGTTAAAGCTCACCTTAGAGTTGCACACTATCAGGGGTTGATGAGAAGCAGATTTGCTTCCAGAGTTAAAAGAAGAGATTTCCAACCGGGGGACAAGGTATTAAGGAAAGTCTTCTTACATACTAAAGAAAAGCTGTTCGGCAAATTGGCTCCAACTTGGGAAGGACCTTATGTGGTTATTGAAAGGATTAAACCTGGAACATATTGGCTAGAAGACAGGGATGGAAGAGTTTTGACTCACCCTTGGAATATCGAACATCTCCGGATGTACTTGGAGTAGTATTTGTGTAAATATTTACTTGTTTAAACATCCATGTAAATATTTGGGGGCATACTCTTTCCTCCCTGGTGGCACAGTGAGGTTTTAATGAGGTGTCCGGGCTTTTGAATGAAATTTGATGCCTTCTTAAAAAATTTCCGAAATGTTTTAAGTTTTGTCCTTTGTCACGTTATCCGGATTGAGATAAAAGAATGATGACCACTTAAATATTCGTCATCAGAGAATTTAAACACTCTCACTATGAAATAACTAAGGGCTATTTAAACTCTAGCCGGAGAATTTAAACACTCTCACTATAAAATAACTAAAGGCTGTTTAAACCCTAGTCATCAAAATTGGAACAAACAATGAAAGAAGATGAGAATTGCACAAAACAAAAATATTCATTAAAATAACTTAAAGTGCCTTGGCCTTCCAAGGACTTTTGAATTGTCAAAATAGAACAAAAAAACTGTCCGGTCAGATACCGGACACAATTACAAAAAAGAATGCCTTGGCCTTCCAAGGACTTTAGTCTGGATAAAAGTAAAAAAGTAGTTCATAAATTAAGGCTGAGCCTTTGAAGATGGCTCAGCTTCATTTGCCTTCTTCTTTCCCTTAGGATCATCTTGATCTTCGTCTGGACTCTCCCCGGTACGTTCTTCGTCATCGGATGAGGAAGCACTAGAATAACCATGCAAGTCTCCATCATCCATTGTATGATACGGAAGGTCGTCAGACTCAACATGAAGCCATAAATCCCCTAGGTTCCTCTTCAGAAACTTCTCGTGGAAGAGTAGAACCATGTCAGACCTCATCTTGGCATACATTTCCTCCTGGGTGTCGATCACGTTGTTGGCATAAGCGTCGATCTTGGCTTGAATCTTGGCCTCCTGCTCCCTTAGCAAAGTAGCTTTCTCCTCGGCAGCCTTAGACACTGTATTCTCAAGAGCAATCTTGTCATTGGTCAGGTTGGTGATGATTTGGTCTTTGGCCTTGGATTCCCCCTTTGAGGTGGCAAGATCTTTCTCCAGTCCGGACAGCTTCTCCGGAGCTCTGTAATGGTGTCCTCTAAGGTGGTGACTTTTGTGGTATTTGCCTCTTGGTTTCTCTTCAACTCCTCATTTTCTTCCTTTAGGATGGCAGCGTTTGAAGTAGCAGTACGAAGGTCATCGGACAACCTCTCTTTGTCAGATTTAAGATCCTTGATAATGTCTGTCTGATTCCGAACTTGTTTTTCCAACGCAAGCACAAGCTGAACATTACTTAATAAAAAGTGGGCTATGACGTCCCTTTCACTTGAAACAATAAAGGTCTTACCATTGAAAGTGACCGTATTCGAGGTGCTCGGAGGGAGATAAGGCCCAACGAAGTCGTCTCTGGGAAGATTGATGAAGTACTCCCCAAGCCCACCAAGACCGGTGATGTCTACCCTATCAATGTTGAGATCTCCCCCTTCGACCTCATCGGTATGGAAGTCGCCCGGAATCTCCTCCGCTAGTGTTGGGTCAGTAGGATCAGCTTGGGAATGAGGCTCCGGAGCCCGGAGAGAAAGCTCGTCACCCTTAGAGATTTTCTTCTTCTTGGCCTCCCGGTCTTTGCTTTCACTTCCCTATTTACGATTTCTTTTGGAAGCCCTTGGAGATTTTAGGGGGTGCACTTCTTGCCTTTCAGTCTCCTGCTCCACCACTTCCAGGAGAGCAGCATCAATTTGGCTGTGGACTGGCCCCTCCGGGTTTATTGGAGTATCCTCCTTTGCATCAGCAGGGTTAACACCACCCGCCACTTTCTTGCCTTATTTTTTACCCTTCATCTTGCTTAGGGCTTTGGCCCGACCTGGCAAGTAGAGTGTCCCATCTGGTTCATGGGTCCTTTTAAGCACAACATCCGGAGGAGGCTGAGTGGTGAGCTCCTCCCAATACAAGTCTCTCCGACCTGTGGTGTTCCACAAGTGAGACTTTGCCAAGTTTCATCCGGTAAAAGCAGCATGGAACCGGTTCCCCCACCTCTCAATAGCCCAAGAATTGATCTTGGTGCAAGTAGCCTACCCGGCTTTCAGATAATCACTGAATTCCTTGGGCAGTTCTGCTGAGGCAAAAGTAAGACCAATTAGTTTAAACTAACTCTAAAAAAAGAGAAAGACAAAAGTATAAAGCGGGAAACTTACGATCACTCCTCCACCTGCTTCTGAGAAGACTTGGGTTCACTCCGTATTTGATTTTCCTTCCATTTTCCCAAGCCCCACTTACAAATAGAAATTGAGTCCTCCAGTTCCTCTCCGCCTCTAGCAGGTCATCCACAGCTTTGAGATTGTCCCCCATATTGAAGTGGTAGAAATGGATGTTGGGGTTTCTACAAAGACCGACCACAGCGGCAAACTCCTCCATAGGCAGAGGGATCCCACAGAGCCTTGAAGCCATGATGCTGGCCATGAGGGTGTACCAGGCATTTGGGCTCATTTGGCTCGGGCAGAGCTTTATCAGATGGAAGTATCTGACAATTTCAGGGTCCAGGGGGAGTCTAAGTCCCCAATTTAACATCTCCGTGAAGATGACAACTTCGC
Source organism: Limnanthes douglasii subsp. nivea (assembly GCA_036936605.1). Classification (NCBI taxonomy): domain Eukaryota; kingdom Viridiplantae; phylum Streptophyta; class Magnoliopsida; order Brassicales; family Limnanthaceae; genus Limnanthes; species Limnanthes douglasii. The sequence continues at coordinate 28,336,235 of JAUPFV010000004.1, forward strand.
TTAATTTGCAATCCATGGGAGTCTCTGGGTGAATGGGGATCCTGATCTTCACATTCTCCGGTATTCCCCACTTTGTACGCATCCGGCCCAGCTCAGCTGTGTGGATGAATGCGTAGTTAATTTTCTGCAGGGCAAGGAAATACTTGACATTGACCTTGTGAAAACAAGGCCCCACATTTCCTTCTAAGCTCTCCGGCAGATCCGGATGCTTCAAACACAGCTTCTTTTTGCCTTTGTCTTTTTTGGCAACAGCAGCACTACTGGTCTGACCGGAGGGCTCAGACTCGAATGAGGCCTCTTCGACAGAGTTCTCCATTACATCCTCCATAATTGATGAAGGGTTTTTGGTAGCAGTAGTAGAGGGAGGGTTCAGCTCTGGCTCAGCCTGAACTCCGGACTGATGGGCTTCAGTGTCCCCTTGATTTCTGGCCTCCGATTGGGGCTCCGATACAGATGTTTCTCTTCGAAGACTTGGACTAGTGCCCTCCGGACCGGGCAGCCTGTCCTTGGGAACTTTGATGGGCACTTCTGACCCTGTGCTACTGTCTTTAGCACCTGATTTTGAGGGGGTGCTCTTGGAAGCTTGGCCTTTAACTAACCAGCCTCTTCTCGGGTCAACTAGCTTTTGAGGAGAGTGCTCCGTATCTGACCCCATAGCTATGAAGATGGAGGGTTTTTTGAAACTAGTAACTGTTACTCCTCGCTCGACAACGAGTTCCGATTCCTGAACCGAGAAACCAGAGATAATGGGGGAGAGGTTAGTTTGGAATAGAATCTTTGGTTTAGTACCTTTTGAGGAAGAAGAACCTTGATCAGATTATGTGGCTGAAGTTAATGGCTTGTCGATGGGCAAAACGGGTAGTCCTGCAGCGATACGTCTTTCCCTTTCGACCTTTTGTGCCTTTTCCAACTCAGAGAGGTTGAGCCACCCACCTTTGATCATAGCGTTCCTCGCTGTAAACATAAACTATCTGGGTAAATTTTTGCTTTAGAGAGAGAAAGCTTAAAGAAGTTGTGCAGAGTAAATATGAGAGTGATGGTGAAACAGTAGAAAATGTTTAAATTTATAGTAAATCTGAAAAAGGAGTTTGATTCCTAAGAGAATTCGAAAAGATTGGTAATGATTAAAGACGGCGCTGATGTCACCACCTTTAATTAAGATGTTGCTTTTCGAAGAAGGTGGGTTCGATATTCAAGGTGAAAAAACGACTGAAGCAACCAATTAGAAAGCGACACGTGTCCCACGAACTCTAGCAAAAAACCGTTTGGATTCATAAAGCTTTATCAGTCCGGATGAAACCATAAGACAAACAGACCTGTCCGGATTAAAACTATCCCTGGCATCAGACTGTTTTCAGGTTTTTTACCAAGGTATTTGAACAAACACCTAAAAAAGGGGCTCCTGATGAGTCTGAATTCTGATTACTCCCCGGACAGGGACAGATCGGACTTAGCTCTCCGGACCGGACAGACCACTTCGAACACCTAGCTAATGGGGTTGTCCGAACTATGACAAAAGTACTAAAAAACCTAAACATATCTTGACTAAGCTACTTGCTCTCCTACTTAGAGCTCGTGGGTCTTTAAACATGATCCGAGTCCATTGAACATGACCTGAAAGACCATAAGGGCCCAAAATGTAAGGGTATAAATACCCAACCACCTGCATTAAATGTGGATAATGAAAATTAACTGCAACCAGCCAGCTTAATTCTCCCTCTACTCTCTACTCTAAATATTAAACACCCACATACTTCTTTAAACCACCAAACAAATTACAAGCCTACCCTCAGGCGATAATTATCCGTACCAACTAGCTCCATGTCGTACAACATTACAAATGGTGTTTCATTTGTTGTTGTCTTTAGCGTGTTCCTATAAGACCATAAAAGTTATGGGAAAATTTATGCTATTCTTTTTAACATCTTTTTTTTTTATCTTTTGGATATCATTCGGTTGTTAACTTCTACATGATAATTTCATGTTGATGATAATATTTGTTTTATACTTCTTTTTCTACATAACCATTTTACTTTGACATTTTGAAAGTGGTTTACGTTGTTTGTAATTATGATTCGGTAGTCCATAGCTATAATAAATGTTTTATTTTTCTAAAATATTTACCATTTATTCTATTGTTAAATTTATTAGTGCTTCAACTTTTACTTATTTGAAAAAAATACTATATTATTACCATCAAATTATTTTCAAACGAATTATATTAATAATATACCATAGTTAGAGAAAAAAAATGATAGATTGTCTGAATTTAAAAATATATTTAATTGTAAATAAAAAATAAATTATTTTATAGATTTTTTGCTTAAGCTGATAGATTCCATGTGAATATATTTTTAATATATCAATATCATCAAGTGGTATTGCGTTTATTTTGAAAAACAAAAGCTCGACTTGTTCGAATAAATTCAGAATTTGTTTTTCAATTTTAGAAAGAAAAAAAAAGAAAAAGAAAAAAGCAGAAAAATATATATTACAAGTAAATAAGAAGTAATGAAATTGACAATATCATGTCATATGGAACATCGAAATAGCATATAAACAATGAGAATTTCTAAAAAATAGTCGAAGTTGCTCCACGAAATCGCATGTTTTCGTTTTTTTTCATTATTAACAAAATCACAATTCAGCAAAAAACTTAAATAATATTTTAAACTTTATTTAATTATATTTCATGACATTATCTACTCCACAATCTTGTAGAATAAAAATTATTTTGAAATCTAACATCTCACTTCGCAAAACTAACCAAAACATAAAAATCTAAAAACTCAAAACTTACCATAAACCCTTATTTTTCCGAGCTTTCAAAATCTCAAAACTATGCCCATAAGCATAAGGTTTCCAGTAGAAAAAATCAATTGTCATTTCCATTTGGTAGGTCATCCGATAAAAGATGATGATAAGTTGGCTTTAAGTGTCTATTCCGGCAAGCACAACCATGATCTGATTGTGTATGTGCAAGGAAATTTTCAATGATCAAAGTTAAAACCGAAGGAAAAAGAGCTCGTAGATATTTTGATGGTGAACGGAGTAACTCCACGATAAATATTGTGTGCCTTAAAGAAGGTTGATCTGGATAATGCGTCAAATATCCGTTACATATACAATCACCGTCAAAGAACAAAGTTTGTTGAAAATTGTGGTCATTCTTAAATGCAATGTTTGTTAGCAAAATTACACATGCATGAGTACATGTATTGGGAATGAACGACCAATAATGGCTCAAATTTGATAACCAATTTATTTTTTGCACACTTGTTTAGTATTGATTTACCATATACCTTCCCATGGTTGGTAATCATGTATATCACATACAAAGTTATTAGATACAGGATGTCTTTGTTCAAAGTAGTTGGGGTAACATTGACCAACAAAACTTTTTGTATTGATTTCATATTTTTGACGAAAGAAAAACAAGACAATTATGAATGGCTATTGGGATGTTTAAAAACACTAACGGAGAAAAATGATTATGATTTATCTTGTGTTTTAATCACGGACCTTAAAATTGCTTTGATGAATAGCATAAACAACATATTTCCTAGCGCAAGTCACATGTCATGCGAATGGCATATAAAAAAGGGTTAGTGGAAAAACGTTTAAAGACGAAAACGAGTTTAACACATTTTTGGATGCTTGGAATGAAGTTTCATCCACCACCCTTGATTGGATGAATGAGAGGTTAGCTAAAATGTGGACGATGTTCAAATAAAACGATAAGGCGGTCAATTATGTCATAGACTCATGGATTACGTTATATAAAGAGAGGCTCGTTCCTGTCTACACTAACAAATCATACATTTCAACAGTCACACCTCTAATAGGACATAAAGCTCGCATGCTACTTTGAAAAAATAAATCAGGTCAAACCAATTGAATTTATAAGGATTTTGGGAGAAAGTTCATGGTTTGTTAGTGTCATCTAATTCATAAATTTCAAGATTTTAAACCTTTCAAGTTACTACGTGGGTATGTATTACCTATTGATCTGACGATAGTATACAAAAACTATCTTGATAAAACCGAATGTGACAAATCTTAATGCGCTTGCATCGATTGTACGACACTAAGTTTACCATGCATCCACAAACTAGAATAAATCCAAAGAGGAGACAGGTATGTACAAACCCTAATTATAGATGAGCATTGGAGAAGACTATATATTGTTCCCCGAGTTAAACTAAGTAACGAATAAAATGTGAAACTTAGCTTTCCAAATTTAAATGTAAAACCCGGAGAGTTTGATGTTTATGAACAAAGTCATTGGTTTAAAAAATTCATACGCAATTTGGATCCTTCAACATCACTCATTTGCGAACCCCTTTAAGAGGTTAAAACCCGCGGTTATAATCTCGGACGCGTCCCATGTTGCAGTTGTGGTCGCGATAATGATAACAACATTCGTGCTAATTATTCTACCAAAATAGAAAATTCTATGCGTGAACACCCTACAATAATGTTTAGAGTCTCACGCGGATAATGTTGAAACTCTAAAAATGGCAATACCCGTCGCGAGTTTGAGAACCCCAGTCGGTAATTTTGGTAGCATGACACGAACGGTCGTCGCACATACCCATACTAATCTGGGAGTAAAACCCTCAAAAATTAAACAAAAGCGGTTGCATATAAAAGTGTAAGAACTCTGATTGCATCGAATAACATTATTGCAAACCCGTCAATTACAGTTTAACCAATCTCGATGAGGTTTCCCAACGTGTCGGACTCGAGGTATTCAAAGGAAATACCTCAATTTATGTGTCCTTTCATACTCACAATTAAAAACGTTAATCCCGACAGAAATTATGGTTTTAGAGCCATCACTTATGGTTTATCGAGGACGAAAATAGATGGAAACTTATAAGACAACTCATGGTTCATGAACTAGAGAAACATATAGAGTTTATTTGAGTTCCGCATATTTTAATGACAATAATGAAGTCGATAAAGATCTACATTGGTTAAGATATTATAAAGAAAGTGAACCAATTACTTGCAGTCGTGCAAAAGTCTCTATCATGTATAATATTCTAAAATATAAGAATGCTTCTGGTGTTCGACTTGTCGTACGTTTTAAGGTAAAATGAATTACAAGTATGGTGATTGGAAAATTATTGATTTAATTACAAGATATATGATAGTTTGCCAAAAGGAGAGCATTTCTAAAAAGGATGATGTGATAACTAATTCCTCACCTGTTGAAAATAACTTCGGATATGATTTTGACTAGTATGTGTTGTCGATTTATTGTATTTTTATTGTCAATCTCATATTTTTGTGAGGTTTTTTAATTTAGTCCATATGCAAGTTTAAAGTTTATACTCAGGAGTGCAAAAGGACTCCATGTCGTCTCTAACAATAGGTCGCATGAATATAAGACTAAAAAAATGACGCCAACCCTCATAACGCTCCCGATCAAACGCGTAAGCCATCATCTTTGGTTTCTTTTTTACCTTACTTTGCATCATGAACAACTGAAACAGATGAAGCCTATAGACATGTCCAAACTGCCTCAATGCCCGCTCGGGATAGTATATCTGCGAATGCTCTACACCGACAATGATACCATGATAACTAGTTATTTCATCTAATGGGAAATGGTCATGTATGACATGGTATGGCTCAAACAAGACATGTAAAACAAAATAGTACGAACAATAACAAATATTATTTTCTAACTTTTACCATCTATGCCACACAACCAACAACAAAATAATATCAATTGAAATTAATTTATTCAATTTTTATAAACCTATAAGGTTTGAACTAGTATTCGTTCGATACCAAAATATATTAAACAATAATATATTAGAAGAATATAACACTTACATCGCTCTCATGGAGGTTGTTGATAGTGATCCTTCAGTTGTGTTTGGTCTCGGATTCATAATAGTAGGCAAGCGCTCCATGTAAGTGGCACGCATAACAGGGCGAAACAAAACAAAATGGTCACATATCCACGTGTTTGGAAGACCAATACACCCGTCCATAGTCATCGTCTCATCAAAGGATACCTCTCCAAGATAGTGATACAAATAAGTCAACATGATCGTGCCCCATGTATAATGTCCAACTTGTTCGGTCAAATCTTGTAATATGAACAAGTACTTAAAATTCATGTACACGTTACTCTTATCAGTAAATAAAATGAATACCGCTCATACTTAAAATTCATGTACACGCCTTTCGGTCAAAGAGAATTGATGTTGCACTTCGTATGCATACATGTTAACGACTCGATGAGACTGCCGAAAGGCGTGGCATCTAATACCGCTCGCACCTTACCCTGAGCTCCCAGACTCCAACTTATGTGGCTAGGATAATGGGCGCACAACCTCGTCTCACGTTCCGACACATAATCATGTTAAAAATTTATATATATCAAAGTGTCATTAACTTCTCCTTGCTAAACGTAGTAGACAGTATGATTTATGAATTTGTTGCCGAATAATGAAGGTAATATAGGTGGGGGCGCAGCTTTAGGTGGACCTCGAGTAAGGTCATGCGATCATCGCTTTGGGGCAACGAAAGCGGATGTGACTCCAGACGAAGGGGGTGATGATAATTGAGACTCCATTAGAAGCGCGAAACTACTACTTATTCGCATTCGACATTGGTTCTTTTTTAGCTCGTTTCTTCACTATCTTCGTCCATGAGCCATCACCCGTCCCTGAATCCTCATTTGTATCCATAATATAAAATAAAAAACATACAAAATATGAGCACCTACTTGAAAATACCAAATGGTAATTGGGAAGTTGTTTAAAACGCAAACATATACAAGACAGAGACGAAGAAGATAAAACCGTTCAGGGGTTATTATTTTACTTTTAATTTAATTAATTTTAGGGAGACTTACTGTCTAAACCTAATTTTTTTAAGAAACTTTATATCTAAAATACATTTTTATATAAAATCTAGCAAACTACTATACATATTCTCTTTATTTTATTATTTTTAATTTAAAATTTTAAAGGTTCATATATTTTAAATAGTAACTTTATTTTTTTTTGAAAATACTATTGCTCTTGGTTTTTAAGACGAACAAACTAGTACCACTCATAATATGTTTTGAATTATTTTTTACACATGTTTCTCATTATATGGTTTCGCATCTATCATAGTGAGTCTGCTTTCACATCTAGCATCTATCACAGTGGGTCTGAATTCACATCTAGCAAGTATTAAATTTAAATATGTTTTGCATCTAGCAACACAAATAAGGTTTTTGGCATCTTCTTTGTTTACACTATAAATCTAAAATTTTAAAGTCTGTATATTTTAAACCGTAACTCGGAAGAAAAAAATCCAAAAATACTATTGGTTTTGTTTTTTTTAAACGAACAAAACTAGATTCATTCATGATATATTTGAATATTCAAAATAAAATAAAATTTTACTCTGTTTCTCATTACATGGTTTCACATTTATCATATGCGTGGTTTTACATCTATCATAGTGGGTCTGGTTGCTCATCTATCATAGTAGGTATGGTTTCGCTTCTAGCAGTATAAAATTTAAACACGTTTTGCATCTATAAAAAACAAGGTTTTACATCTTTTTCAAAAGAGTCGCCTTCTTCGTTTATATTGTAAAATTAAACATGTAAAAAGTTCGTATCTTTTAAACGGTAACTCGGGAACAAAATCCAAAAATACCATTGATTTTGTTTTTTAAGACGAACAAAACTAGATCAATTCATGGTGTGTTTTGAATTTGTTCTACAAAAATTATATTTTACACTGGTTTCTCATTACCTTATCTGTTTCGCATCTATCATATGTATGATTTCACATATAACATCTTACAAAAAATAACTATGTTTCGCATCTACCACTTCAGACAATAAATGTGTTTCGCATCTCACATTACAATGAACATACATGTTTTGCATTTTCAAAAACTTCGTTAACTTCGTTGAAGCTTGAACCGGTTTCTCAAACCAGATTTTCCAGAAGCATAAAAAATACACAAAAAATGATCAAAACATTCATGTAATACAATAGTAAAACTACAAAATCAAAGAAATAATTCCAATAAATACGAAGAAAACAGAAATCTAGTAACATATTTCAAAATAAAAATAAAAATAAAAAAATCGAGTTAAGTAAAGAGACAAACCAAGTTACCTAAATATAAATCCGAAATCAAACGTCAAAATCAAATAAAAACACAATCAAAATCATACGAAAACAAGGAATCGAACCTGACATTGTTATACGTAAAATTGAAAAAGAAAGAAAAAAAAGAAAAAAACTTGAGTTCAAAATAAGCTCTTATATAATTAACTAAGAATATTTAGGATGTTAATGAGTTTTATATGATAAATATTTGAGTGAAATGAGTCCTAAAAAATACAAAAAAATATGGGTAGTAAATGGATATTAAACTTTTAATTTTATTAGTTTAGTTTAGTTTTTTTTTAATGTTACTAGGTTATAGGTTATTGTAAAATAAATTCTTTTATTAAAAAGATAAAAGAATATTTAATTTATTTTTTGAATTATAGGAAAAAGGGAGAATATTTTTTTTTATAAAAACAAAATTAACAAAAATAATAACTTTCACATTAATAAAAAGTAGTTTTAGCTATTTTGTTTTTAGCAATTCCCATAAATAACCCACTTCCGTTTTAGTGTTTGTTTCTCTAATTCTTGCTAAGAAAGGCAAAAGCTAAGAAATCAGTGTCGACATCTAGACACTCTCTCTTAATCTATATCCAAGAACCTGACTGCATCAGAGGAGACAGAGAAAGATGGATTTGCTCCCCAAGCTTGCGAAGAAGCATGGATTCAGGTCACTCAAACTATTGAATGTCGATATGGATCAACAGCTTGGAGACCAACCTCCGTTTGGCGTTGATTATGGCAAGCTCGACAATGGCCTCGTTTACTATGTTCGATGCAACTCTAAACCTAGAATGAGAGCTGCTCTTTCTCTCGTCGTCAAAGCTGGGTATCATCTATTCTTGATTTCATATTTGTTATTTCACTAAAGTTTAAGGGGAAATGAGTTAATTCTGCTCTAATGTATGTATGTAGTTCTGTTACTGTAGAAGCATAGCAAAAATTAGGGTTTCGTTAGTTCCATGACTTTATGATGAACCATACCTCATACTTGATAGACTATATATAGCCCACAAAAGAAGCTGAATCATGAAATTATGACAGTTCAGTTTTGGAAGAGGAGGATGAACGTGGAGTTGCTCATATAGTCGAGCATCTAGCTTTTAGTGCCACCCAGAGATATACAAATCATGATATCGTCAAGTTCCTTGAGAGTATTGGAGCAGAGTTTGGTCCCTGTCAAAATGCAATGACAACTTCTGACGAGACTGTATATGAGCTGTTTGTTCCTGTTGATAAGACTGAATTACTATCACAGGCTATCTCAGTCTTGGCAGAATTTAGTTCTGAGGTATCTTTAAAACTTGTTTTCGTTTTCGGTTTGGTTATGGTTATTTTTATGCTTCTCTTTCATCTTGTTTCTTTAATCACTTTTTAGGTTCGATGCTCAAAGGATGATCTAGATAAAGAAAGAGGGGCTGTAATGGAAGAGTATAGAGGGAACAGAAATGCTAGTGGAAGGATGCAAGATGCGCACTGGCAACTTATGATGGAAGGTTCAAAGGTATTTTCTTTTGACTAGATTGCGTGGTATAGATTCCATTGTTTAGTGTCTTTAGTGTCTTCATTAGACCTCTTCTCCACCCATAAAATTGTCATCCCTGGTAAACATCTCCATATAGTATTCTAATTAGTGATTGTTTCAAAAATAATCTAATTAGTGTTTACCTCTTATCATTGGATTGCCACATGTTAATTCTCAATCTCTAGACTGTTTATCAAGGTAAAATATCCATTTCAACCATTCAAGTTACTTTTAGAATTCTGGTGCACAGTATTGTTTAAATGAAGTTGCTAAACATCTCCATATGGATCAGATACTTATGTTCTTATGAAGTAATTTTTAACTTTTAAGTTATTTGCTAATTATCCCAAAATCTATAAGGTGATTTTACAACTATACTAATTTTAAAGTTTAGACATATCCCCTCACATGTAAGACGATTTTGTACGTGGGATCTAGTTGAACAACAACTAATGGCATGCACAAACCCTTAGGTAAAGGGCGATTATTGTTAATTTGGATGTGAGATTTTCAAAGTTGAACTCTTAACCTCTCAGGCTATTGAATAATTTTAAATAACGCCGCTGCGGTGCAGCCGCAGCGCGCGGCCGTCTGTAGCGCTAGGATTTCGTTACGGAGTGTGACGTTCGAACAGAAAGATGCTCGCCGCAGCGGCGTTACGGAGCCGTAGCGTCGTGTTGTTTCGCGGCGTTATTCTATTGCCTGGCTAATTTTCTTTTTCTTATATATAAACCCGTGAGAATTAAATAACTGTTACTGAAACGTTATATATTACCGGATACTAAACCCACTAATTTATTTCAAATGTAAAGAATGTTTTAAAAATATCGGAACTTAAGATTTTATAATATTTCTATTGACTTTTTGACTAAATTTATTATTTTTTTGCTATATTACATATTATTTAATTACTAATATTGATAAATGGAATAACTCTCGCCGCAACTCTCATCGTGTCGCCGCAACTTTTTGACCCATTGTCGTCGCGAGGCATCGCACGTGGCTTAAAACTAGCCGCTATTCATAAGTTAAACTATTTTATTACTCAAGTTAAGCTTGATATCTTATCAAACAACTATTCTGTAGTATAGTAGTTGTAGTAGCCTATTTTATAGTATAAAAGGTAGCCAGTACAACATCATAATCCACATTAAAAATTCATCATAGCCTTAATTTCGATGTCACAGTTTAGTTTTAATTGGCTAGAGTAAGAATCTCCCTAAATTGAGTTTCCTCAAATTTATCTTATATTTTGCAGTATGCTGAGCGTTTACCAATTGGATTAGAGAAGGTGATCCGGAAAGTTTCTGCCAAAACTGTGAAGCAATTTTATCAGAAGTGGTATGACTTGTGCAACATGGCAATAATAGCCGTTGGCGATTTTCCAGACACAGAGGTGTGTAATACATTTGTTCTAAAAATCCTCTTGATAATCTTATAAATGTATGTAAGTGTCTATATGATAATGTGTCTAGTTCTATTAATAGGGTGTGGTTGAGCTGATAAAGACTCATTTTGGGGGGAAAACATCGGCAGTTAATCCTCCGAGTATACCACTCTTCCCAGTTCCTTCACATGAGGAACCACGCTATTCTTGTTTCGTAGAATCTGAAGCAGCTGGGGTTAGTCTAAGAAAATGGTTCAACTTATAACACATTTTGGGCAAAATGTCAAGTTGCGAATTCTGACATACTCACCTGATCATGAATTTTAACAGTCTGCAGTGATAATTAGCTATAAGATGCCTGCAAATGATCTGAGGACAGTGGCGGACTATAAAAATATGCTTGCGGAGTCTATGTTTCTACATGCACTAAACCAGAGATTCTTTAAGTTATCCCGAAGAAATGATCCACCCTTTTTCTCATGCTCCACTTCTGCAGAAAGTTTAGTTCGTCCATTGAAGGCTTATATAATAACCTCAACATGTAAAGAGAAAGGGACATTAGAAGCCTTAAAGTCGATGCTGCTTGAGGTTCTTTCTCTTCGGACTATCTCTCTCTCTCTCTCTCTCTCTCTCTCTCTCTCTCTCTCTCTCTCTCTCTCCCTCTCTCTCATGCTTGAGTTACTTATACCTAGTGTTTCAGGTGGCAAGGGTGCGCCTGCATGGATTTTCAGAACGTGAAATATCAGTTGTTCGAGCTTCGTTGATGTCTGAAATTGAATCTGCCTATTTAGAGCGTGATCAAATTCAATCAACCAGCTTGAGAGATGAATATTTACAAGTATGCTGAAGCTCGACTTATTTAATTGGTTAATGTGGAGTTGTTCGTGCATTTTGGTACTATTTTGTCTTCTATGTTTTTGTTTGCAGCATTTTCTCCAAAATGAACCTGTAGTTGGCATTGAGTTTGAGGCACAACTTCAGAAGACCCTAATACCGCGTCAGTATTAACAAGTATCTCATAAAGTTAATTATTATGTGATTTGTATTAATACTCCGTACACTATTTTTTATGTACACAGATATATCAGCGTCAGAAGTATCAAAATATTCAGAGAAATTACGAACTATGTGTAGCTGTGTCATAAAAACAATGGAACCTCGATCTTCAGCAACAGTCGACGATCTAAAAAATGTTATATATAATATCACTAATCTTGAGGAGGAACGGAAAATTGCTCCTTGGGACGAAGAACGTATTCCAGAAGAAATTGTTGCCGTAAAACCAAATCCAGGGTAAAGTTAGATGCTTGTTTATGGCAATACTTCATTGTAACACTTTCTTGAAGGCTTTGATTTTCCTACATATTTGTTTCTGTCAAAAGCTCACCGGACTAGTAAATAACTTCCTCTACATGCTATACTTTGAGATATTAGGTTCATTGTTTGTGACTGAAGTTTTGGGGCTCACATCTCAAAGTTCTACCACTTTCCTGAAGCATAATGTTTTAGGATGCTCTGGCCTGTTAAGTCTAATATGAAAGTCCTGACAGCAAATGGATCATCTCTTTATCCAATTTTGGTCTGATAAAATGTTGCAAGGCTTAATGGATAGATTTGACTTGATAAGATGTTGCAAGGCTTAAAGGATGTATTTGACTTAATAAAATGTGACTTTGTAGCATAGTTCTGAGAGCTTTCAAATGATTTTGCAGCAACATTTTACAGCAGCTTGACTATTCAGATGTTGGAGCTACCGAATTTGTCCTATCAAATGGAATGCGAGTGTGCTATAAAAGAACAGACTTCTTCGATGACCAGGTGCATAGTAACATAATCTTTCTTAATATCTATGTAGGAACTCTGTTCATTATAAATATACTTGTAATAGATTTGATTTAAAATTACCATTGCCTCAGTTTATGTTATTAATTTCAACGCATCCAGTATGTTTGGAAGGTACAATTGACCTCCTCTATGTAACATTTCAAACAGGTTGTTTTTACAGGATTCTCATATGGAGGCTTGTCTGAACTCCCAGAAAATGATTATTTCTCGTGTTCTATGGGATCTACAATTGCTGGAGAGATCGGTGTATTTGGTTATAAACCATCAATGCTTATGGAGATGCTTGCTGGTAAAAGGGTTGAAGTTGGCACAAAGCTTGGAGCCTACTTGAGAACCTTCTCTTGTGATTGTTCACCGGCTGACCTAGAAACTGCTTTGCAGGTTTGTTTCACTAGACTTTTATGTTCAAAGTTTTTGCTCTTCTAGCACTCTTTGAAAGTTTTGGGCTATAAGGAAGTCATCCTCGAGAATTGTAGTTTCATATACTTAAACTGTCACCAAAATAAACCCTGTTGATCCCGAGTGGGTCAACTTAGTTCCCTTTTCTATAAACTATGCAGAATACCATTTAAAATCTAATTACTGGTTCTTCTGACACTTGTCTTCTAAATTTAGTTTCTTATTATTTTACTCCTGCTATTTATCTGAAAAATAGGCGTTATTTTTATGAGTGTTAAATTTGTATGTGAAGTTTCCACAGCTGTCTGATAATTTCATTTGAGTGTTACTCTTTCGATAAATCCATACTCATCTACTAGAGAAAACTAGTGGCGGGTCATGTCTTACTGTTTTATTTATTAAATATATTCTTCTAGCTTGTTTATCAACTATTCACAACAAATGTAATACCACGAGAAGAAGAGGTCAAAATAGTGATGCAAATGGCAGAAGAAGCCATCCGTGCACAAGAGAGGGATCCGTATACTGTATTTGCCAACCGGGTGAAAGAACTTAATTATGGAAACGCTTATTTCTTCAAGGTATGCCTTTATTTCTGGTTCCACACTGATAGAATATTTGCACAATGGACATGCTTTGTTTAAGTGAAGCTTCTTGTTTGCAGCCTATTAGATTAAGTGACCTTTGCAAAGTTGATCCTCTTAAGGCTTGCGAATACTTTAACAATTGTTTTAAGGATCCATCAACTTTCTCTGTCGTAATTGTCGGGAACATTGATCCTACGACTGCACTTCCTTTAATCTTGCAATATTTGGTGAGTCGAAGCTCTCTTTACACCCCTCAGGATTCAAGAACCTAATATCAGGTTGTTTAGTTCTTTTATTTGTCTGTGTAGGGTGGGATACCTAAGCCTCAGGAACCTATTCTTCAATTCAACCGTGATGATCTCAGAGGTTTGCCGTTCACATTTCCAAATACCACTATTAGGCAAGTGATCCATATCTTGATGATGTGATACTTTACGGGGCTATGATTATATCATGACATGGTTATTTAATTACCGGTGAATCCTTAGCATCTGATTTTTCATTTCCAAACATTGTTGGGTAGCGTCACCCCTTATTAACTTGTGGCCCTGTAGCTTCTTTTGCCACTCAATAAGTTGAAATATATAGTGAATGTTGGAACTGACCGAGGCCTTTGCCGTAATGATCAGGCTTAGCTTCGTCTTGCAGAAAGTTCAGTTAATGAAAATGCAAGGCTCTCCTGCTATAGTTTGTTTATCCCCAAAGGAGAATACAACCTTTAGTGGAATCTTTAATGTATTCACATACAAGTTCCCTTAGGATCATAATCACGTTTGATGCATTTATTGTGCTTTCAGAGAAGTGGTGCACAGTCCCATGGTTGAAGCACAGTGTTCAGTCCAGCTATGCTTTCCTGTTCAGCTGAAAAATGAAACAGTGGTTAGTGCTTCTTCTTTATCTACTACACCGTGTATCAAGTTATGATGACACAATTTACTTCACTGCGCAATGCATAATTTGTTTATGTCAATCACAGATAGAAGAGATTCACTCTGTAGGGTATGCTAGCAAACTTCTGGAAACCAAGATGATGCAGGTTCTGCGGTTTAAGCTTGGGCAGGTGTGCAATTGTTAGTTAGTTTTTCTTTTCCTGTTCTTTCTTGATATTTGGCCTATCGTCCACTTTTATGCGGCCAGATCTACTCTGCGGAGGTGTCTGTATTTCTTGGTGGTAACAAACCCTCAAGAACTGATGATGTACGCGGCGATATTAGCATAAGTTTTTCATGCGATCCAGAATTTTCCTCTAAATTGGTTGGTATTTCTTAGCTGTCCTTTTATGACTTATGAGGAGACCAGCTTCAGCTATCAAATTCTTTTGGTTTTTGGTTTCTGTGATACTTAACAGGTTGATCTTGCGTTGGATGAAATATTAAATCTTCAAGAAGAAGGCCCTTCGTATGAGGATGTTTCAGCCATTCTTGAAATCGAACAAAGAGCTCACGAAAATGGGCTCCAGGTTAGATTTTTTTGCTTTGTTGACATCAAGTGAGAAGCAAATCCGTAATTAAACTCGTATTGGTTATCGAACAGTTTCACATGGACTATAGACGAAATAGTTGTTAGTTTCTTGATTATTTTGGTTAATTTGCGATATCTTGTTCAGGAAAATTACTATTGGCTGGAAAGGATTTTGCGCAGCTACCAGTCAAGGGTCTACGCTGGCGATTTAGACATCACTTTCAAGGTTGGCTTCTATAAGCTCTTTTCTTTACGCCGTCTAGTGTTACACTTTGCGATTTTTTTTGGTAACTTGGGGATCTAGAAATAAATAAAAGCTCACCAAACTGTTCAATTCGAGCTCTTTAGAAAATGCTAAGATGATGAACTCATTTTTGCAATCTCTGAAAACAATTCTAGCGCTTCTTTTTCATTTTAAGAACCACTTGTGCTATGTTAAAAAATATAATATATTTTTTCAACTTTTCTTGCACATTCAAGGCAAGAATTTCATATTATTTCAAACTTTTGTGCCCAAGAGTTTTTCAAGATCAGAAAATAGTCTTAGCTTCGTTGGAATCATGAAGTTTGGCTTCAAAGTAAATAGTTCTTACTTATTACTCTCCTCTGGTGCAGAGTCAAGATGAAGGGCGTCTAAGACTTCGAGAATCCCTTACACCATTAACAGCAAAACTAGCACTACAAAGGATATTGCCCTATCCTTGCAAAAAACAATATACGGCTGTGATTCTAATGCCACAGAAATCTCGGTTCAAGTTTTTGAAATCTTTGGTCCATTCTTCTCCAATTCATCTCGTTACAGATGCTAAGGTCAGCTAAAACATCTCTGGTTCATGACTTGCTATTATTTCCTGTCCAGCCACATACTAAGGGGTTGTTTGGTGCTCAGCTGATAAGCTTTTTACCTAAAAAAAATAGTTGCATTTTTAGAAAAGATCATCAATATTAAGTGAAAAAAGCATGATGAAGAAAATACCGGGAAAACATTTTAAGGTAAAAAACGAAATTATAAAGTGAATGAAGTTATAAAAAAAAACGTACATATGATCAGTGAACAAGATCGTAAAGAAATTTCAAGGAAAAAGTAACGTGGCTACTTTTCTTGGTGATAGGTTATAGCAGTCATGGCAGGTCTTGCAATTCTGGGTTTTAGCTTGTGGAGATATTCCCGCAGGTTATAAAACTCTAACTTTAGTTTCTCAAAATTGTTTCATTCTTTATGTTTCAAAAACCACCAAGGAAAATGGTAGATGTAACCTCAGTTCCGATGGCTAATGTTTTTTCATTTCTTCGAACATTTTGTTGTTTACAGTTACTGTGTAAAAATTGTAAAAAGAATGAGAATTACTTTTGTTTTTGGTAAGCGTATGATACTATACACAATATATAATATACTAAAATGAAAAAAAATTTATAACGTAAATATGTTGATTAGTTCATTTGGGATCTTGCCTTATATCTTTTTGTCGCTAACTTTGATTTTTGAGTACCCCTTGATTTTGAATTGAATATGTTTAACACCTTGTCAGATTAGGCTGTATATGTTTTTCAGTAAACTTAATTTGGAAGTAAAGATATTCACAAGTTTATTAGCTACGATATTAAAAAGTGATAAAATTATGTGGCTTATTCTTCTCGGTATTTCTTTTCTTTTATCAGTAGCCCCGAATAAGGACTAATTCATAAAAGGAGATTTTTTTCTCGTATGTGTCTCATCGGACTATTCTTTCATAAGTACCTCATCAGACTATTGTTCCAGAAGCACTTCATCAGACTATTGTTCCATAAGCATCTCATCGGACTAATAACCTCACAGTTGGTAATGATGAATTCATATTCATGCGTTATTTTTTTTAGGCCATGTATTGTGACGTTTTCTGACAGGTGGCGCGTATTCTGCATCTGATCTTTGTGTAAAAAAAACTTTTATATTGGTGATGTCATTTGATCCACGTGTCAATTGCTTACTGAAACAAACATGCATGTTTTCCAAAATGATTTGTAGGTGAAGAGGTTTGTCAAAAACCTTTTACATTTCTCGATACACATGTATTTCAAATTATAGGTAGAGTAATTATCCCCAAAGAAACTCTTAGGTACCCGTTATTTAAGAAAATATTTTCACCTACCTAGGGCTTCGTAACCATTTGGAAGCCCATATTTTTCCTATAAATATTTAAATTCGTTCATAATTTCAAAGCTACTTGTTTTCATCATTTCTAGAGAGATAAAGAAAGCTTTTGTTTTAGATAGAGAAATAGCATGCTCCGCTAAAAGTTTTCTTCCACTTTTCATGCCTAGAAAATCTGAAGGTCTTGAGATATATAAAATTTAGGAGTGGTTCAAGATCAGAAAAGGGCCAAAGAGAGAAAAACCGTTGGCATAGAAGAAGAACCTAGACCCATACAAATCGTTCTACTACGGTGAGTAGCCTCATTTAGAAAAGTGTTATGAGGCCGCTGTGACTTTAAGTACCAACACCTCATCCGATCATCCTATTGCCCAGCCCTCCGGTCAGAGTTGTCCGAGGCTTGACAAAGGTGACCTTAGTGTTTCAAAAAAATCTAGCAGGACTTCATTCCAATGGGTGATAAGTATCAAGTAGCTGAAAAAAATAAGGTCAATCGTTCGAAAAGGAAGAAATCTCCGGAGGCGACGGTAAAAAAGTTCACCAAAATAAAACTTGCATCCACTGCTCCTACTCCTCAAAACACCCCGCAAGGTAACCTTTAAACAACCATCGAGGTCACTTCTCATAAATATTCGTCAAAGTATGTACAAGTAGAATAAATAATTGCTCCACCCTTTGAATCCATTCCAGAAGTGCAAGAAAAGTGTCTGATTAACGAGTCAGCTGATAATTAAGAAGAAAATATAGTTCATGTAGATGATCAACCTATTAGAGCTGTCCCCACACTAACTTCCCCAATCAGACCTTCTATAACGACTCTAGAATCTTCTCCCCCTGATGCTGGGATAAGCTCTCATGTCCACCATGAGGAAGCATCAAAGAAGAAGAAGAAAAATGATAACCTTGAACTGCCTTCGAACCTGGAGGCCATCTTATAAAATAATCTTCGGGGAGTTGAAGCCAAATATATGTTGGCGCTACACAAGATTAGATACATATATTTCCATCTATCTAAAGAAGTCAAACTCAGATACCGATGTGCAATTCCATCTATCTGTTGACCAACATTTGTTGGAAGACCCTTCCGGTCCAAAAGATAAAAATTGTGAAAGTTTTTTAAGATAACAAAGAAATATTATATATAAGTGTGCTATGAAGGTACCTCATTAAATATTTCATTCCCCACCAGGGTTGAAAATAGTATGCCACCGATACTTACACAAATTTTCAAAAATTTATACAAACTTTTACATTCATTCCAAATACAATTTGAGGTGCTCAATATTCTACGGGTGATGAAGAAATGCTATGTATTTACCTTCTTAGTTACCATGTATGGTCCCTCCTAGTTAGGCCCTAACTTGCCAAAACATTTTTATTTTGTATGAAGAAATGCTTTTCTCAATACCTTGTCCCCAATTTTAAATTCCCATCGTCTAACTTTGGAAGCGTTCCAACTCCTCATCAAAGTTTGATAGTGTAAAGAATTCAACTGCGATTTTCTTATTTTTTATTCTATTAAATCTAACTCTTCACATTTTCCCTTATCGTTGGCTTCTTCAGAATATTCACTGTCTCGATATGAAAGGAAGACTACTTCAGATGACACAACAACATCCATCTCATAGACTAACGCAAATGAAGACTCTTAGGTAGTTGTTCAGGGAGTAGATTTGTATAACCACAAGACTTCTTGTAAGTAATCCGACCATTTCCTAGGCTTACCTTCCAAATTATTTCTCAGACCATCAAAAAATGTTTGATTAGTGACTTTAACTTGACCGTTTGCTTGTGGATGGAAAAGTGACGAGAAGAATTTTGTATTCGTTTCAAAAAGCTTTCATCTCCTTATTGTCAAACTGTGGCCCATTATCCATCGTAATTTTCCTTGAAACCACAAATATACAACAAATATTATAAACAATAAACCTGATCAAATCCTTAGCTTTTGTTTTTGCCAATGGTTCAACCTCCACCCACTTAGAGAAATAGTCTACCGCGATGATTATCGTTTGTCGCCCCCCTGATGCCATCGGTAATGGTCTGACCATATCAATTCCCCGTCGATCAAAATGCAATGACTCAGATATTGATTCAAGAGGAACTCTCGGTACATGAATTGTGTTAGAAAATCTTTGACAAGTATCATATTTTTGGACCAACTCTTGGCATCCGAAGTGATTGTATGCCACTAATACCCTGCTAGAAGAACTCTTTGTATCAAAGTTTTATACCCACAATGTGTGGATCCTTCCCCATCATGTAATTCTGACAATATCATATGCGATTCATTTTCACCAAGGCATCGAAGCAAAGGTCTGCTAAACGATTTTTTGTATAAGATATCACCAAGGATCAAGTAACTATATGCCTTAAACCATATTCTTTTTGTTGTTACTTTATCAATGGGTGAAATATCGTTTACTAAGAATTCTTTAATTTCATTTCTCCAATCTTTTCATGTGCTTGTAGAAATTTGAAAGGCTTTGACTGACCCTTCTACTAGCTCAGATCCTTTAGTTATCGAAGGATTTTCTTGTGTGATTCTAAAGGTACTCCTCGGAATACGTAGCAGTAGCCAGATAATCAACCATAGAGTTTCCAACCGTATGAACATGTTCGTATCCGATTCTTTTGAAGACTAATGTTAGAGCCTTTAGCGCCCTCAAATATTTCACAAAATGATTTTTTCAAGCCTCGGAATGACCAGACGCATGATTTATGAGAATTTTAGAGTCACTTATCAGCCTAACTTTTTTAGCCTTACAAATTTGACCAAGTCTCAATCCTGCCAAAATGGCTTCGTACTCTACCTCATTATTCGATGCTTTGAACCCGAAGTGGATAGCTTGATAGACGACAATACTTTATAGATAAATCAACTGCACCCCTGTCCCACATCCAGATACACTTGAACCCGCATCTGTTCGGATTGTCCACTCTGACTCAAAGTTTTCTTCATCTACCTTCATATTTGACCGTTCACAATGAAATTCGACTAAGAAATCTGCTAAGGCTTGCGCTTTGATTGCAGACCTAGGTTCAAATTCAATATCAATATCTCTCAATTCAACGGACCACTTGGTCATTCCTCCTGATACGTCAGACCTGTGTAACATATTTTCAATGGAAAAGATGTTCGTACGATGATAGAAAGAACTTGAAAATAAGGCCTTATTTTTCTAGCAGCGGTTACTAGTGCGAGCGCCAACTTTTCCAAATTTAAATATTGTTTCTCAACATCCAAAAGACTTTTACAAACATAATACACTAGTCTTAGGAAATTACCACCAGATTTGGCTTTGTCAAAAAAATTGGCGAAGAAAAATATTCTTTAATTCGATGAAACGCCTCAAAACATTCCCAGGTCCAGTTAAAACAATTTTCTTGTCTCAACACTTGGAAAAAGAGAGCACACTTGTCACATCCGTCGTATACCATGCAAACATATGTAAGTTTGTTGATAAGAACATAATTAACTTCTCCCTCACCTCCGGAGATAACTTTGTGCCAATTTTCAAACTTTTTCCCTTGACAAAAACATGATCCTCAATTTTTTACGTATGGGATCGTAAATCCCGGGGTCTCCCTCGGATCATCCATGGGATCAGAATCTGCATGAGACTCCACTAATTGTTACATCTTCTTTGACTTGTCCCCCTTGATTTTCTTTGGGGCCAGAGTCATTCGATAACATTCTCTTTTCGTATTTTGATTTCTTCTAACTGTTTCAACATTGTTCCCCACAACATATTTCAAAAATTGGTGAAAGGTTGATGCCGCAACATGCATTCTCGATTGCCAATACCTTCCAAATATTGCATTGTAAGACGTTGGAGCATCTACCACGATAAATAAAATTGTCACTAGTTTTTTAAATGGTCTACGACCTAGTTCCAATCTTCCCTCAAATTCTCCTACCACTTTGGCCATTACCCCAGTGAACCCTACAATCGTCCGATCTGGCCGAAGAATTATTAGAGAATTTGATATCTTGTTGTAAGTAGTCATGAACATAATATTGGCAAAACTGCCAGTAACAATCAAGATGCTTCGTATCTCATCCCAAGCTATTTCTGCTACGATAACTCCGCATCTTCATGTGGACTAACTACATCCCTAATATCATCATCTTTAAAAAAAGTATTAGAGATGAATATGTGTAAGGTGTGATGTAGCACATGCCTCTAATTGAGTTGCTATACTGAAAATGTATCTCTTTCAAAAATAATTCGATGTCCCCGCAACAATATGCCCTCTAAAAACCGTTAGTGATTCGAAGAAAGCACATAGTTCACTAACCTTTCCTCTTATGATTGGTTCTTCCACCATTAGATGTTGTTCATATCTGGATTTGGATCCAAATATTCCATGGATATTTTGAATTCATCAACAAGTTTTGAGATCATCAAAGTGTTCTCCTGCTTTGGAGCTGTAAGATAATTTTTCTTGATAAATGTTGTTAGATTTCCATTCTCGATCAAGGTATGTATTTCTTTTTTTTCAAGCCACACAATATTTTGTGTCCAATATCCTCATGATATTTACAGTACTTGTTGCTTTTATTTTCCCTCAGAGTTTGTATTAGGAGTGGCTTACGAAACTATGTGGGGACGTGTCCTGTCATATATTGTCGCTACTCATTATGCCAGCTCAATAAAATGGGTTGGTCGGGTTAATTTGTTTGGCATGGGTCGGACATGTTGCTGAGTATTCACAAATGTTGTATTCATCTTCATCTTTGAAGGTGCTTGAGTTAAAATTTGAATTAGTGCTCGAGCTTGGACAACATTTGTTGCGTGTGAACTATTATGCGATGCCCTCGAACTTTGATGGAACTGATTTTGCTCAAACTGTGCCAAAGAATTCCTTTCCAACGCTTGCGTTTCCTCCACAAGAATTTTTTTCTCTACTTAATCCAACAAATCCCAAAATATCATAGCTTATCTTTTTGTTGTGTTATCTTTCATTATTTTGGGGAGGAGTCCCATTCAGAAAGAAGCTAATACCACTTTATCTTCCCAACTTTCCATGTTAGTCTTAGCTTTAATAAAATGATTCGTATAATCCTTAAGACTTTCTCCCACTTTATGCAAGCAGTAAATAATTGTATCATCATTCGCACGAAATCTTTTACTACCCACGCAATACTGACAAAATATATTCCAGGACATATCAAAACATTTAATGCAACCCTCGAGCAAACGATTGTACCACTTTGAAGCTGCGTTCTTAGATGTTTGGGAGAAGGTTTTTCATAACAATTTATTGTTGTCGTTGTAGTTGATCTAAAATTCTTGAATTGTTCAATATGGTTATCCAGATCTTGTGTTCAATCAAACTTTTCTAGCTTGGAAATATCAAACCACTTAGGCAGATGCCTTGAAAGGATTTCCGGAGAGAGGGGAGATAACCTCCAATTATGTCCTATTTTATACGCACTGCCCTTATGGCCCCCATTCAACGTAGTGTATAAACCTTCTTCGTATGGATATGTGAATCGATTGCTCACAAATATTCAAAATTATGACTTCCTGAAGGGATATGTATATGTGGAGTTGCTTTCTCCCGTCTAGCTATATTCACAACCATATCTTGCTCCTCGGAGACAAGTCATGTATTCCCTTGTTCAGCTTTATCCATCTTCGAACCTTTAGCTATATGAGATGTCTAAGGACCATCTTTTTGCCTCATCAAATATTTTCTTTTGTAACTTTTTGGGTGTCTATTATCTCTTTCTGAAAAAAGATTCATCCGAATTGTATAATAAAAATTCACTAGACTCTGCTGACTCATAATGATGTCTAAATTTCACTTTTCTATTTGAAGAATAACACATTTTTCTTTGATGCCTCTCATTGGTCTGATGAACATCTGTTATGTGTTCTTTATCAGTTATTTGTTATCTTCGTACCTTTCATTAAGTTTCCGTCAACTCAGTATTGATTCCATTTCAACATTCAATCTTTTACTATCTTCTAAAAGTTCTATCCGCCGAGCTATTAAAACAGATTCTTCTATCAGCTCCTCGACATGTCGGTCATTGTCGTTTCCTTCATTTAGTATTTGTTCCTCAATCAGGAAATCTCCAGACGAGTCTATGATCACATGGTACTTCGTACCATACTCTAGCTCTCCTTGCATTTCTGTATCTATTACTCTTACGACGTTTGAGAATAATTATATGGTTTTGGAAAAACGATTTTGGATACCAATCGTCTTTCCCACAGGCGGCAACAATGATAGTTCCAAAGATTTCTTTATGAGGTTATCTGTCACAGCAATGTTCATATGGGATTACATGTCACGGTAATGTTCGTATGGGGTATTTTAGAGATAGACACATGATAAGTAGAGAGAGAAAAGATAAAAAGAATAACGAGTTAATGATTGATTAATTATTGATTAATGATTGGACCCTTTTCCCAAAAAAGGGATGGTCCTTTATATTATACAAGTAGTTAATCTATAAATTACATAATTACCCCCTCTTATGTGATACTTTACACCCTACCACTTTACTAACTCTAAACATATGTGTTAGTTATTACAAAAATCACCCTTAATACTACGTATTTGTTGGATTTATACTCAATACTTTATTATTTTAAATTAGCTCTTTTTATTTATTTAGGCTTGCTTATTCTTCTCAATATTTTCTCCCTTTATCAGACTCAACTATACGTTGCTCTAAATCTTCTCAAGCTTACATACTGTTAGTGTTTATCTCTTAAGAAAGTTTTTAACTTCACTTCTCTCTATAAAACTTACTAATGCTTTCTCTATGAAATACCGCTCTAACAATAAGATTCATACCTTATATTGATTTTTATATAACCAAAAATACATGAAATAAAAAATCTAGGCTCATAGTAGCAGTTAATAATTTGTTCAACAAACAACTGAGAGGTAGTGGCACCAACCTCTAACACCCGTACCCACACTATTTATGCAAAATCCTTCAAAAGAACTTAGATAAACCGCGTTTTGATCGAAAGTTGTGGTTGTCCCAAATTTTTAGATTCTTCTAATAAATATCAAACTCAGTTTCTTCGAGAAATATATGAGTATATTCATAATTTGAGTTTATTCTAAAAATATAGAAGTTTTTACCAAAATTTGGTAGGTAATGTTCATACCCCCTAAGTTATAGAAGGTTATGATCTTGAACTTATGTTATATCAACTAAGTCCTTGCATCAAATTTTCAACATATAATGTTTATGCACTTTGGTTCTAACAGTTTCTTATACACATAAGTTTCAGCCAAAATTCCACCCTCAAGCTCCAACAGACGTCTCAACAGTTAAGTCTTGGTTGAGCTCATGTCTCAGTCACTTTAAGCCTACAACTAACATTTCTCCACCTAGTCCTATAACGAATTTTATTGACATCCCAACTACTCTTTGACATATACATCGAGCAACATACTTCCCAGACTTGTACAAATCTCATGAAGTACGTGAAATTTGACAGTGGTAGTACTTTAGTTAGAGCACAAAAAGGTTGTTTTCACTTTTAACCTCTATAGCCTTCACTTTATCTCTCTCCACTACATCTCAGATGAAGTGAATCTTGATATCTACACGCTTAGTTTACTCACAGAATTTCATATTCCTCATCAAATGAAGATAACTAGTGTTCTCACAAAACAAAGTAATTTATTCATTTATACTAGTAATATCACTTTAGAATCCCTTTAACCATATGACTTCATTCATTGTGGTAACAACTATATATTTAAATTCCTTAATAACAAGGCAACAACCTTTTGAAGAACACAGTTCACCTAACTGCTCTACTAAATATAATATTTAGATAAACTGAAGTTGACTTCCCTGTGTTAAGGAAACTTGCATAATCAGAGTCAACATACCCTATAGCATTTTAGAAACTTTTTACTTCTGATTATAACACAAATCAACGTTAACCGAACTATTTAAGTATCTTATGAGCCATTTAAGAGCCTACCAGTGAGGATTCCCCAGACCAACCATAAATCAACTCAAAATGCTAATATAGTAATAAATATTAGGTCTTATGCGTATGATTGTGTACATAGGCCTTCCAATGAAATTAACATATGATATATTTTTCATAAACGTTTTATATTTTACTTCGGTTGGTACTTGAGTATTATCAGGTTTGAAATCTATACCAATGAGAGTCCCAATGCTTCAAAGTTAAGATATGCTATTTTTTTGAGAACTTTATGTATGTATTCTTGTTGAAATGCTAATAAATAACCTCTCAGCCTGTTCCTCTTGATGTCGATCCTAAATATCCTCTTAGTTTCTCACATATCCTTCATTTTAAATTGTCTCTTCAGCTGGGTCTTTATAGTTTCAATCATCTTCATGTTCTTTCCAGTTATCACTATGTCATTCACATATAACAATAATATGGAATGTATCTTTTATGTGTGTTGGTCTATTATAATAAACATAATTATCATAAAAAAATCCTCGCATAATTTGATAAACTTCATGAAAAAGTAAAATCTTTTATTTCAGTATCTCAGTGACTGTTCTATCACATATAAATGTCTAAAATACACGTCTCAGTCATTTCCTTCTTCAAAAACTGAGATTGAATCATGTAGACAATCTCATTCAGTTCTCCATACAAGAAAGCGATAGTAACATCAATTTGATATAACTCAAGATCATATCTAGAAACAATTGAAAATAGAACCTATAGAGGTTTGTATCACAATCACTAAGAAACATTCATTAAAATTAATACCCTTCTTTTGTGTGAAACCCTTATCCACCAACCTAGATTTATATCTAGATAATTCAACTCCATGAATATTTTGTTTTTTTAATATTCCTTTATATCCAACCTTGACTCATTCGCTAATTCACAATAAACTAAGTGTCATTTTTCTTGAGAGAACTCAGTTTTTCCCTTATGACCTTTAACCACATTAACTTATCATTTCTCATCATAGCTTCGTGATAAATCTCGGGTTCAAAATATCTCATTGTATTTAAATCAATAAATTATAAACTATAATATCAGTAAAGTCGTACATCTTATGTTTCCATGCTCTATCCGCCACAAACTTATAATTGTCAGTATCATTATGTTGCTCTTTAGTCTAAACATCCATAGTGTGTGTATCATCAAACTCTCAGTCAATGCCAATTTTATAAAATGGTTGAACTTCCTTTGCAAGACTTGAACTTGTACCAAATTTGAAACCATGTATGTCAGAGACATCCTCAGGCTCACTCTCTTATTCATACTTTATCTCAACTCAATATCTCTTCTCGGAATTACTGTGTGTAGTCTTTACCTTCTTAAGTAGTGGAATTGTTGCTTCATTATATATAATATTTCTATTAATTAAAGCTTTATATCTTCCAGGTTATAGACACCACAACTTATACTTTTTTCTCATTTTGGATAACCGATTAACAATATTTTAATGCACTTGGCTGAAGCTTGATTGGCTTCACATGTGCATAAGCAACATATCCGATTATTACCAATTAATATTAGTCGTAAGAGCTTTATTTTTTATATCTAGCCTATTAAATAAAGTTATATACATAATTTCTCTAATACTTTGTAGATAAAACTAGTTTAATAAGTTTTAGGCCGAACTATAAACTTAAGATGGGAAGACCTTACTCAACAAATTTTTAGATTGATGCATTCAGTGTTTAAGAGTAAGAGAGTCCAAAAATCATTCGGATTGTAAGTTTGACAAAAAAATCAAAAGACATTGTTCCTATTATGATCGATCCTTATCTGACTGTATGAGCCAAACATATTATTCTCACCATCATAGGGAGAAAATAAGAGAACACATATCTGAGCCCTATCCAACCCAATATTCATAGCCTAACCATCAAATACGCCCAACCAATTCAAAAAAGGTCAGCTAAATCCTTGGAATGTCGGTCAGACACCTGCTCTGCTTTATTAGATATATCCAAACATTATCCATATGAACTACCATGTCCTAGTATCGACCAAAAATCATTAATCATTTTACCAGACCAACACTATTAGTTTACCCAATTTTTTACTAAAACTAGATAACATGGCCTCATCTCCATTAGCGCAAAAAAATACTTCAAGCGACTTGTTATCAAAATTTATCCAATATAAGGTAGATAAATACGATGCTAGGGGAGACCCTGAGCATTATATCAAGAATTTTAGAAATAAGTTGTTAAACTTCAGAGGAGATGATAGGGTTATTTGTCTTTCCTATGATCTCTAAAAGTAACAATACTCATATTTAGTTCAGCCAATTATCTCTTTAAAATATTAACAATTTTGAGATAGTTTGGACGACCCTCGGTACAAATTTATTTGTAACAAAGTTATCGAAGAAGACGGTGACTATATTATCCACTAAAAATAAGAGCCCAACGAGATCCTCTAAGATTACATCCAGAGGTTCGTCTGAACCAAGAAGAATATAAAAAATTGTCTTGCTCTTGTATGATTCGTGGTCTACAAACATGGGATACTACTAATCCTTCTACCATATGACATCATGAAATGTAAGATCATGACCTTGATTGATTTGCTAGCCAAGTTCAATAAGCATATAAATATTAACAAGATAACACGTATACAACCTCATAGAGGTCCAATATGCTTACCATTTTTACCATCCATCATATAATACAAATAAGACTCTTATAATGGCTCCCATCTAGAATTCAAATACCTCAGGGATACCTCCAGGTTAGTTCAAGCAACATGATTAAGGCTTCCGCGACAGAGGCATGAACAATAACATAAGGCTGAAGCGTAGCAACAAAGAGTCTTTTATAAAGCTAAGTGAGAATGATCATGTGATCTTATATTGGGTCAAGAATATGGTTTCATTTCGCAAAGCCAACAAGATTCCCCCATGAGCAGCGGGATCAGAGCAAGTATTACAAATATCACAATGATGTAGACTATCTAAACTATCAAGCTTTAAAAAATAAAGATGGGAGAGCAAACGCTCTAAACCATCAAATGGGATCTTGAGTCGATTCCCTGGGATAGACACCTTATTCATGGGAGAGCAAAAACTTGAGGTATTTCTGAATAACGAGAGGACATGAACAAGGTGCAGTGCATGTTTATGATAGATCTTCGCTCGATCAAATGCACGCGATAGTAACAATAATGCACTAATACCTTTGCTATATCATTAGCGGACGGGTTGGCGTGATCCAGAAAAAACAGAGTATTGCCACATATTCTTACTATATCTCTTTGGAACTCAAGATGTAGCAACCAAATAGGGTATCAGTCATCTTAGATGATATAGATAACCTACAAAATCCATCCCCCTACTTGGTTGAGTCGGGGAGGAACTTAAGAATATAACTCTGGGAACAAATTGAGTCCTTAATATGGATAAAACCTGCCAGATGAACGACTGATATGCGCTCATTCTCAACGATCATGCACGCCAAAGTCAAAACAATTGCCATGTGGTTTGAGATATGATGCTTACCTACGCGAGCAATACGTGTGAAATGAAACTTTAATTCTCCTAAGCATGGCAATTATGGCCCTAGACTTTATTATTACTCTCATATACCAAACAACTGACTTTCCGAATGATGCATCAAACATCAAATATTGCAGGAATTTGAAGGTTTCTATGACTATTCGGTAGCACATTGGACTTCAAATGGTTTGACCAGTTAAACGTCTAGCATAACTAGTCAATAATGATTTGGAATCGAAGCACCTTGACCATTATATGGCTCGGTCACCTCACGTTTTGGCTCGACTATAATAATATCAACATTCCGCATTTTAAGTAGTTTGGCTTCGTGATATCCTTCGTTTGAGTTTTGGATATATACTTTCGAAGAAATTTTTTCAAGCTCTTGAAGGTCTACAGATCTAACACCATAAGTATATACATATATGCATGTATATTTTTTAAGAAAAAATTGCAAGCTCTTCGAAGTCAGAACCTAATTGTAAATATTTCTTACGAGATAACCGACTATTAGAAAATTAAAAACATAATAAATGCTACTTATGTCTATACTTTGTTTCCTACGATAAATTAGTTTTTTTTTCCTAAAAGAGATTGTGGCCAACGAATATTTTAATAAAACAGGTGTAAAAACATAAGTACTGAAGGCTCTCATGAGTTGAGCCGTAGATGACTCTAAAGCTCAACTCGATATATAGTAATCCATTTGGAGAAAAACTCACTTTGTAAAACAAGTTCGTACAAGTCTCAACGAATATTTAAAATGCAAATTTTCACGTCTGATACTCAACACTCGTTCAAATGATGACAAAATATTTCAAACTATAGTTCTCTTGACATTTCATAATGATATTAATTGTAAGAGTTTTATAAATTAAATATCAACTTATTAACTAAGTTTGTATGCATAACTTAGTCTAATAAAATTTTTAAGAGAACTTAATAAGATTTTAGGTTGTGAAATTAAAGTTCAAAATCAACAAAGGTGCTATAATTAATATAAAACATGTTTTGAACGCTGAGAATGGATATTTTTTTAAAAAACTACTTCACCATAGTTTTTTTTTCTTTTTGGTAGCGCATTTTTTGTTCTTATAATTTTGACACAAATTTTGTGAAGTTTTTGTTAGGTTATCAACTAAAGTTTTTGGTTTCCTACTCTCAGCCACTAATTATTTTAACAATTAATTAACCCATAAATAATATAATTTACAGCTAGAAGCTGCATATTATTCTTTTCCTTAAAGAGGTCTTGCGGAAAAAGTGTTGCTAAATATATTGTCCGCTATCTCATATGTAATTAAGGGTCGCACCAAAACAAAAAAAAAACACTTTCTTTGTAGGTGTGATCTGTTGTAGATAGGTCTAATTTTTCAATTTTTTATTTCTTAGAGTTTCTTTTTTCTCACCCGACGTATCAAAATGCCACTGTGTCGGGCTATCAAGTCTGTCTTTTCCGAAAAATACATCTCTTTAGAAAATATTTTAAGTTCAATTTTTTTTTCTAGTCAGACCAACCTGCCTACTTGGCTTCTTGTATTTAAAGTGATTTGTGTATCTACTCCAATGAGACTATTGTTCCGTACCATTATCGAAGAAAATCCGGGTAAAATATGCATTTTCTCAGGAATGAATGTTATTGATATACTTTGGTTTGGTATTTTGTCTTCAATTTTTTTTACTTCTCGATATTCAATCATATCCTTTTTTACGAGTGATTTTGCCCCAATAGTCCTATGTTTTAGAACTCCTTAACTCTTTCTTCTGTATCGAGGATTATTGAAAAAAGAAAGAATACTATTTCTACATAAAATACCATTTTTTGGGTATTTCAATTGAGATGTCTGAATACGGTAGTAGTTCTTTCTCTTGTTTTTAAATCGATTGGAATTGAATGATAAAGTTATTTCTTTGACTCGTTGTTAATAAATCTGAATTCTCGTGATGAATAACGAAATATACGAGATTAGAATGATTAGTAAATACGATTTGATTAACTTTTGAATAATAAGGAATCCTGCAGTTTTTTTTTTATCAGAAAAAATCCGAATTGAAAAATTTGTTTGATCTTAATATGTGAAGAGCGAAAAAGACATTAGACTAGATCTGCACGAACTTCCTGATAATATCCAGGAATGATTTATTTTTATTCGGGTGTACGGATCATTTTGCACCTCTTCATAGCTTTATCTGCGCAGTTCTCAATCATTTTTTTCTTTGAATTATTTGATAGATTAGGTGAGATTTATTCAAAACCAAAAACATTAGGGCTAGAATTGTATGAAATTGCTATATACAATTTGTTCTAAAATTACAATAGATTTATAAATCAATAAAAAAACTAAAATTAAAATATACATTGACTTATAAAATGGAGTAAATACAAATTATACAACGTCAACAAGTACCGTTCTTTTTTCGTGAACAATGACCGGCATCTCTGAAACTGTAGAACAGGTGGTTCTGTAATCGCTATTTCTCAAACACCCAGATAGATTATATTTCATTTTCTAAATAAAAAATCAAATCGCAATATCAATCGATTAAAATAAAACACAAATTCGGCAACTGTGCCCCTAATTTTTACATTAAAAAAACCAAACCTCAAAAAACTAAATCTCAATCGGAGTGGAGATTATCATCCTCGCCGGAAGACCGAGGTCGATCGGCGAAAGGGTAGCATAAGAAAGACCAGAGAGAAAAAGCAAGACGGTGAAGCTGACGAAGAGGAAGACAGAAGAGGAGATTCAAGACTTCATCGGGTGGTAATCTCTCTGGATTGCAAGCTATGTATTGGCACAAATTCGCTGATAGATTCGCAGTAGTGATCACCGATTTACTATTCACAACCATCTCCTTCGGATCGAATCGCTCCTTTTTTTTTCTTCTTTTCTCACTGCTGATGACAAACCCTAAATTCTCCCCCAAATTGTAATAGTCGTTGATAGAGTCGCGAAACACCTTAAAGGTGCCAAACCTGTCTTTATCTTGAAAATTATAGATTAGAATAAATGATTTATTTAAGAATTCAGTTTTAACCAATAACATATTTTTGTTGTTTTGATTGATATATTTAATAATTTATATTTGTTTTTTTTGGTTGAAGCAGTATTTGTTTTCTCCCGAGATGCAAAACTTTATATTATTCGGTTCTGAATATCTTTCTTTTCAATTAGGGATAAAATATATGAAATATTCAAATTATACTTAGTTGATGTACAATTTTTTTTAAGCAAAAGAATCTGTATTAATTGGGCAAGGATTGGCAACATATTGGGTCTAATTAAGAAATTACAACAAAGATAGGACCTAACTGAAATTTGAAATTGAAACTTGGAAAGGGAGGTCTCATTTTGAATTTGAAATCAAAATTTCATCTCTTTCTTTTGGTGAAGAACAGACTCACTGTTACAATAGATTAATTTTGATCCTGAAGCTTCAAATGGCTTTCCTCTAGAGATTCATTGTCAGTAAAACGCTTTAAAGCTTCTCCGTTTAGTTGATTCAATTTCCTCAATTAAATCGAGCTTGTACAATCACTTTCTTCAGTCTTTTTTTTCCTTTCGCACGGATTCTTTCCTTTTTAAGGTTCTTCTTTATGAGTTTCTGCAAAACAGAGATGGAGGTAAGTTATTTACCAGTTCTGATATAGTATATTTCTAGATATTCTAGATGAGCTGAAGGTTTGAAGTTCTTGTAATCTATCTTCATTTTACATTTTAGGGTCCAGCGAGCTAGCCAAACAGCAGCTCTATTATGTTCCCTAAAAATAAAATGAATAGACACCTTACTCGTGATTAAAGATTTTATACTGTTAATTACTGATTCTAGGCATTTTGGAATTCTTGGACAAGAAATAAGAGAGATAAGGATTTCAGAATCTGATTCGATATTTACTTCCCCGGTTCTTGTGATTCTGTATATGTGAAGACCATCTTGCATCGCCCTGGCTTCAGCTTTCAGAGGTGTGAGCTTTCCATAATTGTTTCCATATCCACTGATTATATTGCTTTTGCTGTCTCGAATGATTATTGCTCCACTTGACTCTCCATTTGATAGACAGCAAGCATCGGGGTTCAGTTTATATCTTCCTGGCAGTGGAGGCTTCCATTTAAGGTAAAATATCTTATGTTTGGTCTTAATATGATTGACGCATTCAAGGATTGATGCCTCGTTTTCATTTTTTTCAATGCTTCCTCGATAGAAGCTTAAAGTGATCCAGATGTAATAGCATGTTGGTGATATAGATGATTGTTGACTTTGTTGAGAAGCTATCACCCTTGACTTTTGACTTGTTCCTTTGTTGCCAAATTGCCCTGCTGATTAGTGTAGGAAGGATTGTTTTGATATGAATCTTTTCAGGAGATGACCAGTACTAAATTCTGAACATGTGCATTGTGGTCATATATCTTCTTATACCAACCTTTAAGATTCCTGCAAAGTGAGACCATATACTCCAAACAAAGTTATATGACACAAATAAGTGGTATTTTGATTCAACATTTTGGCAAAACTGGCATTTAGATGCCATATATATATATATATATATATATATATATTGAATTATAGAATCAATACGCAATTTATTTCCGAAGAGTCTCCAAAAAAGGAAAGAACATTTCCTTGGAGTTATGTTATTCCACAGATTTTCAAAGAGTGAAGATTTTAATAGGGCAGGTCTGATAGCATTCAAGGTATCCTTTATTATGAATTGGTCATCTCTAGATATAATCCAGCCTATTGTATCTTTGGCATTCTCTTTAATACAAGTCTTTAAGACTAGTTTTATGTTGGGGTCAATTAGATATCTTTGCAGTTTGTTAACTGTTTACATGAGTGCCTTTAAACCAACTATCATTTATATTATTTTCAAGTTTAATTAAGGGAGGATTACCATACCAGTTGTCTAGCCACAAGTCTACTTTACCTTCACTAAGTCTCCATCTAATTTTCTCTTCTGCAAAGTCTTTTATGTTATTCAGTCTCTTCCGTGTTAGGGAGCGTTTTTTTGAAAAGTTTACCTGTAAGGGGTGTTTTCCTTTGCAATAGATGCTATGCTTGAGTTTGGACCACAATGAGTTATTCTCTGTGAAGTTTATTCATAGTTTACATGAGAAATCCATATGAATCTCTTGTAAGATTGTAACATTCAACCCACCTTCATCATATGTTTTATAGATCTTTTGCCAGGAGGACCAATGGATTTTGTTTGCATCATTGGTTGATCCCCACAAGAA
Source organism: Limnanthes douglasii subsp. nivea (assembly GCA_036936605.1). Lineage (NCBI taxonomy): Eukaryota > Viridiplantae > Streptophyta > Magnoliopsida > Brassicales > Limnanthaceae > Limnanthes > Limnanthes douglasii. Next base: position 28,370,423 of record JAUPFV010000004.1, read on the forward strand.
CTTATTCAACAACCTTTCTATTTTGGTGATGATAGAGTTGGGAGCCAGCAACTTTGCAACCAATATTGAGGAATATGCATCAAAACTGTATTTATTAATGTAAGTCTTCCTCCAAATGATAATTTTTTATCATTCCAACTTTTAATCTTTGTTTTGATCTTTTCCAGCAGAGGATTATAATTGAGTGCTTTGTTGTGAGGATTAAAAGTTATTCCTAAGTATGTAGTTGGGAGGTCGCTTAGGCTAAAATTAGTTTGGAATACTAGTGAGTTTCTTCTATTTTGATAGAGACTTGAAGTTGTGATAATGTATGTTTTCTCTTTGTTTAGAGACTGGCCAGATATGTTTTGATATACTTGCAAAAAGTCACAAATTTTCTCCATAGAATATGACAGTCCATTAGTAAATATAAGTAGGTCATCAGAAAATGATAGACTAGGGATTATCATTTTGCTCACGTTAGAAAATCTCAGGGGTTTGTCATTTTTAAACATAACATTTAATCCCTTTAACAAAACCTCTTCAACTAGAATAAAAAGACTAGGGGACATAAGGTCCATTGTCTAACATCCTTTCTAATTTTAAAAAATCCTATTGATTCTCCATTAATAAGGATAGATACTTGAACATATTTAATAATGTTACCCACTAGAGAGATCACTCTGTTGTTGAAACCATAGCATTGTAAAACTTTCAAGATAAAGCTGTGGGAGAGATTATCGAATGCCTTGGACATGTCCACATTGGTGATTATATTTCCAGCTTTTTTTCCTACTTATATCATGTACTAGCTCCTTTGCAATAAGTATGCTTTCATGAATCAGCCTGCCCTTGAGGTATGCTCCTTGTACTTCAGAAATCAGTTTAGGCAATAGTGAAGACAGTCTGTTATTTAGAATTTTGGGCATAATTCTATTTAGCATTGGACGAAGACTTATTGGCCTAAATTGATTCCAGTGCTGAAGCGTTTCTACTTTTGGTATCAAGCATACTCCAGTAGCTAAGATACCCATTGGAATGTTTTGGCCTTTGATGAAGGATTTTATAGCATTGCATATATCTTGTTTGATAATGTGCCAACATGTTGTAAAGAAACATCTGTTAAAACCATCAACTCCAGCAGCTCCTTTTGAGTTTATGCTTTGAATTATGCTCCATACTTCCTGATCTGTAGGCTCAGCTAACATGAAACCATTATCAGAGTTATCAATTAGTTTAGGAATAACATTAAAAATGTCAATCTTCGTGTATTCATCTTGTAGCTTCTGATTAGAATATGAGGGTGTAGATAGAATTTCTTTGAAATATTCTACTGCTGATGATTTGATGGTCTCAGCATCAGATAACCATTTTTTATGAAGCTTAATTCCGGTCACTCTTGATTTCCTTATTTTTTTACATAATTGTGGTACAACTTTGTATTCATATCTCCATCCTGGATCCATTTTGAGTAACATTTTTGTTTCCAGTACTCTTCTTCCATCGAGGGGGCTAGAAGATATTCAGCATTTGCTTTGGCCACAACTATTTTATATTTTTTACTATTAAAGTTTATGAAATCCAGTTCTCTAGCCTTAACATTTTTTCTGTTTGAGTAACCTTATCAAAGATGTTTCCAAAATGTGTTTTATTCCAGCCTTTCAAAACTTCTTTCAACCTTTTTAACTTTTCCAGAAAATAAACAGAGGGTATTTATTCATTGCTTCCTTTCAGCTTGACTTAACTAGATCCAGAAATTTTTTATCCAATGTCGAGGCATTTAAGAACTTGAAGTTTTTTACATTCTTGTTTTTTTTCTTTAGTGATTGACACACACAAATAAGCGTGGTCAAAGCATGCACATTCCATGTGTACCACCTTTGTTTCTGCAAAATAATCAGCCTATTCCTAGTTGATAAGCACCTGATCTAACCGTTTCCATTTTATCTTGTTGGTCTATGTGAATTGAGTCCCTGAGAATCCTGCATCTTCTAGAAAACAATCATTGATAACATCATTAAAATTTGAAGAACTCTGATAACACTAATTAACACCACCAATTTGTTCAAAAGAAGATGTGTAAAATCTCCCATTAGTAACCATTCATTTACAAAATTGCCTATGTTTCTGATTGTTTCCCACAGTTGCATTCTGTTTGCTTTCTGGCACTTAGCATAAACATAGGTTGTTGAGAATATTTTGTCAAGAAGTTAATGCTTATGTTTATGTGAATACATTTATCATTTTCTAAAATTATGTTAGTTTGTAAATCTGCAGACCAAAACAACCAAATTTTGTTAGACAGATTAGCAAAGAAGTTAGGAATACTTAGCTTAGTTGATACAGATTCTATTTTTCTATTTTACTGTTGTCTATCATAGGTTCTTGAATACATAACAATGAGATCTTCTCTTTGTTAATGATTGATTTCAGTCTTCTGATAGAACTTTTGTTTTCTGCTCCTCTTATGTTCTAACACAAGGCTTTGATCATTTGGGATTGATCCAAGCAGACCTCCGTGTCTTTTTAATTGGGAGAAATTGTATAACTAATGAATTATTCTTTTTGTTTGATCTTGCCAACTTTAGCTTCCTGTTTAACATCTTTTGGAAATTTGGATCGACCTCCCTCTTACTGAAAGTTGGAATATTAGGGAGACTGCCAGAGTTGTTTCTGTTAGGTGTAATTTATCCAGGAGAATCATCAAACTAGGAAGATATGTGTTCTGCTTCCAATGACTTGATTGCTTCAACTATATTTTTGTCTATCATCTCTTCTTCATCAACTGTACTCTCTTTTTGTATAACAGGTATACTTGATCCTTTTTGACTTGGTTGAGGACTAATATAGTTATTAGTTCCAAGAACTAATTCTTCAGATCTTTTCCTGACTTCATGAGGGGTTATTGTTGTATAATTAAGATTGTTTGGCCTTTGTTCTTGTCTAACATTCTGTATGTTCTGTGCTTGTTCATCCTCATTCTGATTGATTGCGTGCGTGGAATTCACTTTTTTACAAGATGATTTATCACGACCAACGTGAAAATATTGGTCACTGTAATTAAGAACATTCTTATAGCTAAAATAAATCCATGCACCTTTGTTTTCACCAAAACCAAGCCACATATTATGGTGTAGTTTTCTTGATATGTCGATCTTCATCCAGGCATAACAAGCATTGTATAGTGCTTTGTTTTTTGGTGGGATCCAAGATTTAATTGGGTTCCTAAGTGTTGATGCAACTGAGTGTACAATGTCTTAATAGACATATTTTCTAGAAGCCTCTCTATTCTGACCCAGATTGGAACTATTGGACACTATATTTTTTAGACTGAATGAAGGCAGCTACTTGAGGATTCTCATTAAGTATTGACCCACATTCTAAAATCCACGACTCTAAATTTTACAAATATCTTCTCTTAGAGATAATTTGAGAAAAAAGTGTCTCGAATCCTAGTTTGTATATAAGAAATCTCCTTCAAATCTTCTTTCTTCAAAAAATTTATCCAGAACTTGTATCTTTGGAAGACCTTTAGAGAATTTCCCGATTAGTGTATACGTAGTGCTAGAATGAAAATTGTCTAGAACTTTTTCATCAAACTGAATGTCAATGTGATCTTCCTTATACTTTGTATATCCTGGTTTGATATGTTCTTTCTTTGCAGGTATGGTTGCAACTTCAAGATACGATTTCTTGCAAGTATCCAACATTTGTTCCATTTAATAAAAAAATTCTATGCTTTCTTTGACAAAAGGTTACAAATTGTTTATGGACTGAAAACTTAAGCCTTCGACTCTGTTTGAAGAATAAAATTTAGTTTGATAAAAAAAATTCTGAATAGCTGCTTAGATTCTACCGAAGAATTAGATGAAGAGACGGGAAGTAATCCTTAGAGAAGGATTAGGGTGATAAACGAGATTGTAGAAGAGCTTTAATGGCTACTTGGGAAAAAAATAAAGATTTGTTCTTAGAGAAGAAAACAGAATCAAAAATTTATTTTAACTCAATTTTGTCCACGAATAATTTGAATGTACACAAATCTTCCTTGATGTACAAATATTTTTGTTAATAAATTCGTATTTTTTTCCGAATGGATGTTAAATCACGTGTTAACATATTATAAATATGTACAAAAATAAGATTTTTATTTTTTCAGGAGCTTTAATGGTTACTATATAACCTTTTGTCGAATTTTGTGTTTTTTTTTTGTTTTGTGGTGGTTTTAGACTTGTAGTCGTACCTAAGCTTGGTCCAGTATATTTCTCTCTTTCAATACTAGTTACTTTTAGTACCGAATGCTTTTTCCATATTCTATTTTGTCTTCGACAACATTTGTGGTTAACTTTCGTGATAACACAAGTCTGTTTTAGCCACATATGTCTCTTCCAATGGTGTACATCTCTCTATTCTCACTTTCATGTCTCGTGCGTGTTATCGCCAAAGGATCCTCGACCTCATGATTATCATATCTATATCATTTTGTTCTTGTGAAGCCAGTGTTATGCCGCTCCCGATTTCTGTAGCTTTGACTTCTTTTTTAGTCCGAGTTTTTTTGTCCCGTGGCCATTTTCTCTTCGTTCGGAAGAACGGGTTTCCTCACGTAAATATAAATGAAGATGTGTGGCTGGTGTGTCGTGTATATTGAAATAATTTTAATCGGAAGAGTCGTATAAATTTTATCTTTAGTCTCTTTGCTGCTATATTCTTCATCTCTAAGCTAGAAATGTGTGTTGCCTTAAAAAACATGTCTTTGTGAGACTATACTTTTCAGAACTTGCACGCGTTGGTGGTCACCCATTTATTATGCAAGTGTAAGGTTTTTTTTCCATAAGTTGGCCCACTGGCCCATTTATTAATAAAATCCATACCATATTTACACACTGCTCAACAGCTCAGATCAATACTTCGCCCAAATCAATTCTAACCAAAACCCTAGAAACCAAGCCATTATTCTTCCCAAACCAGCGCTAAATCGATCTCAAAAACCTTAAGAAACACTGCCAAACCTTAAATTAACACTACCACCTTCCCAGACCTTCATGCTAGTAAAGCCCTTGACTCAACACCCAGAATCAAACCAGAAGAAACGACATGCAGTAGAGCAACCCACTACTAGAAAACCAACACATTCTTCGATCTCGAGCAAATAGAACCCTCAATATAACATCCAGAGCCAAATCGATAGAAACAACATGCAGTAGAGAAAATCCACGAGCGATCATACCCAAGACCAGGGAAAGGTAATTCGAAAACCAAAAATCTAAGCATGCATCTCAAGAATTGGGGTTAGTCCTAATGTGGCTTACCTCCAATCCTTTGAGAAACAATATAGCATTTAGAAAAGAAGGCATATCTTTGTTATCATAGTCCCTATTTCCAGTATTTTCAGAGGCAGAATGAGCAAGCCAATCTGCTGCCTCATTCTGCTCTCTGAAGATATTAGTAATTTTCATGGTAGAAGTGAGAACTTTGTAGCATAGGTTGATTGAGGACTTTAGGTACCATGAGGATTTGTTTGTAAGAATCATCTCGCAGACCAGACGAGAGTCTGTCTCAATGTCGATCTCGAAAAACCCCTTAGCATGACACAATAGAATACCATCTAGAAGATCCCTCATTTCTGCAATTAAGGGATTACCTTTACCATAACTTCTGCTGAAAGCAAACACCAATTGGCCCTTACTGTTCCTGAGAATCCCACCACCAAAACACTCAGTAGATGTGAGACACGACCCATCTACGTTCAACTTGAATTTCCCCAATTTAGGGCAAACCCAACGCAGAGAAATCAGAACATATCTCTTTTTAAGAAAGTTCGCACAACCAAAAGACAACCCAATTCTATGATCTCAACCCTAGTGCTTCTTTTTTAGCAAGTTGGAACTATCAAACGTAGTGAGAATGTAAATTACCCTTGGAATCAACTCCTCGGACTTTAGATTCTTGTTCTCCATCTTGAGCTTGTTCATGGCCAACCATAGAACCCAAAAAATGATAGAAGGGAAAATGTTCCTTATCTGAATATCCCTAGTAGAAGACCAATACCAAGCTCTAACCAGATGACCAATAGTCATATTCCTTGTGATATAGATATTGAAATGCCCAACAAAGAATACCCAAATAGACCAGGATTTCTGACAGTCCACAAATACATGTTGCATATTTTCTGAATTCATACAATTTTGACATTTAGAGACTAACTGAAAATTCCATTTTTGCAGAATCGAATCAATAGACAACCATCCTTTCAGAGCTCTCCAGAGCATAAAGGAATATTTGCGCGGCGTAACATTGTTCCACACTTTGTTGAAAAGGTAAGAGTACTGCCCTCTTTTACGCATCTTATACCAAGTCTCTTTAAAGTTAAACAGACTGTCATCACTAATAGTTTATAATGTAGCATCCTCTTTAGAACAATCCAAAGAAATCTTGAGAATGTCCTGGATTTATGAAGAATCCAGAACACTCTCAAGCTTTGGGACCATCCAACCATTATCCATGTCCTAAAATTCCTTTACCAAAGCGCCCACGTAATTCAGCTTGTCATCTTCATTAGAAAAGGTCATAAAAGGAACATTAGAGCACCATTTTTCCGGTTTAATATCCATATTACCATTGTTAGCTTGCCACATAATATGCTTGTCTGCCTTGTCCCTTACTGCCCAAATCCTCCTCCATATATGTGAACTGTTAGGATGCATAATAACCATAAGCGGATGATTGTTACTAAAGTAGATAACCTTCATAACCCTTGACTAGAGAGAGTTTTGACACCTCATTAGGAACCAAAGCTTGTAAGAAAAGACCTCCATCATATCTTCAATACATCTAACATTGAGCCCCCCATTTTCAAAGGGCTTGCACACTTTATTCCAACTACCCCAGATGATAGCAGCCCTATCAGGCTTATATCCCCATAAGAATTTGTTATATAGAATCTCCAACCTTCTAATGACAGTGCTAGGAATGGTAGTATGCTGAATAAAGAACATAGGGAGAGAAGTCAACACAGACTGAACTAGAATCAACCTACCACCAAAGGACAGAGTAGTATGATCCCAGTCCATAATCTTTTTCCTAGTTTTGGAAATAAGATTATCAAAATTACTGATCCTGTTTTTTGTTGATAACAGAGCCTAAGTAACTGAATGAAGGATGACAATGCTTGAAGCCCAAAAGCCTTTCCAGTCTTCTTATATTTTGAGGTGATGTTTTCCTGTCCACAATCAATTTAGAATTTTTCTTATTTATAACCTGACCAGAAATTTCCTCATAGTGATTAATAACCTCCTTTATTTTGTTGACAGATACACTAGAGCCATTGCAAAATATCAAGATATCGTCTGCAGAGCTTAAATAAGATACCACCACCCCACCTCTCATTTTAAATCTGTCATTTTAATCATTAGTAGATAGATAGTCAAGACACCTTAGAAGATATTCCTGGGAAATGATATATAGGGTTGGAGACAGTGCGTCACCTTGTCTCAACCCTTTATTGAACCTAAAATAGCCCTTCAAAACGCATTAATAAGGATTGAAAAATTGCAGTTCTCAATGTTCTTTTCAATTAGACTTATGAATTCCAAACTAAACCCAAAAGCCTTCATCACACTTAAGAGAAACGTGTGGTCAATCATGTCGAAAGCCTTGTTCATATCAATTTGAAGCATAATATTCCCACCTTTAGCCTTAGAAGATAGGTCACCACAGAATTCCTGAGCCAACATAATATTACCATGAATAATTTTTACCCTTGTAAAAGCCCCTTGAAGATCAGAAATGATATTAGGCAGAATAGCAGACAACCTTCTATTAATTAGCTTGGATAAGATTCTACTGAATAGAGTAGTCAGGCTAATAGGCCTGAAATCTTTCCATTCTCTAGAAGAGTCACTTTTAGGAATAATGCATAAAACAGTAGAGTAAATGCCATTAGAAAAATCACCACCCTTAAAGAAGTCCCTCAAAGCATCACAAAGATCCTCTTTAATAATAGACCAGCAGACTTTATAGAAATGCCCATTAAATCCATCAGATTCGGCTGTAGCATTAGAGCACAAATTCTTTATCACATCATAGATCTCCACATCAGTAGGAATTCTCATCAAATTTTCATTGTCAACATTAGAAACCTTGCTAGGAATATAGTCACCCAAGATGTTAGAACACAAGGGATTAAGAATATCACTAATAAGATTCTTAAAGAAGTTCACAGCAGAATCACAATTAGAATTAGGATCTTCCTTACTCCTAAAATCTCAAGGTTACTAGTAAAGAAGTTGGTCTACTCTTAATTTACATTTGAGTTTTAGAATAAATCTCACTCAATCCTTTTATTTAGGTTTGGTGCCCATTCATTAGTGATGGTTTAAAAATAATCTTATTTTATCTCTCTTTGTTACTTATGTCTATTATTGGTTTTGTCACGTTTTTATAATATTGTATATACTATTATTCTTTAAAAATATTTTTAGGGAAATTTATAGTATTTTTTTACCGACTTCCATTCTATCAAGATTCACATCTTGGACCATTCGAACAGGGCTAAGGAGATTGAAATAAGCGAGAAAGTGGATTCACCTTCTAAGAGGCTTCACTCTACTGATGGTAATGGTAATATGGATTTGTCCTCCAACAAGACCATCGTGTGACACACTGGATGAAAGCATAATTAATGAAGTTTTTCATCATTTTGAAGCTGACCGGTAATTTGATTATTTTAAGGAGAAAACTCTTCACTTTATCCTTTCAAAGGATGTCATTGCGGAGGACAATGATGAGGAAATGGACTCCCCGCCATGCAGTTCCACCCATATTCGCAGGGCTCGATCCGGTCTTCCGACTTTGCCCTCCGACATGGCCACTATTTAACCCTCTTTAAGTATTATTTTAGTTTATTTATTCTTGTAATGTACATGAGTTAAATGACCCTGGTAGGCAAATAGACGTTAATAATTTTATTACGACCAATAATAGCTTTATTATATTTTGTTGAAACTAAAGTTTGTTCTTACAAAGTTATTCATATTATTAGGTCTATGGCATATTATTAGAATTTTGTTACCAACCATGATTAACACCTCCTGGGTAGGATTTAGATTTTATGGAATCCAAGTGTAATCATTGTCTCCACCCTCTTCTCTTCCTCGTGACACATCCGCTACAATGTGAAACATCTCAATTCCCTAATATTTTTCCGTTTCACCGTTATTTATGCGTTCAACGATGGTCTTGATCACATTCCTATTTGAAATAACCTCTAACTCATTGATACTTAGGACCAAAGTATCCATTGGGTTACCCTCGAGAATTTCAACTCTATCAGAAATCCATATGAACGATGGGGTTCCTCCGACCATTGATGATTTCAACAGCTACTGCTACAACTCCAAACTCAATCATCTTTGATCTACCGGTTCCTTCTTCACCTGGTAATAAATTCCCCTCTAACCCCATCTTTTCCAAGATTGATTGTGTCATTGTCAATAACGAATGTGATGAGGCTTTCCCGGTTTTATATCTCCATTACGGTTACTCCCGGTCCTCTGACCATACCACAGTTACTCTTAATCTTGGTATGTCGTGTAAGCTTCAGAAAAACCTTTCAAATTATTTTATAAGTGCAGTCTCATCCGACCTTTAAATATATTATCCCACTAGCTGGAACGCTCTTTGCCCCGCTCGGGGGATGAATCTCATATCTTTTAAACTCACCTGAAACCAATTTTCCCTTATAGACCTCAACCGCAAATCGTATAGTGATATTAGCTCGAGAGTATCTAATGTACTTCACTGCCCAAACCTTATTTGCCCAAAACCCTTCAAACTAGACCTTTATTTCTCATAAGATCGAGGCTTTCTCGAACCTTGTTTTCCTCAACTGATATGAAGAATCCTTCTTTAAGTAAACGTCTATAGTAAACTGGCTCAAGCTTGAGGATATGAATATGAAATTCTTCCACAATAGCATCACATCCAGGTGGTTGCGCAACAATTTTTTCTTAATCATGAGTAACCATGGTGAATTAGTCACCAATCCTTATGTATTTCCAATGTTATAGTCAATCACTTCAAAGCTCTGTTTGGTACTCAAGACCTTAAAACTATCTTGGCCTTTCCAGAGTCTCCTCTTTTATCTTTGAGGGCCAACCACTCAGACAAATCCTCTACGAGTCACCCGATATCCTGTGATGAGATCAAAGATGCTCTCTTTAGTTTTGACAGTAACAAATACCGTAATCCTGATGGTTTCAACTCTAGAATTTTCTAAAAATTCTTGGACCATTTTGGGTAACAACATCTACAATAGTGTTTACAATTTCTTCAACTTAAACCATATAGACTCTTCTTGGAACTTTACATCCATATCCTTTATCCCAAAAACCGAATCACCCTCATATGCCTCAGATTTTAAACCTATTACTTTATACAATATCGTCAATAAAATAATCTCTAAGATTCTTACCAATAAAATCAAAGAATTTTTCCCTTGCCTAATAGAAAAATCCCAATCGTCTTTCATGGTCGGTTGAAATATTTCCGATAACATTCTATTTTCTCAAGAATTTCTTAAGGGATATCATCTTAACTCGAAAGACAAGAGGTTCGCTTTAAAGAGTGACCTAATGAAAGCCTTTGACAGTGTTAGATGACATCTCACCCTTGATATTCTTGTCTTCATGGATTTCCCATAGTTGATGATCACTTAGATCATCTAATGTATTGTCATTCTCTTTTATAACATTATTGTCAACGGTGAACCTTCTAGTTTCTTTTAACTGAGGAAATGAATCAGACAACAAGACCCTCCCCCCCCTCTCGATTCCTCTTCATTCTCGTCATGCAAGCCCTGACTGAAATTCTTAAGGATAAAAGTAATAATATTAAATTCAACTTCTATTGGAAGTGTCATAAGCTCAAAATTGTTAATCTCTAATTTGCGGATGATCTAATGATCATCTACCATGACGATATTAATTCTTTCATTATCATCAAAGAAAGCCTTAGTGACTTCTATCTTCTCTCAAGACTCCAAGCTAGCCTTAAAAAGAGGAAAAATTTCTTGTATGAGATCAACCCTATCCTCAAGCTTGATCTTATCAACCTCCATGGCTTTAAGGTTGGCTATTTTCGAGTCAAATATCTTGGAGTTTCTTTCTCACTAGTCGATTATCGCATATTGATTGTCCATCTCTTATTCATAAAATTACCACTAGAATTGGCTCTTGAACCTCAAAACATCTCTCATACGTTGGTTGGCTTCAACTCATTAAGTCTGCCATCTTTGCTGGTCAAGTTTACTGGTCATCTATTTTTATTATCCCTTCGATAATTCTTAAATAATTCTCCCAATACCTCTATTACTTCCTCTGGTCCGACCATGAGATGAAAGGCTCAGAGGACAAAGTGACATAGTCCATTGCTACCTTGCCCACGTTGGAGGGTGGCCTTGGTATTTTGGATTCATAAACTTGGAATCAGACGGTCGTTCTTACACATATTTGGTTTATTATCAATAGTAATTCCAACTCTATCTGGTGCGAATGGATTAGGTTTGAGAAAATAACAAATGATAACTTCTGGAATATTAAACCTGGCTCTTCTCCCTCATGGACTTGGAGAAAAGTTTTATCACTTAAGGTTATGGCTAGTAATCTTTATAGGATGACGATCGAGAATGGTAAGAATATCTCTTTATGGTTTGATCCCTGGTTGCTTACCACTTGTCTTGCCTCTCACTACAGACACAATATCATTTACGACTCAAGGTTGGGTAGAACCTTAATGTTTATGACTTTATCTCCGAAGGGTGTTGGATCTAGACTTATAATATAAGATCCACAATGGCTAGAAACCAAAAAAATCTTTTATAAATTTGCAACATCTAAGGATGGATCCAATAAATCCACGATCATGGACACCTACTCTGCTATTTATACGCCCATCATCTGTGTTGGTTGGGCGGAGTTAGTATATCATACATTTAACATTCCGCATCACTCCTCTATTCTCTTTCTTGCCATCTATAACAAGCTGACAACCCGCGATAAACTTCTGTCTTGGGTATCAATACTCCCCCAAATTGTGTTCTCTGCAATTCTGTTGATGAAACTGTCAATCACATATTTTAATGATTGTAGTTTCACCCTGAGCATTTGGGAGCTTGCAACTTCCACCCATGGGTTCCTCTTTAGTCATAATTCAAATTGGTGTGTTTGGATCCTCAAAGCTTCCAATTCCCCCTCCCCCACTTTAATTTTATTTTCTATTTGTTTCCTCTTTTAGTGTGCAATTGACTTTCCTACACTGGCCGCTACCTAGCTTCCGGCCAACGTTTTGGATTTCTACGAGTCTATGTTTTTTACCTTATTGTTCATGTTGTTCTACAATATGCCAGATTATTCTATCTTATTTAGTATTTTGGATGGCCTAGGTATGCTTATTTCTTTCTTGTCTTCTTATTGCTTCAATACCAACCATCGGGGTATGCCTTGTACGAATACCTTTATTTTTTTAAGTTTCTTTCTTGTCTTCTTATGACTTTAATACCAACCATCGGGGTATGCCTTGTACGAATACCTTTATTTTTTTAATGCATTTTATTAAAAACAATCATGTGTTAACTAATATTTTTTAAAGAACAATTAATTTGTTTGTTAAATACCCAAAGTGATTTAACAAAGTCACACCAAGCATTTTTTTTATTTTTAAATCTAAGATGTTTTTTTTTACTTTCAACATGGCTCGTCGTCGAAAAAAACGGTCTCCTTTAGTATCAAATAACGATTCAACAGATGATGATCGTATTGAGTACCGTGTACCTAGTTCAAGGTCCATCAGGGTTGAGAGACACGTTCGTTTTCCTGTCATTCAACAACGACATGAAACTCTAATAGAACTGCTATCGGGTCATGTCGGTCTGGGTTTGGACTCAATCGAGATCGGCTCGGTAAGTTATCTGACGGTTCAGCCCGGACCACTAAGAGAAGGGAGCCAAATATTATGGATCGAGACCGGCTTGTTAAGAGTCGTTTCAGTCCGGTCCGACTTTTTAACGGGTTGGTCTGTTAGTTTATTATAAATTTATTAGGGTTTAAGTTAAAATCATATGTATATTAGATTTTTTTTATATATCTTCCTTACTGAGTTGGTTACCGGGCGGACCGGTCCAAACTAGTAAGAGAGCCGATCCAGGATTTCAGTCCCAACCCGCTCTCTAAGCTAGCCGGACCGACGGGTTAATGAGTTGGTAGGCCCAATAACAGCTTTAGACTCCAGATTAGCTTTTCCAAGAGGTTCAATCCGCATGTGCCCAGATTTTTACTCGGGCATGAACGAGTAAAAGTATCATGATGCGTCTTCAAAATTTAGGTTTGGTGGTTTAACGTGTAGTAAATTATATTTTATATTTGTTTAATTTTTTTAATACTGTGTAAGGGATACCGTCGTTATACTGCTACATGATGTATTCTATTCATTACGCTTGAGATCTTATTCTATATAGTAAGATTAATCACGAGGTTATGAAGACGTGTTTTGGTCATCTACTCGTGTGACTCAATTTTCTTGCTCGAATAATTTTCTATTTCTTCGGTTGAGCTTTGGTTTTGGTTTTAGGTACTAAGAATGCTTTAGCTATCGAGGCAACCATATTAGTTATCTTACATGGAGTGCTAGCGTTATTTCCTTGACTACCATCATATTCAAACAAAGTTGAGTTTTGTTTAGTTGATCTGTCCTAACCAGTTTTTTCCTACATTTAGTGATAACCGGCTCCTTAGGTTTCAATACATGACTTGTCGCGAGATCTAGGATTTGTATCATCCTATTTGTAATATCGTCTTGTACGTTTGGGCCGTAAGCGCGAATGATACTATCTATTAAGGAGATTTTTCTTGCTCATCTTCCAAACCAACTATATCCATAGTTTTATTTTTTACAATCTTCCAATAAACATCACATTCTTCAAGATGAATCAGCCTATCTTCTCGTTGGACCATAGCTAACTCGCATGCACACGGTAACTAATGTATTTTCTTAACAACATAACCACAAGTTACCAGATTGAAACCTATTCACTTAAAATCTTTTAGAATTTTTCCAATAAAATCTGTAACTGTACGAAAATTTCACTTTATAATTTTTCATAAAGTTTAAATGCGTTTTTAAGATGATACTCACTCCATTCAAATTATCGACAAATTATAAGGAAGTAAATAATAATGACAAAAGTAAACACATAATATAATGCAATGAGTATATCGGATTTAAATATGTAAAGTTGCGGAAGCATATAGCTACATCGCGAGCAAGACAGAATAGAGGTAAATTTTGATTAATGGGCCTCTATTTAATAAAAGGTCAAAATATAATATCACTAAAAGCCCAATAGTAAAAACTCTGCTCAGCAAACCAAATAAATTGTGAGAGACGACATCTTCTTCAGATCTCGCTAGGGTTTAGAGCTTCCGTTTCCAGGTTACTGTCTCTCTTCTTCTCTCGCATCTTTTCCAATTCTTTCTAGGTTTTGAAACGACTGAATAGAATTATCACTCGCTCATGTTTTCGTCCGATTATCGATATAAATTAGTATTTATGCATTGATCTTAGTTTGCCGCATAATATATGGCGATTAACTTTGAGTTCTTGTTGATTTCAGGCGTGAGTCGAATAAAGCGGCGTCGATTCGAAAAATGTCGGACAAGGGAAGAGGAAGGAAGGAGGAGGTTGTTACTAGAGAATACACCATCAATCTCCACAGGCGCTTACATGGCTGGTATACGCACCTTCGCAATTTTCTTTTGTTTTTCTATTCATTGCTCAGCTGCATTTGGTTGCCTTCTCATTACTTAAGGGCGTTCGTTTATTGATATAGATTGTTCTATGTATGAGTGGATTAGCATTAGCACATTAGGGTAATTATAATCCTTAGCATCAGATATAAATTTGGTTGTTTATAATCATGACTGGAAATTAGAATCCTTAGTGATGTTATTTGTACTTTTCCGATCCCTGGTTCTAGATCAGGGAACTCATAATATTATGGGGATAGTTGTACTGTAAGCCTTTTATACATGTCTTAGGTTTCTGAATTTAAATTTTGGGAATATAGAACTAAGCGAAATTATGTCTTTGTGATATCAATTTCGGAATATAAGCAGAATCGTAGTAATCGAAGCTCGACAGTAACCTATGACCTGTGTTTTTACTGGAAAGTCTAAGAGACCTCCTTTTTCAAATTTCCAATTTTGCGGCTACCAAATGTATTTGAATCCATGATTCATTTTCTCTGAGTTGTCTGGGACTAGACCTCCACTGGATATCAAGCGTGGGTGGTAGGGGCTTCTGCATTTATCCATGCTTCATAGCTTAGGTTTTTAGACCTATGAAGCATTGGTGCTTCAAGAAACCTCATGCTCCCCCACCGAATAAGTTTGGGTTTGGCGATTTGGGGTTTATATGAAACAATCTAGTTCAGCTTTATCAATTGTTAGTGAATATCTGGATACAAGTTTATCGTAGACCAATGAATCTCTATATTTGGTGTTGTTCAGATTTGTCAACTTGGTTCATGAATGAGTATCATTTCTTATCACAACCAACGTTTGTAAATAGTTTCGACCATTATGTAGGGTCAACCGATTTATAATTCTTTTATTTCCACCCATCAGAAAGCACATAGTTGTATTTTACTGATACAGCCTCTTACTTCTGTCAATTAAAAACAGCACTTTCAAAAAGAAGGCTCCCAAAGCCATCAAAGAAATCCGGAAGTTTGCTGAGAAAGCGATGTTGACGAAAGACGTAAGGGTTGATGTAAAGCTAAACAAGCTTATATGGAGCAGAGGTATCAGAGGTGTGCCTAGAAGAGTTAGGGTTCGCATTGCTCGTAAGAGGAACGATGATGAAGATGCGAAGGAAGAATTTTACTCTCTTGTCACCGTTACTGAGATTCCACCTGAAGGACTATCTGGGCTAGGCACCAAGGTCATTGATGAGGATGAGTGATCTGTCTCTATGAATTAGGGTTCAATTTTGAAGGTTCTAGTTTTTCAAGTTTACTACTGATAACATCTGATTCAGGCTTTTTTGAAATTTATATTTCTTGCAACGTCGTTTCTGTGAGCTTATCTTATTAGTTTATTTTGGATAGTTATATTATAAATTTGTCTCTCATCTGTTGTTCAATTCTCGTTAAAGTAACTACCATTTTTTATAAGATGATTGACGATTAAAATATTTAAAGACTAGAGCTGGTAAACAAAGCTGGATAAGTACGTTTACTGATATTTTAATTACTATTTACATGTGATAAAAGTGGTGCTGATTTATCCTTTTACGGACAATATTGTATAGTTCATACTAATTGATTTTAATTACTATTTACATAAATTTCAATACTAAATCAATAAAATTAATAAATTTAAGCAGTTTATAACTGCGCCACTACCTCCTGAAGCTACAGGGCTCATAATTTCTGATGTTCATTTATTTTTTATTTGAATAAGCAATAGGGTTCAAACTTAAAGGATGCCCCCAAACCTCCAATTTAAATTTATTTATTTTTCATATTTAACTTTTACAATTTTCATCTAATGGCATAGTAAAACAAATATATTTAAAGATTTTATACTTCTGCAAATGCATATACTGAAAAATTACCCTTACAAACGGAGTGATACACTATGATGTAAATCCAAATGTTATATATATTTATTAAATGACTGATAGATTTTATTCAATGAAATATACTGAGAAGCCATTCAGGAAGGCTTACGCGGGCTGTCAGAGGTTTTTTTTAGAACCGGATCGGCATCGAACCGATAAGAATTGGACCGAAAACCGAGGTTTTTTAGAACTGGATCGGCATCGAACCGATAAGAATTGGACCGAAAACCGAACCGATAAACCGGTAGAACCGATAAAAAATCGAACTAATAAAATTGATAAACCAATAGAGGAATCGAACCAATAGAATCGTTAGACCCGATTAATTTATTATTATTATTATTATTAATTTTTTATATATTATATTATCAAACTTTGATTTTTATGTTATTTATTTATTTTTTTAAAACTGAAAATTAAATTTTAATTAAATTTAATTCTTTTAAATAGACCGGACCGAACCGAAACTAGACCGAACCGAAAAAGACCGAAACGGGACCAAATCGAACTCGAATCCGAACCGAAACCGAAATCGGACCAGACCGAATAAAAAACTTAGTAGTCCGGTCCGGTTTCAAAATATAAAACCGAAAGCTTAGCGGTCCGGTTCCGACGAAACACAGACCGAACCGATAAACACCCCTAGGAAGGCTCAATCTAGTTACGATAAATCCAAACCGGATCCAAGATTCCATTTTCATGGGTATCGAAAAATTAAAAATGACACTTTTTTTTCCAACGCGAGTCTCTTAACAATGATTATTTTCTTATTTTACCAAATTTTCATCTGGTAAATATTATATTGATTCTCTCGAGATAATCGTTTTTTATCTCCAAAAAAGCTATTATAGTCTTTTATCATATGTTCTTCTTGAATGTTCATCAGCTTTTCTCGGTTTTGGGTGCCTTGCAATTTTCTACTGTGGCTTAAATCCTCTATGCTTTTGCTGTCTCGCCAATGCTGGCTATCTATAACCGAAATGGTTCCGAAGACCGGTAAGATCACGCTACCCATCCAAACATAAGCTCATAGCTAGAAGCACCTGAAAATGAGAGATCACAAAATCATTATGTAAGTAATAACATCACAAAGAACAAAACACAACAACATTCAAGAACTGTTGATCTCAATGATGCTAAATTTTCTGCGATTTCACCATCCAAATCATTGCCCAATATTCAAGATCAGACAACAACATCAAGAAGAAGCATCCAAATATCAAACAAGAGTTATGCAGAAGCTCTCAACAAACAAGTATTCATTCCTGCAGATGTTATCAAAAAATCTGACCATTACTCTATCCAATACAACATAGAAGATAAAGACATGTTGTTGATATCTTTTAAGTTCTCCATCATTGGAAAGTTCTCAAAAAGTATACATAAACTCTCAATCATTAACAAATTCATAGAATCACTTAAATTTGCTGACAATATTGATGTATCTAGTTGGGATATGAGACATATACTTATTGATTTCACTTTTAAAGAAAACCCATGCAAGTTATGGTCTAAAAATATATGGACTACTGAACAATACTATATGCGATTGTTTAAATGGACACCAGAATTCGATCCTAAGCATGAATGCCCCATAACCCGATAAAAATATCTAAATTGCCTGATTATCTCTACAATGACAACATAATCAGGACTATAGCATCAACAATACGGATCCTCTTAAAAATTTGGATACCTAAGAAACATACGGGCAATTATTTCGATGCCTGGATTAAACTTGGCATAACTAAAAATATACTTTACAATATATGGTTTGTATTTTGTAGTAATGAGGGTTATTGTCTAAATATTAAATATACATATATACCTTTGTATTGTTCTCATTGCAAACATATTGGACACAAGAGTACTGACTCTAAAAAACAACACTCCAAGACTAGAGACAAAACTAAAGAGGTTCTTAGAAATTGATGTGAATAGTCCCCTTGATGTAATTATGACTTAGATTCCTATGATCAAATTTTTAATTATTAATAATAATACCTTTGATCACATTAATTTTCACGACCTACATGAGGATGAATTGATTGATCATGTCTTAATTAATTCAAAACAATCAGAAACAAGTTAGATTTCCAGCATACAAACAAAGATTTAGCTAATCCTGCTTTAACTAAAATCATTACTGATAACAAGGAGGCTCATTCTGACTTGAATAAAAAACAGTACTTTGAAGGTACCTCTTACCCTAAGATATCTGAAGTTATGGAAGCGATTGAATCTCTTGAGACTGAATTCAATTGCAACAACTTGTCCGACTATGTTAACCTGACCTCAGAGCATCACATCCATAATAAGAAACATATAGGGAGCCTGTCCTCATCACCTACAAGGAAAATAATAGAAATTGATAAAGGCTTCAAAGTTCTGCTAAACAACAAACTTAAAGAAGTTAAGAAAAGAAATAAAATAAAAGAACTCTAATTTTCAAAGCTTTGAAAAATACTTAGCCGAATAAATCTCCCACCAACATTAATTAATGACTATCTATATTCTGAATTGGAATATTTGTGGCATAGGTAATGAATCCTCAAGGAGAAGTCTCAAGCCTTTGAAAAATAAAAATAAAACAGATTTCATTGCCATTCAAGATCCTTCAATTGATAAGTCTTTTCTTGTTAAGATTCCTGAGAGCTTGTGGTTCCCTAACTATTTCTCAAACTCTAATAACAAGATTTGGATCTTACGGAGAGAGAAATTTGAACTTGACATAATTCAGGACAATCACCAGTTTATTCATGCTGAAGTTAGCTACTTAGCTATGACAAAAAATTTAAATGTAACAATTGTTAATTCCAAGTGCCAAAGAAATCGTAGAATGGACTTATCAGACAACCTTATATCCCTTGATACTTCTTCGAAATAGTGTCTGTTCATGGGGGATGAGGGACTTTTACACTATCTTTTCTTCTCATGAACATCTTAACTGCTCGACCTTGTGTTTGAGAAGTTAAAATGAGTTCAATGAGGCTATAACATGGACCAACCAAACCAAGTGGAAAAGGCTTGACAAAGTTTTACACAATCAAGATTAGCTGATTACTTTATAGAAACTAAAGCCATTCATTTAGCTAGAACATGCTCTGATCACACTCCTATTAGCATTACAATCACTAATAATCTCCCTAAAACCAAAATTCCTTTCTATTTTCAAAACATGTAGACCCACAATGATGATTTTTGTCCATTGTTGAGCAAAGTTAGTCTCAAGATATAATAGGCCATCATAGTAATATATTTTGATACAAATCTAAGAGGCTCAAAATTGTTATTAAAAATTGGAATAGGAAGTTCTTTGGCAATATTTTTGATGTCATAGCTGGAAATATTGTCAACTCTCTTGAGGCTATCTATCAACTCTCTGAATATATTGAAAACAAGAATAAGTTGTACAAAGCTAACTCACCTCCACTAGGTTTCATTGAAGAAACATATTGGCTTAAAAAAATCCGTACTAACTGGATGGCAAAAATACTAAAATATATCACGATTATATTAAAATAAAAAAGAGAAAAAATAGAATCAATACCATCTATGATCATGGAGTGTCGCTAACTAACCTTAATCAAATTTGTGATTCGGCCGAGACTTATTTTAAAATTTCCCTATTTGATCCTCATAATAATATTAATCTTAACTCTTTTCAAAACTTAATTCCTAAGCTAATTAATGAGGATGATAATAAAAAGATAATGTCTACTCTTGCGTTGGATGAAATTCAAGAGGTTGCCTTCAATCTTTACAACTCTAGTGTTGTTGGTATTGATGGGTATAATATCACTTTCTTTAAAACTTGGTGGCACATTATAAAGTTGGATCTCTGGGATACAATCTAGTCCTACTTCCATGACCGTAACCTATCTCATGGTGCCCTTACTACTTTAATCTGTCTTACCCAAATCTAACAATCCTAGTTATCTGCACCATACTAAACAGAATTGTATAAAAAATCCTCAATACAAGCTAGTTATTCTTATTCTAAAAATTATCCTTAAAATGAAAGGGGTTTTATCCTTGAGATAGATATTCAAAACAACATATTATTAGCTAAAGAGTTAGTTCATGATATTTAACATAAAACCAAAGGTGATAACATAACAATCAAGGTTGACATGACTAAGGCCTTCGATAAAATGTCACATAGTTTCATTCTTAGAATCTTGTCCTTTTTTTTTGTTTCTCCAATGGTTTCTAACTATAATTGATACAATCGTGAAGAATATTTTAATGTCTATTCTGATTAATGGTGAGTCTATAGGTTATTTTAAAACTAAGAGATGGATAAGACAATGTGATTCACTATCCTCTAGTATGCTTATCATTGTCAAAGAGAATCTTATTTGTGGCCTTAAAAAGCTTTTCAATGAGTATGTATCAATGACTTACAAGACTAGAAACCTTATCATAATTCATTGCCTTGCCTTTGCAGATGATCTTCTCATCTTCACCAATGACCTTCCTTCTTCAACTGACAAACTGGATTTCTTGTAGATTCAAAATATCATTATTCCTAAAACTGTAATCTTAATGATTGAAAGAATGTTCAATAATTTTTCGTGGAATGCTTCTCTTGAAACCAAGTCTATACACTAGACATCCTGGACTAATATTTTTAAGCCTTCTGATAATAGTGGTTTGAATATCAGATTTTTAAATGACTTACATGACACATTATCCTGCGAGTTGTGGCTTAAATTTAGAGACCATAATACTCTATAGGCTAACTACATGTATAACATATATTGTAAGGAATATCACGCTTTACAAGTGAGCTATGCTAAGCATCATTCCCCTACCTGGAAGAGGCTTATCAATATAAGTCATACTGCTGAGAACTTCATCTACTAGAAGTAGGGGTGGCAATTCGGGTGGTGTCCGGCCCGACCCGTCTCGACCCGACCCGGTCGGGTTTTGTCCGGCCCGAACTTAGAACGGGCCGGGTTCGGGTTTCAAATTTGTCCGGCCCGTTCCAGCCCGAAAATCATAAAATATATATAAAAATAATATTTCTATATATAATATAAGTAATATTTTAAAAAAATAAATAATATTTCTGCGGGTCGGGCCGGGTTGACCGACGGACATTAGCGGGCGAGCTTGGGTTTGGAAATATGAGCCCGAGAGCGGGTCGGGCCGGGTTCGGGCTCAAGTGCAAAAAAACGGGCTCAAGCGGGACGGCCCGAACCCGACCCGCGGACGGCCCATTGCCATCCCTAACTAGAAGCTTGGCAAAGGCAAGGTGGAGTTTTGGCTCGACAAGTGGTACAAATCTTCTCCTTTTATCAAGATGGCCTATAATAAATACAAATATTGGTATAACAAAGATCCTCATACTTATTTTTGGATAAGAGACAACCAAAATATTCATAAGCTTAGAGGTCTCGTAACTCCTACTATACAGTAACATTGAGAAGTTTGCTATCAATGAGCAAGTTGAGGATAGATCTATTTGGTTGCTCTCTCAAGATGGTCACTTTAAAACAAAATACACTTGGAAATATATTATGTACAAACTTAACTAGTCCAACCTATACATGAGACTTTGGAACCATATTTGTCTCAAAAAGTGCTCTCTTTTTTATGTAGGAGGCTTCTTAATGGTTGAATTTCGACAGACAATATTCTAAACATATATATATATATATATATATATATATTGCCTTCAAGTGTCTATACTGTGGTATTAGTCATCTTTTTGTGGGCTTCTTGAGCTCTTGGCCAATTTGGTTTCACTATGCTAATTTATCTGACATAAACCATTGGGAGACATATGCCTTATTCATATTTGCTGAGGTGCTGGTTTTGGTCAATTAACAAGGAAATACATATCAAAATTATTATGTTGGTTATTATAAGCTAGGCCATTTAGAAGTTTAGGAATGAATCTAAGCACAAAGACATTAAGTATACCACTAACACTGCAATCTCCTATATTTATCAAATGATTATCAATCTTGATCAGACTAATCTCCTTAAGAAAGCTCACTGGTGGTAGGATGATAATGTTGTTATAGAGTTGGGTTGTTTCAGTTATCTAAACAATCCCAAGAAACCACTTTACTTAACTGGACTTCTCCTACTTACAACATATTCAAACTAAATCTGGATGGCTCTTGCTTTCCTAATAGGGAAGCTACTGCTAGTAAAAGTCTGAGAGATAGTCAGGGAAATATTATTAAGGGCTTCGATAGGCTCTATGGTAAAACTACTCCGATCGTGGCTGAAGCCATATCCATTTTATATGGTCTCCTAAACTGCAATAGTTTGCATATTAATAATGTGGACATCAAATCTGATTCGAAAATCCTAGTTGATTTATTCTCTTTGTGAGAACATCATTGAACACTTGAGCAATACTTGGCATTTGTAGAAGTCTCATGACTCTTAACATGGTGATATCACACATTTATAGAGACCAAAACAAAGCGCCTGATTATTGTAGAGCTATCACCTTTCTGGAAAACCTGGGTTTGGGTTACATCAGACTAAATGACTAAACTTGTTTTTCTATCTTTCAATCTTCTTCAGTTCAATGATTATTTTCCTAATGTTTCTAGTTTTTAACAAGTTTAATAGGTTATTCTTGACTAACCTTCTACTTTGTTTTTAGTTCTACATATATTATTACAAAGTATGCAGGTTAAAGCAATGAAGCATGATTATTTAAAGGGACCAGGTCCAACATGTAGCTGAAAGTTAGTGAAATGGAGAAAATCTTAAAGAATTCGCGAATAACATACCTATAAAGCATTTTCTCTCATCATTCTGAGAACTTCTCTGCTTCATTGCCCTGGACGACACATGTGCTACAATGGTCGGGACCTGTATATCGACTTTAAACCTGTATGATTTGCTTTATTTATATTAGGAATACAGTCATGAGAAAGCTTTTAGGATTTGAGATACGAAGAAGCTCTGAGACTTGGGAGGGTCTGACAACATCATGTCTCTTCTCCTCTCTCTTGTCTTTAGGAGCTCATTGAAGGTTTTGCTTGAGTTTCCCATGTGACAAGACTAGAACGAAACTCAATTTAATTTTGTTTTGAATTTGGAGCATCTAATTCAAGTTAGCACACTATCATTGTATTTTAAGTTCTCAGGCTGTATAAATATGTATTATAAGCCTTTATAATCAATAAAATAGTTTTTTTTATTTAAAAAAATTACTTTTTCATCTAGTCAATAGTAACTCAAGAAACTCGATCTTATCATTTCTTCTTCTTGAGTTTGCTTCTAAACATCTATAATCGTGTCTATGTTAAGAAGCCTTATTTTGTTATTGTACCTGCCGGAAGAATAGTAGTAATCTCTTCTTTTAAGAGATATCAAGTATTATCGTTTTAGTTTTCACCTTATTTCTAAATTGTTTGATAACAGTGATAGGTGATTCTAATTATATATAAATTCAAATTAAAAAAATATTTGAACGAGCGTTTACAGTACATTCAATTGAGTTTTGGATTCATAAATATTTTTTAAATAACAAATTTTATTTTATAATTTTTTTATTTACATGTTTTTTTTGTCAATGATTGAACGATTGTTTGATTTAATTCCATTACAAACTCGATAATTTTTAAAATGATAATTAAAAATAGTGGGTCTGTTTAATTAGAAAATCATCCTTAGTTCTCTATAGAGCTATAAAGTAAATAATTTTTTTTATATTTGATATATTCGACTTAACTATTTTTTATACTTACATAACTACTTTTAATATTTTTATTAAAAATAATATGAATCTTATAATTTATGTATCCAAAAGCTAAAACCACCAAAATAATCGTCTTAAAATAACGGTTCAAAATCATCAGATATGGTTTGGATAATATTTTTTTTATAAAATAATACATAAAACTTTTAATAAATAACCCGCATAAAATTTGTGATATTATAAATCATGCAATACTTTGTTCCAATCTTAACTTATCAATGATCCAATTTTACAACTTTTGAAAACCTTAACCACTCCTTGATATCGACGCTCTGTAAAACTATTTAAAAAATTTAAGTTGTCTTTGATTTGAATGATAAATTAAAAGTTTTAAAAATATCAAATGGTCATATAAGTATCTAATTATTTGTTTTTATAAATTTCTATATCATGGACCAGTTAAGTTCTTAATATCGTAGACAAATGAATCATTTATTAAAATCTTAACTATAAGAATAGATGGTTAATTTTTATTTCTAAATTTAACTCGATTATAATATCAATATCAACCACAAAAATTTAAAAGCTCTGCATTAGTCCATAAGATTAAAAATCAATTAACACTCTAAAAAAACAGTTAGAAATCTAAATTCTAACCTGGCACATAATGTAGGTATATTTGGTTTATATATACACCTTGGTTTCTTACATGTGCAAAAATTCAACGAATAAAAACAAATCCTCAAAACATAAACGATTTCAAAAATCTCTAAAACATTAATCATGATAAAATCATTAGAAGAAATTCTAAAATCGATTTACAATCCCTTAAAATACATCCAGATCCTAAATTATAAATGGAATATCTAAAAAACTGAAAATATTACTTTAAATCACTAGATCAGAGAAATTCAAATCGTTTTATTAAAAAAGTTTTTTTAAACAAATAAAATACTATCATTGATGAAATATCATTGATGAAACCTTACAGGTTTAAGCAGTGACGGAATGGACCGGATGTTTGAACCAAGTTGATATTTAACAAAGTTTAGTATTTTGGGTCTAAGAAAGATAATTTTTTAATCTATATAGTTTAAATCTATATTTATCTTGTTTCTTAGATTTTATGGATTTTTAGTTGATATTTAACAAAGTTTAGTATTTTTGGTCTAAGAAAGATAATTTTTTTATCTACACAACCTAAATCTATAGTTATCTTGCTTCTTAGATTTTATGGATTTTGAGTTAATATCCATTGCCTTATTGAAGACTTTTTGTTTGATTTTTCCCTCGAGTCAGCAATAGTATACACGGTCCTATCATTTGGTTTAATGACTTGTACCCGTAAAACTTTAAATAAAAAAGATCTATCGGTCAGGTTATATCTTGTCGGGAAGATATTAGAATCATATAGAATAAGCATTGAGTAGCTAACAATCATCTTTCAAATCTAAAATAACCCAAGTCAATACTTTTAAGAAATAGTATAACCCCAAAAGGAGCAAAGATTTGGTCAGCTAAAAATTCAAAATTTGATGAATGTTTTAGATCCCATTTTGCTACCCAATTTATTGTGAACTTTTGTTCTCTATGAATATGTTTTATATTCATTTGATGTGATATTAAAGATCTACAGTAGTTGGTGAACGGGACGAGGAACTAAAGGGCCTGACCTGATCATTTCATATAGAATCATTGAGTATGTCTCTATGTTTATAAGATAAAAGCCGTTATATTTACATACCAAAAGACCATCTAAGAGAGTTTTGGTTTCAGCAATCAAAGAGGAGTTTTTACCATACATATTACTTATAGAGGTTATAAGTTCTCCTCGATTGTTTCTAATAATTATACCCAACTTGATTCACCATTTAACACACATGAACCACCATAATTTAGTTTCAGTCTATTAGATGTTGGAGGAATTAATATAAAAGATTTTTTCTATTAATGCTTTAGAATATATGCCTTTTATATTTTAAATTATTTTTTTCTGTCTGAATGGTCCAACCGATAATAAGGGGTAGGATTGTTCTAATATGGATATTTTGGTTGGTTGATATAAGCCAACAATTGATTATATGATTGAATGCCATGTGTTGACCAATGAGGATACCAAATAATCCTGCGAAGTATTTCCACACTTCTCATGTTATATGGAAAAAGACAAAAAGATGATTAATTGTATCATTATTGATGAGTCCGGACGAATCCACCACTACTCACTGAGAAATCCAGACAAGGGCAATTTGGAAAATAAGTGCCTAATGAACTATCCGGACAAGACAAAAGTATTAAATAACTAAACACCTTTTGACTAAGCTAGATGCCAATTAGCTTATTAAGTAAATGGGTCTTTAAACTTGACCCGGTTTCATAACTTGACCCGAAAGCCCATGGGTCCATAATTAAGGGTATAAATACCCAACTACTTTCAATAATGAGGGTAATGAACATTTAATACAACCAGACAACTTAAATCTCTCACTACAAAACACCTAAACATTTAATACTCTTAAAACTTTCCAAAACACTTGACAAAATTACCCTTAGCTTAAAATTAACCACACCAAATTGGCGACCACAGTGAGAGAAAAAGGTGCATGAATCTAGCATTCAAAACCAGCAAGAAAAACCAGTTCAGATGAATTTGGACAAGCAAGCAATTCCACCACCTCTGGTGGAGGTGGTGGGAGAAAAAAATGAGTACACAACCAAAGAGCGTGACAAGTTGAAAGCTGAAATAGAAGCATTAAGGGTCACTAGAAGGGCAGAGATGGGTTTAAAGAAAAAGTAAAAAACGTCAGCCATTCACCATACTGACAACCCAAGGGAGAACGACCATCAGCAAAGACTCATTTGAGCACGAAAAAGACCCATGTCAGTTCTAAGAAATCTCATCGGTCCAAGTCGGTAGAGAGCTCAGAATCTGAGTCCTCTAGTAGCTCCTCGAATGAGGATGAACTTGATGAGTCCTTGTCATCTAGCAGTGAGAAGGGAAGATCCAAGAAGAAACAAAAGCTGGTTAAAAAATATTCAAGAAAGAGGGATAGGCATGGAAGACTAAAGAGACATCTGGGAAAAGGGTCGTCTCACAGCCACAACCATAATCGTAGACATGTGGATCAACTACTGATTGATCCTTTTGTTTTCCATGATAAGCCAAGTATTTTTGCAACACCTAATGAAGACACAGTATTTAGTCGTGGTCGAAATTGTAGGCAATCGCCATTTTCCTCCAAGATACTGTCCGGAAACCTTCCTAAGAGGTTTGACAATACTAAAATGGAGAAGTATGATGGGAGCAAAGATCCGGACAACCATCTGGAACAGTTTAAAATTTTTATGATGGATTTTGATGATGATGACAAAGTTCTTTGTAGAGCCTTCTCCCAATCTTTTACGAGAAGTGCTTTGAAATGGTACAACAGCTTGCCACAAGGTTGTATCAGAAACTTTGATACGTTTTGGGTGGCCTTCCGAAGGCAGTTTGTGGGGAGTAAGGAGGTAAAGGGCAATGGAGATACTATTATCCATTGTGCCCAAGAGCCAAATGAGTCACTGAAAGACTATATAAGCCGGTTCGTAAACACTAAGAATGGGTTAGCTGATTGTTTTGATCAGGTAGCAATAGCTTCTTTGAGACAAGGGTTAAACCTTGCAAATCTGGCTGATTCGGTGACCGAGAAGAAGGTCATGACCTGGGGCGGTTTGCTGAATCAGGTGGGAAAACAAATCAACGTAGATAAAACAAAGAAGACTAGGGTACACATGCAAGTGAGGTCTGCCCAAGCTGCTCCAAACCAACCAGTTCGGATACAAGGCCAAAGAAACCGGACAGGGGCCCAATAGGGGCAAATAGACTCAATCCCACCCAACTCCAACTCAGAGTCAGCAGTCCAAAAATAAACGAGGACCTTGGGTCCAACCGGAGTGGTTTGCTAAGTTGAAAGAGAATGTGGCAACCATTTATGAAAAAACAAAAGATGGAGTGCATTTTACGAAGCCGACGTCGCTTCAATCTCCTAGGGAAAGTCATAATACTTGTTTTTGCCAATATCATCATGATATTGGCCACAACACTGAAGATTACATCTCCTTGAAACAAGAGGTGCATAATCTTATTGAAAGGGGGAAGCTGGGAGCTTATGTCAAGAGAAGAAGTGGAAATAGGCCTGATAATGCTCACCAGACTGGCCCAACGAACAATACGGGGACATTTGCTCCGGACGAAGCTATGGTAATCCTTGAAAGATTTGATGTCGAATCAGAGTATTTAGATCCTGAACCAACCCGGAATAAAGTGGGGGTTATAACAGAACATACTAAGACAATGTCCGGACTCATAAGCTTTTTTGAGTCACTTACTATATTCGGAGGGGACACTATGACTGCGCCAACTCCTTCTTCAAGGAAGAGGCATGCTCACACTCTAGCTACTCAGTTAGAGGGAGACATGTCTTCTTATCAATCCCAAATTCCTTTTCCCTTCATTGTTTTTTATGAACATTATCTAAGAGATATAGCTGGGCCTCACGAGGATGTTGTGGTGATAGGAGCTTCGATTGGGACAACGACATCAGGCGAATTTTGATTGACACTAGCAGCTCAGCCAATATTATATTTTTAAGTTCTTATAAAAAGATGAAAAATCTGGCAGTGATTCAGCGTTCGAACAAATCCATTGTGGGCTTCACAGGGAGCTATGCGAATGTAATCGTAGAATTTGAGGAGAAGGTATTGTTGGGCAAAGGCGCTTTCAAGAAGATGGTCAGGATATTATTCGTTGTGGTAGATTGCCCCACATGTTACAATGCGATCTTTGGGAGGTCCTAGCTCTCTAGGATGCATGATGTGGCTTCAACAGTCCATCAATTTTTAAAGTATGTTGTTCAAGGACAAGTGAGAGTTGTCCGGAGTAGCCAAAAAATAGCAAGAGAATGTTATGCAACTGCACTTGCCCCTAAAACTTTGGGGGCAGTCCGGATTAATGAAGATTAGTAGTTGCTGGGGCCCTCTGAGGGTGAGGGTGAAATTGATGACCCTAGAGAGACCCCTGGTGTTTTGATACCAATCGAAGAAGTTGAAACCCACACTCTGGCTGAAATAAGGAGTGTTAAAGTTGGCTCCAACATGGCACCAGAATTGAAGAAAAAATTGTTGTCGTTTTTGGAAATTCACCAACATGTTTTTGCTTGGTGCAATGCTGATATGACCGGAGTACCTGCAGGTGTTATATCACACAAGTTGTCTATCCGGAAAGATGTTGCACCTGTTGTGCAAAAAAGGAGAGATTTTTCTAAGGATAAAGCTGATGTAATAGTTCAAGAAGTTGACCGGCTTACCAACATGGGACACATAAAGGAGTCTCAATATCCTTTATGGACAGCCATACCAGTGTTGGTAAAGAAAAAGAATGGGAAATGGCGTATGTGTATCGACTTTACTGACCTCAACAGAGCTTGCCCAAAAGATCTCAATCCAGTCCTCCGGATATATCAGTTGGTAGACTCCACATCTGGAAACAAGTTATTATCATTTATGGATGCCTTCTCCGATTATAACCAGATACAGGTGGATCCAAAGGACCAAGAACACACTAACTTTGTTATAGATATGGGTCTCCATTGTTACAAGGTGATGCCTTTTGGGTTGAAAAATGTTGGGGCTACTTATGAGAGGTTGGTGAACAAAGCATTTGCTGATCAGATTGGGAGAAATATGGAAGTATGTATTGATGATATGATGGTGAAAAGCTTAGAAGAAGAGTTGCACCTAACTGATCTTCAAGAAAATTTTGCCAACTTAGCAAATGTTAATTTAAAATTGAATCCAGAAAAATGTGTGTTCGGGGTGCAGTCCAAATTGTTTTAAGGGTATGTAATAAGTGAAAAAGGGATACAGCCTGATCCGAAACAGCTCGATGCCCTATTAAAAATGGACCCTCCTCAAAATGTTAAAAAAGTACAAAGATTGACAGGAAGATTGGCTGCATTAAATTGTTTTATTTCAAGGTCTTCGGACAAATGTGCTCCATTTTTTTAGACCTTGAAAGGTGATAAAGACTTCAACTGGTCTCCTCAATGCGACCAGGCTTTTGATTAAATCAAGAAGCATTTGTCTTCTCCCAAAACCATTTTTAAGCCTGTTGATGGAGAAACACTATATGTATACTTGGCTGTGTCAGAATGTGCTATAAGTGCAGTACTGGTTAGAGAGATGGACAATTATCCTCGTCCGGTGTACTACATCAGCAAGAGTTTGATGGATGCTGAAAAGAGGTACCTAAAGCTTGAAAATTGGCACTAGCCTTGGTGATTGCTGCCAGAAAAATGAGACCATATTTTCAGTCTCATTCTATCATTGTTCGGACGTATTTTCCTTTGAAGAATGTTCTTCAGAAGATAGACATATCAAGTATGATGACCAAATGGTCAGTAGAATTGGGTGACTATGATATTGATTTTGCCCCACGAACTGCAATCAAAGCTCAATCTGTTGCTGATTTCTTGGTAGAGTTTCATTCGGACAAAAGTACTAAACAAGCTACAGAAGAGAAAACTAAAAAAGAGTGGGTTGTCCGGAAAGATGGTGGATCAAGTACAATGGGTTGTGAGGATGGGATATGTTTAACCTCTCTGTATGGCGATAAATTATACAAGGATATATGCTTTTCTTTTAGGGCTTCTAACAATGAGTCTGAATATGAGGCAGCTATAGCTGGTTTAAAGTTAGCCTTTTTGTGTGGGGCAAAAATAGTTAGATTAATGAGTGATTCTCAGTTTCTTATCCACCATGCTCAAGGTCAGTCTGAAGCCAAGAATGAGCAGTTGATCAAATACTTGTTTATTTTTAAAGAAGTGGCAACCAACTTCAAAAATGTTAGCTATGACCATATTCCTAGATCGAAAAACACACTGGCAGACTCCTTAGCAACCATAGCATACTCTGAGTCCTACCCATGGATTCATGTATGCCCATCCATACAACCAAATCCGAGTAAGGAAGAGGAGGATAGCTTAAGTGTACAAGTGGTTCAGCCCAAAGACTGGAGATTTTCCCTTCTTCAATACATCTCTGATGGGATTTTGCCTCCGGAGAAGGCTATGACAAGGAAAATAAAATACAAGGCTCATGGTTTCTTAATCATAAAAGAGGTTCTTTATAAGAAATCGTTCAGTAGACCTCTCCTACGTTGTTTGGGGGCTGAAGAGTCCTAAGTTGTCTTATCTGAACTACATGATGGAGAGGGATCAGCACACAATGGCTATAGAGCTCTAACCCGGAAGGTTTTGTTGGTCGGATACTATTGGCCATCCATAATGGCAGATGCCAAGGAGTTGGTGAAAAAATGTGACCCATGCCAAAGATATGGTAACGAAATTCATATCCCAGCTGTTCTTATGGAGTCGATTTCTGAGCCAGTGCCTTTTGCTCGTTGGGGACTGGATCTAGTTGGACCTCTACCAATGGCATCTAGAGGGTGCAGGACTATTATTGTAGCCATTGATTATTTCTCAAAGTGGATAGAAGCAGCCCCACTGGCAGGAACTACTTCAAAAGCTGTTATAAAATTTATCTTGTCTAACATTTGTTGCAAATTTAGGGTCCCACAAAAGATAACCACAAATAATGGGCCACAATTTGATAACAAAGATATAAAGAATTTATGTGCCTACAGGTCATTCAACATTGCTTCTCCTCTCCTTTCCACCCACAAGAAAATGGTTAAGTTGAAGTGGCAAACAAGACCATTCTATCCGGTTTGAAAAAGAATTTAGAAGGGGCTGCCGGAAAGTGGCCCAACTATTTGTAAGAAGTATTGTGGGCATACCGGACTACTCCTAGAGCTGCTACACAAGAATCTCCTTTTTCCTTGGTGTATGGGATGGATGAAATTACTCCTATAGAGGAAACTCTACCACCATACAAAATCTACAATTATTCCGAACAGGCCAATGAATTGGCAATTAGAAGTTAGTTGGACTTAATAGAGGAAAAAAAATTAAGGCTCATCTTAGAACCACCCATTACCAAGGCTTGATGAGAAGTAGACTCGCTTCCAAAATCAAGAGAAGGGATTTTCAGTCAGGGGATAAAGTATTAAGGAAGGTTTTCTTGCATACTAAAGAAAAACAATTCGGAAAACTAGCTCCGAACTGGGAAGGCCCTTATGAGGTCTCCAAAAAATTTAAGCATGGGACACATAGGCTTCAAGACAAAGATGGAAGAATCCTAAAGCACCCGTGTAATATTGAACACCTCCGGTTATATCTGGAATGAAAGTTGTGTAAATATTTACTTGTTTAAATTCCATTTAAATATTAGGGGGTATACTCTTTCCTACCCTGGTGGCGCGGGGAGGTTTTAATGAGGTGTCTGGTTCTTTCAATGAAATATAATGCATTCTTAAAATATTCGGAGTAATTTGATTACAATTCCTTTCAAGTATTCAATTTTACTAAGGATCTTTGACTGATCAGATTAATTTGGTTGAATGATGACCATTAAACACGTGTCATCGGAGATTTTAAACACTCTCATCTTAAATATTTATAAAATAAATAAATGCTCTTTAAACATTAGCCATTAAAATTAAAATTAAGTATGAAATAGAGCAAAAATTGAGTAAGATAAACCTGTCCGGCTAAAAACCGGATGATGATATTAGAACATAAAATATGCCTTGGTCATCCAAGGGCTTTAGGTTTTGAGAAAGACTTAACCGGACTCAACCGAACACGAATACAAAAATGCATTGGCTATCCAAAGACTTTAACGGTTCACAAAATAAAGAAAGCAAAAAAGATAGTTAAAAACCTCAGGGCTTATTCCCTTCGGATGTTCCTGCGTCATCTCATTTCTTAAGGCCTTTGAGTTCAGCACTTGAACTCTCCCCGATTCCTTCTTCCGCATCGGTGGTAGAATCGATTCCACTAGAGTAGTTCCTTTTGTCACCATCTGCCAGTGTATGGAACGGAATGTCATCATACTCCAGATATTCCCACAAGGGACCAAGAGTCCTCCTTGGAAACTTTTCATGAAAGAACAGTACCATGTCACACTTCACTTCATCATACATCTTCTCTAATGAATTTATCACCTCGTTGGTGTACTTGTCTATGTTGGCCTGAATTCTCTTTTCATGATCCTTCTCCAAGTCTATTTTCTCCTTGGTTGCCTTGGACACAGACTCTTCAAAGGAAGTCTTTTCACGGGACAAGGTCTGAATGACATCATCTCTGGTCTTCACATCTTTCGTTAAGGTGGAAAGGTCTTTCTCCAAACCGGAGCACTTAGTTTGGAGCTTTGTGTTAGCTTTCTCCGAAGTGGCCAGTTTAGTTGACAGATTTTCATTGTCCTTCCTTAACTCTTCAAGATCCTTCTTCAATGCCTCAATGCTCTGATTAGCATTGAGGAGGTTAGTTGACAGAGACTCCTTCTCGGTGTTGAGGGTATTGATCAGGGTGGACTGGCTTTTCACTTGCATTTCCAAGTTAAGTACTGGTTGAATATGACCCAGCAGAGAGTGAGCCACCATATCGTTCTCCCCGGAGACAGTATAGGACTTACCATTGTAAGTCACCATATTAGAAGAGCTTGAGGGACGATAGGGGCCGACAAAGTCATCTTTCTCAGAAACATTGAAATAAAGATCAATGTCTTGAAAGACACTGATGTCTATTCCATCAATATCCCCTACGTTACCTTCTCTGGAGGGCAGTCCAGTGGGAATAGTTTCTGCTAAGGTGGGATCAGTTGGGTTTGGTAGAGGTAGAGTTAGAGGCTCCGAAGGGCGAAGGATTACTTCTTCCCCTACAGTGACCTTTTTATTCTTAACAGCCCTCTCTTTGTTGCTTGCTCCCCTCTTTCGGTCCTTTTTAGGAGGCTTTTATGGATTTTGCGATTCACCTGCCTCCTTAACGGTCTCATATTCAACTACCTTGAGCAAGGTAGCATCGATCCCTCCTGGGTTCCCCGGACCGGTTTTTTTGGTAGCAACCTAAACCGTCTCTGTTGCACCCTTCCTTTTCTTTCCATTTCCCTTCATCTTGCTAGGGGCTTTAGCTCTAGAGGGCAAGGCCAGTTTGCTATTTTTTTCCTCCGTTCGCGTAAGAATGAAAGCTGGGGGAGTGGTCAACTCTTCCCATGTGAGATATCTCCGACCTGTGGTATTCCACAAATGAGATCTCACCAGATTGCCAGAGGTAAAACAGTTGTGGAAAGCGTTCCCCCAGCGTTCTGCAGCCCACACATTCAGCTTGGCACATGTGGTTTGCCCCTCATCCAGATAACCGGAGTACTCATTTGGTAATACTGACAAGAAAAAAATGAGTGATTCAGAAGTAAATTATTTGTAAAAATAAGAAGAAGAAAATGAAAAACAAAATTAGAAACTTACTTGTGCTCTTCCACCTACTAGTGAGCATGCTAGGGTTATCTTTAGCTTTGATCTTTCTCTCATTCTCCCATGACCCACTTATGAATAAGAACTGAGTTTTCCAGTTCTTCTCCAACTCGAGCAAATCATCTGCCACTTTGAAATTTACTCCCATGTTGTGGTGGTAAAATGGGATGTGATGATTTTTGCACAGGCTTGCCACAGCGGCGAATTTTTCCATGGGGAGTGAGATACTGGATAGCCTCGATGCCATTATGCAGCCAAAGAGGGAGTACCAAGTATTTGGACTCAACTGGATTGGGCAAAGCTTAATCAGGTGAAAATACCTGACGATCTCTGGGTCTAAGGGAAATCTGAGCCCCCAGTTGAACAGCTCGGTGTAGATGACAATTTCATTAAGTTTGCAGTCCATCAGAGTCTCCGGTGTGACTGGTATTCTCACCTTCACTGATTCTGGGATCCCCCACTTAGTCCGAATCCGGCCCAGCTCGACGGTATGAGTATAAACGTAGTTGATGTTCTGCATGGCCAACAAATACTTCACGTTGACCTTCTGGAAGCAAGGTCCTACCTTGCCCTCCAGGCACTCCGGAAGTTCCGGATGATCCATTCCAACCTTCACTTTGCCTTTCCCTTTTCTGTTAGAGGCAACATCCCCAGTTTGCCCTGAGGGTTCAGTTTCGAAGGGGGCCTCTTCGATACTATCTTCCATCACTTCTTCCATCATTGTGGAAGGTTTATCAGTTGTTAAGGATGGAAGAGTGTCAGCTTCTGGCTCAATGGTCTGTCTAGATGGTTGAGCACCAGTTTCTTCTAGAGGTCTGATGTCCAGTTGGGGCTCAGCTCCGGAGGATTTTGCTTGAGAAGCTACTTTGGATGCCTCAGATCCTGAAGGCTTATTTCCAAGGGCTCTTATAGAAATCTCTGATCTAGAGGGTTTGTATTTGGTTGCAGACTTGGAGGCCCCCGGTTTGGAGGACTTTGATTGTGAACCAAGCGATTGGGCTTTCACCAAGTGTGTTGTCCGGCGAGGATTGGTATTCTCTGGGGATTTTCCGATATCAGATCCCATGGCTATGAACGGGGAGGGTTTTCTAACGCTTGATACTGCTTTCTCTTGGACAGTAGAGGGTTGGGACTCCTGAACAGAGGAGCCTGATGGGATTGGCGAAAGGTTTGGCTTGAATAGACGTTTAGGTTTTTAATTTCTGGTGGAAGATGATCCCTGATCAGCTTCTAGAGACGGTTTATCAGACTTTTCGCCTGGAGAAACTGGGAGACCAGCAACAATGCACCTCTCTCGTTCAACTTTCTTTGCCTTGTCTAATTCAGAAAGATTCAATCAGCCTCCTTTTACAAGAGCGTTTCTAGCTGTGAACATAAAACTACCCAAGAAAGGTTTTGGAAGAAAGGGTGAAAGCTCTGTAAAATATTTTTAGAGTAATGAAGATAGTGAAACAGTAAAAGAAAATGGTTTATATATTAGTAAGGAAAAAAGAAATTGATACCTAGGAGAAGACGAAAAGATTTGAGTAATGAATAAAGACGACGCTGACGTAGAAAATATTAAATACAAAGGTTACTTTTTAGGCTTAGTGGGAGCACCGATCTAGGTAAAAACGGCTGGTAGGTCAAATCAGGATGCGACACGTGTCCCACGATCCAAAGAGAAACTCTTAGAATTCTGAGAATAAATCAGTCCGAAAAAACCTCGAATCAAACACACGAATGGGCCGAAAAATATTGTTACTGACTAAGTGAGTTTTTTAGCCCTGCCAAAGATTTTTTGACAAAGCCTAAAAAGGGGCTACTGATGAGTCCGGACGAATCCACCATTGCTCACTGAGAAATCCGGACAAGGGCGATTCAGACAATAAGTGCCTACTTAACTATTCAGACATGAGAAAAGTATTAAATAACTAAACACCTTTTGACTAAGCTAGGTGCTAATCAGCTTATTAAGTAAATGGGTCCTTAAACTTGACCCGATTTCATAACTTTACCTGATACCCAACTACTTTCATTAATGAGGGTAATGAACATTTAATACAACCAGGCAGCTTAAATCTCTCACTACAAAACACCCAAACATTTAATAATCTTAAAACTCTCCAAAACACTTGATAAAATTACCCTCAGCTTAAAATTAACCACACCAATTATTATTACGGTGTCAACATTTGGATGTCATACTAAAAAAATTCTTTTGCAAGACATAATCAACTGAAATTAGGCTCTTAAGAGTTCTCGAAAGAGTAAATAAGCATTTCTTTGGAGTTAAGTTGTTTCATATTTTGGTGTATAAGATTGATTTAGTCTTTTTGTCTCTAATGGTGTTCCATGTATTTTTGAAAGAAAATGAGCCACCATAAGATACATTTCAAAGAATTATATCTTCGTAGGTTTCAGATATAGAGAATTTGATGATTCTATTAATATCATATGGAAGAATTTGATCTTTAAATCTTTCAAGGCTCCATGAACCATTTGACCAAAAATCAGAAACTTTGTCTCTTTTAAACCAATTATTATTTTTATTATTTGTGAGAATTATAAAAGATTCAGAGTGGCTCAACTTATCCAACAATAAATCAATATGACCATTTCCAACTTTCATGAAATTATTTTTTCAACTTTATCTCTAATTTTTATTAGTCTTTGCCATGTTTGGAGTCTTTAAATTTGGCAGTTGATTGAAGATGATAGATTGTTGGATACTATATTGAGTGTATTATCTTAGACCAAAAGGTTTTATGATCTCTCAATATCACCCACAACTTATATGAGAATGAGTTTTGGATATCTTTTATTTTTCTTGGATTGAAACCTTTCTTCGTCAAATGGTTTACATAGTGTAGACCAATTGAACCAGATTATGGTTTTGTTATTTTCATTGAATCCCCAAAGAAACTTGTTCATTAAGTTATTGATTCTTGCTATTACTGTTTTTGGAATAATAATACTTTAAGTGTAGAAATTTGGGATAATGAGAATAACTGATTGAATCATGATCAGTCTTCCACCAAAATAAAGTATTTTACTATCCCAATCCAAGATTTTGTTTTAGATTTTAGTTATCAATTCATCAAAGTAAAATAGTTTGTTACTTGGATGAATGGTAATACCAAAATACTTAAATGAGAGGTGGTTATGTTTAAAACTAGTTGCATATTCAGTAGCTTTGATTATGTCTCTATTCATATTATTAAGGGTTATAAAAGTTGTTTTCTGATTGTTTATTTGTGTTACTTGGATGAATGGTAATACCAAGATACTTAAACGGGAGGTGGATATGTTTAAAACCATTTGCATATTCAGTAGTTTTGATTATGTCTTTGTTCATAAAGGATTATAAAAGTTATTTTCTGATTGTTTATTTTTGTTCATGGACAGTTTGATAATGTTCAAGAAAATCACGTATTTTCTTGACATTATTTAATGATCCAGTCATAAATATTATCACATCATCTACAAACACAAGGTATGGGATATTTATTGAAGTTGCTGAAGTGTAATTCATGGCATTATGATTAAATAATAATATTTTGATACCTTTTAAGAGGTATTCTTTAGCTATTATGAAGATGTTGGGTGATATATGATCACCATTTCTGACTCTATTACTGGATTTAAAGTATCCATTACATGATCCATTTATAATTATTAAGAATTTTACATGTTCAATCCTTTTTTGATTAGTTCTATAAATTAAGGTCCAATGGATTTCATAATAGTGAAAATGAATTTGAATTATATCTTGTCAAAAGCCTTTATTATATCCAGTTCTTATTATGTTACCACCTCTTGATTTCTTATTAATGTCATGAGATAATTCATGAATGATTAAAATATTTTCATGAATATTTTTATTTTTCAAAAACCATATACTCATTTGAAATTATTTTAGGGGGAATTTTTTCAAATCTATTGTTTATTATCTTTGACAAGATTTTTTTGAAAACTGCGCAAAGACTTATTGGTTTGAAATATTTCTAGAGTTTATGAGATTCTACTTTAGGGATTAAGAATGATGTTATAGCATATAATCCTTTAGAAGCTTGGTGGCCATGAAAGTAGGCACATATTATATCACATAAGTATGATTGGATGATTGAACAACATGTTTTATAGAATTTGGATTTGAATTCATCAACTCCATATACACTGTTTAAATTTAGAGAATTTATTGAAGATAGAATTTCCTCAGCACTAGGTAGTGCTTGGAGATTATGGTTATCTTGGGGGGGAGATTAACTCAGAGATAATATCCTGAATTTAGTCCATAGTTGTAACACTTCGTTGACAGTTTAAAAGGGATTTGAAGTGACCAATAGTTGAGGCTCCAATTAGAGATTGGTTTTCTACCCATGTATCATTAATTTTTATACCATTTTGTTTGTATATTCTTAACATAATTATGGAAGAATTTTATATTACTGTCTATATATTTGGTCCAATTTGTGGCACTCTTTTGTTCCCAGAAGACTTCTTCTATGGTTAATAAATTTAGAGGAATGACTCTAGCCTTGGATAGTTTAATATGGTCCTCTATACGTTTTGAATTTTCTAAGCATGATTCCGCAAATTTGACATTATCATCTCCTTGAGCTATGCTATCAAATATGTTTCCAAAACCCTATTTGTTTCAAATTTTTAGTCTATGTTTAAGTTTTTTGAGTTTTGACCAAAGCACACTAAAAGGGTGGTCATTAATGTTTTCTTTCCATTTATTTTCTATTATTTTAAGAAAGTCATTATAAAGAGTCCACATATTTTGAAATTTAAATTGTGACTTAGGTTTATATGTGAATGATGATATTGATATACACAATAGTGAGTGGTCTGAGAAAATTTTTGTTATATACTTCAACTTTGTGATGTCAAAAAATTCTCTTCATGCAACATTGTACAATGCCCTCTCGAGACGCTTTTATTTTTTGTTATTTGACTAGGTGTATTTGGATCCAGAGAACATTGGATCCTCAAGATTGCAGTCAAGTATGATATAATTTAAATCATCTATAGCTCTCCAACATATAGAGGAGCAAGCTAACTGCTCTGATACATTCAAAATTACGTTAAAATATCCAATAATAAGTCATTTGTAATTTGTTTTAATGATTTCTCTTAATTGGTCCCAAAGAACTTGTCTTTAGATCTAACATATTTTGCATAAATTATGGTGACTATGAATTCTTTGTTAAAAGAGGAGTGAGTCACCATCATATGAAAGAATTGGTCATGATTTATAAGGATCTTGACTTGGAAACTATTTTTCCAGAAGACCTAAATTTTGTTATTTATGTTAGCAGTTCCATTATTAAATCCAAGTTTGTTTGAATTTTTTCTCAATTTTTTCAAAAAATATCATAGGCTCTTGCAGATCTATTAAATCTTTTTTTTTTCCAGATTTAACTATTGATTTGATTCTTCTTATAGTTCATTTATTGCTAATACCACGTGCATTCTAATTAAAGATTGAAATTGTCATTTAGATTACAAGTTTAAGGTTCTTAAAGATCCTATAAAGTGGATCACCCTAGAGATTATGAGGCCTTTGAAGTTTTTGCCTTTAGATTTTTTAAGTCTTTTACTAATACTTTTATTGTTATTATTTCTTTTATGACTTTTAGTCTTTCCTTTACTGGGGATAAATGAAGACTATCAAATGATGCAACTTTGGGTGAAATTTATTCATTTTCTAAATTATCCAGATCTTTAGAGAGGGTGAATGTATTGCTTAATTATATGGTGTGTAAAGTTTTTTTGACCTCCTTACTTGTAACCTCATTTGATTCAAAATTGAAATTGAATTCCAAGTGCTTACCTTCTGAAATATAATTTTGTTTGTCTTCTGATTTAACAGTTTTGTTATTTTCTTTATTGAGTGGCTCAATATATTTAGGATGTGTGAAATATTTGAGAGGATCTTTTGAGTGTTGAGGGAACTTGTTGTTTGTTTTTCTCAATTCTTTGATGGAAATGGAGTTATTAGTTTTATGATGTTTATTATTGTTATTTATCACCGATTTAAATTTTTGGACCAACATTTCTTTTTGAGGAATTGAGTTCAGACTTAAATTTGTGTTTGATTCAAAGATGAGTTGTTTATCATTAGCAGTTGACCTTTATTTATTGCTTAGGCCCTTATTACATTTGTCTTCTTTACGGACTATATGTTTGCAAGATAGGCAGTAGGAATATCTTCATTGAAGATGTTTTGCCAAAAACCTTATGTTTCCTCAAATCCTATCCATAGTTTTTAGAGAAGAGATTTTGAAATATCTATTACGAGCAAGGCTTTACAACAATTAAAGCTTGCTCGATTTTCACAGGGAACCCAAATTGACAGAGGCATTCCAAAAGCCTTTGCGATTTGGGTAATTGAGTCCTGGTTATATAGAAATTCTAGAATTTTAGGAAATGAAATCCATACTGGAGTTTGAGGAGACTTCACTTTGGGTTGAATTCTGAATTCCATTTTAATGACCTAATGGAGTATTTTCCTATATAACATACATTTATTTTCCGAATATTTTTAAGATCTTCAAGATTTTCTAACTTTGTTATATATACTTGTAATCTCAAACAGATATATTAAATAACCCTAAAAATATGAATGAAACTAAAAAGTTTTTTATTTCTTCTAGTTTAGGACGACGTTATGAAAATTTAGCTATTAAAGTAAATTTTGAGGAAGAAAGAAGAAGACTCTTATCTGAAACCTGAAAATTATTGTTTGATGATTCTTATGGTTCTGGTAAACCACCTCGTGAGTATATTTTTTCTCTTTGGGTCTCAGCACTTCTGCGAATGATCTTTGTTTCTTGTTGTTGGATCTGAATTTATTTTGTTATAAGGAAGGTATTAAATGTAAAAAACCGGATTGTCCCAACACATACATTTGATTTTTCTAGTCGAAGATTTGTTGGTGTCGTGGTAACGGTGGAAATTCTTCGATTTGTTGATGTTCTTTATCTTGGGCTGTCGAATCTTGATTTATGAATCTTGGAGTTGATGATGATCTGCTTGCTTCATTGGATCTTAATTTAGCTTCGTGTCAACTTCCGGCTAAGGTTGATGAACGATTTCTGTCGTGGATTGTTGAATGATTGGAGCTTAGTGAATTTTAGGATTTATAAAAAAACATTGGGGATGTGGATGCAAAGAATAGAGAGAGTTTCTTGAAGTGTTTCTTTTGTTCTTTTTCGCTCAATCAAAAAAGTTAATATTAAAAAAAGGTTGATTATAATATACGCACAAAAAAGTACTGTATTGAAACGTATCTACGTTCTCACAAAATAATATAGGATAATTTAGAAATGGACAAATATTTAAAACTGTAACCCTAATAAAAAAATGCAGCTAGATCTTTTTTTTTAATTATTAAATCGATACTTCTTTTTAATATTTTTTAATTCAGGATTAAAGTCACCAAGATACTTTAAATTTGCATTATAATATGTGATGCTCGTGTAATTAGCCATGAGAGTTATGGTATTTTGGATTTTTAATTTTAAACTAAAATAAGTGTGAGATTTAAAAGAAAAATAGAACTAACCACACCTTCTAGTCTAAATAGACATGTCAAAGTTAAAAATCGAGAAAAATAAACACGCTTCATTTAACCTTCATTTAGTTAAATTGAAAATGGGTTATGCTAACCGGTGCCATGTTAACCAGCAATTAATATTCACCTTTTTACTGTAAATCAGCTTCTTCTTTTTTTCTTTTTTTTCCCCCAAGAAAGTACTTATTTATTAATATTGAAAGAAAATGTTACAAGAATTTATGAGCCAATAGCTCAGTATCTTACAAGGAAGAAGATTACCGAAGAGGTAACCTCTTCTCCATTACAACATTTTTGAATACATTTAACCTCTTTATAGAGAAGAGCTCCATGTCCTATTCCTTGTGTTCTATTCGACTTCTCCCTCCCTTACATGCTCCATTTCAACCTATCATCTTTTACTTCTTTGCTGATAACCTAAGACCTGCAAAATAAATATAAAACATATAGTCAAGTCTTACGACTTGCTAAACAATGTCAGATGATATTAAGTATAACGAAAATTTCCTAGACCCAAGCTATCAGCCCTTAATATGCTAGCTAGCTCACTGAAATTATGGTGAGATTGAATACAAAAACTGTTTTTAACTTTCAAAGCATGTTTAGATAGCCAATCTGCAGCCAGATTTTGCTCCTTATAAATGTGTTTAATTGTCATTTGAGAAACTATCAGCTGTCTAACATATAATAAACTATGTTCTAAATACCAAGGACTCAAACCAGAAGCTAGCATATTAAACAAAGCTAAGCAATCTAACTCAATATCAACTAATTTAAGATCATTTTCATTACAGTAAGTTAATCCATTTAATAATCCAGCAATTTCTGCACAGATAGGAGAACTCTTTCCTATTACATCCCCTTTAGCCTTTATTATGTTGCCTAAACTATCTCTTATTATATATCCATAACTAGACTCACCGTTGCTTAAAGATGATCCATCACAGTTAAGTTTGACACGATTATAAGCAGGCACAGTCCATTTAATGTACATGAAAGGTTTAATAAACTTTGTATGATTAAAACAACCTAGCTGTTTAGCTGAACTAAAATCAGGAGACCAATGCTTCCTAGATAGTGCATGAGCTAAATCTAAAGAAGTGAGCATTAATAAGATATGCTTCACAATCTGCTTATGTGAAGAAGTAACATTACTATGCCTACATTTATTCCTGGCTTTCCAGATACACCAAATAATCAAAGAGGGCAAAACAGT
Organism: Limnanthes douglasii subsp. nivea; assembly: GCA_036936605.1. Lineage (NCBI taxonomy): Eukaryota > Viridiplantae > Streptophyta > Magnoliopsida > Brassicales > Limnanthaceae > Limnanthes > Limnanthes douglasii. The sequence continues at coordinate 28,413,936 of JAUPFV010000004.1, forward strand.
TCTAATATGAACTCTTTTAGGAGTTGATAGAAACCAAATATTTACAATGTGATTAATAGTCATGTGTCTTCCTATTATGATATTAAACTTTTCAGTAAAGAAATTCCATACCAGCCAAGCAATGTCACAGGATACAAAAATATGATGCAATGATTCAGTGTTTTCACAGAACATACACTTACTAGCTAGGTGAAATCCTTTTGATTGAAGAATAGTATCCACACTAATCAAATTGTTTAAGACTTTCCAAAGACAGAATGAGCATTTTTTAGGAGATAGGTTGTTCCATATTTTGTCTTTAATAATAGATGTAAGATGTTTTTGCCTGATTTCTAACACAGTTTCCTTTAATATAAAGGATCCATCACTAGACAACTTCCAAATAGCAGAATCAGAGACATTTAGATTTATATGAGTTTTAATGATCCTATCAACATATTGCAGAGGCAAACTATCCTGAAGCTTAACTATATCCCAAGTATCATTAGTGATATATTTACTGACTTTTGTTTGCTGATAGTGATGATAATTAGTGTCAGTTAATAAGATTAGTGGTTTCATATCATTCCATTGATCTAGCCAGAAATCTATATTACCTAGACCTAATTTCCACCTAATATGTTTTTCTGCCTCTAACCTAACTTCTAACATTCTTTTCTAAACTTTCGAATCAGTATTCCTTAATCTAGCTTGCAAAGGATGGATATCATTACAATATTTAGCATGTAGTAATTTAGACCATAAGGAGTTATTACTACGAAAAGAGAACCATAATCTATATGCAAAGGCAGATTGAATATCTTCTAAATTCCTAAAGTTAAGACCATTCTCCTTGAATGACTTACATAAACTAGGCCAGCTTGTCCAAAGCATACATCTATTAAGATCATTGCATCCCCAAAGAAACTTATTTAAGAGCTTATTAAACCTATAAATAACTTTTAAAGGAAGTTTAACTGATTGTAAGTAATATATAGGATAAGACATAAGTACTGAGTTAATTAATGTCATCTTACCACCAAAGGATATATGTTTACAGTTCCAGTCATGAATTCTATCCTTAACCTTATCTATTAATCCTTCAAAATGTTCAGCAAAGTTATTAGAATGAATTGGTATACCTAAATATGAAAAAGGTAGTTTAGAAAACTTAAATCCTAAGTAATCTTTAAGATGTTCTAGTCTGTTCCTGTTTATTTTAGATGAAGTTAGAAAAGAGGACTTCTCTTTATTTAACTGCTGACCAGATAACTGTTGGTATAAATCTAAAAAACTAACAAGATTCTTAACACTAGGCAAAGATCCATTTAAGAATAATATTATATCATCTGCGTATGCTAAACAGCTTATATTCAATTTACATCTCATACTATAAGGCTTGATTTTATCCTGGTCTATCAACAATTTAATACCTCTGATAAAGAACTCTTCAGCAATAATAAATAGGCAAGGTGAAAGAGGATCATCCTGCCTAAGACCATTTTTAGACTTAAAGTACCCAGAAGTTATTCCATTAGTGATGACAGAAAAAGAAACATGTTCTATAGACTTTCTTATTAAGTTGATTACAAGATTATTAAAACCAAAAGCAGACATCACTTCATATATGAATCTAAACTCAATCTTATCAAAAGCTTTTGTCATATCTAGGCTTATAATAAGGTTATCACCTCTAGTTTTCCTATTTAAATCTTTAACCAACTCCTGAACTATTAATATATTATCCTGTATCACTCTATTCTCAATGTATGCACCTTGTTCATCAGAAATTATTAATCTTATGAGCTTAGCTAGCCTACTTTGAATCAATTTTGAAATTAACACATTAAACACAGAACAGAGACTAATTGGTCTAAACTGAGTCCAATATTTAGGTGATTTCACTTTAGGTATTAAACAAATCAGAGTGGAGAACATGCCTTTAGGTATATCTGAACACAAGAAATAACATTTAACAGCTTTATGTAAATCAGATTTAATTATTGGCCAACAAGCAAAGTAAAATCTGGAGTTGAAGCCATCAACTCCAGAGGCACTGTTTTTATTTAGTGATTTAATAGTATCATATAGCTCTTCTAAAGAAGGTTCTTTCAACATACTATCATTACATTGGTCTGTTAAAACTTCAGGAATCACACTTCTAACAATGGACAAATCATTCATTGGTGAAATCTTGTTCAACAAGTCTTTAAAATAGCCTACAGCAGAGAGACCTATCAACTCCTCATTTTCTACCCAAATGTTATTTTCAAATATTCCATTAATTCTATTTTTAACTTTCCTTTTCTTAACATAGTTGTGAAAAGTTGATGAATTGTTATCACCTTCAACAGTCCAATTAACATAACTTTTTTGACTCCAATAGATTTCTTCTTTTTCAAACAAAGTTATTAAAACAACATTCAATTCATTCAATTTCATTTGATTCTCAACACAATTATCCTCCTCAATCAAAATTTCAGTAAGCTTAATTTCATCTTCAACTTTATTAATGTTAACAAAAATATTACCAAAAACAACTTTATTCCGATTTTGTAGATGTTTTTTCAATCTCTTAAGTTTAGACCAGAAAACATACATATCAGAAGAGTCAATTAATGGTATAGACCAATTACTTTCTACAGTTTTCAAAAAATCATCATGCTTAAGCCACATGTTTTGAAATCTAAAGGATATTTTTTGAAAGTTATTTTGTTTTAAAATTGTTATTAACAGTGGAGAATGATCATAGCAGGTTCTGGCTAAATGATCTACCCTAGTAATATTAAAAGAATTTCTCCAAAGTTCATTATATAAGCACCTATCTAGCCTTTTCCATTTATGCTTATTAGTCCAAGTGAAATTAGAACCTACATAACCAGGGTCTTCCAATTTACAGTCAAAGATCATTTCATTAAAATCATCTAGGCTTTTAGTACGCTGATTATTACATGCTCTTTGTTCACTAATGTTAGATATAGCATTAAAGTCTCCTACAACTAACCAAGGCAGCATGTTAATAGATAGATTTCTTAGCTGATTCCATAGAACTAACCTATGACTAATGTTACATTTAGCATACACAACAGTAAGTAAAACAATCTCCCTATATGCAGAGTGACTAATTCTAACATTTAAAAGCTGTTCAAAGTTATCTAAAATTTCAATCTTAAAACCATTTCTCCATAAAATCCATACTTTGTTACTTATGTTTGCCTGAACAGAATCAAAACCCAATTTAGAACAAATTTCTAGACTTCTATCCTCTGACACCATAGGCTTGCAAAGCTAATATATTAATACCATGTCTCTTAGTTAAATTTTTAATTCTTCTAATGGTTTTAGAATTACCTAATCCTCTAACATTCCAATTCAACATTTTTAAAGACATTTAAAATATTATTTTGAGGATCCTAAAGATCCTTTGGAGTTTCTGGTTTTAATAACAAGTTTATTCCTAGAAGATCTTCTAAGCAAACTATTCAGAGAAGGTTTATTCTTATTCAGTTTAGGAGATGCAGGCAAACTTAAATTAACATCACAGATTTTTCCTTTGTGTGAATTAGGGGACAAACTTAACCTATTTCTAGCTGGAACAGATTCAAATTCATCTTCATTCTCATTCAATAAAGCATTAAAAGGATTATTTAAATTCATTGATACAACTGCATTATCTATATCTTTTTTTGTAACATTAGCAGGTTCAAGCTGTTTAAAAGCAATTAGGTTGTTCTCTATAAATACAACATCCTGAGAATTTAAAGTATCTAATGTCATCTCATTATCAACAACAGAATCATGCTCACATGCAACATTATCAGATTCAGAAGTTTTAGATACAATTAAATTCTTATTACTTAGTTTACTCACTTGCACATTACAACTATCAAAAACAAGATTAATGTCAACATCAGAGGATTTTTTACATGAAATGTTATCAATCATATCAGCACAACTTGCAGCAAAAGCATCATTCAAATCATTATTATGCAGAACAGTATCATGCTCACAATTTTCAGCAATCATCATGGATTTATCTATTGCAGATATACTATCATTTTTATCAGTTGATATATTATGCAGTGCAACCATGTTCATAACAGATACAGCATTCAAAGAATCAGACACTATATCAGCATCTATATTTACACATTCAGTTTGTCTATCATCATTCTCAACATGCAAATTATTCAAAGCACCAGACTTATTAGGAATAGCAGTATGAGCATCAACTAACAGTGTATGCATATCTACATGATTCTCCTTTATTTCAGATTGCATATTAATGAAAACTTCTTTATTGTTAATAGGTTTAGGCATCCAGACACTAGTACTCTTTTTATCCTTAGATTTGATCTCAATCTTTTTTAAGTTCTGATTTTTCTTAAAATCTAAATCATCAGATTTACAATCAGTATCCTTATGACCTAAATGCCTACATTTCCTACAGTATGCTGGTTTGTTTTTATAGATTATGTCCTGCCAATAACCCTCCCTATCTCCAAAACAAACCCAAATCTTTTGAGGTAAGACACTAGAAACATCTAAAATAGTCCAAACTTCACAGTTATTGAAGCTCGCCCTATTCTTACTAGGCAACCACATATTTAAAGGAACACCAACAGACCTAGCTAAGTTTTCTATTGTATCTATATTATACATATACTCAGGTAACTTCGGAAAAGACACCCAAACAGGAGTCAGGGGAGATTCCCGTTTGGGATTGTAATCTGGACTCCATTTTAATATCCTAAAAGTATACTAACCCATAGATCTGACATTGTACTTCCAAAAAGTTTTAACATCCAGCATATTTTCAAATTCAACAAAGACGTGCCTATAATCCATTTTATATACACTGTAATTTCCTAACAGTTTTAAAGAAGCTAAATAACCTCTAAACTCTAACACAGAAGGACTTCCATAAGAAAATTTAGCAATCAGTGTATACTTAGATAAAGAATTAAGGATATACTTATCTTTTTCACAAAACCTGACGAAGGTATATCCATCTTCAGAGCCAACTTCGACCTTGTCGTGCTTGAAACCCTTCGAAGAAACAAGACGCTCCTCCTTTCCCATTCTGACTGCTTCAGCGTACGATCTCGACGGTTGAATCAATTGCTTAGAATTCACTGAATCGTCTTTTTGTGGCTCTTTGTTCAGAGACTCGTTTCTTTCGAAAATCGGATTTTCAAAGAAACAAGCCTCTGTGATGAGGTTATTTGGTCGATTATGTTGTGGTTTAGGCAAATTTTGTTCTTCAAGATGAAGAACAGAGGTTGAATTTGGCATTTTTTGTGGTTTGGGGCTAGATCTGAGATAGAATGGAGATGAAAGTGGCAGAGTTACCACCTAAGGTTACGATATCAAATGAGAGGCTGAGGTGAGATGCTGAATGAGTGGTGGTAGTCTTCTCAGATAGAAGGCTAGGCCCATGGCCTTGAAATCAAGATCCGATTTAGGTTTCTTGGAGGCCTAAATCTTTGCCCACCATCAAATCAGCTTCTTTTAATATAAAAGAGATAAAATAAATTTAAAGACACTATTACCCTTCATTTTTTCTATGTTAGGTTTTTTTTGTATTTTTCTATGTTAAGTTATAACTAAGATTAAAAAGAAAATACTTAATAATTTATAAATTATTATACTAATTAAGTATATTTTTAATTAAAATAATATTAAACGATTGCAATAAAGTAAAATTAAACGATTGCAATTAGCAGATTATATTTTTAAACTTTTTGGCTATATAAAAAATTTGAAGTTTTCATAATTAAGTTTCAATTTAATATTAACTTTTTAAAACGTCTTGTTTATTCAAAAATAATATTAATTTTTTTTTAAAATCACTTTTAACTTTATTTATTTTACAAACAAAATCAACTTGCTTGCAAAAAATAATTTCATGTAAAAAAATATAATTAATGAACTTTTAACTTTTAAGTAAACAGATGGTTAAAAAAATTAATTTGTTTGCAAACTGAAGATTAAAATTATTTTTTATAATTTTTTAAAAAAATGAATTTTAAAATTATTTAAAATCTGCTTTTGATTAAGAATGAAAAATAATAACATTTATTTAAAATTTTAAAATAAATAACTTTTAAAATATAAAATGTATAAATATTATTTAATCGTTATAAATTATTTTACTTGTTTCGTTTTATTACTCTAATTTAAATTATTAATTATTATATTTTTATCCTTAAAACATAAAGATAGAATAAAAGGGTAATACTGTACTCAAAATATTATAATCTTTCGTATCATTAATATCTTATTAAAGAAATGTGATTCTCGACCAAAAGGGAAGTATTAATTGCTTGTCAAAGCATAACCCATTGAAAATAACCGCACACTTTATTTAACCTTTTACTAAGTATATGCCTGGCTCGTAAATGCTATTAATTAGAATATTCTCAACTAAATTTTTATATTTTTGGTAAATATATAATAAAACTTATATTCTAAATATCTTATATTATCTAGAGTACCTAGTTTATTTTGTAGATAATAAGAAAAAAAAAAGGAATAAAAAAGAAAAGAAAATTGAATATCAATAACAATAAAAAAACAGTTTAAAATAATGGGGTGAAGTAAGAAAAAAGTACAGTTTAAAATTGATGCTCGCAATGGTTTGGAGACATACATCTATAACATGAAGAACCAGATTGGTGACAAGGACAAGCTTGCAGACAAGCTGGAGTCGGATGAGAATAGAAAATCGAAGCTGCTGTAAAAGAAGCTCTGGAATGGATGGATGAAAACCAGACAGCCGAGAAAGAGGACTACGATGAGAAGCTTAAGGAAGTGGAAGCTGTATGCAACCCCATCATCACCGCTGTTTACCAAAGATCTGGTGGTCCTCCTAATCCTGGTGGTGACTCTGAGTCAACAGAGGACGATGAATCGCACGATGAACTCTAAACCATTCTGAGAGTTAAAGATATAGGCTAGGTTGGGCTGAAAACTATGCTGTGCTGTGAGGATAGTGTAATTTTCTTATTGTTGAAAAACTAAAGAGATTTGAGTATCAAAAAAAAAAAAAGTAAGAAAAAAGTAAAAAAGATGTTAACAGTTTACTCTTTAGTTGGGAAAGAATAGCAATAAAACGCTTTATTTACCTCTATTTAATTAAGAAAGAAGAGCCAAAAAACGGGTCATCGAATCAATTTAAAATTTGTATACCTTTACAGAGACCAGAGACCTCAACCAAGAGGTTCAGAATCAAAAAACAAATCCAAAAGACATGCAATGAAAATATCTTTGATAGGAAAATAACAGAAATCTTACATGCTAAGGCAAGTACAGGAATTCAAACGTAGGCGTCTGTAAAGATTTAAAATCGAATATGTCATTCAAAGATCTGCTTTCCCTGGATGCCGAGGGAACGGAATAACATCTCTAATGTTGTCAATGCCAGTTGCGAAAAGAATCATACGTTCGAACCCAAGACCGAATCCACTGTGTTTCACAGTTCCGTAGCGCCGTAAGTCCATGTACCATTCATACGGTTCTAAAGGAAGCCCAAGCTCCAAAATCCTGACAAAAAATAGGACACAAAAAGAGCTTTGTTAGCTAACCAGTTCTGAAATTTACTATAGTTGTTTGGCGCATGACTTATAAGCTAATAATATATTATAATAAAATTCGTTTGGTGTACTGATATCCAAAGATAGAAAAATCGACTTTGGCAACTTCAGGTGTAGCAGGTCGGGTTGGACTGGTAACTACTAACTGGTTTGAGGCAAGACCGAATCGAAATAGATCAAGGCCTTTTAAAAAAAGCCAATAACCAAAACATATTGAAATATATTGATTTCCTATTACATTTAGATCCATTCGGGTTGGGCAATTTGGCTGAATATTTGTCTACAATTTATCATACATTAATGAGCATTAGATCCATTCGGATTGGGCAATTTGGCTGAATATTTGTCTACAATTTATCATACATTAGTGAGCATGTGTGGGGGCGTTAGAAGTCCATAAATCAACATGAAACTAAAAGGTCTGTCTATAACCAGAAACTTAAACCAAAATGGCTTTGAAGTTTGATAGAGAGAGGTCAATAAAATATATCCTGGCGAAAAGGCCATGACACTTAAGGAAAGAAGTATTAATATGTTTAGCTTTCCCGGTTTTTCTTAATCTTACTTTAAACCAAAACACTTTAAATAGCTAGATCAACCAAACAAGTTTCTTGCTTATAAGCTAAAAAAGGCCGGGACACCAAACACCCCTTAATATTTATAGTATTATAATACCTGTCTCGAATGTTCTCATATCGTTCTTCCCTTTGACTCCCACCAATTAATTCTCCCACCTGAAACATACAAAAATATAAATGATCACAAAAATTAATATGATTTTGTTGCATTTTGCTAATTCTATGCAATCAGTGACCTACCTTCGGTACAAGGACATCCATTGCAGCAACTGTCTTGTTATCATCATTAAGTCTCATGTAAAATGCTTTGATGCCTTTTGGGTAGTTATAAACAATCACAGGATTCTTGAATTTTACTTCTGTCAAATATCTGAATGAAATGGGTATATCAAAGTCATCAAGCATGATTAGTGAATCTTTACAATGACCCAAGGCTATATAATCAAAACCATTATTTATAGGACTCAGTATGGCTTACCTCTCGTGCTCTGACGCTAAATCAATGCCCCATTCGACTTTGTTTTCAAATTTCTTACCATCTTTGACAGCTTCTTCTAGCAGTTCCACGGCTTTGGTGTAAGTTATACGAGTGAAGGGGCTCGAAGCAACCAGAGTTAGACGGTCAATGCATCCTTTATCGACACCTTTAGCCATAAATTGCATATCGTCCAAACAGTTGTCGAGTAACCACTGACACATGTATTTCACATATGCCTCTGCACAGTTCATGTCATCCTACAAAATGCAATATAGGAAGAAATGAAATGCCACGCTCTGTTAAGATCGTATAGTACAATTTGAGAGAAGTTTAGATAATGAAAAGGTGAAGGATATAATTTGCTTGTTTATACACAAGAAAAAATGAAATAATGTTTTCTTTTGACGAGTATGATAGTTCAATTATATCAGCGGGTTGATAGAATAGACAACATCTTTACAAATTTTGTATATCCTTATAAACTCGTTTCAAGTTTTCCTAGTTCCCAAAGGTCAGTATTAATTATATCTACCTTTTTCTCCTGATAAGGGTCTTTTCCTTGTATCTAGAACCAGTCTTCCTAAGATACAATAGGTGATGGAGAGCCTAAGTACCGAAAAAGAAGACTAGAGCATTCAAATCAAGATTTGATTGCCGTGTTCAGCTGGACTTAACTATGTAGTAGAAGGCTAGAAGTAAAAGTAGACCCATTCTGCTTTAAGGACAGAGTTGGGATCTGGATGCTAGAATGTTCATTTACTAATATTGAAAATTGAATCTAAATTGCGATTCAATTAAGACAAGCCGTTGAGTGCCACGCATACATATATTCCTTATGTTTCATTTTTAGATACAGAGTATAATATTATATTAAACTAAAGAACAATCCATTTTCTCTCTCAAAAATCAAAGGAGGCTAAACAAATAGATAGTGTGAGTTTCAGCTTGAAGAAAGCTTGGCTGGATTTGATACATTTTGAGCTCAAGCTCAACCTTCTAAATAGACTTCAATTTACTATCAAGCCGAGGTCGAATATGCCCACATGACTCACAATCTAATGGAAATTTAGATCAAGTTCAAACGTATTTAAGCACAGCTAGATGATATCAAAATACAAAATAAAATTAAAACTGTTTTCCATATAACTATCAGAATTATTAAGAATACTCAGGCCCAAACGGCCAAGCAGACTTGAAATATAGTCAAGCCAAACTCAAACCGAGCCTCAAATAGTCAACAATTCTTACGAATACCCGCCCGAGCCAACTTGAAATATAGTCAAGCCAAACTTAAGCCGAGCCTCAAAATAGTCAACAATTCTGATGAATAAACAGGTTAGGCTCGAATTGAGCTGACTTGAAAGAATATCCAGCCAAACATAAACAAAGCCTAACAAGTAACCAAACTCATTTTGCTCACGAACCGAGCTCGAATAGCCAGATATTGGCTTGGCCAGAATTACAAACAACCAAATGACACATTACCTGGATATCAGCAAATGCAAGCTCAGGTTCCACCATCCAAAACTCGGCTAGATGCCTTGAAGTGTGAGAATTCTCGGCACGAAATGTGGGACCGAATGTATAAACACTACTAAGAGCACACGCATATGTTTCAACTTGTAGTTGTCCAGAGACGGTCAAAAATGCTTGACGAGAAAAAAAATCCTTGGAGTAATCAATCTTTCCATCTTTCTCAGGAATACCGGGCTTAAGCTTTGATCTTTCCTCTACCTTGGCTAAATTCTCCTTTGCCTTTGTAAGTTCAGCCAGACAAGGACCGAGCTCTTGCTTACTAGCTTTAGCAGCTTTTAGTTGAGAGACAGCTTCGCCTTTCTCCTTAACAATTACTTTAGCAGCTTCTACATCGGCTTCTGATGGCGGAGGGTTCTTAATCAGTTCCTTGTCTAACTTTTCGGCTTCATTAATCAATGTCGTAACTTGGAACATTTCACCGGCACCCTCGCAATCACTGGTAGTGATAATGGGAGTGTGAATGTAAACAAACCCATGTTTTTGAAAGAAACTGTGGGTAGCAAAAGCTAGTGCATTTCGGATCCGAGCAACTGCAGAAATCTGTAAAATTTGCGTGCATTATAGTACTGCTAATATCACCTGAATTCACATTTAGCTTAGTTTAACACCGCGAAAATGAAACCCAACTAGTTTATCAAATCTTCATATGTTAATCCATATTCTCTACTTCAATCTCTACTTCAAGACAGACTAAAATTCCATTGTTCCCAGAGAATCCAATTCATATTGCATAAATCAACCCGATCAACCAATTTTAGTTCAAGAATCCATTTATACTTTCTCCAATTAACAACACAAAATGATACACAACAGTTCATCAGATTGTCAAAAAAAAATCCAAAAGATTAATCAAGCTACAGTGATAACAGACAGATAAGCCAAAAGTTAGTTCAAGAATCCATACACACACAGACACACATATGTATATATAGGCCTGCTATAATATAGCCGAATTTGGAGAGTAGATAACTTTACCGTGTTGGTTCTGGATCGAAGATGAAGCACATCTCTCAAAAATTCAAGAGTGAGCTTTGCTTTGGGGATGGGGTACTTAGCCGGATCCACAGTCCCTACATGAATCACTTTCTCGACACGAAGCTCAATCTTCTGCTTAGTTCCTGTAGGGGGAAGCTTAAGCACACCATCAAACGAAACGCACGTACCGGTCGCCACGAGCGGGCTGAGATCCGCTACCGTCGCGTCCACCATAACTTGCAAATTACCCTGGCATGACCCGTCGTTTACCTCGAGGAAGGCAAACGTGCCTTTCCCCTGCTCTCTTCCGGTTTTAACCCACCCGCCGACTCGGATGCTCTGACCTGCCAAACCAGCTCCGCCGTCGGGTCGGGTCACAATGGATCGAATGGGGACCCGATCGGAAAATCTAGCCTTCTCGACTTGATTTTCCACAATAGGGCCATCGGTTAAGGAGGTGGCGGCTAGCTGTTCCACCGGCGGCAGAGAGTGGTCTTCCATTTAATTTCGTCTGATGAGGTCAATGAGTAAGTGAAAGGACGGCGAAATGTGTGCATAAACCCTAGTAGAATTTTACAAGTTGTCACGATTAGTCAATTTTAAATTAATAATTAATTGTGAGTGAGTAAAAGTATAATAGGTTGATTAAGATTTTCGTTACCTACCATTTTTTGAACCGTATCGAATTCGAATCTAGACGTCATTTGCTCGATTCTAGATTCATTTCATGAACTTTACGAAATATATTGTTAAACTAATAAAACCGTGATTCGGATTTTATTTTATGCAGTAGTACTAGGTTGTTCAGGACACGTTGGTTTGTAAACTCAAAACTAATTTATGAAGATTATTGATTTTCAAAGATTTATTGGTATAAATAAATTATACGACCTGCGTATTAGCGAATATTTATAAAAAAAAATTATAGGAGTTTTGTTGTTGTTTTAATATTATTAACTTTGCACTAAACTTTTTCAATGCTTTCTTGTGATTTAGAGATCACCCTTAAAATTTTGCAATAAGCATGGTTAATGTCAAAGTTTATGACATTTTTCTCTAATAGACTAGATTATCTTTCCGTAGATAAGATTTTGGTTAAAGATTATGTAGGTCACGTGTGGGGGAACTAAATAAAGGCTTGAATTTAGTTTTGATGAAATCGAATGATAGAATTTAACGGAAGATGACGCTATCTTTCTCTCCAAGAAACGCTAAACCTTTTTCTTGATCTTTCAACTTCCTGTTTGTTTTGCCTTGATTATGGTAATGAATTTTTTATTGAATTCTCATCAAGGAATTGAAGAGTTTCCTTCTCTTCAACAAGCCATGAATAAGAACAGCAACCAATCGTTCGTTGATGTTGTCAAGAAGTCGTTAACGGAAAAACCTTCTACCTTCAAACCTGAAGGCATTAAGTATTGTGCTGATCATTGCTCTATTCAATTCTCAAAGGAAACGAAAGAGGCTTTGCTCTGTCAGTCTTCAGTCACGTTAATAGGGAAGTTTAGTGATGGGTTGCCTAAGAGAAAAGTTCTTGATTCTTTCTTGCAAAGCTTTAAGTTTAAGGGTTCCTTCAGGTTTAATAGTTTCGATTCTCGCCATGTCTTTATTGAGTTTCAACTATCGGAAGATGTCAGTACTTTTTGGGCCAAAAGTGTATGGAATGTTGAAGGGAAAACTATGAGGATCTTGCGTTGGAGTCCTGATTTTAATAAGCAGTTTGAGAATCCTAATACTATGGTGTGGGTTCGCTTTGAGAGAGTCCCGGAATTCATGTTTAATCAAAGCATTATGAAAGATCTGGCATCATCTATTGGGGTGCCTTACAAGATCGTCATCCCTAATGGAAATAAGGCAGTTTTGAATGCCTGTTATGCTCAGATTGAAGTGGATATCTCTAGGAAGATGATCTACAAGCTATGGATTGGTTTCGGGTCCAATGATGGATGCTGGGTCTATGTTAGTTATAAGAACCTACCAGCCTATTGTGATATCTGTTATCACATTGGTCATAAGGGTGAAGATTGTTTGAAGAAGGAAAGGGTGGTTAATCAAGAAAGAAAGGAAGAGCCTACTGGAAACATTCAAGATCATTCTGTTAGTGTTCAAGATAATGTTAGTTTTGTTAAAGCTGGGTCTCAAAATGCAAAAGATCTTATAAACAATGATACTGAAAAGGTTGCTACAAATGATATTTCAAAAAACAATGTTATTTCATCTTTCAGTAAAGAATACAGAAGAAAGTTACGATCTATTGTTGTCAAGGATCAGATACATGTTAATATTTCTGATAACTCTAAAGATAAGAGCATCTCTGCTGATAAAAACATGGAAATTATAGATGCTATCAAGGGTTTAGATCGGGATTTTGCTCAGAGTAAGTTACAGAGTGAGAGAAGTTTGGATTCTCTTACTGGTGATAATCTGGGCAGCAAGCCAACTTCTCCCAGTAAAAAGAAGAAAGCTCCTGTGTACCTTAAGTGGAGTGCTCCTAACTCTGGTAGGCTGAAGCTCAATGTCGACGGTGCCTGTAATGCTTTTGGTGAAGCGAGTAGTGGCGTGCTGATCAGAGATTCGGAGGGGGATATCGTCCTTGGATCGGGCAGGTTGCTTGGGAAGCTCAATCCTCTTTTTGCAGAAATTGGTGCGCTCCTAGATGGTCTGATCATCTGCAAACAGAGGGGATGGACTGAAATAGATATTGAATCTAACAGTGAGATTCTAATCAATCTATTAGCTAATCGAAAAGAAGATTCGTACCTTCATTCTTCGTTGAATACTTGCAGAGCTTTGATTCACTCCACAATGACGATTCGTTTCGTTTCTCGTACTCAAAATCACGGTGCTGACTGGATTGCGAAGCACTCTCTCTCTTCCAAAGCTAACATGCAGTTCACCATAGCCACTGCACCTAATCAGCTCAGGACGCTGGTTCTTCTTGAAAGCATGGGTGTAGGCTATGTTTCGTAGCTGTGTGAAGGATTGAGTTGGTTTTGCTTGGATTGTTGTGGCTTTTCTTCAATGGGTTCTGTGATTTTGTGAAGATGTCGAAGCTTTTGGGAAAGGGTTTTCAGGTGGAACCCTAATTTTAGCCCTAATTGTATTTCTGGAGGGTTTTTGGCGCTATCCAAGGTTAAGGCTTGTGAAAGTTTTAGTGCTGATTCTAGTCCTCCAATTTGTTTTAGTCTTTTAATTGTAACTAGTTATTTGGAATTTTTGTTACTGATTCACTTTAAGTAATAAAAGTTTCTATTTGCATAAAAAAAATATTATTAACTTTGCTCTTAGCCATTAGATTTGTTTTGGCGGTGTCGGATATATAAAAATATCCGTGTTAAAGTATTCAAAAGTAGATGATTTGATAGGATTGAAGTGATTGCAAGAGTAGATGTTAGCTAACGAGAAACTGTAAATTGCAATGACTTAGGGCACTGCTAAACCGAAATTCTATAAGAAAATTTCAAGACTCAGCACATCTTAATTTTTGTTATTTGAAGGTCAAATTATAAGAATTTTGATTTTTCCACTTACTTCATTTTTACTTTTCTCCTTTCTCTCTTAACTATTTTTCTCTCTAATATACAACATAAACCAAAAAACACTTAAAATCAACTCCAAAACTAATTTATACTATGGATTTGAGTGACAACAATGACGATTTTAGCTGCAACCTTAAAAAATTTCTTTCGGACGAGGAGGAGCCGCTTACTGACCATCTGGAGATTGGGCTTGAAGTAAATTTGAATTTTTTTTTTCAACAGATTCGATCCACGCACTAAATCGCGCATTGCGTTGTACACTTCCATGCAAGAAGATGCGTGGAAAATACATAATTATGCAAGAAACAGACCTTTTGTATAGCTTTTGTTTTTATGAGCTCCGAGAAATAAGAGAACTACATGTGGGGATTGAGCGTTCGAAGGAGAGTGATGGTGAATAACATGTGCGCATTACCAAATATTATCATCACCAATATGGAGATGACTTTAATGAACGCTATCGAGGATGTATTTCCGGATGCAACTCATATGCTATGCACTTGGTATATCAATAGGAACATTAGCTCTTACGCTAAGAAAGTTTTTCCCAAAACGGACATGGTCGAAGAGTTCTTAGAATTTTATGCCTCAGTTTCCCATTATAACAAAAACCTTGACGAGTTAGACCAAACCTACGCCTATTGTCTGAAGGTTCTCAGTTACGTGATGAAACAATGATAGACCCTTACGGACATAAATTCCTTGATATCTTCACGAATAAAATTAAACATTTGGGCATCCACACTAGCAACCGAGGAGTTATATTATCATCTCTATACATTACTTTATTTTATTAATTGTTAGACTTCTAAATAATTTAAGTTTATGTTATAGTGTGGATAGTGCTCACTTGAGCCTAAAACGGGCAATCGGCACAAGTCTATGCACTTTGAAATTTTTTAGGATAAAGTTCATTTGTTGCTTCATATTCAACACTCGACCATCTTTGAAACTTTTGAACGAAGTTTGTTTTGTCCTAGACTCGCATATAGGGGTGCTATCTGTAGCGAAATCAAAGGTAAACTTTCATGTACGACCATAGAAATATTAGAGAAAACTATTAAAAAAGCCTGGGAATTATGGTTCACTCCCGCAATGTGTGGTTGTGTTATTAGGACAACGCATAATTTACCATGCGCGTGTGAGTGTGCTATGATCGAGAAAGAAGGTAGGAGGATTCAAGCGAGTGAATGTAATGTTTATTGAAGTACTTTAGAGATCAAGCGAAGGGATAACGTTAGTATCGAAGATGAGCTTACAAGAAAACTATCATTAATAGACAGTACCATCAGCGATTACGGTCCACGAGCGCAAGATCACATAATAAATAGGATGATGTAAATCCTAGATCCCGCTGAAAGCCATGTTTTGGAACCTAAGGAGTCGGTTGTCACTAAAGGTTGGATAAAAGCCGGCCCAGACAAGTCAACTAAACGGATGCCATCCGAGTAGGAATACGATGGTAGTTTAGGCGAATAATACTCCGAGTACGATAGGTAGCACGACCGCCTCGACGATTAAGGAATTTTTAGTACCCAAAGCCAAAACCAGATCTAAAGCCAAACCAAAAAAGGAGAAAGTGACTCGATCTAGAAAATTGAATAAGGGAAAAGAATTTAGCGTGTACGATAGTTGTTTTCCCAACTACTTGCACAACTACATAACTAGCATTGAAGACGTTGTTCCTGACGATGACCATAACTTTAACGATTTATGATAATGTAGATTCATGGGATCAAGTAAGACGAGATTTGATGTCCGAACTGTCGAGTCAACGTGATCTATGGGAGAGGTTTTTTTATGGTGCACAACATATTGATAACCAATTACGAAGATTGGATTGTTTCAAAATGTACGAGAGCGGTTCTAGGCATTGGATGACATTACCTGAATACGGCTTGGTGATAGTCACTCGACATCAATGTATAGTATACAACGTATTTCTCCAACTATTATACACATATCTTCCTCTACATAGTGTGCCTCCCAGATCGTGTCCTACAATAGAAGTTGGCATTGGTTTCGTGCACGGTAACCATTTGTGAAAGTAAGTAAATTAATATATTTTATTAATTATTCTTTGTTATTTCGTTATTTATTTCGTTAGTTATTTAGTTTTTCTATTTTATTGAAATGTGCAGGTTGTCTCAGATTGACCGTTACCAGATATATACCCTTGTTGGTTTGCGTTCCGCACTAGCGATGACGTTACAAATTGGGCCATCCCACTGGGGGAACGTCTCAACAAATATCGCTAAATCAAACTAGTACAACCACCAATATTACAAGATGGGGATGATCAATTCTATAATTAGCTAAAGTATTTATAATATTTCATGTGTTTTTCTTAATAACTTCCGCTACCTTTGACTTTATTATTTTAATTTATATTTGTTAAGACTTTTTATTATGCCCACACAATTTCAGCTTACAAGCATGATAACAAAAAACAAGTCCAAATAGGTACAAAAACGTTTTTTAAGACTTACAGTGCACTATCTCACACTGTTTTGCACGCAAATGTACTGATCCACGCACATAAATACAATGACGTGTACATCGGCAGACAAAACCGTGCGTGGATATGTACTTCTTCTTGCAAGGGAGTGCGAGATAGTGTTCTGGAAATTTTTAAAAAATGGTTTTAGCCTTACGTAGGGATTGTGAAATGATACTCTAGTATAGGTAATGATTAAGTCACGTCGTAACACAAACTTTAGAAGAAAATAACTAAAAAAAACGAAAAACATTTTTTGACTTCAATTAGGTGCGTACGAAATAAGACACTTGAACGAAAAATATAAAAACTAAAACAACATGTAAGAAAATCACATAATCAAACAACAACTTATCGAGACATGCAAACTCAAAACAGAACAGAAGAAATCAGAATGCTCAATCGTCGAAGTCGTATCCCATGTTGTCTTTAGAATCATCCCCCTCATCCCTTTCCGCAATCCTATCCTCAAGATACGCTATCATATCCCTAGTGATGTAGTCTACCACCGTCATGTTCCAGACAGAAGTCGCTTCTTGCTGTATTTTAAATGGCAAGAACAACAAACGCTGGAGAGGTTTGACAAAAAAGTACATGCGTTTGATTTCGTCACGACTGCGCACAACAGGACCTGTTTGTTCATGCACGACCGTAACTGAAATACATCATGCATATGACCTTTTCAAAAAACGCATTGCTCGTCTCTTCCCTCATCTCTCGGCGGGCAACGTTCACCGCCTGAAGCAACTGGTAGTCTTCATCGACATTGAACTCCATCTCTAGAATTGTTTGTGTTTTCGTTTTTGTTCGTAAATGTTTGGTGGATCTCATGTTGGATTACATTTTATGTCCTTTTATACGCGGGAGTTCTTATTTTGGTGGGAGTCCCATTTGACGGTAGTTCTTGTTACACGGAATTGAATTTTGGCGGGAGTTGATATTAGGTCTCATTATAGCGAGACCCCTAATAATGGAACCTACGCTATAATGAGACCCCTAATAATTCTCAACGAGATGTGTGTACTTTTGTAAGTATTAGGTGTTACAAAATTATTGGTCAACTTGGATTGTGTTATCTTTATCTTACAAGTGTCGATTAGAGATTGGTCTACTTGGATTACGTTATCTGAAGATCAAATAGTCAATAAATAGACACTCTGGGAGGTATTAACAGATAAAAAAGTGTAACAAAATACCATAACATATAATACCATAACACATAATTTAAAGTAGTCGTATAATACACGAACGTAAATAAATCGTAAGTTGTCTACGAATATAACAAAAAATAATAAAACCTAATAATCAATCCATATACTCGCGAGCAAGACGATAGTACTCGTCCAAAGGTACACAAAGCTCCTCCAAACTAATGCCAGGGTGGCTCTGCTCAAAGGCCTGTAACTCGAGTAGGTGACCCATCAAATCATATAGTCTGGTGGCATGGATGGGAATGGAAGGGTTCAACCCTACTTGTGCATCGTCGCGGTACGAATCAGGATCGATAATGACGAACCACAGGTTTTTCGAAACCCATACGGAGTAGATCAATGTCTTACCATCCTCCTGACCCGCAACATACTCCTCACCTTGCAGACTACGATGAATAGTATAGGACTCCCAATTATCCTAAGTGAATTCGTCCCAGTTGTAAATAGTATTCACACGACAAACCCTACTAGATACTGTAAGAACAGGATCTAGTGCACCACTTAATTGTAATGAAACTATTAGTCCATAACGCTATACATAAAACAATCAATATATTCCATCGAGTATCACAAAATATTACCTTCTGGATGCGACCCAACTGTCTAGCCACTTGTAGTGGATGACTTCAATGTCGCATCTATCGAAGCTATATCAGAATGACCACGAACATCTCGTACGTACGTATATGGCATGAACGATACCTACAAAATATGATCAAAGGTTTCAACATTAGCAAAGGAGAGTAAATTAAATTATTAAGGAAATTAAAAATAAACATAATTATAACTTACATCGTGCTCGGTGAAGGTAGCTAGGTAATCTCGAACACTGTTTCGAGCCTGTTGGCTTTTTCAAAACGGTGGAGGCGCATACTTTCACATCTTAGGTTGTGCGATACTGAATCTGGGGTTTTGCACAGGAGAAAATATAGAGAAATGGTCGTAAATCCAGGTCTCTAACAAGCCTATGAATCCAGACATACTGAAAGTGGTGTGTAGGCAACCTCCGCCAAGCTAGAAGTAGAGATGAGTTAGTATCATTTGTCCCTAATTGTACCTGCCCAAACTACTGTAATCATCTATAAACTATAAGTAGTTGAGGCTTATGTTGTTGCCCGACTTGTTGGCTAGTATGGTACAACCAAACAAGTGCAACAAATAAGCCCTAATAGCTCGGCTAACATCAGCATCAGTAATCGAATTGTCATAATACTGATGCATGCAAAATTTCCTCTTCAGACATGCAAGGTGAACGTGCCTCCTGCCACCGCCTTTGTTTTCGTCCAATTTGGCCACCAAATCCTGAACAGTGCACCCAAGCAGGCGAGCGTATGCTACATTCCTCGCGTCGACACTAGGACACTCGTATGTCTCGCAGTTCACCCCAACAACTGGTAGACCCATGACGATATCGTCAAGTGTAAGACTCATCCCTCCAAAAGAGAAATGAAATGTGTTTATCTCCGGATGCCATCTCTCTAAAAATGCCTCTATCAAATGGACATTTGTAGCCCATCGAGCAAGAGCGTCAACGATGGGTCCAAAACATGTGCGCATCATCACGAATGCGTGTCTGTCATTGTTTCAGATCCCAATCACGGTATGTTTGGTACATAGCATAATATCGCATATATACCCTTGCATGCATAAAAAATACAATATAAACATATATGCAATATAAACTAAAACCGTGACATTACAGCCTACATAAACCAATAACCAATTCATTATAACCTAAACTAGTGCATCGTAACGTAAACCAATGGATTAAACCTAAACGAATAAATTCAATAACAAATATAACATAAAATATTAACCAATACCAATTCATTATAACGTAAACCAATGCATTCAAACCTAAACAAATAAATTAAACATAGACCACAATAGCCAATATTTTCAACAATGTTTTAAACTTAAACCTATAACTATAACATAAACCACATTGTAGCACACAATTATAACTTTAAATACTAAATAAATACTAAAAACTTACGTCGTTTTTAAAGACGTTGTAAGCCTTGTGGTCTTTGTATGAGTGAAACGTCAAGTATCGGTCAATCGCGTGTTGATTATATCGACGAAATAGTTATTCGTAGTGCGACGACGAGGAACAAGGGCGACAACCACCTCCCGTCTAGTACAGACTCGGGCGCTTCTAGATGTCTCTCCTACTAACATCTCGTTATTCTCATCGATGACATTTTCTTCCAACATATCGGGAGAGCGGCGATGTGGAGGCATCATACAATCACCCACACGCATTAATCAATATTTTCGCAAAACAATCTAAATTTACTAAAACAGATTGTAAATAACTAAAAAAAGATGTTAAATCATTAATGGAAGATAACAAATGCATCGTAACACCCAACAAAATCAAACAGACTTAAAGTAGGGGTTAAAAAATTGAAACAGGCTGATCCACGCATGCAATTGCATGGATTGTGTCGATCCTAGAACGCAAGTGCGTGGATTAGGCACAATCCATGCATGTGGATCAAGCCAATCTAGGCACCGTAGATTGTGCCGATCCTAGCACGCATTCGTGTATGGATAGGCACAATCCATGTTTCGTGACTTGGGTATTTCCTGGCACGATTTCATGACTTAGGTATTTGCTAGCACTATTTCGTGCCAACAAATACCGGATGTACACTTGTTCTTGCGTGCATCCTATATTTCCAACCACAAAACCGTGCGTGGAAATGCCACGAACAGACCCCCCCCCCCCCCCTAAAACCTAAAACTATGCTATATTACCTCAAATATATCAAATAACATACCAAATTGGAGTTAATGGTCTAACTAAACATATCCATGTATTCAAACATCAAAACAACAACTAAAAGTATAAGAAATTTTGACTTTTCTATCTAAAAAATACAGTCTAAATATCACTAAAATATACATGAAAATTTAAAAAAACCATGGTGTAGATAATGCATACCCTAACAAGTCTCTTCTGTTGGATTTTAAATATCTTAAGTTTTGAAATCGTGGGTTTAGAGAGAATTGGGGTTTCGGAAGAGAGAAAGTGATGGAATTTGGGCGTTTTAATATCTATATCAATGACAATTTTGTAAATAAGATGAATCTCGTTATAGCCAAAACGGGTCTCATTATAATCGGGTCTCGTTATAAAAAAAACAGGTCTTGAATTAGCCTAGCCTATGAATTTGTATCGCTTCATATGCAATTAGACTTGTATTGTTTCCGTATAACAAGTAACAAAGTTAGCCAATAGCTAATCAAAAGCTTATATTTGCAGGTTAATCAAAGTTTGGGTTTTTAGATTTTATTTTTGTTAATATGTTTTCCAAGAGGGTTTGTCTCGTTCTGCCTTAATATTATTATTTTTTCAATAAGATCGTTTTACTGACTTCAATTGGATTTGAACTCGTCTAACAAACAATATCGTCGACATAGTCAATCTCATTTAAGGCTTCAAGTTTGATATCAGAGTAGGAAAAATCGACATATTAGTGTATTGGGAAAAAAAACAGGGTAACGTTGGAGCCTGACGACTTAATCAATTCTACAGCAACATCCTCGACCATTTTAGCAACAGTTGTAGACCGAACAGTGTTATCCTCTGAATCTCGATCAGAGAGCAGTCTTAGGGCTTGGTCTGAATACATGATTAATTGGAAGTTATGAATCACATAATAACTTTATATTTTATAACAAGCAATACACTATGTAATACATTCTGATTTTCAAACATCAAACAATCAGTCAGAGTACAAAGCTCCCATAATAAGACTCTGTCTCGCACATATTTGTGGGCCGAGAAGGGTAAAGTTGTTTGGTTACTCAAAACTTCCAACTAATCATGCATTCAGATAGACAGAGGCGCATAAGACAACCTCATATGATACATAAAAATTGTAATAAAACAGGCAAATAGTTTAGAAAAGGTGAACTATGAGTAGGTGGTGAGAGCCAATAATATTTTGGCCGAAAATTTGACTACTTTGTCATGTTCAAACCCTGGACCACATGTCATATTTCAAAATCAACCATCAATTCTTAAAAAAATCATATGATATAAACAATGGTAGAGACTACTGCTTAAACTTAAAGCTTCAGGGGACGTCAGTACCCCATTATTATGGTTGAACATTTTTTAAAGTGGGTAGTGACAAAAAAGCTGGTTAAGATAATGGCCAATGAGATAATTAATTTATCAAATTTATTACATGTTGCATCTTTTTTATGTTCAAAGTATTATGATAGACAATATACAGTAGTTCTAAAATGGTCGAGTGACTTTTTTTATTGCAAAAATGGAATCCAATATCATACTCGATAACGTGTTAATCGAGGCAACAAACTAGCTTATTTGAGGATTTACGCAAAACTATATAAGGGTTTTCCAAGAGGTAGCATGACTTCTTACAATACATTTTGTGGGAATATATGACGACCATTGATACGAATACTTGAGAGTTAATATCCGACATTGTTAAAAGTATGAACGCATTAATTCCTGCAGAAACAAGTTTACTATTTTTTCGAGTTGTGAGTTACTCAGAGGGAAATAATACAGTTGAAAGAAAAATCAAGCTTGATATAATTGAAAAATAAGAGTACAAAAGAGCAGTTACGCAACTTTTTCAAACCCAAAATATAAAGCTGATACGAGTTGGATACGGTTTAAAGATCCATCATCATAGCTTCCAGAAATAGGAAATAGTGCTTAAAAAAGTCACGAATAATCCAAAATATAATGATCTTGACCCTAACTATGTAGGAACTATAGCATTTCTAAAATGGTAAAAGCTAGAAGTTACCACTTTTTCGATAATGAAGCATTGTTCATTTCTCATCCATGAAATATTGAATATTTAAAGCTTTAATTGGCTTTAAAAAATGTTTTTTGTTTGCTTTTGATTTGATACAAGTTTATGTAATTAATTGTACTAAACACTGATGTACTATTTCAGGTCCTAATAATGTATGAAGGTTTTAATTAAGCATTTTTACATAGATTTTTTTTAAATGTTTGCCATTTATTTTATGTGTTCTAATTCATAATGATGATAATGTGTGTTTCATAAATGATAGGGAAAATGAGTATGATAAGGCCCTAGTTTGTTCAAGGCATATGGTTTAGATCTTAATTCTCTCAAAATTAAAAAGGATGAGGTTGGTCAATAACCCTTTTATCATTAAGAAAGAAAATAAGGATGTATGTAGACTTTTTTTATCATAAAACAAAAAAAATTGGCATCCAACTCTCTCAGATAATGGAGGAGTCAACAACCTACTATTTTTTATAACGAAGAAGGAGTCGACAATTGGATTCTCTATTATAATAAATAAGGAGTTAACATTCGACTTTCTCTAATAATAAAAGAGGAATAGGTTATTTACTTTCTTAGATAATGAAAGAGGATTCAGAACTTGGCTCTCTTAGATAATAAAGAGATGCCAACAGTCGACTATCTTAGATATACGCTAAAATTCATAATTTCCTCTATGGGGTAAATCTCTCCATTTAAAATAATATAATTAATATTCTTCGATACAAGGTTGAATCTCTTCAAGTTAAGTATATACATGTCCCTCTATGTACATACTTACTTTCCTATAAAGGATGTCGACCTCTCTTAGAAAATATAACTGCATGTATATGATATTGGAATCTAAAAACCTTTCTTATGTGGGAATGCATAAGATCATCAAATGTGTTATATTTGTAGGCGAGGTATACTAGTTCTCCATCTTAATTCTTCGATGTAGGGATCTTAAAGATCTATCCAAATCTATTTGACGCTTCCTCGATGTTTGCCATTAGATGAAGGTTTTAGAGGCTAAAGTGATTTGGTCCAATATAATATTTCACACGATGAAAGGCGGCCTTAGGATTCAGGATCTAAAATTATGAATTAGATGGTCGTCCGTAAACGTATATGGTCAATAGTCAGTAAAAACAACAACTCAATATGGCGTGGTTTGATTAATACCAAAATATTAAAAATAGAACTTTGGGGTTATAAGTATTGGTTCGTTTTTTATCATGAACTTGGACGAAATTTTTTGACGTCTTAGCCATATTTCTAGAGAAATATACATGGTAGTTATCGTTACTTGGGAGCCTACATCCTCTTGGTACGACATGTTGCTTCTCCATACCTCTCTGATAACCCATTATGAGAAATGTATTATTCATGACTCGAGGGTTAACAAAACTCTCAAGGTATCAGATATCATTTTAGATTGATTTTGGAACTGATCAACCCAATTAAGATATGAAAGTGTTAGGAATTACCGAAACCTTTAGGAGATTAACAACCTCAGTCTCTCTCTCTCTCTTCCTCCTAACATAAACTAAAATGACGTCTACTATTGGACCGACAACACTGGAAGCACAAACTTCATAATTAAAGAGACCTACAATGATATATGTATGTTTACTCATGTATCAGGTGAGCTGGATTAGAATGACATAAGTATAAAATTCTCGTCATTCATTTATTCTTTAGCTCATGTATCAGGTGAGCTGGATTAGTATGACATGAGTTTGACATATAAGATGATTGTTCATACATGTTTGGAGGATGATTTCAAAATCCATATGCCGTTTCTAAATCGGGTTAATCATTTGCAATAGGGGTTGAAAAAATGGCTGAACGGTCTGCTGTGAGGCTAAATGAGAGGTTTGTTCTTGGTATGATGAATATGGATATTTTTTTTGAATGTAAAGTTGTATAAAATGTTGTGGAGGAAGTACATGCTGAAACCGAATTGACACGAGAAGTTAAACTTGAGGTGGCAACATTAGATTTAGCTCACGTGGATGGTCGTCCTCGGACCTTCTGGTTGGTGTCACGCGATGGTGGCGTCTCCTTTGCTGCCAACACGGACGTCTAGTACAAAAACATCCATACCTCATTGGCTCAATATAATAAATATCCCAACTAAGGTAAATATACCTCGTGTTGGATAAGGAACACTTTTGACGTTGTTTCTGATGAAGTAGATTCTTGAGTCTATACATTCTCACATAGGTGTTCTGAAAGGGTGCGACACGATATGAGGTAAATTCGACATCCCATCATGGACCTCTGAAGAATTTTGATTGATAAGTAAAATGGTATTTAGTGACTATTTGTAGATGGTTTTAGAAATATATTATCCAGGTACCAGGCTCGTTCCACAAACACCGCTACTGATGATGCTAAGTATGGAGGGACCTTGCGGAATGGGTCAGTTCGACCAAAACACCACACAAATATGATAGATGTTACAGAGATATTTTAGAGAGAGAAATTCACTATTTCCAATTAGTATTATCTTGATAGTTCACTATTCACAAAGTTAGTGAATAGTCTATTTATAGCCACATAAGTGAGCTTTTAACACATACATTCAAATTTTAAAAAGGCCACTAATGACTAATAAGTACATGTATAGTTTGCTTATTACTTTCTTATGGATAATTGTCAGTTCATTGACCGGTTCAGACCCGTATTATCATCTGACCAATAATTTATTTGTCAATAGCCCTCATAGTCCTTACAAATTGGATGATGGAGGACTATGTAAAGGAAATAAGTGTTGCCCTTCGAATCCTCTCGCTGCACTTGGTATAGTACAGTTAGGCTCGTTATGAAACCAACATATGCTTTGGTTCAACTACTAGCTTGCCGAGGTACACGAGGTTTATGAGTTCAAGAGTCTTATAAGAAACTTGGAAATTTCAAGTTCACCCGTTCGCTAATCCTAACTTCTTGTTGACATGTTTCGTATTGTGTTGGTGATGTCATATACTACATATAAAAAGCAACGTATGCATGTAAATTTTTCAGTTTTCCGTAGGTAGCAATGATTGTTAAATAACGTAAAGGTGTGTCAGATCTCGTCTATAGATACCGAGCTTTCCAATACTTTTAACCCTTTATTTTACTCATTTTGTGAGAGATTTATTGAGTTATTAGGCATAACCACCACAGTACTCGTTGTTAACTCCTTTCTTGAGAGAATTTTACTACTTGTCTTACCATTAATTAGATTTCGTTGGCTCTCAGGACCTTCCGCATATGTTCAGGACCTCTGATACCTTATAAGATGATACCCATGAATGAACCATTAAAAAGATAGGAATATTGAACAAGTCAAATTAGTCAGTTTTCTTAATGAAGTTATAAGGTCAAAACTTGACCATACTGCTATCACGATTAAACGTAAGGGCTAGATTTCGATAACTCCTTATCCTAGTTTTTACACGAACTATTATGTAGAAAATAGTGTTTCGTTTCCGGATAATCTCTGAAGTCTTGTAAACAATTTCTTATTGAAATATTTTTGGGATTCTCCAAAAATTTCAATTGGATAAAATCAGAGATATATATTTTGAACAGAGAGGATGAAAATGATATGATATCCTTTTCAACAGAACCCATATTTATAAATTCGACCAACCAAAAACAGTTTGGAAGTTAGGGCAGTTAGGGTATCTTAACTGGTTTTGTAATAAAACGGCTGAAATTTAAAATTTGAATAAAACGGTCAAATTTTCAATTTCGAAATTCTGTTGACTTGCAAAAATAACCGATTTAACCAAAAATAAAAATTTTCCAAGCGTGCACTCCACACTCTACGACTTGTTTGATAATATATCATGATTAAATTGGTCGACTAGTCGATCCAATTACACTAAAATAAATAACATATTATTCGTACGCCTCTACTCTCGAGAGTACCCTACTAGAAGTCACTATTTCGAATAAGATCCCTTAGCATGATTATATCAAGATTAGTCTATCATGCCGACGTCTAACCTTTGCAAACTTTGGAAAGGAACAAAATTACAGCATGCTTAATCTAGTTCAACGTTCTGATCCTGGATCTCTTCTTTTCAAGATTACATATGAAATTCCCCCAACGTGACTATCTGACTACTTTTGTTTGGAAACACATCTCAAACAAAGAGGACATGGTTGTGATGTTTGTTACCGTTTTGATAGGGCAATATGGCTTCCTATGCACCCGAGCTGGTTAACTTCTTTGAATTAATAGATATTTACCCAGTCGGACTATTCTGAAAGCCAAAAAGAGTTTAGTGGACATTTTTATAGTTTCTGGTCTAGCTGATATCCCTTTTGGAGTTGAAGATCTAGTTTTGGAGACTCCGATGAAATTATGTAACTTTTATCCCTTATATTACTTGAATATTCCTAACAAATGTAGAGAAACAAATTACTTATCTAATTATAACAAATTGTATAAGTGGAGCTTCATTTTTGTTAACGAGGAGTGAAAGTCTAACCATTAGAAATGCCAATTTTAGACCAAAATTAGATAAACGAATGTAAGAAGCTGCTTTTCCTATTCGGCGGTAATATTATGCACCCTTTATATTTTTCTACTTATTCTAGGTTGTTTTTTTTTTATTTCACACGCGAGCTTAGTTGTGTTTTATTTTCACGTTTAAACCTTTGCTTTTCTTACTGTGCAGAGTTCCGTAGTTTTTTTTATCTATATTTGCTTTCGAAGGTGACAAAGCATTAAAGAGCATGTCAAGTTTGTACCTGAGCGGTTGCTAAGGAAAGTTCCAGAAGATCTTTACGGTTGATAAGTTGCTAAATTCTGTTTTTGGATCATGGAAAATGTTGGAGGCTCAAATCGATTTCCACTCAACCCCAAACAGACAAAGAGCCCAGTTAAGGACGACTGTGGCCCTTCCCTAGCCAAAATGTTTATTTCGTCCCATACAAGTATCAAAATCGTTTGAAGGAAGATGTAACTATTCTAGTTTAGAAGCGCCCTAAAGTTGAAAGGTAAAAAAGAAAGAGACTTGTCAAAGACAGGAATGACGAGGATGATCTGATAGGGATTGATGATGATGTTAGCCAAGGAGATGCCACTGCAGTCTCAACTCTCACTTCTAAAGAGTATGTTATAGATGATCTGGATAATGTTAGAGAAAGACTCTATCCAAACATGTGGTGGCCTCTGATTCTAGTCAGGACAGTGAGAAAATTAAGTGAATAAATATTTTGCAAAGATTATAGGACTTGGATCGTGTTGTTGCTCGGTACAGGAAAGCTTCTTAAAGGCTTCATATTACTCCGACAGAGAGGGGTCTTGTTGAAGTTTTCTCCTAAAAAATAACACTATAGATTGAGGTAAATATTAAAGAATTTAGAATTTATCTAAGTTAGATAAGGTTTTAATACTGATTTTTACAAATGACGAGTAACATGTACAAAGCCATCTGTTGCTGAAAATAACTGTGTGGTGCTCTCCGTTTTTCCACCATACTGAAGATACCATTAAAACAGCCTAAGGATATAGATGATAGTGAAATAGAGCTCACTATAAGACTCTTGCTTACATAATAAATAGGGAAATATGTATGGACAATAATATAATGTCCCTTAAAAAAATCCTCATCTTCCTTACTTCTACCACTAATGGAAGAACCAATTTGTCCAAATAAAGGTGTATTATCACTATGTCAAGAAGAATCTTGTTTACATAATAAATAGGTATCAGATTCATGTCATTTTCTCATATTAATACGACACTCACAACATAATCAGATACAATTATATAAATATAATGAGTTTCTGTGAGCAATATATTTGATAATACCTCCGGAGAGGCCAAATAATCTTTTATCTTTTAGAAATATTCATTGCATTCTTTGGTCTATTGAAACTGATGGGAATTTTTCAAAACCTTGAATAAAGAGGAACACATATCTGAGAAATTAGAAAATGAATATGTTTAAAGCAGCCAACCTATCGGTCAACACTTGAACTTTCTGTAATGACCTAGAAGAATGCATTGATGCTAAGGTTTCCAACTACTATGGACAGACTTCTATTCCATTATGAGTCACCAAATACCACATAAATTTACCTAACCGAAGCCTGATATCATATTTTCAAGGTGTAACTTAGGGTTTACGATCCTTGAGTTCTTGAATGCCTCCTTTAAGTCTTGGATATAATCGGTGTCCTCAGAATTTTTGAGCAATATACCAATCAATGTACACCTCTAAATTTCGGCCTATTTTCCAGTGAAAGCCTTGTTAACAAGCCTTTGATAAGTTACTCGACATTCATTAGTAAAAAATGCATTTTTTATAGCAATAAAGACCTCGATTGGTGATAAAAATAGCAGGCTTTTGGTATGTCGAGTGCATCTATATATGATTATACCTAAAGTACGTATTCATAAACTATAGGAGTTTGTTTCCCAAAATAAAATATAACAGTTGATTTATCATAGGTAATAGGAATGCATTTTTTGGACCATGTTCTATTCAAATATGTGAAGTATACAAACATTCCTCATTTTCTGTTCATTCTCCGAACCAAAACCGGATCAGTAGTCCATAAATAGCTACGTGGACTCTCGGATTTACCCGACCATAGACAATATATCTACCTCAGCCACGATAGCCTCAGATTTCTCAAATAAAAAAACTTTTTTTTTTTCAGCAATAAGACAAACAATTAGATTAACGTATAACTTATGATATTTGACGTTAGAGGTACCCTTATTACGTCCCCTGACTTCCAAAAAAATACATCAAGATCATGAAATAAAATTGATAACAAATAAGTTTGAAGACTACCTGATAGAGTGGACTAATTTTAAACTCTTTCGCTCAGCAAGTTCCATCGTTTATGTACTTTTTCAGGGAATACCAAGCTAGGGGACTCTCAGGGGTCATCCGCCCCCTTCACATTCACTTTTTAGTGCAACGAATGCCGCGTAGTACTCTATTGAGGTCTTTGACCCCACCCCCATATAAATCCTATTTTATCATTCACGATGTATCAGAGGCATTAATGTACGGTGGAAGTAATAAGATGTATTCTGACTAGCCATGATCATCCAATGATCGCATTATATGTAGTTAAAATTTATACCATCATGAAAAAGAACTCATCATCTTCTTATACTCTCCTCTTCCTAGGTAAACGTTAATCTCTATTTTACACAGGATCTTAGGGTCTTCTCTGGTAAATCCTACTACTGTCCTATCAAAATTTTGATAGGTTATTTTGAAGATTATATTAGTGAAGTTACCGGTATCCGTAAGAATCATTCTTACCTCTAGTTGTATGATACATACGGTAATTAGCCCAATGTCATTATATGCTCTAACCATTATACAGAGGTCATTGTTCGGTATGATTAGGCGTGGAAGATGAGTTTAGTATAAATAGGCTAAGATCTGAAGTTGAAGCTGATTCTTGATCATAGAAGCATACATTTTTCTAACATTATTTGTTATACCAGATTTCTTGTCACCTTGTGCAATGGTTATGAATCTATCTCGATTAAAACCCAAAATACTCTTCTTCTTGAGGCTTGATTAATATCTCAAGGAAGTGTTCAATTATCAAGTCTGCTAATCTTTTGATTGTATTATTGGTGCTTCCATCCTTTTTTACTCAGGATTTCATTCAATCTTTACCTCCTTTCGGAATCCTGAAGCTCCGTTATTTATAAATTCAATTAATTTCTCATATCTGATCAGGGTTTGGATTCCTCCCCTCAGCACTTTGTAATATTTAATGTAATATATGATGTTGTTGTGTTACTTATAAATTATTTTCACATTTATTCTCTCTATAAGTGAGCATCACTAATGGTTTTTGAAAATGAACAATATCATTATCCTTCTGATAAATTATGGATATACTTTCAGTCAATCATGTATAATTATTTTCAATGTTTGGTACTTTTTGGATTTTTACTTGAGCACCTCTTATGCTCTACATATCTTTTCGGTTACTCTGGCTTTCTCTTTACGGTCTAACAAACCGAGGACTTGAAGGTGCCGGTGTAGCTAGATTTACTTAGGTTACCGGTTGTGGATTTTAGTTTGGCAAGTTGGAAGTTGAAGATGGTTGATAGGCTACCATTGTCATTATTGATGCAAGAACCTACCGCATAGGCCTAACCCTTAAACGCACAGTCATGGGATAGTATTGCCTCAAAGGAAAATAATTTTTTTAATCGCATTCTCTGCCAATCGAAGTGACAGAATCCCGTGCCTAAGATAAGCAGATATCACTGATATAACCCCCATATTTATTTATAAACGTACTTCTTACCAACTGATCAATAAACATAGATGACATGGATTCATAGCTCTGAATGAAGTCGGGCTGCAACTGGTTAAACAAAGTCAACATGCTTTCTTTCAACGTCATAGAGAAATACATGCACAACAATCATGCATCCCCATTTAAACTAAATATTATATTTGTAAACTACTCGATATATTGGTTAGGATCTCTAAACCCGTCACATTATTCCATTTTATAGTTATCAAATCTTAGAGGCCGTTCTCCATCTAAGATTCCGGGGTTAAATACAACTAGTCATACTTGGTCTGACCAAATAAGAATAATTATCATTGCGTACTATATGTTGAGTTGATTCTTATAACCTTATAAATAGGGCTGATTAGAATTTAGGTGATATGAGTTCGGATGATAAAACAATTATCCATAGGTGTTCAAACGATTTTGTCCAAACTGAGGTACAGTTCTCAAGCAGGGAAGCCCCATAGGTAAGGGTTGAAAATGTGGCTAAACGGGTTGCTACAGGGGTAAATGAGAGGTGCGTTGTTGGCATAGTGGTAGGGATATTCCTAACGAATTTAAAGTTTTGCAAACTGTTGTGGAGGAGGTACATGTTGAAAATAAGTAGGCACGAGAGGTCGAATTTGAGGTATCAACACTAGACTTTTGCCACACAGATATTCATTATTGGACCTCTTGGTCGGTGTTGTATGACGGTGGAGCCCTCTTATTGCCGACCCTAACATTTAAAACGAAAATATCCATGCTTCATTAGCTTAATATAATAAGTATCCAAACTTGTGCGAATAGATCTACCGCTGGATGATGAAGACGTTTGATGTTGTTCTTAATGGTGTAGGTTCTTGACTCTATACCCTCTCCCATGAGTTTCTTGAAAATGTACAGCACGATAGCCTTCAGGCGAATCTGATACTTCATCATGAACCTTAAAAGACTATTGGTCGATGTGTTATTCTAACTTCAAACCTCAACCTCGATGGTCATACCCCATGTTTTCCACTTGACCACGTAAGGTAACAACCTCTATAACATGAAACCAATGTTCCTCAGCCGTCCAAGCTTTAAAGTGCTACCTATCTGATAAGTTATCAGAGCCATGCATACATTTTACTATCGTTACAACTTCGGCTCTAACTGGAGCCTCAGTCTATAGAACATGCTCTATTGTTAAAAAGAAGTAAGGTTTTATCTAGTGACTCTCTAGAGTTGATTTTGGAAAAATACTATCCGAATACTAGTCTCTTCCAAAAACACCACAATACTGATACTAAAAAACTTTATATAGTAATAAAATTACAGTTATAATTTAAAAATATTTAAAAAACACCTAAAAAAGTATACAACCATAGATGTTTTTAACATAGAGTTAACAAAACCATGGAACCAAAAGTATAGTTTTCTTCACATTCAGCATCGGCTTTATCCCCGAGAACCCAAACCCTATTCTAAATGCATCTCTAAGAACATCCCCTAGATACGCACTATTTCACACTAGATAGCAAAGATACCTATTATTTTTTAAGAAAATGTTTCTTAATGTTTCTTAACTCTTAATGTAAAAGATTGTCTAAATTTAAAATTTTTACTTTACTAATTTATATTTACCTAGTTGGTTACACAATCTGGATAATTTATTTTTATTTTTTTATTATTTACAAAAAATAAAAAACTAATTTAATTATCACTAGCCCGTTGTATCATTTACTAGTCCATAGTTATTATAAAATGTAATAATTTAATTTATATTTACCTAAATTATAGTTTAGCTATTGAGGATGGTGTAAGGTAGATGTAATTCTAGATAAATTTGGATTAGATAAGCTTGTTGATTATTTTTTTATTCCAATTTAAAACAGGCCTTTTAAGATAACACAAAAGGAAAATGAAAAATAATGATATATTTTTATTGAGAGTTTACTGGGTTGCTCTGACCCTTTCCTTTCCTACCCTTCCGATATCTGCTGCTGGACCGTGTTTTATTAAGTGGGGAGAAGTATTTTATTTTTGCGAAATCAAAGATTGCTGTTCACCAGGCAGAGAATGCAAAGTTTCTCTTCCGGAGAATCAGAATAGAAAGTGTGTTTTTTATGGTGTTCTTTGTTTTTGGCTGTTCCTCAGATTTGGCAGTACACTACCAAGCAGTGGCAGCAGCTGTGTAGAAGCCAGTAGAGCATGTGTTTCACATAGCAAAGGGTGGTTGTGAATAAAATTACAATAGTGTAAAAAAACTTTCCCGTCAAAATATATTTTTTATACTATTTATTGCTACACTATTTTACTTTGAAGGTTGTTTAATGTTTTTGAAACCGCCGGTAAAAACGTGAGAACGGTTAGTAAACTGGCGGGAGAACCGCAAACGCCAGAACCGCTTAAGGAGTAAGCCGTCAGAACTGCAAACCACCAGAACTACAAATCATTAGAACCGCAAACCGCGGTTTATTTGTAAATATTATAGGGAAATTGTACTTAAAGTAACCACTCAACTATTCAATTGACACTTACTACTCAAGGTTTGATCAATTGTTACTTAATACCCAACTCAACTACTTTATTGTCACTCACAACCTAATATTTTTTTAATACCCTAACTACCCTTAACCCACTATATAAACATAATTTTCCGTTTTCTTTCTATTTTTTCTAGGTTTTTGAAGATTTGAATTTGTTAGCTGCTCTAACCACCTAACCCTACGAACCACCACGAAGACCGGTTGAAATCACATTTTCCGGTGATCAGAGTTTTTAAGGTCTGTTTATTTATTTAGTTTGGTGGTGTAAAACGTATCTAACCACTGTCTTCTACGTACATGAACTGATCGTGTTTCTACGTACATGAATTTGTTGTTTTGCACGTAATCGTGTTTCTGGTCCCAGGTAATCGTAATTACCTACTGATTTCGAAGTTATTTTGTTGGTTTTATCAGTTGGAATAGGTTATATTTTACTGTTTTAGACGCCATAGCCTGATTTCGAGCTTCTCTCTGTTTTTTTGTTACAGTGATCTGTTATTGTTTTGTTAATATTTGTCGTTATATACTCATGTCCTTGTTTTATGATGTTATATACTAATTTCGTAGTGCTTTAGATTTTTATTTCGGACGTTAAACATGTGTAGATTACGAGTTTTAGTTGTCCAGGCCTTCAACGCAAGATGCGAATTGTTTGATGTATTCGATGATGAATATGCTGATTGTATTATCAATTCGTATGGTGACATGCGAATCATATGAAAGAATTTCAAAATTTGTTTAGAGATATGCTGCCAATTGTATGAAGAACATACGCTTCGCATGTTATGATGCGAACTACGTGAAACTCTAGAGTATTGTATGTTCAAACAAATACCAGGACTTTTCTACGTTTTCGCATGTTATGATGCGAACTGTGTAGAACTCTAAAGTATTGCATTTTCAAACAAATATCAGTACTTTTTTAGTTGCTTTTACGTTTCGCATGCTAGGATGCGAACTATCTAGAACTTTTTAGAGTATTGTATTTCGAAACAAATATCAGGACTTTTTTACAAACAAATATCAGGATAGGATGCGAATTAAGCACAGTCCGCAACTTGTAGGTATACACAAATCGCAAGATAGGATGCGAATTGCTTGATGCAGTAATAAATAATTTGCATATAGTTTTTGGGACTAATAACTTATAGCTTGTTCTGTCCAGGGTAAGAGATGTCCAAGTCACGAGTTGGTATTTTTAAATATGGTCACCAAACTACAATTGTGCGTTTCACGGAGTTTGAAAGCTTTCAAAGTATCCAAGCTTATGTGGAGAACACATGGGAGGAGCTTGCCACAGGTGACTACCTAGTTACCAACTCCTGCGGGGATCACAATAATTGTTTCTTTAATAACCAGAATGATTTTGTGGGGTTTGTTTTATATCTTGATTTGGAGCGTTTAAAACGGGTTAGTTTTCTCATAGAACAACACGTCTTCGATAAGGGTTCTGGTGAAAAAAGTTCTGTTGATAAGAGCTGTGGTGGTAAGGATTGTGGTGTAAAGCGTAAAGAGCGTATCTTGAGTTTGGGAGAACCATCTCCCAATCAACTAGTTAGCGGGGAGAGTAGTAACGGTTTAGTTAATTCTGATCAGAGAAAAAAAAACTTGCTACTGCTAGTTGGGCTGATGCTATTAATGGAGTGGGTCAAACTTTTGAAGAAGGTGCTGCTAGTCTGAGGTTATCTTTGTGCAAGTTTGCGTTAGAGCATGGATTTTCTTTCAAATACCTGCACACACAGCAAATAAGATCACTGCTTATTGTGAAAATAAGTTCACAAGTGGATGCAAATGGAGGCTTTATGACGATCAAGAAGTATGTTCCGCACCATACTTGCAGTCCTGTTTTCTCCAAGAAGCATAAGCATAAGTGGCGCAGGTATTTGACATCAGATTTGATTGCAGAGGAAATTCAGGATTATCTACGGACCTGCCATTCGTTGACAGCCAAAACAATACAATCGACTGTCAAACAAGATTACGGTCTTGACATCTCTTACCGTTTGTCATGGAATGCTTTAGAGAAGGCTAAGAGGGGAGTTTTTGGAGATACTTCAAGTTCTTTTAGTTTACTAAGCGGATACTTCAAACGCTTGAAGAGCCGGGATATTACTTCAGACTGCCAGTTGGAGTTATCAGCTGGAAACCGATTCAAGCGCTGTTTTGTAGCATTCGGTTCGTCCCTTCGGGGTTTTCATTCATGCTGTCCAATGTTGTTTGTCGATTGAACCCACTTATATGGAAAGTATAAGGGTACCTTGCTTACTGCCGTAGCAAAGGACGACAACAACGGTTAGTTACATTTAACTAGTTAATCTGAATGATGTTTTTGTGTGAAATTGTTGTGCAACAATTCGCATCCGAAGTTGCGAATTAAGCAGTGTTCGAATCTTCAAATTTCGCATTTGAGGATGCAAATTATGCGATGACAGTTCGCATCCTATATATGCAAACCTTTTGTTGGTGTAATCTTGACATTTCACATTTGAGGCTGCGAATTAGGTAGTATTTGAAATTGTGCTTACATCGCAGCTTATGCTTGTACACAGTTCGCAACAAATATTGTGAGCGCAACTACCAGGACAACATGCGAAATGTGTACAATTTTTAAACATTTGGGTACTGTTGTAGTGTTCATTTGATCTGCCTTTTTCCAGGACTATTCCCTGTTGCTGTTGGTGTAGTTAACATTGAAGATTGGGACAATTGGATGTGGTTTTGGGGGTGTTTGGAACCACATTTGTTGGATCGCCAGATCACATTTATTTCAGACCGTCATTCTGGTATCGTTAATGCTGTTTCTGTCTTGTATCCAAACTACTATCATGCGTACTGTTATTTCCATCTCATGCATAATTTGAAAGCCAAACTGGAACATACTAACAGAGACTAAAAAAAAAGGATGTTGAGTTTCTTCCATCGTCTTGCTTATGCTCCCAGTCGAGAGATTTTTAAAGATATACTAACAGTTTTTCTATGTGAAAGTGGTGACAGAATGAGTGATTTTCTTTCAAATTTACCCCCTGAAAAGTATGTGCAGGCTTACATAAAAGGGAAGCGATACGGCTCTATGGCTTCTACTGCAGCTGAATCGTTTAACAATCAGATAAAAAAATATTGCAGCCTACCAATTTTTGAGTTTATTGACTGGATTATAGTCTTTCTTATGACTCAAGTTTCACGAAGATACGAAGAGAGTCTCAGTTGGAGTACTAATTTGGTCCCCGAGTACGAGAAGAAGCTAAAGCAGAATGTTGACATGTGCCGAACTTGGGTAGTATGTAAGTCATCTACCGCCATGTTCAAAGTCTTTTCGAATCGTGTGGCTATTGTTAATCTGTTGGATTTCAAATATTCTTGCGGATCATGGCAACAAGATTGTTTTCCATGTCCTCACGCTTTAGCGGCAATACAATATACTGACCAAGATCCATTGACCGTAATAGAGCCCTTCTTTACGG
Organism: Limnanthes douglasii subsp. nivea; assembly: GCA_036936605.1. NCBI lineage: Eukaryota > Viridiplantae > Streptophyta > Magnoliopsida > Brassicales > Limnanthaceae > Limnanthes > Limnanthes douglasii. Next base: position 28,451,377 of record JAUPFV010000004.1, read on the forward strand.
TTAAGAATTACAGGGAAAGTTACTCTTTCAGCATACCAGCTATAACGGATTTCGGGGAAGGGTCCAGCACTAACAATCCTTCGTTTGTTGAAGTTCTGCCTCCGAACGTTAAGAGACGCTCCAGAAGGCCTAAAAAAAGCGAATCCATTCTAGAGGAGAAATCTCAACCAAGCAGTTGAGGTGTGGCCGTTGTTCGAAATTAGGCCATAACCGGAGGACTTGTGATGTTCCAGTTTAAGGACAATCTGTGTTGTGGACAATTCTGGTTGGCCATATTTATTTGTAGTACTGTTATTGTTCTGTATAACAAACTAAACATTTATACATTCATGTGTTTGTAATGCTTTTATTAGAGTAAAGAAATGTTAAGTGCTTTGAGTTGCATGCAATTCGCATCCAGTATTGCGAATTGTGTACAATATGTTGATATCATGTTGCAAACATCTATCAGGTTTCCATGCGATTTATTTGAAATTTCACCCGGATGCGAATCGTTAGTAAAAATCATATCAAACATTTATCAGCATTTTTTATGCTGCGAATTGCGTTGAGCTATAACGTAATGCCTTTTCAAATAAATATCAGGATTCCTGGCTGCGAATTATGACCAGAACATATGACAACAATTATTCGCATACGATTCGCATGATATAATGCGAATTATGACCAGAACATATATCAAGACTCCTGGCTGCTTGTGTACAGAGATATGATGCGAACGGAGAACAACCAGAAGTGCTGATATTTGTTCACATGCTAAGCTGCGAAGCGTGTTTTCATAAAAATACCAGGACATTCAGTGGGCTACAAATCGCATGTTAGGCTGCGAATTGCATGAAAATCAGTAATGTTGAAAACAAGTAATATATCAGGTTAAGATGCGAATCATTTGCAAATTGTAATTGGATGCGAATCGTTTATAAGATTGAAAGTCTGTAAACAAATTGGATTAGAAAAAAGAGTATTACAATATTTCATGCACTAACAAATGTTTACACATATCACTACAAGCTATTGCTGTTAGTTAGTTGCATTCCAAAAAAACAAAAAACAAAAGCCAACTCTATCAGCCATCAGTAGAGGATTCTTCACCATCTTTCTCCTTTGTGTGCTGATCATCAGCCTTTTGCTCTTCCGCTTCCTCTTCATCTTCATTATCTACGTCCATCATGCATAAAATTTTTGTCCTTGATGGACCGACTTCGTCTTCCCTCTTCCTTTTTTTATTTGGAACCTCTGCCGTCTGAGGTTTCACCTCTTCTGGCTGAGGTGCAGCAACAAGCATTGGAACCTCTTCTGGCAGAGATTCAGCAGCAACCATTGGAACAACTTCCACTGGTTGAGAGTCAGCAGAGTAGTAGTCATCATATATGTCTAAGTCAAAGACATATACTGGACTGTTTGGTGGTGCTGCTGGCATGATCAACTCATCGCTCCAGTTAACGGTTAAGGATGACCAAGAGTCACCCAGAGAACCAAGTGAACCAGAGCTTGAGTATGAGGTGGTGGTTGTGATGGTGAAAAAAGACATGACTGTTTGAATTTGAAGCGAAGAGGGAAATGAGTTTGTTAAAAAATAACCTCCGGTTTAAAATGTGTAGGTTGTTTTAAAATAGCCTCTGGTGTACTAGTGTTATTTATAGGGAAATGAGGTAATCATTACATAGCCTCCATGTCCAATCAGCAATTAATGGGTTTTGTACGTGATTATATTGGTTTTTGTGTGCTCAATGGAGAAAACGTTTACCAAGGCATAAGCCATAGCCTATTCGTATTCTTGAACTTTATATTTTGAATTTTTTATTCTGTACCAGGCTGCGAACTGTTGTTTAATGTGGTATACCAGGGTTTGCTGCGAACTGTTTACTGATAAGTAAGCATCTATCAGGTTAGGATGCGAATTGTTTGATGAGTATCCTGTTTTAAGACATACCAGGGATTTGCTGCGAATTGTTTGGTTGGAATTATTCGAATATTAACCAACCCTTATATATCAGGTTATGATGCAAACTATTTGATAAGGAATATGCACATTTCTGAAAAAGTAATTTGTTAATGTATGCACAACAAACTAAAAATTACAATCGATGTATTTACAAGAAAAAACATAGTGTTTTAAATCGAATCACCCATATGTCATGGTGTCTTTGTTATTTAAAAAGAAATCAAACATTTATGCTCTGAAGGCAGTGACCATATCTTTATCGTATTCTTTCTGCACAAATCCATGCTGGATAATATATCTGGCGTATTTGCAGACAAAAATACCACAGTCCAGGGTGCATGGTTTTTGTTGTGTGACAACCAATCCAACATGGGCATGTCAAGCAATTCGCAGCATATGGTGCGAATTGTTTGATATCCAATCCATTTTTTCTGCAAGCATTTCGCAGCCTGTTTTATTGAAATTCATCGTTCAAAACGATTCGCATCCTATGCTGCGAAATGTGTTATGGATAGGCTGCGAAATGCAACTGATTTACTCACATTTCGCAGCATATCTCGATCACAGTTCGCAGCATGCGTTGATCATGCATACTTAAAATATGTTTAAACGTAAGTGTATAGTTGGGAATATTTACCAGTTGTGTTGGTGTCCTTGTGGTGTAGTCTATGGCTTTCAGTTTAGGCAGAAGTGGATTGTAGTTTGTTATTGACCTGCCGTCGACGTCAATGACGAGCAACGTCCAGTGGTTTATCTGGTCCTTTGTCTCGGTGCATATTGGGATCATAATGATGTTGGGGTTTTTGGGCGCCTTTCTAAAAGCTGCGTCCACCAAGTTTGTTACTTCCCAGCCTGCTTACAATTGATGTTGCATCCAAGCGAGAGTACATTACAATGAGAACATTTTCCGAAACTTTGAAATTTACCTTAGCTAAACTTACCGTAGTCATGCCCGAAATCAGTACGGTGTCATGTTGCTCTCCTTCAGCTTTAGTGCATGGAACTTTGAAGTCTGCTTCTTCAAGCATCTTTCGAATCCAAGCGTCGATAACCTAAGAAAATAGTTGTTTATTTATGTTAAATATACAAGACATATTTGAAACATTAAAAAAGCGAATTGATTGACAATTGGATACCTTTACGTCCAACTCCAGTTCTAAAGGTAGTGTCATCGCATCACTCGCTTGGACTCTGATTCCGTATGTAAATTTGGACTCTGGTAACTGCCATACCACTGGATCAGGGGTGTCGCTCTCGTAGGCTTTAACTAACTGTATTTTGTGGTATTCTGCCACATCGATACAGTCAGTTACTTTTGTTTTCTTTTGCCATTCGCTGTAGTCTACTTTTGGCGGTTCCCGTACTGTTATAAATATCTCTTCCTCTTCCTCTGCCACTAGAGGCTGTGTTGCTGTCAGTAGATTAACATTAGGCTCCTCTGTCTCTTTACTTGGCTCGACCTTAAGAAATAATAAAAATTAAAGTAGAAGGGTGTCAGTCATTATAATGTTAACGACCCTAAATAGTTCGCATGCTAACATGCGAACTGTTGGTTCTAGTTGAACACACTTCAGAGTATCTATCAGGGTAGCATGCGAACTGTTCGAGGTTCCACTGAACAGTTTGCATGATACCCTGATATTCGTTTGTAACATTGAAAATAGATCCACATAATTCTCATGTTATGATGCGAAATCATTATAAGTAGCTCTTACCGTACGGTCAGCGACAACCAATGTCGTTGACTTGTTCGGCATAAGATCTGGATCGTGTCGGTAGAGATCATTAAAGTCATCCTCCGACATGTTCTCCAAAGACCGTTGTATTATAGAATCGTAATATACATTATCAATTTCATTTAAAAATGTCTGTGAAACTTGAGTGTAAATACCATCAACAAAAGCATCGGGTAAACCTACTGTGTTATCGTTGGACTCTGGAGCTTGCAGTTGATTTGTTACCGGTGCTACAGTTTCACGTTGGCTTAGAAATTCTGACTGTGCGCACATCACCGTTGGTCTTTGATGTGCATCTGCATATGTGCTGTTATCTTCTAAAGATGGTCCTTCCTGGCTGAGTAGTTCCGTCTTCTCACAGGGATGGACATGTTCTGACTCATGCGGTGATATCACTTGCGTTAGCCTTTCTCTCTTTGCCAACGCATTCTGTTGCTGTTGTTGTTGTTCTTGTTGTCTTTGTTGTTCTTCTTGCTGTTGTTGTTGAAGTTGTTTCTGCTGCTGTTGGTGTTGTTGGTGTTGTTGTTGTTGTTGAACTTGTTGTTGTTGCTGTTGGTCGTGTTGAACTTGTTGTTGCTGGTATTGTTGGTGTTGTTGTTGTTGTTGTTCGTGTTGCTGTTGTTCGTCTTGAACTTGTTGCTGCTGTTGTTGGTGGTGTTGTTGTTGTTGGTGGTGTTGAAATTGGTGCTGCTGGTGCTGTTGCTGTTGTTGTTGTTGTTGTTGTTGTTGTTGTCTTTCGGTCTCCTGTTTCATAAAAATTCCAATAAAAAGGTGGAAGGGTTAAGCATACTATAATCATTGTTGCGAAGGATTCGCATGCTGACCTGATATTTGTTTTGTCCTCTTCATACAAATCGCAGCTCAGCATGCGAATTGTAAAATAACCAATCTACTAGTTGAATACACAATTCGCAACATAAGATGCGAATTGTTTGGACAGGACTACACAACAGTCCTGATATTTGTTTGATATCATTATATCATGTGATGGCATTGTTTGGAATATGTATTCAACTGGGAAACCCCGCTGACTGTTTTAAATAGATACACTGAGTTTGTTTGAATATTTATACAACAATAAATATTATTTCAATAAATTTCATCACAACAAATAAATAAGATATTTGAATCTTATTGAACTTTTGATCCACTTACATCTTGTTGGCTGCCTGGTTTTGCCACTTCTTTCGCACGATCTTCTATCTCCTTTGGGTCATTCAGAGGAGACTCGTGTCTTTCTTTCTCTGTCTGTGTCTCCATGGTGTCCATCTCCGTGGGCATCGACAACTCTTCATGCATCCTTGCAGATTGTACCGGTATGGGTGAATGGTTGACATCATCATCCCTCTCTTCTGGCAGTACTGCATCAGCATGGTGCTGATCAGCATCAGACATGGATGCTTGCAATACAGTGGATGCTGCTCTATCTGGAAATGCTGGTACCTTCTCAACTATTGGGCTTTCAATCTGGAAAATTGGCTAAGATGGAAGAAAGAATTCACATTACATGCAACTAAACTTCTACTCTGCGTTCGACGATAAACCCAGAAACTGAGTAACTATGGTCACTTAATACTTCATTCCAGTATAAAAAGCAATGCTTTTCGTGAAATAACTGAAAATAGTGGTTCGAATTCATCAAAAATGCAAAAAAAAGTACACTTTCCACGATAATGCATACCTGTTTACTTCTAAACGCTGTCCTATTGACCGGTCAGAGAAGACTTGACGACAACTTCCTCGAACAGAAGGTGGTTACTCGTTGGACTGAGTAAAAGACGGTGACCGGTGCGATTCCGTTGAAGGTGCGAATGGTGACTGATTTCGAACGTTGAGAAGCTGTAAGGGTACTGGGTTTGAGAGAGAGAGTATCACGAAGTCGAACGGTTTCTAGTGAGTAACTAAAATTAGACGTCTTTTGGGTTTGTTTAGGGTGATGGGAAGGTGGAAAAAGTGGGGTTGAAGTGAAAAATGGGTATATATAGTCGAGGAGTATTTTTGTCTAATTTTTTAGTCGAGGTATTAAGTAACACTGTCCAAAATTTGGGTACTACCGGGTAATAAGATAGTTGAGTGGGTATTTTCCGGTACTTTTTTCAATATTATAAGTGTTTTGATTATTTTATAAACAAAATCATATCTTAAGTTATATTTTAAAAATATTTAGATATTGTATATGATTATAAAATTATTATTACATTTTAGTTAGTATTAATTTGTTTTGGTTATTAATATTTTAAGTGTTGTAATTATTTTATAAACTAAAATTTTAAATATTACTTATGTTATTATTACATTTTGAATATTACTATTATATTTTGGGATCTAATATTAGTAGTGTTGATATTATGTTATAAACCAAAACTATATCTTATCATGTTAAAATATTACAAATTTTATGGTTATAATTTTAATATTACATTTTGATTACTATTGTGATTTGGTTATAAATATTACACGTGTTTGTTATTATTTTTTAAACCAAAATCAGATTTTATCACGATAAAATATTACAAGTTATATTGTTATAATTTTAATATTACATTTTGAATATTATTATTGTGATTTGGTTATAAATATTACAGGGTGTTTGTTATTATTTTTTAAACCAAAATCAGATTTTATCATGCTAAAAGATTACAAGTTAGACAAGAGGTCTCTCCTCTCTCGAATATGCCTAACAGCTAGTTTTTCTGGTTTTTGCGGTGGTTTTAGGCGGCCTAAAACCAATCTCGGTTATCATGATTTATTTCTTCTCTCTCTCTTTTACTCTCTGGTCGGAGCAACCCATTCCGTCTGAAATTCTGGCCCATCCATCTTTTCGGCCTCTCCATTTCATAGGTTTTGGTTTCGATTTTTTATTTCTGCCTTCTCTATCTTGCTTCTTCCGATCGTCGGTATTCACGATATCGACCGAATCTTTATTTTCCTCTTCTATATCTTGCTTGCTCTGTTCGTCGGTTTTTACGACGTCGACCGGTTTTTCTCGTTCTGGACGGGTACAAGTCGAGACTCGCATGCCAAGGAGCTCGATGCAGAGTCTAGTATGGTTCTGGTCTAGCCCAAACTCTATTCAAAGTTTGGTTGGATTCCGATCAGATCCGATGCTAAATCTGGTATGGTTCTGTGTAAAGTCTAATCGGTGGAAAGTCTGGATCTATTTGCTTCGTGTGATGCGTATCGTCGACTCATGTATGGCTTGTGGCAGATCTCGGCTGAGTGACGATTTATCAGTAAATGGTTACCGGTTCTTCGTAAAAACCAGCAACTCTTCTAAGCCCTACTGTCGTACTGCTTTACTATATTTTGGTCAAAATTGCATCATGATCCTTTTTTAAACCAGTAACTCTTCTAACATTTCTTTATGGATTTTTAATCGTACTACTTTATTATATTTTGGTCAAAATTGCATCCTAGTCCTATTAGAAACCAGTAAATTTTCTGACGTTTCTCTATCGAAGTCCTACTATCCTACTACTTTATTATATTTTGGTCAAAATTGCATCCTGGTCCTTTTAAAGCATTATTGCCCATTAATCCTTCTATTATTCATGTTCTTCTTAAAAATCAATATCTTATTTATAATATTTTTACTGATTTTTAAATCCAGCGGTAAAACTAGTTTATTATTTTTTGGTCTTAATTGCATATTGGTCCTTTTAGACCATTATTGCTTAATAATCCTCAATTTATCTCTCTTATTCTTTTGGCAATCTTGCAATATTTTCTTTTCTAATTGTTTTCCTCAAACGGTTTTGGTGGAAAGCGATGTAAAAATGGATTTCCCATAGAGTATATTCACCTTTCATGGAGAGGTCTTTGATGGCCCTTCGTCATGTACTACAACAAGGTTTCAGCATCAAAAGCCAAGGCTAAAGTTAAGAAGGATTTTTCCTCCGACAAGACCAATGTCTCATACGCTGAGGATGATAGTGGAGAGGAGATCGAGTCACCTCCTGAAAGGCTTCGCCTAGAGGAAAAGGACAAAATGGGTATGTCCTCCAACAGGACCATCGACTGATACACTAAGGACTATCGCTCTATTCTATTCTTGTCGGTGGAAAGTATCGATGCTAATGCTATTAGTTCTGAGGGAGCCAAGGTTAAAGGACCATCATCTGATACACTGTAAGTCTTCTATTAATGAATTTAGCTTCTTGGAATGTTCGCGGTCTTAATGACCCGATTAGGTAAAAAGATGTCACTGACTTTATTATTTCCAATCATATCTCTTTGATAATCATAGTGGAAACTAAAGTCCAAACTCTGAATGTTGATCCGATAATCAGACGTATGGTTCCGTTTTGGCATGTGATCATCAATCACTCTTCCCACCCATTAGGTAGAATTTGGATTACTTGGAACTCTAGTGTTATTATGATTACTAGGATTTCTCAATCGCCTCAATTCATTCATTGTATGGCCAACTGTCATAACTTTAAAGCCACTTTCAAGCTCACTGCAATCTATGCTTTTAACGAAGCTCAAGATCGCATTTCGCTTTGGAATGATCTAGAAAACATCTCCAATCTGGATAATCACTTCCCTGGGTCTCCCTTGGGGATTTTAATGCTATCCGTCATCCGGATGAGCGTCTTGGCTCCTCTGAATCTTGGTCTTGAGCAATTGATGAATTCAACAATTGCTGTTATCATTGCGAGCTTAGTGATCTTCGATCATCTGGATTTCCTTTCACTTGGATTAACAAGCAACCTGCTCACCCTATCCTTTCCAAAATTGATCGAGTCCTTGTCAACCCTGATTGTGACGACCTCTTTCCCATGTCCCATGTCCTCATAGGTCACTTTCGCACCTCTGACCACACCACTGTCACTCTTAATCTTAGGCTCCCGCGCCCAAGATGGAAAAACTTTTTCGTTTTTTCAACATGTGGCAATCTCATCCCCACTTCAAGGACATTGTTTCCAACTGCTCGAACTCCTCTATTTCTTCCTCGAGAATGAGAATGGTCTCTGACAAACTGAATCGCTTACAAACCGAGTTATCTTTGTTAAATCGTAAGGAGTTTAGTGATATTTCCTCCTGAGCCGATAAAGCTCAAAATGATCTATTTGAGGCTCAGTCTAACTTAGCCTCTGACCGTCTCAACCCTCGGTTATTAACAATCGAATTGGAGGCCTCTGCTTCATTCATTTTTCTAAGCCGAGCTGAAGAATCTTTCTTGAAGCAGAAATCTAGAGAAAATTAGATTAAGCTGGGCAATAGGAATACCAAAATTTTCCACAAAAGTATCAAAGCCCGGCTTTTTCGCAATAAAATCATCTCGATTTCAAATGATCAAGATGTCATTGTTTCCTCCCCTGCGAAAGTGTCAAAAGTTTTTGTTAACTTTTTTGAGAAATCTCTTGGTACCAAACACTCTGTGGTCTACCCTGGTCTGGAAAAAGTCTCTTCTCTTATCTGTTCTAAAGTTAATTCCGCTGATAAGGAATTTGTGACCCGTGATATTTCATGCGTTGAAATCAAATCTGCTCTTCACAGTATTGATAGAGATAAATCTCCGGCCCAGATGGCTTTAATTCTAGTTTCTTTAAGTCATCTTGGAACATCGTCGGCCCTGACATCTGTAAAGGGGTCCAAGAATTCTTCCTCACAGGCACGCTGTTTGAATCTTGGAATTGCACCTCCATCGCTCTTATCCCCCAAAAAGACTCGCCCTCTGAGCCAGCTGACTTTAGACCAATTGCTTTATGCAATGTTGTCTATAAAATCATCTCCAAAATTCTGGCCAACAGAATCAAAGTATCATTCCCTTATCTTATCGACTCTTCCCAATCAACTTTCGTTTCTAGAAGGAATATATCTGATAATATTCTCCTCTCCCAAGAACTTCTAAAAGGATATCATTCCAATGGAAGAGGAAAAAGAATTGCCCTTAAAATCGATATAATGAAAGCCTTCGATAACGTTCGCTGGCATCTCATTCTTGATGTTCTTGTTGCAATGCATTTTCCTGAGAAAATAATCTCATGGATTGTCAAATGCATCTCCTCCCCCTCTTACTCCATTATTATTAATGGAGACACTCATGGAAATTTCAAAGGCAAAAAAGGTCTGAGACAAGGTGATCCTCTATTCGCTCTCCTTTTTGTGCTCGTTATGCAAGTACTTTCCGGCATCCTTAAAGATAAAAGTCATAATGAGAATTTCCATTTTCATTGGAAATGCCATAAGCAGAAAATCATTAACTTCTATCTTCTCTCTGGCCTTAAAGTCAATCCCTTTAAAAGTCATATATTTTTATCCGACATTGACGATCAACTTAGATTGGATCTGCTGCCTATTTTGAATTTCCCGAAAGGAACCCTCCCGGTGAAATACCTAGGAGTCCCTCTCCTCACTGGTAGGCTAACTCCCTCGGATTGCCGCCCCCTCCCGCACAAGATTACCTCTAGAATTAAATCCTGGACCGCAAAACACCTCTCTTATGCGGGTAGGCTTCAATTGATTAAATCGGTTTATTTGCTGGTCATGTATATTGGTCTTCAATTTTTATTCTTCCTTCTAGAATAATTAAAGAATTAACCCAGTATCTTCGTCGGTTCCTTTGGTCTGGATCTGCTATGAAGATCTATGGGGCCAAGGTAGCTTGGTCCACCATTACCACTCCCTATAAAGAGGGCGGGCTTGGGATCCTAGATTTAAAAAGCTGGAATTATGCGGCCGTCCTTAAGCACCTTTTGTCCATAGTTAGTAATAAGACCCAATCTATCTGGTGTGATTGGATCAAAACAGAAAAAATTAAAAATAAAAGTTTTTGGGACGTTTCCTTCGTATCATCCCCCTCTTGGATCTGGAGGAAAATTTTCCGTCTTCGACCTTTGGCTCGTAATTTATACAGGATTGCAATTGGAAATGGTCTGAACACCTCCTTCTGGCACGACCCGTGACTCCTCTCCTCGTCGATTGCAGTCCACTATGGCACTGACATTATTTTTTACTCTCGAATGGGAAATAACCTTAAGGTTGCTGACATCATAAGCAATGGTGAATGGAGCTGGCCTGCCAACTTGAGATCGGCACGAGCTCGTAGTCGGAGTCATCTGGACGAAATCAATAGACTAATTCTCTCACTCCCACAACCAAACTCTCTCTTGATGGATGTTCCATACTGGACTGCGAAAGATAGATGCATCACTTTCATAGTCAAGGACACGTACAATGTTATTCGTGTGCCTGCCGAAAACGTGGGGTGGGCGGGGTTAGTTTGGAATAAATACAACATTCCGCGTCATTACTTCATATCATAGCTTGCTATTAAGGGCAGGCTAGTTACAAGAGACAAGCTCATTAGTTGGGGTTACAATACCCCAACTAATTGCCCTCTCTGCTCCTCTGATTTGGAATCTATATCTCATATTCTCTTTGAATGTAATTTCACTCAGAGTATCTGGATTGCCGCAAGTAATAAACTTGGGTTCCCATTTCAATCCCTGAGCTGGAAATCTTGGACTCTTGAGGCTTCAAGTTGGTCAAATTTGCGTGACCATTGTATTTGGCGCATTTTTTTCAATGCGGTCGTCTACCACGTTTGGAAGGAGCGGAATTCAAGAATTTTTGGATCTGCTCCCGCTTTAGCCTCCTCGATCTCATACCAAATCTGATCAGATCTCCGATACAGATTTCATGGTACCAAGATTGTCTGGCCAACAACGTAGCTTAACCTTTCCTAACTTATTCTATCATAATTTGTTTCAGGTGATCTTCTTTCTGGACTGGAGCTTGGATTCCGACTGGAAACTCCTGGAGTAACTTCATCTCTTCAGCCTTGATTTTGTTATGCTATGTCATATCTACTGTGTTATATCTCTATTTGGGCATTTAGACACTGTTCTGTCTTATAGTACCTATGTTGTCTTGTTATTGACTTTTATTGTAGTTGATGTATTACCGCGGGGTATGCCCCAGGTCTATGCATGAACCCTTTCATTTAATTTAAGTTTCTTACACAAAAAAGATTACAAGTTATATTGTTATAATTTTAATATTACATTTTAAATATTATTATTGTGATTTGGTTTTAAATATTACAAGTGTTATTTATTATTTTTTAAACCAAAATCAGATTTTATCATGCTAAAAGATTACAAGTTATATCGTTATAATTTTAATATCACATTTTGAATATTATTATTGTGATTTGGTTTTAAATATTACAAGTGTTATTTATTATTTTTAAACCAAATCCATATTTTATCATGCTAAAAGATTACAAGTTATATTGTTATAATTTTAATATTACATTTTGAATATTATAATTGTGATTTGGTTTTAAATATTACAAGTGTTATTTATTATTTTTTAAACCAAAATAATATTTTATCATGGTAAAAGATTACAAGTTATATTGTTATAATTTTAATATTACATTTTGAATATTATTATTGTGATTTGGTTTTAAATATTACAAGTGTTGTTATTATTATTATGTTAATAAAAATGTTATCTTATAATTATTTGATAGTACAACTGTTGTTATTATAATAAAAGATAATTTTTTTGTTTATTTAGCCGTTCACAGTTTATACTGTTGCGGGAAAGAGTTGTACAAATGATTTCAAATTTAAATACAAAATCTAAAATACTTTTTTTAGTCTCTTGTCGCTAGCCACTTTTTTAAGACGCAAAACTTTCTCAACAATAACTGCAATTTGTAAAGGATCTGCCAAAATTTGTCCTCGAGTCTCACGATTAACCTTATTTAACGCAGCAGCAAGCAAATCGACCATCTTCGTCTTCGTACTAAGACTTTGTTTAGGAACAAGGGTCTTACTCTTAGTTATAGTCGGGTGTTTGACACTTCGTGTCACCTTGTCGACCATTTTAGAACTAAAATTTTGTTTGGCGGTCTTACTCAAAGTCGTACGTGTAGTGGCAGGTTTGACGCTTCGTGTCTCCTTATCGAACATCTTAGAACTAAAAGTTTGTTTGACGGTCTTACTCATATTTGTAGGTGCAGTAGCAGATTCGACGCGTCGTGGGATCGGATCCCTCTCGGGTGGAGGAGACATCATAAAGGAAGAAAATTCCGAAACATCAGTTTTCTTGGTTGCTTGTCCTAACCTCTTGTTGAAGCCATCCAGACTCGTCTATGAGCAACTAGCCGTTAATCCATCCAGATATTGTCCGGATGGATTAAGGGCTAGTTTAAAATACTAGCCATAGCCGAGTCTGGATGCCCCAGATGGATGACGTCATTTGCTGACGTCATCCAACGGCTAGTTTTTAAAAATAATTTTTTAAAAATAATTTTTTATATTATTTTATAAATATACAATTTGAACTATTTAAAAAAATAAATTAAAACTCTATATATAGGGAATTCGAACTATTATTTTTTTTAAAAAACTATATAAATAGAGAATTCAAACTATTATTTTAAAAAAACTCTATAAATAGGGAATTCGAACTATTATTTAAATTTTTTTAAAAATCTATAAATAGGGAATTCGAACTATTATTTTTTTTTAAATAAATTTATAAATAGGGAATTGGAACTATTATTTTTATTAAAAGTTATTTAAATCTCTTCCAATTTCAATTTTTATTTTGTTATTCAAAGGAAATTTATGTCTATGCATATACTTATACAATTTTAAAAACTTTAAATTTATGATTCAAATATTGAATAGTTCGAAAAAATAGCTGTACACTATTTAAATCATCTAAACATAAACAATTCAAGCTTGAAAGATCTAAAGAATCACCTAATAATTTAAAATCAGAATACAATTATATGTCTAATAGGTATATATTATTTAATATGTACATAATATTAAATAAATGTTTTTAAATATCTAGTATGTTCGAACAATATACAAATCATTTTACAATTATATTATTTACGATATCTTGTTTAAGACAATCAAATTATTAATTTTATAATCTTAAAAACATTTTCAATAATATTGAAAGTTGTAATCAAAATACAATTAGATGTATATATTTTATTTAATATCTACCTAATATTAAATAAAATATCTTAAATATATAAATATAACCAAACATATCAAAATCATATTACAATTATTATTTTTAGAATGTAATTGCTTGATTATAGAATTTCGATTAAAATGATATAGTATTTAAATTAAAATACATTAAAGTGCATAATTAACTCGTTTATATTGTACATATCTCAATTATTGAAATTAGATTCAATTAACACTTACAAATTAATTTTAAATAATATTATAAAATATTTTGATAACCGGTGTCTAAATGGTTTTTCTGGTGGGTAAACTGCTGAGTAAAATGCGAAACTGGCCCGTTAGAACTGCAAACCGTTATAACCGCAAACCGCCAGAACCGCATAAGCAGTGAATCGCAAGAACCGCAAACTGTTTGAACTGCAAACCGCAAACCGTTAGAACTGCAAACCGCGGTTCTCTGTTAAACGGTTCTCACGGTTCACAGTTTGAACCGTTTGACACCTCTAGATGCAGAACATAAAAAAGTTTATGGTACTTGGTCTCGATAAATATTTTATTTAAAATAGAAATAATGAAAGTTATTTTATAAAGCAGATAGTTTGGCCTTTCCTAGTATGATATTAATAGAAAGAACAACAATATATTGATTTATCATCTCATTATATTGAGAAAATATTAAATAAATTTAATTTCAAACATTATTTTTCGGTTAATACATTCATAGATCCTAGCATAAATTTTCTACCTAATATAGGTGTTGCGGTATCTCTACTTGAATACACAAGATTAATTGGTTGTCTTATATATGTCATGACTAGCACAGAGTCAGATATTGCTTATGTTGTTAGAAAATTTAGTAAATATACTAGCAATCATAGTTCGTATCATTAACAAGCTTTAATCAAGTATTTGAAAAGAATCATAAATTATGGGTTCCTTCGGTTATTGATGGTTATTAGGATGCTAGTTATATTTCTAATATGGAAGATCATTCTTCCACAAATTGATGGATATTCCTTGTTGGGGGAGGTACTTTCTCTTGGGCATCAAAGAAACAAACTTGGATTACTTATTCAACAATGTAATTTGAGTTTATGTCATTAATAATAGGTAGTAAAGAAGTCGGATGACTAAGTAATTTGATATATGAAATTTTAATGTGGCTCAAACTAATATTACCTATCAGACTAATGGTTGATAAGGGTGAGAATTATCTGGATTAATAGTCAGATCGGTTATTTATGAGGGTAATTTGGCTTTCTAAAAGTCTTGTAAAATAAGCCCAACAAATGTGTAACATTAAGGGTATTTTGTGTTTAAATAATAAGCATGGTTGAGATTAGTAAAATAGTGGGTTGGAATGACCTTAAATGGGTTAATCATGTGGTTTTTGAGCTCACCACTTGTACTATATAAAGAAATATTCTCTTTTGAGGGAAGATTGACATTTATTACTTTATTACTAATTTTGTCAACTTCTCTCTCTAACTTTACCCCGTATATCTCTCTAAACAATCTCCATCAAATATATCTTAGACTCATAATCCCTCTAAGAAATATTTGAAAATATCATCGGCCCCGTATGTGGGAATTGGATTAATACCTAGGGAGCCAAACACTTTGAGATAAATGGAAATAGAAGTATTAGGGGAGCCTAATATTGGCATAGATAGCTTTGTGACCGAAACTTTATCCGAAGATCGTCCATTCAAATAGCAGGTGATAGATGAACGACACTATGATGATCATTATGCCAACGAGCTACTCGAAGAGTCTACCTTAGTAACTTCGAAGAAAGAACTCTTAGAAGAAATAACAAAATTAAACTCAGAGATGATTCAGCTTTGTATTCTAAAAGGCTTAGGTTGGAGGTTTTAAAGGAACATGTAATTGAAAAAGATGAGTTAGAGAATGGTCATCGGACCAACGATAGACACGAAATGCGTCGGAGATGAAACCATTAATTTTTTAGGAGACAGATGAAACTCATGCGTCGGTACGACTCCAATGAATCTAGTGACTATTCTCTTTACGAATCGGACGAGTCCCCCTCCCCGGAGAGGGATGAGCGACGCGAGAAAATTAGTAGAAGAAAGCATTCAAAGATGCGTAAAGACAGGCATTGATCATCTCGTCGGGCCAGAGGCTCGAAAAAAGAAACAAATGATCAAGAGAAAAGAACATTCGGGTCCGAGGAACGAGATAAAGTGGTGACCATCGCTAGTATGGAGCAAGCTACGTCTCATGGACCATGCACAACCGGAGGTCATTCCCTCTCTTCGCTTAAATTATTTCAGGGCACATGTCGAAGAGATTTGACATCTCAGAATTAGAAAAGTTAAATGGGACTCAAGACCCAAACAAAAACATTGAGAAGTTTAATATTTTTATGATTAACTACAATGATGATGATAAATTATTGTGCAAAGTGTTCTCCAAACGTTTAAGGATGACACCTTAAAATGGTATAATATCATGCCACAAGGTTGTATCAGGAATTTGATAACACTTTTTGGGAAGCAAAATTTTCTGCAAAAATGGTGAAATGATAATATACTACAGATGAAAATTGGAAAGAGCCTAAAAATATTATACCAATCGTTTCATGAAGTTAAAACCAACATGGAGCGTTGCAGAGATAATGTAGCAGTAACAGCTTTCTGAATGAGGCTCATTTTTGGTATTCTGAAAGATAACATTGCGAAAAAATAGTCTATGACGTTTGGAGTATTGTTGGTTCAAGTGGAGAAGCTAATTTTGGTTAAAGAGACACATGCATGGGAAGTTACTTCTTTGACACAAATTAAGAGGAATCAGTTCCACCAATCTCCGATGGTAGAATAAAATCAACCTCCCACAAAAGTTCCTCCAAATTATTTTCTATCAACCAGTATCCAATCTAGAGTATTGACCCAGCTACCCCCGAGGTGGAGGGTGAATCAAAAAATTACAAATTCACAGCAGAGTGCCAGGCCAATGTCGAACAGGTGTGTTCCACCAACTCATTTTGCCGAACTAACAGACTGTGTTGCTATGATCATTGATAGGGCTCAAAGTCACATACAGTTCTGAAAGCCTCCTCCAATAAAAACTCTGAGGGAAAGCTTAAGCAGTAGGTAATGCAAGTACCATGAAGAAGTTGTGCATGATATGAATCCTTTGATGATTTTGGAACCTATGGAATCCTTTGATATATTTTCGGAGTATTTGGACCCGAAGATGGGAAAGAATAAGGTTATGTTGGTAGATGAGCCAACTATGAAAGGAAAGGTTAACGAATGATGCACTTTCTTTGAAATAATGATTTTTTGGAGGGGGATATTGTTTCAGGGTGAACAAACATATCTCAAAAAAGGAATATTTTGAGCCTAGCTACTTAGTTGGAGGCGGGTGCTTCGCCACACCTGTACCAAAGTCCATTTTCGCTACTCTATTTTGAGGATAACAACATGAGAGAACTGGTTTCCCTACACAAGGGTGTTGTGGTAATCGTAGCACGAATTACCAGAGATAATATACGAAGAATTCTGATAGACACCGTAGCTATGCCAACATATTATTCATGACGACTTATGAGAAAATGGAAAAGCCCTCCAGTTATTCCTTGTCTGGATCAAACGATTGTGGGCTTTACAAGAGTGACTTGCCAAAGTAGTTGAGGAATTCGAGGATATTGTGGAACTGGGTTGCGGATTGTTTAGGATAAAAGTGATATTATTTTTCATCGTAGTGGATGCGTCTACTTCGTACAATGCGATATGCTAGAGATCTTGGCTGTCTAGAATACACGCGGTTGCCATGATTGTTCGTCAATGTTTGAAGTATATCGTGGAAAATATTGTGAGAACGACCAGGAGCAGCTACAAATGGTGAGAGAATGTTACCAAACAACTTTTCCTCAAAGCAGATTAAATGAGGTGAGCCAAACAAAGCATAACAGTTAGTGGGCTCCTATCTAGGGTCTGACCCTGTCGACAATCCAAGGAAGTCATGAGAGGGTATTCTCTAAGCAAGCAAACCTGAAACACTGAGGAGATAAATATGGCGAGAGAGCAAAAGACGAGCCTGAGCTGGAAAGAAATATAAACATGCAACAAGGAAGCAGTCGAGGATAATAAAGAGTAGAGTGAGAATCAATAAAGGAAGGTAACAATGAACAAGTTGGATGAACACGTTGGCGATCCGAACAGGTTAAAGAAGAGATGAACAATATTAATCAAGCAAGTATCGCTCGGACTAGCACGCTTCCTAAATCAAGCGATAAAACCGAGCGAATGAGTTACTGACTGAGCTCGGTCAAGCATGCGCTTAAAGTAGACCGAGCACGCCTTAAAATAGAAACAATTTGAACTGTGACTTAATGCCACTATAAGTCTTAGTGAAATCACTCAGCAATTCAACCATAAATATAGGCTCCATGATGTAAATAGAGTTACAAGTGTAGTATGTGGGAATAATGGTCATTGTAACCGCCCATGAACGAGAAAAATATATAAATAGAGGAGAAACCCTAAATAAATGTAACTTCTCTTTTCTGACAATATTAGTTTTTTCTACTTGGCAACTTCTTTGTTATTTTCCTTAACAAATTTGTCGTTTTCTATGGGAAAAGAGTTATCATTCATTTTAACCATGGTAGTTATTAGGTCAGGAATCAAGAGAGAAATCCTAGAATCAAGTGATGCAGTACGTCGGGAGCAGCTAAAAATGGTGAGGGAATGTTACCGAACAACTTTGGCTCAAAGCATATTAAAGGGGGTAAGCCACACAAAACATCAAAATTTAGTGGGGTCCTCTCTAGGGTCTGACCCTGTTGACGATCCGAGAAAGCCCCCAGATTTATGGTCCCTGATGAGAATTTTACGACATATATTTATTCCATTGGGAAAAGTTTAAAGATTGGTAAAAAAATGTATCCTGAGGTAAGAGAGAGGTTAATTCAGTTTCTATCAACAAGATATACATGTTCGTGTGGTCCACCAAAGATGTTACGGGGGTACCTGCTGAAATTACAATGTGCGTCAGATCATTAAAAAAAGGTTTACTTCTCAGGAGAAATCTGAGGCGATCATGGTCGAGGTAGATCATTTTTCTAAAGTTGGGAATATACAAGAATCTTAGTTTCCGTTGTGGACGACCAATCCAGTTTTAGTAAAGAAGAAAATGACAAGTGACAAATGCGCGTGGATTTCATCGACTTGAATAGAGCATGCCCAACACATCATTTTTAGGTCCCTAAGATCGATCAATTAGTGAATTCTATGTTGGGAAATTGATTATTGTTTTCATGGATTCGTATGCAGGGTATAATCATATCAAAATGGATCCAAAAGATCAAGAAAGCACTTCGTTCATCACTGGAAATGGTATGCATTGCTACATAATTATACCTTTTGGGCTGAATAATGTTGGGGATACTTACTAACTCTTGGTGAACAAGGCTTTTGAGGCTTTGATGAGACAGAATGTCAAGGTATATATTGATGATATGCTGGTGAAAAACACAAGACACAAAGACCATTTTAGAGATTTGAAAGAGATGTTTGCTAACTTAAAAAACGATAAAATTGAAGCTAAATTCAGAGAAATGTACATTCAGAATACGGTATGGTAAGTTTCTTTGGTACATAGTCAGTCTGAACTGGATTGAAGCCGACCCAATACAACTAAATGCTTTGAAGGCCATGGATCCTAGTCGGACATGAAAAGATGTATATATATTGATAAGAAGGTTGACAGCCTTGAACAGATTCATATCCAGGTCCTTAGATAAATGTGCCCCATTTTTTTAAGTGTTAACACAAGGGAACTGTTTCAATTAGACCCAAGAATGTTACGAATATTTTGCACAAGTTAAAGAATATATTTATTCTCTTAAAATCTCGACAAAGCCTAGTATGTGGGGTAAGTTGTTCGTCTACATATCAATATTAGATTATGTTGTGAGCACTGTTTTGATTCGAGGAGGTCGATAATTGCACGAGACTAGTATACAATGTAATTAAAAGCCTTTTGGATGCGCAAAAAATACATTTGATTTGGAAAAGCTAGACTTTTCTTTGATTATCACAGCTCGGAAGATGAGACATTACTTCCAAGCCCACTCGATTATAGTTCGAACATTGTTTTCGTTGAAGAGCATGTTGTAAAGAGCCGATGTGTTGGGAAAAATGAACAAATGGTCCATAGAGCTAGGAGAATATGAAATTGATTTTTATCCCCGGACAATAATCAAAGCTCAAGCCTTAGCAGACGTTTTGGTCGAGTTCCATTTCAAGCGGTTAAACATGGAAGTAGAAGCATAAAAAACAGAGGTTGAATGGACAATTTAAACATACGGGGGTACTGTTCAACTGATGGGGTATCGACATTGTCGGACCGTTGCCAATGACATCCGAGGGATGACAAACAATAATCGTTGCAGTATATTATTTTTCTAAGTGGGTGGACGTTGAACCACTCGCAGGGAAATTTTTTAAAGATGTGATTAACTTTATTATCTTTAATATATGTTTTCTCTTCGGTATTCCAAGGAGAGACACGATGGAATGTGGGCCATAGTTCGATAACAAAGACATGAAAGCTTTTTATTCTTCTCAAGACATATGAAAATGCTTTTCGGCACCTTTTCATCCACAAGCAAACAACCAAGTTGAAGTCATATGGGCCCAAAAAGAATTTGGAAGGTAAGGCTGGAAAATGGCCAGATTAGTTGTAAGAAGTCATATGGGCGTATCGAACCGCTCCTCGAATAGCAACAAAATAATATCCATTTGTACTAGTCTATATGATGGATGTTGTAATATCAATCGAGGCAGTTTTCCTTTCTTATCTAGTTAGTAAGTATTATGAGGAGGGTAACGATAATAGGAAGCGTGCCGACTCAGACCTGATCGAAGAAAAAAGAAGGCGAGCACAATTGAGTTCTTTGCACTACCAAACATTGATGAGGACTATGTACACGTATAAAGTTAGACAACGAGAGTTTAATATAAGAGATAAAGTCCTAAGGAAAGTGTTTTTACATAATAAAGAAAAGAGGCTTGGCAAATTGGGACCTAAGTGGGAGGGTCAATACATGGTAACTAAGAAGTTAAAATCAGGGATATATCAACTCAAAGAAAAAAAAAGGAAGAGATCCTCAGCACTCGTGGAGTATCAAACACCATAAGTTGTACTTGGAATGAATGTAATATCTGTATATATGTCTAAACTTGTGTAAAGGTCGGTGGCACACTCTTTCCTATCTTAGTGGCGCAGGAAGGTTTTAACGAGGTGCCGTTATAGCCGATTTGTAATTATAAAATTTATCTTCCATTTCAATTTTCATAATCATTTATTTTTGTATCGGAAGGGTCTTCTAACGAATGTTGGTTAACAATTATTTATTTTTGGACTGGAAGGGTCTTCCAACGAATGTTGGTCAATCATTTATTTTAAGATTGGAAGGATCTTCCAACGAATGTTGGTCAACAATCATTTACTTTTAGACCGGAAGGATCTTCCAACGAATTTGGTTCAACAATCATTTATTTTTGGACTGAAAGGGTATTCCAACGCAAGTTGGTCAACAACTATTTTTTTTATCTCACACATAAAAGTTGGTTAACGCAAAATTATCCAAAGAAAAGTAGTTCCAATGATAAACATAGAAATACAAAATGCCCCGATGATGTGAGGACTTCACAAAATGACATAGCATAAGAAGGTCTACAAAAAACAACAAAACAAGAAATCACCCTAGTGTTCCTTACTGCGAAGGAGTTCGCTCAGGTTCATCTTCTGAAGAGACAGGTGAAGAACTTTATGATCCATATCAGAACTCCCAGGTGATTTGTCATCATCTGATAAAGAAACACCCTTCGGGAGATACTTGTAGGATGTCAGTTTGGAAACGCAGTTAGAATCATATGTATTGAGAGCAACCTTTGTGTCGGCCTCAACTTGACCCATGGCCTTTTCCAAGTTATTAACAACCCGTTGGAAGTATCTCTTGGTTTTTTCATACCCTTCAGTGAAGGTATTGATGAGCGCATCCTTCTGAATGTTCAGTACAAAAGCATGTTGTTGCTCAGGATAAAAAACATCTTCCTCCATTTCGAACCATTCCTCTCCCTTCTCGGCTTGTTTAAGTTACTCCGCAGAAACCTCTTTAAGACAGGTCACATCATCTTCCAACTTCTTCATCTTGGACCTCTTCTTGAGAGCTTTTTCCTTATATTTGAATATTCAATATCTTAACATTTCTTTCAAGACATATCGCGGGCTTAAGAAGTTCTTGAAGCCGAAGGGATAAAATGTCATCATTATAGAGATCGAACTGCTACAATGGAGAGCCAACCTTGAATTGTCCGGGAAGTCTGGCGTCATCCCCTTAGCCTTCTTGGGCATCATCTCTTTGTTTTTCTTGGGCATCATCCCCAGATACCCATGACATCCCTTTTCTTAAAAAAGGAAAATTTGTAAAAATGAATCAAATAAACGAAGTGAAAAAAATCTGAGTAATAATCCACCTCTGCTAGTCCATTTTTGGTAAAACCGATGTAGTTTTTCAATTGACGCTTCAAATCAAGTCTATTTTTATCGGCTTCGAGGAGATCGTCCACTATCTTAACTTTATTCCTTAGATTCACGAAGTAAAAATGAAAATAAGAATTCTTTGCAACGTTAGTTAACCCAACAAATTGCTCAATTGAAAAAGAGATCCCGATATCATGTGCAGGCCATCAGAGTAAACAATATGTTTGGACCTGTTTGAGTGGGGTAAAGGTCTACAAGTTCGAAATATTTAACCAACGCGAGATCAAAAGGGAACCGAAGACCCCAATTAAGGTAGAAGGGTTTCCCCGACATCGGGAAATTGAATCGTTACTGAGCTTGGGATTCTTCATCGGTCTCGATAATTTACCTCATCGCAGGTATGGCAGTACTGATACTTCATCTTGTACAAGGTTACTAGATATTTATTTTCAAACTCACGAAGACTATTCCCGAGAATAACCTCGATGTTCGAGGGCAGTTCGTTGTTATCCTTATTATTTTTAGATTTTTTCCTTTTCTTTTTTTATAGGATAGCCCACATTAACTTTGACCTAGAGGGCTGACACCTTGGTTTGAGTAGTAGTTCCGACCTGAGAGGACGATGTGACAGTTGGGTTTCTGTTTCGGTTAGCTTCAACATCAACATGATTATGGTTTTCATCAGGCTCATCGACCAAATGTCTTGTTCTCATTTCCCTAATTCGTTTGAAGGGCCCTGTTTCCGCTAGTGCTACAGTATGTGCCACATTATGTATGATTACCGACCGAAAGACAGTTTGAGGAACGTTTATAGTGTTTGAAGAGTTGGGGTATTTGAAGTGTTTTTAACTTTCACATACCTTTTTTCAGTAGAGGTTGGAGGATCACTTTCTCTTCGAACCATCGCCTTTTTCTTTCTCAACACCGTCTATTTGAAATCTATTAGAATGAATGATGAGTCAGGCACAAGGTCACCTTTGTCTTGTATCAGACAAATTTGATCGGGGGGAGGCTGTCTGGTAGTAGGGATGTATGGACTTTGAGTATTGGTTGTTTATATCGCTTCAGATTGCTTCTTGGTTAGAGGATACGTACAATAATAAGTGGTTTAAAATATTTTCAACGGTCTTGACTCCTCGTCTAACCCAACTTATTTTCTCTCATCGACTCTTTTGTTTATAGAAAGCCAGTCTCGAGCGGTAAAGTTTTCATGCATTAACAAGAAACATATGAAGAAGAAGAGGGATGGAAGAAAATGCGTAAGAGGATGTTTCAAGAAGTTCATAGGTAACTTTTACTCTCTACAATGCGTCTCTCTAAGATTTGAAACAAATATCTCCAAATTATGAAAAGAGCATGAGTATTTATAGATGGATGTTTGGCTCCCAACGACCATAGGAATCCCATAACTCTTCCATCGATAGTTTTAAGAATATGCATGTGGAGAAGCGCAAGAGTTTTTTGACACATAAAATCACCCACAGGTCATTCTTGAAGGCGTGCAAGTCAGTGTCAGATATCGACTAACAATCTCGTTACCTCAGACCTTCGTTGTGGTGCACATACTGCTGATACGATGCTGGTACCCTCTCCCGATCACATTCATCACGTAAAACATTTCAGAAACATCAAAAGAATCATAATAATAAGGAAAAGGTAATAATAAAATTATAATAATATACTTTATAATATTTTAACATTATCATATATGATTTTGGTTTATAAAATAATAAAAAACTTGTAAGATTTATAACTAAATAATAGTAATAAGTAGAATGTAATAATAAAATTATAATTATATACTTTATAATATTTTAACATTATAATATATGATTTTGATTTATAAAATAATAACAACATTAGTAATATTTATAATAAAATAATAATTGTAATAATAGTAACAAAATATAATAATAAAATTATAATTATATAACTTATAATATTTCAGCATTATAAAATATGATTATAGTTTATAAAATAATAAAAATACTTATAATTTATAACCAAATGACGATAATAATATTCAAAATGTAATAATTATATTATAATAATATTTTTTATAATAGTTTAAAATATGATTTATATAATAATTAATTTATAAAATAATAACAACAGCAACAGCATAGTTTATACTTAATTAATAATCAATTCGTAGAAAATCAAAATCACAAATACTCCCTAGAGAAACTCTAAACAACAATACCAATTATTAACCCATATGGTGGTAAGAAATCGGATTCTCACGTTTTACTGTGCTTGAAACCATGTCACTGCATTTTACTGCTTTTATTATTTATAAGTAAAACGATTTTACTATTAGAACTAATTGTTATTGGGTATCACCAAGACCCATATTTCAAATTGTTATATGCACGACGATTGGTTGATGAAAGTCTAGAACCATATTTGATTTCTTAGTTCGCTTTGATGTGTGCTCAAGGCTTGTGGGGTGCTCAACTATTTGAAGATGTGATACAGAGGGGCAAGTATGATATTGTTGATGTTTCATCTCCTTGGGATGAGAAAGATGACTGTTCTAGCAGATTAAATGAGGGACGAACTTACTTGATATATAGACATTTAGTTTGTTCTCTTGGCCTCTGGATCAGGTCTATCTTTAAACTTTTAATTTAATTTTTCCTTTATGAAGATATATGGGAAGAAGATTTGATACCAAATTACTGTTATTTTTTGTGCAATGATATTCTTGCAATATGTGAATATCAAGAAACAGCTTGGATTTTGTCGTTTTCGATGAATATAAGTGCTTTGAGGTGATTTTTTTACTTTGTTTCGGATGATATATTTAAAATTGAACTACTACAATTGCTTGTAGTGATGATGAGGTGTGTACAAGTGACACATTTTCTGGGCAAGTGGGATCACCGCTTGTTTTTTTACGTGATAATGGTTTCGCCTTATTATTGAAAAGAAAGACTTTACGGAATGCAAAAGGATTTTGGGTAAACATAAAGGAGTCGGTTGCTGCTTAGTTTGATACATATAAGCAGTTTGCAATATGGACATAAACTATTGCAGGTTTAGATCAACAAGTCAGATTTGATGCAGTAACTTTTGCTGAGTCAAGCTACGGATGAAGGCTTCATAAGCAGTTTACTTTTAAATTTTGGATACATGATTACTGTAGTTAATATTGGTAGACAATTGGGTTTTCAATTTTGGATTATGGTTAGTAGTACAGATTTCCAGATTGGATTGATAGACAAGGCTCTGACTGGAAGTTTGGAAGCATTTTGTTTAACTGTAGGGTTCTGGTTACTGCAGTTTGAAGTGTTATTTTGTTAGTAGGTTGCAATATAGTTTTCAGTAGGAGGGGACTGTTCAGATCTTTTGGAGAAGCTTCAGAGGGAAGCTGTTTCGCTAAACTCTACATGTGTGTTTAATCGAACCAGGGAATGATTTGGTTACATGAAACCCTAACTGACATTGGTCTTGTACAAGGATTTATATCTAGAACATGCACTTGTTTTTCAGGCGTTACTGCCATTATTTTCTAAAATCTCTAGAGATAATAATACCAAATCTCATATCAAAATCATTGCTTTAAGTGGGGGTTCATCTACTAACTATAGTACGACTCTTGAGGCCATTAATCTTCACTTGAGGTTTCTAAGAGGTGTTGTGAAGCACGCGAAGCAAGTAGTTGTCAAAGACGATATTGATGCGATTCTTAGTATTGTTGATCTTGTTATATATGGATCCTTTATGGAGGAGATATATGTTTCAGAAATTTTGATGAGAGCAATGCGCTTTGAGAAACCAATTATAGCACCTGATCTCCCCAACATTAAGAGATATGTTGATGACAGGATGAATGGTTATCTTTTCCCCAACGGGGATATGAAGACGTTGACAAAGATTGCTCAAAAAACGACCACAAAAGGCAAATCATCTCCTACTCTCGTTGGTCTTAAAGTCGTCTAGAATTTTTGCAATTTCAAGCAAACTAAAGTTGTTATAAGAATTCCATATAATATATCTCCAACAAATTAGTTCAAGAACAAAGTTATTTAACAGAATTCAAATAAAGAATTCTAGCAAGAAATTATATCTGGAAGTTGCTTCAAAAGCTACAAACAAAGAGTTGGTCAAACCTGAATATATAAAGTATAAAGATGAGCACATGGATATACAGTTTGATGGAAAAGTACTAAAGAAACTATAATCTTCAACCACATATACTTTAGTAGGAAAATTCTCCAATGGTCTCCCGAAGAAAGAAGTACTGGATAAATTCTTTAAAGATAGAAGATTTGATGGAGACTTCTCATATACAAACTGGGACTCATGTCATTTATTGCTTGAGTTTTCTCTATGAGATGACGTTTGGAAAATCTAAAGTAGAGGGATATGGACTGTAGGCCATTACTCAATGAGAATCCTCAAATGACAGCCTGATTTCAGTCATAAAAAAATCTGATAGTGTTAGTATGGGTCAGAATGGAAAGACTCCATGAAAGCCTATATAATGAAGATTTTATTCATACAATTGCATATGCAATTGGATGCCTAATCAAATCTTGGATCCCTCCAAAAAACAAGGCATTATACAATTCTTGTTACTACTGGGTAGAAATTTATGTATCAAGGCAACTTCAGCATAACATGTGGCTCGATTTCGGAGACAATAATCATCATGCAAAAAATTAAAGTCTGAACAGAAAGAAAATACAGTTGTAGATAACACCATCAATTCCAAGGATACACAGATTGAAAGACAAGCTCAAATGCCAAACAATCTCAACACAACAGTAGTAATTGCAAAAGAAAAGAGTAAAGTAACAAAAGATATGAAATTAGAACATATTTCACCAAGTCAAGAGAAGTATGGCTTACCTGCTAATCAAGAACAGAACAAAGATGAAAAGGAAGAAGAGGAAATAAATGAAACAATTAAATCATTGGAGGATGAACACAACTCTTCCCAATCTGATGATTTAAACTCCCCTGGTCACATCACACCAAACAAAGAGAATGCTGTTACTGTACTTAACACTCCAACCTTCAGGAAAAATAAGATAGACCCAAGTTTCCAAAAATTATTAGACAGACAACTGAACCTTGCTAGAGCAAACAAAAAGAACAAACCTTTAGTAATTTAATCTCTCCAGTTCAAGGAGACAAGAAGATCTGCACGTATAATTCCCAAATGATCAAGATCTTATGTTGGAACATAAGAGGAGCGGGAAACAATAATTCAATCAGAATATTGAAATTAATTATCAGTAAAGAGAAGATCTCCTTCATTTTCATTCAGGAGCCTTTGATAAACAGAGATCAAATAGAGTCCTTATCAACAAAGCTAAGACTACCTAATTTCTATGCTAATCTATCTAACAAAATTTGGTTATTTTAGAATACATATTTTCAAATAAACATTCTCAGAGACTGCGAATAATGTCTACACACAAACACAAGCATTATCTAACTAATAAAGTATTCTCAGTCACCTGTGTATACACAAAGTTCCAGAGAGAAGCAAGAATGGAATTATGGAATACAATCAAAAGCATTGCAAGTTCCTCAAATGAGTGGCTACTTATGGGTGATTTTAACACTACAATATCTTATATTGAACAAATAGGCTATACTAACTATTGCTATAAGATTTCTACTGACTTTAATGACGTTGTTAAGGACTGTTTCTTAGAAGATGCAGGATTTTGAGGGACTCAATTCACATGGATTAATAAGACTAAATGGAAGCGACTAGATTATTTTCTAATCAATCACGAGTGGGCTGAATACTTTGCAGAAACAAGGGTTGTTCGTATGGCTCGATCCTCTTTTGATCACACTTCACTGTGTATATCTATCATTAAAGACAGAGTCAAGCACACAAAAAGCTTCAAATTTATCAATTCTTGGATTCTAGATAAAGATTGTCTGAAGATTGTAGAATCAAGTTAAACATAACCAATGAAAAGATAACCCTTATTCATTTTATGGAAGCAGCTAAAAAGGTTAAATGAAGTATTGAAAACTTGGAATAAAGAATACTTCGGTAACATCTTTGACAAAGTCATTCAAACAGAGGAAAACGTTAAAGCCTGTTAAATAAGTTTTATAAAATCTAATAGTCAGGATGATAAGATATTATTGACCAAAACTACTGCTGAGCATCTTCTAGCTCTTTCCATGGAAGAAGAGTACTGGAAAAAAACGTTACTAAAACTGGATCCAGAATGAAGATAGGAACATGAATACTTATCATAATTATGTAAAAATAAGAAGAAGGAAATCAAGAAGAGCATGAATAAATCACAATAAAAAATGGATTTTAGTGGATGAAGACATCAAATCAACAGCGATAGAATACTCCAAAAACATTTTATCTACACCCTCTTATCCTAATCAGGAACTACAAGATGCTTACCTTCATGATGTTGTATTTAATGTTATTCCTAAAGTAATTAAGTATTCTGATAATTGTTCCATGTTAAATGAACCTTCAGACTAAGAAATATGGAGCACAATACAAAACATCAATTTAGAAGGAGTTGCTTGAGTGGATGGATACAAAAGATGCTTCTTTATATCATGTTGGAGTATCATAAAACATGATCTATGCAATGCAATGAGATCTTTTCTTAAAATGCAAGATATTCCAAAGGCCATACTAGCTACTGGAATATGCTTAATCCCAAAAGTAGACAATCCTAAATACTAGAAGTAGTATAGGCTAATAAGTCTCTGTACAATGTTCAACAGAATTATGTCTAAGCTACTTAATAACAAAATTTCTCTCATTTTTCCTAAAATGATATCTGATGTACAAGGAGCATATGTAAAAGGTAAATCTATTCACGAAAATATAATGATTGCAAAAGAATTGGTGCATGACATTGGCAGACAAACAAAGGTTGGTAACATAATCATTAATGTGGATATGACAAAGGCTTTCGACAACCTTTCCCACAGCTTTGTCTTGAAGTATTACAATGCTATGGCTTCAATAGAAGAGTAATTTCAATCATGAGTAACATTATAAAATCAGTACATGTATCCATACTTATAAATGAGGAATTTGTGGGTTTCTTCAAAGTAAAAATGGGTGGTAGACAAGGGATCCACTGTGTACTAGTCTCTTTAATTAGCTGAGGAGATACTGCTAAGAGGCTTACATGTTATGTTTACAAAAGATAAATCCTTAAGATTTTCTAACAGAAGCAAACTAATAATCCTTAGACTATCTTTTGCTCGTGATTTACTTATTTTTACTAATGGACTATCATCTTCTATGGAGAAAATTTGAGAATTTTTGCAGGTCTACCACAACATCTCAGGCCACGCTCTTAATAAATAGAAAACTAACATCATTACAACTTCCAGTCTCTTATAGAACAGAATGAATGCTCTTGCAATTCAAACTAGCTTCAATCTAAACAACCTCCCAACAACTTATCTAGGCATAGTACTAAGCCCTAACAATAAAGCAAGCAATTACCTACCACTGTTAGAAAAGATAAAGGCTAAAATAGAAAATTAGAACGACAAACAGCTATCCTTTGGAGGAATGATTACATTAATTAACTCAGTTCTTATGCACATCCCTCTATACTGGTTATAAATTTGTTGGCTCCCCAACTCAATCATCTCCAAAATTGAAATATTGCTGAATAAGTTTCTGTGGGGATTAACCAATGAAGAAACCAAAATCCACTGGTTCTCCTTGCCAAAATCTGCAAAACATATGGTGAGGGTGGATTGAATGTCACACGTTTACAAGATATTCATACTGCTTTTTCTTACAAACTATGAATAGATTCAGAGAGAACAACTCTTTGTGGGAAAATTTTATCCATAGTATTTATAGTAAAGGTAAACATCCTTTACAAATAAACTTGTCCAAGAAGGGATCTCAAACGTGGAGGAGGCTGCCCAATATAAAAAACTTTGCAGAAGAGAAAATCAAATGGATCTTAGGTGAAGGTAGAGTAGACCTATGTAAACAAGCTAGAAAATAACACAAATGATAACTGGTTCAAAGGAATCCATGTAAACAATTTCTGGGATAATTCTGAATGGAATGTACAAAAACTGAAAAGATACCTAATAGACTCTAACGTAAAACTTGTATTAAAGACCGTATTAAAGAGAATGTTAAGGATATTATATACTGGAGAATATCTAAAGATGGTAAATTCAGTGTTAGATAAACTCTTAATGCTATGAGTCATTCTCTCTTTAACTCATCTCTGTTTGAAAATATGTGGAATAATATAACTCCAATGATATGCTCGTTCTTAGCTTGGAGACTCTTACAAAACAAACTTCCTATAAATTCAATAATGGAGTCTAGACACATATTAAATGTATTAAAATTCATGTTCTGTGGGAACTTTGAATCAACATACCATTTATTTGTGTCATGTGACTTTGCTTGAAGTATATGGTATTTTTTGCACGATTTGATATAAAGAGATTCATGACCATAAAGCATCTATTCAAAACATGGTTCTGGTCATCTCCATCAAAGATACATGTTAAAACAATTCTACCTACACTTATCAGCTGGTCTATTTGGCAGCAAAGGAACAAGACCAAAATCAAAGGGGAAAGTTTTTCATCTAGGGAAACAATCAAATACATTTCTAATATGCTAGTTCATCTAGATCATTCTGGTCTTCTATTGAGAAACCATTGGAAGCAGAATGAGAATGAAGCTACAACTCTAGGATGCGTAAATCATATTAAGACAAAACAAAAAGTAACTTACCTTAAATAGACACCTCCTTCGCAAGGAAGATATAAATTAAACTCAGACGCATGTTGTTACTCAACCAACTCGACTACCCCTTGGGTTTTTATCGAGTTTATCGGTCCGAACCGCTAATCCGTTTGGGCTCAAACTTCGGCTCGTTAACGACTCGATAACCTTATCAGATCGGTCTCAGAGGGGTTTTATCGAGTCGGTCCCAAATGGGTTATCGGGTTGATAAGCCCAATAACAGTCCTAGTTATTAATATATTATTTATTAAAATTTGATTTTATTAAATTAATTTGTAATGATAATAAAATTTTAAATATCATATTAATTTTTATTTTAAGTCATTTTAAGTTATTATAATTTTATATTTTAAAAACGTTATTTTTTTATATCACATGACTATTTTGTTTTAGATGATTTTAGATTATTAAATCAATTTGTTTATAGATCTCATATTTAAAATTTATTTATTTATTTTTGAACTTATAAATAAAATCTTAAAACATATTTTATAAAATTTTATTTAATTAGTTTAAAGTTAGTTTTATACTTTTAGAATTATAAAATTATACTCTAAATGTGATTATAAACATATTTTATATACTTTTAGTGGCCCAATTATATTATATTTAATTGAGATCCTCAAAAGTCCCGCATAAACTCCAATTTCAGAAACACTAGAATTCTAATTAAACGATTTCCCCTCTTGTTTCCTCAGAATTTGAATTTTCCACCAACAAATTCATTTATCCCGCAACACTTCTACACTAGGTTTTTTTGAATTCTAATTAAACGATTTCCCCCAGAATTTGAATTTTCCACCAACAAATCCATTTATCCTGCAACACTTCTACACTAGGTTTGTTTCGATTCCTTATTTCTTCAAAAAAATTAGTTGCCTTTTTATGTTCTTGGCGCGTAACTTCTTGGATTAATCAGATTCCCTTCTATTGATAAGGGGTACTTAGGGTTAATTTTCTGATCGAGAGTAACTTAGTCTCCTTTTGATTAATCAGTTTCCCTTCGATTGATAAAAGGTACTTAGGGTTAGTTTTTTGAGCGGGGTAACTTATTTCGAATTTGAATTTTTTGAGCGGGGTAACTTATTTCTGAGCGGGGTAACATAGTCTCCCCTCTTGTTCCACCATAATTTGAATTTTCTACCAACAAATCCATTCTCCCGCGACACTTCTACATTAGGTTTGTTTCGATTCCTTATTTCTTCAAGAAATTTAGTTGCCTTTTATGCTCTTGGCGCGTAACTTCTTGGTTTAATCAGGTTCCCTTCGATTGATAAGGGGTACTTAGGGTTAATTTTCTGAGCGGGAGTAACTTAGTCTCCCTTTGATTAATCAGGTTCCCTTCGATTGATAAAAGGTACTTAGGGTTAAGATTCTGAGCGGGCTAACTTATTTCGAATTTGAATTTTCTGAGCGGGGTAACTTATTTATGAGCGAGGTAACTTAGTCTCCCCTGTTGTTCCCCCGGAATTTGAATTTTCCACCAACAAATCGATTTCTCCTGCGACACTTCTACAGTAGGTTTGTTTCGATTCCTTATTTCTTCAAGAAATTTAGTTGCCTTTTATGTTCTTGGCGCGTAATTTCTTGGATTAATCAGGTTTCCTTCGATTGATAAGGGGTACTTAAGGTTAATTTTCTAAGCGGGAGTAACTTAGTCTCCCTTTGATTAATCAGGGTCCCTTCGATTGATAAGAGCTACTTAGGGTTAATTTTCTGAGCGGGGTAACTTAATCTCCCCTCTCGTTCCCCCAGAATTTGAAGTTTCCACCAACAAATCCATTTCTCCCGCGATACTTCTACACTAGGTTTGTTTCGATTCCTTATTTCTTCAAGAAATTTAGTTGACTTTTATGTTCTTGGCGCGTAACTTCTTGGATTAATCAGGTTCCCTTCGATTGATAAGGAGTACTTAAGGTTAATTTTCTGAGCAAGAGTAACTAGGTCTGCCTTTGATTAATCAGGTTCCCTTTGATTGCTTAGAGGTAATTAGGGTTAATTTTCTGAGAGCGGTAAGTTATTTCGAATTTGAATTTTCTGAGCGCGGTAACTTAGTCTCCCCTCTTGTTCCCCTAAAATTTGAATTTTCCACCAATAAATCCATTTCTCCCGCGACACTTCTACACTAGGTTTGTTTCGATTCCTTATTTCTTAAAGAAATTTAGTTACTTTTATGTTCTTGGCGCGTAACTTCTTGGATTAATCAGGTTCCCTTCGATTGATAATGGGTACTTAGGGTTAATTTTCTGAGTGGGAGTAACTTAGTCTCCATTTGATTAATCAGGTTCCCTTTGATTGGTAAGAGGTACTTAGGTTAATTTTTTGAGCAGGGTAACTTATTTCTGAATATGGTAACTTAGTCTCCCCTCTTGTTCCCTTAGAATTTGAATTTTCCACCAACAAATCCATTTCTCTCGCGACACTTTTATAGTAGGTTTGTTTCGATTCATTATTTTTTCAAGAAATTTAGTTTCCTTTTATGTTCTTGGCGTAACTTCTTGGATTAATCAGGTTCCCTTCAATTGATAAGGGGTACTTAGGGCTAATTTTCTAAGCGGGAGTAACTTAGTCTGCCTTTGATTAATTAGGTTCCCTTCGATTGATAAGAGGTATTTAGGGTTAATTTTCTGAGCGGGATAACTATTTCGAATTTGAATTTTCTGAGCGGTGTAACTTAATCTCCCCTCTTGTTCCACCAGAATTTGAATTTTCCACCAACAAATCCATTTCTCCCGCGACACTTCTACACTAGGTTTGTTTCGATTCCTTATTACTTCAAGAAATTTAGTTGCCTTCGATGTTCTTGGCGCGTAACTTCTTGGATTAATCAGGTTCCTTTCGATTGATAAGGGGTACTTAGGGTTAATTTTCTGAACGGGAGTAACTTAGTCTCCCTTTGATTAATCAGGTTCCCTTCGATTGATAAGAGATACTTAGAGTTAATTTTATGAGCGGGGTAACTTAGTCTCCCTTTGATTAACTTATTTCTTACCAGATGTAATTTAGTTTCCCTTGATTTGCGAGTAATAAATATTGGAATGGATTTTGTATTCTGCATCCGTGTGATAACTTGATTTTATATTCGATATTAAATTTAACGATACGATGATTTTATTTTTACTCTTTATGACCGAATAACAGTAGTTGTGTGAGTCTGATCATAGCTTATGATAGTTTTGATTCAGGTTGAGGAGGATGTTTGTCTTGTACATATTAGATAAGTGCGGTGGCTTTAACTTCTTTTTAGAAAGAAATTTTTATGATATGAGATATATACTTGTGGTGATGCATTTTTCGTATTAGTATCATACATCCAAACTTGAGAAGGTATTGTTATGTGCTCACATGGAAAGAGTCAAATCAAAGGTATTGGTTCGCCTACATGCTTCTATCGTACTTTGATTTTGCCAAACTTGATACAAAATTCTAACTTTTCCCAAATAAAGTTTTTGTTTATTTCTTAAGAATATACCAAATCTTGGAAATCTTCCTTCTTTTTCAGCTATGTGTCATTGCTGCCAACGGCCTTCGGGGCATGAATTTATCTTCTAGCACAAGTTCAGTCATAAAAAATTCTTAGGGTCATATCAAACTTCAGCATGTTGCTTCGCCTTCTTTTTACGGTAGCCTGAATCCTACACCGGTGAATTTCATTAAATTGCTTGGGAAAATAATTTGGTGGGACAATATTTCTTATTTCTCCCATGGAGAATGTAGGAATAGATCAATGCGAGAGGCATCTCATCCTTCAAAAAGAACAAATCAAGTCCGAACTCCACATCAGAAAGCGAAGAGTACTACGAAGACATAACAAATGGTTTGGAGATTTCCCTGCTCTATCCGACCATTAAATAGACCAATCTAGAGTGTAGAGATATATCTCATTAGTAGAAAAAATTGAAAAAATATATTTAACATATCTAAACACAAGGTTAAAATCTTCAATTGTACATGGCAAAAAATAATTACCAATAACAAACAGAATATACGTCTTTCTATAACAAATAATATATGCATCAACCAACTTAATTTTATTGCTAATGTTGTATAATCTTCGGTTCTATGCTCTCGCCATGGACGTTTGTACACCTTGGTTTCAATCCAAATAATTGGATCACGGTTGATTTTCAAACTTGTCAAACATACAACATCCTTAAAACTGATCATATATTTATAAACGATAAAAGAGAGTATATCTTTTTTTTACATTGAAATAGTAATATAATAGCCGAACTATCTTCTTTTCCTAATTAAAGCGGTAACAAATGAATCTCATATAAAGGAGACAAATATTATACTATTGGTATAAATTTATGAAGATGCAATCTTAAGTACATTAAGATCCAACTTTGAATATATATTGGTGTGCGTAGTAGGTTTTTAAAGTCATATAATGCTGGGTTGTAAAATAAATTTTGGATTTCATGGTAGTTATACCAATATGTGTTGGGTTTTTATAGTTGGATATAATGGTCTAATAATACCCAAAAAGTTGCACGTTTAATACTTCATAATTTATCATGTTTAAAACCATAATAATCGCATGATTTTATATACTAGAACTGACATGGTTTAAAAACCAAACAAATAGCATGTTTGTTAAACAACAAAGAGAGAAGTAGCCGCAGGATGCGGCTAGAGTTTTGTGTTTATTAGAAAATGTTCCTTTTTGTATTGAACTACTTTTTATATTAATAAACCCAAGTATATAAAAAATGTTCCTTTTTGTGTTGAACTGTTTTTTATATTAATAAACCCAAGTATATAGAAAATGTTCCTTTTTGTATTGAAATGTTCCTTTTTGTATTGAACTGTTTATATCAGTTTACTATGAAGAGAAGAATAAAAACGATCGAACTACCTACTCATTTTTCTTAATTCATTTTTTTTTCTGCTTCACCGTTTCTTATCTCTTTTCAAAGCGGGCAGTAGAGCTAGGACAGTTATTGTATGAGGTATACCCAATGCTAAATGCAGAAAGCATCAGGGCGGATATACAATAAGTTTCACGAGGGAATTTGACATGATCTACAGGAAGAAGTGCTATTATGACGTCCGATTTTGCTTCTCCCGGCTATTGGACTCTCGCCATCTAGGGTGCAGCACTCCGCCGCTTCGTCTATTAAATAAATTAAACAAAATGGATAAAAGGAAAAATATGGAGATTTTAATTAAATAAATTTAAAAATAAGGAAATTTTAGTTAAATAAATTAAACAAAATGTAAAAAAGGAAGAAAAAATTTACATAAATAAATAAATCACATTGATAACCCAAGTTCAAAGTTACATGTATAAAAAACTTAATATTAGTGAGTCATCTACTTATTTTTTTAGTTAGCAAATTTGTATTTATGTCAATCATATCTTTAAAAATATTTTTAAAATATATTTTAAATAATCATTTTCATTTTATTCTTTATATTTTTTAAAATATTTTTAAATTAGTAATATATTAGGATTTGTATTTACAAGATAATTAATTTTATTTTTAATACGTTTAGACACCCATTTGTTAAAGAATACATATTGAAATATTTTTAAATTTTTTTCCATAAAATAATTTATTTTAAGAACATTTTTTTATATTATACATTATGTTTGATGCAAATTTGAATCTATTTCCATGTATTTTTTATATAAAAAAAGTTGATTTTATTTCTACATATTTTAAAAAAAGTTCCCTAACAAATTTGATTTTATTTCCATTTATTTTCAAATATATGCTTTATATAATATATTTGATTTTGTTATATCTTGTTTTTAAATATCTTTTAAAAATAATATATTACGAAATGTTAAGATTTATGGTTAAATATTTAGTTCGCATAAAATGTCAATGCCCATAAAATGTCCAACATGTGACACTCACACATCATGTACAAGTTATAATGTATTGCAAGTGCTTACTGTAGCACATCAAAATTAACAACAACATAGTCCCTTTCGTTCACTTCTGCATAAAACTCATCCCTTTCATTTTAAAAATTTGCCCGATTAGTCCCTTTGCATATTCTGGGGACAAAAAATGATACAAAATTTGGGATTTGGGGACCAAAAGTGATACAAAACATAGAATTTAAGTGCCACGTGTCAGTTTTTAAATGGTTTATATGTGCTGGGGGCTATATTTGCAAATTTTTAAAACGAAGGGGATGAGTTTTATGCAGAAGTGAACGAAATGGACTATGTTGATACAAGTGGTAAACATGGGGGACTAACAGTGCTTTTTACCCACAAGCAGAGGATGTTTTGCAGCAAACACAACTGCTTTTCTCCCTTAGACACCAAAGTCTCACTCAGTGAAATAGGACACTTTGAGGCATTTGTTGTTAGTATTTTGTATTCAACAGAACTATACCATTTATTTACACCTCGATTCGGTCAAGTCGATCGTCGCACTGGTGGGGTCAGTGGTACCGGTGGCAGCAGAGGTACCGGTGGCGGCAACGTCGCTTCCTCGTTGTCCACAGGCTCGTAATCGTCCGAATGCGTTTGTTTTTCTAGCATTGGCTCCTTCAAAGACATATAAGTCTCGGCTGCTCGCCGATTTTCCCACTCTTGAATCTAGTCTGCATACCAAGTGGTAAACTTTGCCCAAACAAATGCTCTTTGCTGTTTCACTACTACAAGAGTACGGTGTGACCAAGATACCGATGCAACTTCATAGTTTTAAAATTCCACGAACTGTTTTTCAGCCAAGTGTGACATGTGATATGTTACCGTATTATAACACGTCAAGGGGACTAGGTCTCTTGTACGATTTACATCTTGTAGCCTAGGAAACGCTCGATCAGCGTAGGATTGCTAAATTATATCCTAAATAAATAGAAAGTAAAATTAAAAATACATTTAACTCATCGATGAAAAATAATTTAATTAAGTTTTATAAGAAATCTACCTTATCGGAAAATGATAACGACTCTATATCGAAGAAGTTACGATGGTCTTTGCTCGCTATTCTTATTCACTCTACGGCCCATGGAATTAATGGAGATGGTAGTTGAGGTGGATGAGATTCGGCCACATCAATTTGGAGCTTTTCTCGAAAGCTTCTGTGTCTTAGAAAAAGAAAACCCTGCCAGTGAGTTTATCACTCAATAGTATAATTTTATATTGGCAACGCTTCGATGTTTGTTGATTTTTCTGAGGGTCTCCCCAGATCTTCAACAGGATCGGACAACGAGGAAGACTTCACTAACTGCTATGCCTTCTTTGACTTACTACCCTTGATCTACTTTTGGGGCCAAAGACGTTCGGTAACATTCTCTTGCCATTTTATGACTGCTCCAGATCGTCTCTACATTATTTTCCACAACATATTTTAAGCATAAATGAACAGTTGAATCCACTGCGTGCATTCTAGAAAACCAATACCTTCCGAAAATCGTATTGTATGATGTTGGCGTATATGCCACAATGAACAACACTATTACCTATTTTCTAAATGGTCGCAAACTAACTCAACCGTTCTTTCAAATTCATCGACTACTTTAGCAGTTAACCTAGTAAATCCTACAATAGTCCCATCTGACTGAA
Source organism: Limnanthes douglasii subsp. nivea (assembly GCA_036936605.1). NCBI lineage: Eukaryota > Viridiplantae > Streptophyta > Magnoliopsida > Brassicales > Limnanthaceae > Limnanthes > Limnanthes douglasii. The sequence goes on from JAUPFV010000004.1 coordinate 28,489,820, forward strand.
GAATTTTTGGAGGTTTTTTAATATTTTCATAAGTTGACATGAACATTATATTGGCAGAACTACCGGTGTATCTCATCCTCGTAAATCCCTATCACAATCACCACAACATCCTCATGTAAAACTGCCACTTCTCTTATATCGTCATCCTCGAAACAGAGCAACGAAGATGGGTTCTTATACAAGTGTGGTGAATCACCCGCTTCTAATTGACTTCTTAAGCTCGCAATATGTTTTTTTGGGAGTAATTTGATGTCCCTGAAATAGTATCACCTCCAAAAATTGTCAGTGATTTAAAGAAAATACACAATTTACTAATATTTTAATTCACAACTGGTTCCTCTACTAACATGATCTTATTTATGTATGGTTTCATATCTATATATTTCAGAAGAAACATTAAAATAATCGACAGGCTCCAATATCATTAAAATATTTTCTTGCTTTAGAATTGTAAGAGAATTTTTCGTAACAAATGTAGTAAGCTTTTCATATCATGCATAATGTCTTTATCATATTTGAAATAATTGTTACTTTTGCTTTCTTTCAGAGTCTATATTAGGGCATGTTTGCGGAATTATATATGATTCAAACCCTATAAAAAATTTTTGTTACATACTCTGTAAATTAAGAAAAATGAGCTGGTTAGATCCACTTGTTTTACATCGGTCTGACACTCTGTTGTACATTTTCTACTTGTGAATTTACCATCGGTCTTGGAGGTAACTGGGTCGGAGCTCTTGGTCGAACACTAGTAGTCGAATGATAAGTCAAAATAATTTTTGTTGGTGGATTATATGTTATCGTCAGAGATTGGTTTTGTTCAATTTGTGCCATAGATGCCATCTCTAATGCATGTGTTTCCTCTACCAAAATTATCTTCTCAAATTGATCTAACAATGCCCCAAACATCATAGTATGCTTATCTGTAACATTATCTTTCAAAATACCAGGAAAAAATCACATTCAAAAAGCTGTTAAAGCCACTTGGTCTTCGCAACCCCCATATTGCTTTAGTTTTGATGAAACGATTAGTATAATCTTTCAAGCCCTCCCCAACTTTTTATCTACAATAAATTATCGTATCACCATTCGCTCAAAGCATTTTTCTCCCCACAAAGTGTTGACAGAAGAAGCCCAAAAACATTTTGAAATTCTTAATAAAACCATGAGGCAAACAGTTATACCACTTTGAAGCAACACCCTTAAATGTTTGTGAAAAAAGCCATGCACAAAAATTTATCATCCTCATCATAATTAATCATAACATTCTTAAATTGTTTGATATGACTATCTAGATCTTGTGTTCCATCGAACTTTTTAACTTTGAGATGTCAAAATGTTTTTGGGATATGTCCAGATAAGAATTCCACAGAGATCAAAGGTGACCTTAATTATATTCTGCCTTATACATACTGACCCCCAGGACGTTCGTTCGTAGTAGTGTACAAACCCTCTTTGGATGGGTATGTGAATTGGTTACTCATACGATATTCAAGATTATAACTTCTAAAGGGATCTGTACATGAGGTGTAACTTGCTCTCTTTTAGCAATATTAATAGCTTCTATCTCGTTCCTCAGATCCAAACTCTATTTTCTCTTCATTATCTTTTTCTCCCTTCGAATATCTATTCCGACGAGAGGTCTGATGGTCATTCCTATGTCACTTCAAACTTTTTCTCCTATAACTTTTTTCACGTCAGTTATCCCTTTCCGGAGAGAAAGAGTCATCCGAATCATAAAGGCAATATTCTGAGCTTCATTTTCATTTTTGAAACTTGTGCGTTTAAGGAGACAAATTTAACCTTATAATTTAATAGAGGATGGTTCTAAAGTAGTGCAAATTAATAAGAGTTAAAATAAGCAATTCGGTTATTTTCAATTTATTTTAAAATTTCAAATTCTAGTGAATAATAGTTAATTTTTGTGTATCATTCTCTATCAAAATTAAATTCAGCAAATATAATAAAAATATTTATATATTTATTATTTAATTGATTTAACCATTAATTATAATAAAAAAATGTTTAATTTATTTAAATTATTAATAAGATATTAGAAACTATAAAAATAGATTTAATTAATGTCTCATTAACAGATAATTTTAAAATGAATAGATAAAATAAATTTAAATTTAAATTAAAAAGATTATAATGGCTTAAAAATAATAATTGATAAACGATAGATAATAACTCTTAAAAGAATAGTTTGTAAAAAAATATATTTTAACTTAACATTTTAAAATTTTGAAACTATTGTTGATAACTGTCATTATCATAAGTTAATTTTTAATAATTTATTTTAAGATTTTATTTAAATCATTAAAGTCATCTCTAATCTCAACCTCTAAATTAACACCAAAAATATTTTTAGTTTTGTAGAATACTAGTTTGAGAACACTTTAGATACAAATGAGAATGCTCTTCTTTTTAATCTTCATCACCGAGTTTTACTTGAAACTCGGGAATTTTTCACAGCTGATAAGTGAAGTTAAACCACCATTCATAGATTATCTTATAAGTGAAATTAAACCAACATTCATGGTCGTTCGAGATGGAGTAAGTCGAAGTGAATGAACAAGACCTTCAATATGATTCTGTAAGCTAGAGATGAAAATCGTTCCAACACTATATTTCAGATAACTACCGTAACCTTAGATGGTGGTGAAGAGGATCAAGTGGAAGAGAAGGTGGCCGTGTTCGAATGTGTTTAGGGTTTCGTTTCTGATTTGGGATTGTTGTCTGAACGGGTGAGAGAGAAGCGTGAGCTTTAAATATACCGGGTCGCGTGTTTTGGCTCAAGCCGGTATGAAGTTTGGGTCACGGGTTCTACGTGTGTTGGGCTGAGTCTTATGCGAGGCTCAAGTCTCTCAACATTTATATAAAATAATAATAAAGTTTAACAATAAGTAACTCCATATAACAACTTATTGTTACGTAACCAATTTAAAAAATGTGTATAAATAAAGAAATGTATTGTGTAATAAATTGAGGAAAATAATTGAATATAGATTCTTCTTCTATCTCTCTTGTTTACACTTGGTATCAGAGCAGGGTTGTCCTTTTCAATGGTTGAGACACGTTTTCATTCTTTCAGCTCCGGATTTGCTAACCAGACTTCCTCACCATCAGATAACCTCATAGGCAACAAAAATACACAGTTGAACCAGATAAGTACGTTCAACAGCTTGAGACTAGATAGAAGTAACTTCCTATTATAGAAGACAATGGTGTTGCCTATAATAAGGACAACCGACTGGGAGGATTCATCAATGGTGATAAACCATGTCCTCCCAAGCTTTTGAGAAGTCCTGATGGACTTGTAACTGAAAATATTGAGTACGATAACTGGATCGCAAAAGACCAGTTGTTGCTAGGATGGCTTTATAGCACAATGAGTCCAGAAATAACATCCCAAGTAATGGAAGAAAAGACCTCTAAAGGTCTTTGGGATGCTGTAGTGCGTTTGTCTGGCTCACAAACTAAGTCTAAAGTGACTTTTTTCAAGGCTGAATTTTGAAGTATGAGAAAAAGAAATCTATCTATGGAAGACTACCTAGCTAGAATGAAGAATATTTCAGATAACCTGGCTTTAACAGGTTCTCCTGTGTCTTTGGATGATTTGGTGACTCAGGTGTTAGCTGGTCTAGACACTAAGTATACACCAATTGCAGTTCACCTAGCAGATAAAAAGGTGAAAAACTAGGTTGATATTCAAGCTACTCTACTGACCTGTGAAAGCAGATTTGATCAGCTATGCAAGTTACAACTATCTATGACTGATGTCAATTTAACTTCTGCAAACAAGACAGAGACTAAGTCTTTCAATAATAACTACAATTCTTGGTCTAGAAACAACAACATAGAACATGGAAGGAGTACTTATAGGGGAAGGTACTCACAGAACTATTACAATAACTAGAGAGGCAGAGGCTCTTACAGAAGCAGAGGAGGTGGTAGATTTAACTCCAAAAACAAACCTATCTGTCAAATCTCTGGAAAGTATGGCCATGGAGGTGCCTACTGTTATTTTAGGGATGATCCTAGTGTTATAGGCCAACTTCCATCTGATCAGAACAAGATTATTCAGGATCAAAATGCTTTGACTGTGTCTCAAGAGTCACGAGATGCAGATGAGGAATGGTATTTGGACAATGGTGCTAGTCACCATGTCACAAAATATACTAAGATGATGGCTCAAAAGGCAGAGTACTCAGATATTAAAACTGTGGCAGTAGGTAATGGAACTAAACTCAGAATTAAAGACCTTGGGTAGACTTGTCTACCTACTAAAACTTACCAAACTGTCCACCTAAATAGCATTTTACATGTACCCTAAATAAACAAAAACCTGTTATCGGTTTCCCAACTTACCTCGCATAACAACATATTTATTGAATTTCATAACTCTAATTGCTTTGTGAAGGACAAGACAACAGGGAAGATCCTTCTTACAGGGAAGGTTGAGAGTGACTTATATAGATTGGAAGTTTCACCTAGTCCTTTTCATTCAAAAGCTGAAGTCCTAAAGTGTGTTCCTAGAGTGTCAAATGGTTCAGTTCTGTCTAGTTCTTTACTTCTCTTAAAGAAGGGCTGGCATAGGAGGTTAGGCCACCCTTCTACAAGAGTGTTGTCTGATGTTCTGAAAAAGTGTAATCTACCTGTTAGCTTTAATAATGAGAAGTTCTTCTGTGATGATTGTCAGTTGGGCAAGTCTGACTCTCTTTCCTACACTAGGTCTTTATCTCATTCTGTAAATCTCATTGATCTCATACATTCTGATCTATGGAGGGCCTCTCATGTGATTTTTAAGGGTGGATACAGATACTACATTATGTTTGTAGATGATTTTTCTAGATATACGTGGCTATATCCATTAAAACTTAAAAATGATGCAATACAAACCATTAAAGAGTTAAAAAATCTAGTGGAAAATCAATTTGACAGGAAAATCAAATGTTTTCAGTCTGACTGGAGGGGGGGAGAGTTCAGGTATTTTCTTTCTATAACAAAGGATTCAGGGATCCAACTCAAGACATCATGTCCTTACTCTTTTGCTCAAAATGGAAAAGCAGAGAGAAAGCATAGACATGTCACTCAGTCTGGTCTTCCTTTCAACTATTGGCCAGAGTATTTTCACACTGCTGTGTATCTCATTAATAGGCTTCCTACTCCTGTTATACAAGGTCAGTCTTCTTTTGAAAAGATGTTTGGTGTGCAACCAGATTATGGATTTCTAAGGGTCTTTGGTTGTGCATGTTTTCCTTGTCTCAGGTCGTATCAGTCAAATAAGTTTCAATACCATTCTGTGCAATGTGTGTTTCTAGGGTACAGTGTTGTTCACAAAGGGTATAGATGCTTAAGTCCTACTGGAAGAGTCTACACATCTAGAAATGTCATCTTCAATGAAGATGACATTTCCCTGTGCTTCTGGTCTCCTAAATTCAAGTGTCTGTCCTTCTAGGTCTAGGTCATTCTGTCTACCTCAGTTTCCTAATGTTAGGACATATGGTGAAACTCTTAATCTATCAAGAACTCATTCCGCCTCTCTACCTAATCGCCTAATTGATCATAGTAACAGTGACATTTTACCCATAATTCCTAAATTCACACATACAACAGACTTACCTCACCAAAAATTACATGCAAGCCGAAGCTTTCTCCAGCCTAATGAACTTTCTTCTTTACCTATTCCTGAACATCTTGATTTGCCAAACCCAAAACCTGTCGTAAGACGATCATATACACCTCATTTAGTAATTGAACTACCTATTTATACTAATACACCCATTCGCCAGACAAAAAATACACACTCCATGATCACTAGAGAAAAAAATCGAATTTCTAAGCCTAAAGGTGTTTATTCTGGTATGGTTATGTTACCTAGTGCTATTGACACAGAACTTACAAAGTACTCTGAGGCTGTTAAAAGTTCTCAGTGGTCTCAGGCTATGAAAGCAGAATACAATGCCCTAATGACTAATCATACTTGGTCTCTTGTTCCTTATATAAATGACATGAGTCTAGTTGGGTGCAAATGGGTATACAAGTTAAAATATAACCCAAATAGGTATGTTCAAAGATATAAGGCCAGGCGTGTGGCCAAGGGTTTTCACCAACAGCCTAGGATTGATTTCACATAGATTTTTAGTCCTGTTATTAAAGACTTTACGATTAGGCATGTGTTGACATTGGTTGTATCAAGAGACTGGACCATAAGACAGTTGGACATCAACAATGCCTTTTTAAATGGTGATCTCAAAAAATAAGTCTTTATACTCCAGCCTCAAGGGTTTGTCAACTCAGAGCTTCCTAATTACGTCTGTAAGCTACACAAGGTTTTGTATGGTTTGAAGCAAGCTCCAAGAGCTTGGTATTCCAAACTAAAGGATATATTGCTTAAATGGGGTTTTCAGAATTCGAACTGATTGTTCTATGTTCTTTTTAATGACTAAGGAGGTTTCAGTGGTTCTTTTGGTCTACGTAGATGACATTATAGTCACTGGTAACAACTCTAACTTTCTGACTAAGTTCATACAACAACTGAACTCTCAGTTTGTTCTTAAAGACATGAGGAATCTTAGACTTTTTCTTGGTATGGAGGTCTATCAGGATGACACTGGACTATACCTAACTCAAAAAAATATATACAAGACTTATTGCAAAGAGAGGGTCTCTCTAAAGAAAACTCTTGCTTCATTCCTATGTGGGTAAGTGCCTCTGTCTCCAAGTTTGATGGTGAAGTTCTTCAGTTGCATACAAAATATAGAAGTATGTTAGGTTCTTTACAATACTTGCTGCATACTCGACCGGACATTGCGTTTGCTGTCAACAAGATGAGCAAGTATCAGCAATGCCCGACGACTACTCATTTACAAATTGTAAAACGAATTATGCGTTACTTATTTGGAACTTTTTCACTTGGACTCCATATCAAGCCGAGTGATGTACATCAACTCACTGGCTTCACCGATGCTGATTGGGCCGGTTCCCTGGATGACCACCAGTCTGTGGGAGGCGATTGTGTCTTCTTGGGTAACACACTGGTTTCTTGGTCCTCTAAGAAGCAAGGGGTAGTGTCTCGTTCCAGCACCGAGTCCGAGTATCTCTCACTCGTTAACTTGTCATCTGAGCTGATTTGGTTGTGTTCTGATCTTAACAAATTAGGTCTTCCTCTTCACCGGTCTCCAGTCATATGGTGTGATAATCTTGGAGCAACTTCTCTGGCTTCTAACCCCGTATTTCATGCTCGAACGAATGATATTGAGATTGATCTTCACTTCGTGTGTGATCAGGTGGTTCAGGGGTCGCTCGATATTCGATATATTCCTTCGCACGATCAGATAGCCGATCTTCTCACCAAGCCGTTATCTCAGCCTCGCTTCTTGTTCTTGCGGGACAAACTTGGTCTCGGTGTTCTTCCGCTTCGTTTGAAGGGGGAAGTAAAGGAGAATGAGGTTGATGGTGGTGAAGAGAATCAGGTGGAAGAGAAGATGGCTGTGTTTGAATGTGTTAAGGGTTTCGTTTCTGATTCGGGGATTGTTGTATGAACAGGTGAGAGAGAAGTGTAAGCTTTAAATATACTGGGTTGCGTGTTTTGGGTCAGGCCGGTATGAAGTACGGATCACGGGTTCTACGTGTGTTGGACTGAATTTTATGCGAGGCCCAAATCTCTCAACATTTATAAAACAATATAATAAAATGTAACAATAAGTAACTGCCAACAACAACTTATTGTTACTTAACCAATTTAACAAATGTGTAGAAATAAAGAAATGAATTGTGTAACAAATTGAGGGAAATAATTAAATACAGTTTCTAATTCTACTTCTTTTCACTATCCGTCTTTGGCTGATCATGACCAATATTTGAATTTGAATTTGAATTATTAATTATAGTAGCAAATTTGAATTTTTTTTAACGTGATCGCAACAAGATCACTTTGCCGTGATAAACTTTTGCCTAATGGCAAAAAAAAAAGAAGGTTTTTTGACACCGTTCAATATATGTTTGTGCTGAAATATTATTTCGCGAAATTGTTGATCCGGCAAGGTCTCTATTTAATGCAACTAACGTTTAACTAATCTGTTATTATGACGTTTTCCTACTTCTACAGTATCTAATCAACATTTCCAACAATTTTTTGTTATAATTTGAAATAAAAAAATATCAATGTAATAAAAATGTTAGAAACTTTGACATTATAAAAGATTAGAAAAAATGAAACGACCGAAACAGAAAGTGAAACTGTCTCTATATATCACCAACTTCATTGAAAAGGAAATAACCGAAATATTCCAATACAAACCGGAGACGTCTTTAAGCGTTAGCCAACTTCATTCAAAAGAAAACAACCGAAAAGTTCCAATACAAATCGCATAACACTTTAGAATGAATCAAGGATCTGCCCTTCCTGGGTATCTAGGAAATGGAATAACATCTCTGATATTACCAATTCCCGTTGCGAAAAGAATCATTCGCTCGAAACCAAGTCCAAATCCACTGTGTTTCACCGTGCCATAACGTCGCAAATCCAAGTACCATTCAAATGGCTCCAAAGGCAGCTCCATCTCCACCATTCTTGTACAGCAATAAAATTCATCATATAATCATAACAGTCTGTGAACAAATTTGAAGAACAAATTTTCATATCTTAAAACCATGTTTGTGATTTACCCAACTTTTTCACCATTTATTTGTTGTGTTTTTCTTGATTTAATCTGTAAGAAAACCAGAGGGTTTTTGCTATATCTCACCTAGTAAGCAGGCAACAAAATTAAAAAAAAAGATTCTAACTTGTTTTTTTTTCCCGTTCAAATAAACAGTATATAGTTTAAAAATAGAAGTAGTATTTATATAGTTGAGGATTAAAATTATACTTAGAAAATGAGTTCAGATTTTAAGTTTAAAGCTTTAAGTTTAAAGTTTTGGAGTTAATTTTAGGGTTTAAGTTTCGATGACGAAAGTTTAAATTTAGGCTTGAGTTTGGAATTTAAAACTAAAGTTTAGGTTTGAAATTAAAATTGGGGATCTAAAATTTAGTTTTAAAGGTTATATTTATATCTGAATCAGATTTGTGATTAAGATTTCATATTAGAATTTAGGTATAAAAAAGATTAAAAAGACAACATAAATTTATTGTTGGGAATTTATCTTCTAAAACTTTTGGTGTCAATGTTATTAAGTTCAAGAACAAGATGGCTTCGGTTTAGCTTATCTCCATTAAAATTTGGTTGCAACTCCCAATCGAGTATCCCGATTTGAATTGATATCACTGAGGATGCCTCGAAAGTTATAGATAGTTGGAAATGGAAAGGAGAAAGTAACGTGAAATGATTTTATTGAATTCAAGTTCCTCATTAAAATTGACTTATGCCAACGGGGTATGGAATAATGTATCTAAAAAAAGAAATAACATTTGAAAACTTACAAATGGTAGATGAAACTATGTGATAATTTGTGAAAAGTATAACTTAAATTTCTTTATGTTCCAAGGATATCGACGAGGATATCCTTCTTCATTCAGCAGTCTATATGTGTTCATGGATTGACCTTAAGTGATATTTGTATAGTCCATCCCACTTTAGCTCGAGCTTTGTCGAGGGTCATGTCTTTGGTTTGGAAGAATACATGTTTTAGAATTTTGTGTCCAACGTCAAAGCTTCAGAAACAAGATTTTGTATTATATATATTTCTCATGAGGGTTTTATTGTGCTATGCTCTTAAATACGCTTTCATCATCGTTTTTTTTATCATAACTTGCTCATACCTCATGCCTTCACAATTTTTTCCTTTAGTTTATTTTGATATTATAAACGAATATATAATAGTTTTTATTAGCACTACTGCTTCAATCTCATAAACTAGAACAGATTATGTTTTAACAATTATAGTTCGTGTAGTGGTCCTATATGACCATCTAACTTCATGAAGAGAGTTTGACAATTTCCCGACTCCACTTTTTAGAACTCTCTTAATGTCTTCAATAATTGTTTCATTTGTAACATCCACTTGACCATTTGTCTAAAGTTGTAATAGAGAGAAGAAGTTTTATGTTATACATCGGGTTCAGAAGAAGAGCATTCATCGATCATTCTATAAATATAGACAATTTTTAGTAGTGATGATCTTTGGCATTCCATGTCTAAAGCACATGTTCATCTTAAAGAAGTTATTTACCTTGTTTTTTTCTAAATTCTTTCCTTCCACCCACTTTAAAAAATAGTATATGACCACCAATAAGTATTATTTTTCCTCCCGAGGTTTTCAGTATGGGCTTTATAATGTCAAGCCCCCATCTGTCAAATATAGTTTTGTATGAGATGGTCTCCAAATGAACGATTATTTAAGTTCTAGCTTGTGTCGCAGCATTTGATGAAGTCTTCTGCATCTTCTATAATGGTTGACTAGTAATATCCTATTAAGAGGACCATTCTCTAAAACATATTATAGTCGTAATGAACACCGTTTTCTCAATCATGAAGTTATTCTAAACCAAATGTAAATTATTGAGCCCGAAACAACAAAAAAACTCTACATGTACACCATCTCTGCCAACCATAAATACCTGGTTACTTGTATTTTGATGCGCATAGCCTTGGCCTCGTCCTCGTCCTCTAGGAGAGTGCCTTCCGCAAGATATGTTTTCATACAATATCACTAATCGTTTTCATCTTCAATGATAATTAATTCGGAATACATAGCACAAGGTAAAATTATGTTATATAAACTCATCGAGGGCTTCTAACAACAGATTACAATTGACACAAATCTATGCAGGCTCGAGACTGGAAGATCATTTTTTATAGTGTATACATTTAGTATTTGCTTAAATGTGTATTGCTCAAATAAATTTTCTTCAAACTGAATCTCCATAAGGTATTAAATTAAAATTTATTTATTTACCTCTGTTTTCCTTAAGCTTTGTTGACTTCAACCTGATAATTTATCATGTGGATAATTATTTGGTTCCCGTAAATATGGGTAAGCCTTACTCCTACGATAACAGTTTCATACGTGTCCTTGTTATTAGAGACAACAAAGTCAAACTTGATATCTTCTGTATAGTTTCTCCTGAAAGGGATGTTAGTTTCACCATACACCAACATCCAAATTTTTGTTTCTCCCATCATTTCGGACCTGCCATGATGGTTCAGGATAGTCTGCCACATGTATGACTCTTTTTAAATTGAATTCATCTATGAAGGATATGCTACACCAGGATTTGAGTATAAACCCATTATTCATCTATGAAGGATAACATATTTGTATTTAAATTTACTTTTAAAAGCTAATTAATATGTGGAAGAGGAAAATGATCATTCAGACATGCCTTATTTATATTAGTGAAGTAAATACATATCTTCCACTTGACATTTTATTCTTGACCAGCACCGGGTTGGCTAATCCTAATGGATAAGATTTTGCTAAGGAATGACCTACTTTATTGAGCTTGTCCACATCAACTATTATCGCTTCGGCTTTTTTATGAGAATAGTCTTCTTTTATGATTAATGGGTTGAATACCATCTATGAACATTTTGTGAAATTAATTTTGTAGGAACATCAGTGCCATCTTGAAGAATCTAGGAAAACATTTCTAAGTTACTTTACACAAATTTTGGTAGTTCGGCTTGATAAATAACTAGCATGTCTCGACCGAGCCCGGGGAATATTTTTTTATACTATTATATTTTTTAATTTTTCCCCGAATCTACTTATATTAATTATTTCTTAAAATACAGAGAGAGAAAATTACACTCTCCTATACATTTTTGGTTTCTCTAAATTACGCCGACGAGATTGTTGATTATGTAATGAATGCATTATACCATTGGAGATATTGTCTATATTTGATCCAACTATGGTCTACCATCATAAATAATCATTGGACCTGCTTCAAATGATTATGTTGGCTAAACCACATCAAACTTCAGCATACCCATGACCGGGGTGTGTGTCCCAGGGAATTCAATTAAGAATTTATTTGGCGGTGTAAGTACTAGCAAACTACCTATGTTCTCATATGTATTTTTAAACAAAAGATTCGATGAACTGTTAGTGTGTACCATAATCTTTCTAAATTTTATCCTTGCTATATCTTTAACATTTATTACCAACTCGTTATACGATATCGCAACTCTTCGAAGGTCATCACCATCAAAACTAATAATATAGTATGGACTTTATATAAGTGCATCTAGGTTTGACCCTATTGATATACCTTGAGGTATTATATATACCTTTTCGTTAAAAACTTAGTAGTATATAACAGACTATATCACATCCTGCTATTGTAAACAATACATGTTGGTTCAAGTTCGGATCAACGAACTCATTACATATGCCAATGATAATCATCGCTTCTAGGTCCTTCAGAGGCTTGCCAATGATTGGTATCTGCTAATGCTCCATCATTGATGATTACTAAGGTTTTGATGTAGCTTGTCTCAGCTTAGCCCCGAGACTATTCCTGATAAAATCCACCAGCTTACCTTCATGAATTAGGTTATGCGCCTCATTTATCAAAGAAGTACAATCTCGAGTATAATGGCCCACATCATTGTAAAACTTAGATAACTTATATTTATCATGCATTTCTCTAGAGGTCCGCATTTTATTATGACTTTGTAACTTAACGACATATTTAGATATTTTATAAATTACCCTTTTGATCTTGGTATGATCTGTGTGTACCTCATTCCACTTTAGATTTTGGGTTATTATTATAGTTTCTTTTGACTGCCTCTTGACCTTGATTATACTGCCCATACCTTGTGAAGGTTCAGGAAGGGGTTTGAATTTTTTTATATTAGATCCATTATTAGGCTATCATTGACATTTTCCAAGTAATGGTAAGGATGATAAGCATTCGTAACCCCATGATTCTTACACACATAGTCTCTTTCACCTTGATATGATCTTCAACATGAGCTATTAAATCCCCAAAGTTCATGATCTTCTTTTTTATAATATTTTTTTACCAAATTTATTGGTAATATTTTATTTATTTAAGATACACATGCCACCAGATCGTAGAAATATTCCGCACCATTCTTGGTTTAGACGAACTGTTAAGTGTACATCTTAAGACTCACATTCAGTTCTCATTTGAAGTGGGTGATATAGGCATCGTCGTCCTTGATAACTTTTGAGCTGATGAATTGGTTCTTGAACATGTCTTAAATGAAGTTTATAACGATGTCTAGTGGGAGTTGGTTTCACCATACCAAAGTACTACCTCAGATGGTCATAGAGAGGGTTCGGTAGATTAACTTGTCATATCTTTTGAAATCTAGTATTTTATTTTCTTAATTGGTCTATGCGATGCTCTAGATCTCATGAGCAATAATATTTATCCATTTTATCTTGGGCGAACTTTGTTGGAAAGTATACATTTATGATCTTTAGAGCTATGAGAGGAAATATGAAACTAAATATAATCTAGGTAAAAGCAGGGACAAGGTAGATCTTGTTCACTAGTCCAAAAAGTGATGCATCGTTTGAGATGGTTGGTTAGGTTAAGGTTGGTCGTAGAGATGAAAATGTAGTTCTCCAGTGTTACAAGCTAATAGCCCTTAAGAAAATGACGAAGGTATTGAACCCGTAGTTCAAAGGCTCGAGCGGCTTACTGGTGGAACCGTTAGAATGCTCTACAGATTTAGCTTACTTGGAGGCGAAGTCATATGATGATTTTGGTGTCTCGAATGATCTACAAGAGGAAGTAAATAATGGCCAAGGTTGTTGGTTTCTTCTAATTACACCAGGCGAGATTCAGATTTGCGTAATCTCTTCATTTTCTCTATGCGAAGATGAGAGGATTGTATTTTTTTCTCTTTACAAAATCAAGAACGATCATGGCATAAGTGATACTTTCCAGATCTGTTGGACGACCCACGATCGAGGTATTTTCTAATGTCTTTATCTATCAAATTCTCGATAAATGGATGTTAAGTCATGCGGTTGCGTCTGGAAGAATCCTACGAGTGGTTCCTGGGTATGTAATATGTGACATCGTACTTTGTTTCAGAGTTAATGGCCTTTATGGGTGATGAATAAAAGAGCATAGAGTAAGTCGGCGTTTTAAGACCATATCCGCAACCAAATGGTAGATCATTGTTATCCCATCAAGTGATGTCTCTCTTATGGCATCATGTTGCTGTTGGATGTCCACGTTGGAAATAGTAAGAACTTTCGTATAAGGACTGATTCTGAACTTACAAAGGTGAGAAACATTCGTGTTCTTTTCGATTTTTTGAAAGGTTTATCTTATGGAAAGCTTATTTTCTGATGTATTATACCAATTTTATGATTTATTTTAGTGAAAAAATATACTCTCATAATTGAAAATGAATTAGTATTGGTTATTGAGTTATTTAAAACACTTGGCTAAACCTTTGCCCAAAAAAGTGAATTATTAGAACAATGTAAAAGTAAAATAAGTTGAAGGCATAAGTAATAGCTATGGCAAAATCCGGTAAAAAAATGTTAACGAACCCCAAAAATATTTATTTTTATATTTTTATAATCTTATTCTTACATCCCGTTTGTTCATCCGCCAGATGAGACCTTCTCAACCACCAGGTTAGTTTTTCGTCGAGTGAGCTATTCTCACCCACCAGACCAAACTTTTTCACCGGTTAAAAAAATCTCACAAAAATAAAAATTCATTTTTGATATACTTTTAAATCTCACAAAAAATTAAAAACAATGATCAAATTAGGACGAGATTTAACCACGGCCATATAAATAATTCGGCTAAAAACAAAAAGAGCTTCACCATTAGAAGGGCTTTCTACACTAAAAGTGCATAATAAATTTATAAACAAGACCTTGACCATCAGGTGTTATTGACTTCAAACCTTAAGCCATAGATTTGGGTGTTTTAATATATATCTCCAGCTTTTACATGGTTATATCTTCGGCTTAATGGCCATATTTGCTATCATACGCCAAAAGTCTTGCTAAACTTTATTTTGGACCAATTTAAATAAGATAGATTTTTGTCACATGATTTTAACGTTTAATTAAAATAAAATATGTAGCATTAATTTAATTAATGGTTAGCTACATTTACGTTTAATATATATATATATATATATATATATATGGTTTTTTATAATATATTTCCTCTTATTTAGCTGCTCTTTTTTAGTATATTGTTTGATAGGTTCTTAACCTTGCATACTCTTGTGAAATTTAAGAATTTACCCCGCTGTAAAAATACATTTCTGATGTTTATTTTAATACTTATTTGACATTTCTCCGAAAAACTAATGGTTATAATCCAGTCGTTATGAACCTTATGAACATTCAATTAGTAAACTATACTGAAACTTTCCGAAATCTATATTTTGTAGTATAATATATTGTACCTTTCTCGAATGTTGTCATATCGTTCTTCTCTTTGCTCACCGCCAATCAGTTCTCCCACCTGATACATATGTATAAGTCAGGTCCAATTATCATATCAACTGATCCAATGAAGTAAAAGTATGGTATACACTGTATTGTATAAATTTGATATCGGGATTAATAGTTTAAGTTCTAAAAAATCATTGGAATTTTGCATTATGCAACATTTTACGTGTTATATGCAATCGATGACGTACATTTGGTACCAAGACATCCATGGCCGCGACGGTCTTCTTGTCGTCATTAACTCTCATGTGAAATTCTTTGATTCCTTTTGGATAATTGTACACGATTATAGGGTTTTCGAATAAAACATCAGTCAAATATCTGCATGAAATGGTAAATCAAAGACACTAGTGAAGATCTCTTTACAAACAGAATCTATCTATCTATATATATGGATAGAGAATTTTCGGAGGGAAACCGCAGCCGCTACTCAGAGTGCAATGAGTGCGCATAGGGTAAACCCTCAGCCTACAAACCAACGGTAGAAGGTAAATCATACGAGATCACAAGCATGCATTACTCAACCAACTCGACTACTCTGGAGCTTACATAACATTTTTCAAAGAAAAAATATGAATACAGAAATTTTATGAGTAAGTTTTTTACGTACCTCTCGTGCTCGGATGCTAAACCAACCTCCCAATCGACTTTGTTTACAAACCTCTTTCCATCGATAACAGCCGCTTCTAACAGTTTTATAGCTTCAGTATATGTGATACGGTTAAAAGGAGTAGAAACAACCTGGCTTAGACGGTCCACGCACTCTTCATCGATAGTGTTAGCCATAAATTTCATATCATCAAAACATTTTTCGAGTAACCACTGACACATGTATTTCACATACGCCTCTGCGCAATTCATGTTGTCCTACAAACGTGAGGCATAAAAAGATGAAACATATGCATAGCATACCAAACAATATATTATGACCTAGAAATGAGGGACCACTAATTTACCTGAAGATCAGCAAATGCGAGTTCGGGTTCGACCATCCAAAATTCAGCTAAATGTATCAAACTGCTTGAATTCTCAGGGCGAAAAGTTGGACCAAATGTATAAACACTACTAAGTGCACACTCATATGCTTCGGCTTGTAGCTGTCCTGATCCGATCAAATATGCTTGACGTTTGAAAAAATCTTTGGAAAAATCAAATTTTCCATCTCTTGTAAACTCTTTGTCGGACTTATTAATCAATGTCGTGACTTGAAACATTTCGCCAGCACCCTCGGAATTGTTGTTGGTGATAATTGGAGTGTGGATGTGAAGAAATCCGCGTTCTTGAAAAAAAGTGTGCGTAGCAAAAGCTAGTGCATTTCGGATTCGAGCAACGGACGAAATCTGAAATGTAGAAAAGAATTAGATTATCATAAGCCAGAGTAGTATTTGTCAGGCTAATAATTTTATAAATTTTAAGGGTTGTTAACGATAGATGATTTTTATATAAAAATCAGATCACATACGTTAAGCTACTAAAAACAGTTTCTAATTGTTTATAACCCAAAAAAAAATATAATTTTACTAACAATGACGAAAAAGATAATACATATCATATGTACGTCTTCATAAATGTAGTGTCGATTTTTAAGAAATAAACAAAATTCTAAATATAACTTTTAATTTATTTTAAAATGGTGTACACCAATCCTACTTTTATTTTTTCAAGAGAAAAGTACCCATAAATACCTTCTCAACTCTCAAATACCAAAATGGTACCCGTTTTTTGACTAGTTTCATAAACTACCTAGAGTCAATATATGGACAATTATACCCTCAAGGGTATAAAAGAGGTTGTTTTCTTGAAACCCACTTTTTTCACACCTTCTAATCAGACTTTTAGGTTCCAATTCCCCCACTTTCACATTTCTAAATTTGAGGAGAGAGAAACACGTGAAACCAGAGGAAACCCAAAAGTTTTTTTGAAACCAGACCTCACCTTCGACAACATTCCGGCGAAGCCAGACCACACTCTGTTCCGATATCTCAACGAACCGCTTCCACCATCTATGCTCCGATATCTCGAGCAACCACCGGCGACCGTCGAACCAGAACGAAGTTTCCTCCGGTACGAACGAAACCGTCGACCAGCGACTCTGTTATTCCTTATTTCTTCGAATCGAACCAGGTACTGTCTCTGTTCTTGCTTAATTCCGTCGAACCGATCCGTCTACATACTGTCTCTGTTCGAAGTTAGGTGTTAGAAACAACCAATGTCGCCGGAATACTTGAACTGATCAGTAGGTTGTATATACCGACCGGACGACGTTAGGTTATAGTTGTGTTGGTTAGAATGGTGTTGTGTCGATTAGAATGCTGTAAGGGCTTTTGATGGTGATATTGTGGCCGTCGAACTATTGCCTCAAGAGCAAGGGCTGGAGGATAAGAATTTATCTATAGTAGATGAAGGTTTCTCTCTTCTTTGCATGATTCGGTTTAGTGTTTCTTAATCCTTTCCGGCAAACATCCAGTTCATGCTGGTTTATTATGTAGTTATTTCAATCTGTTGTTTCTCTTGCAGACGAGGAGGAAGATGATGTGCATCTGATTCCAAATACCGCTGATGATTCTCCGAGAACCACAAATCTAGCACCTGATTCTTCAGTGGACAAAAGTTGTACCTCTAGTTGTCCATCGGGTCGTATTGTTGGTATTATAAGACGTAATTGGCATCCGTAAGTGGATTGTTCACTTGAGTATTCTATATAGCATTTATAATTACAGTGCTGAATGTCATCATGTGTTGCTTTTGATTTACTTTAAAGTAGTTAGTTATGTATGCATTTCAGTTATGCAGTTGGACAGACGAATGGTAATACTTAGTTGTCTCTGAATATCGGTAGTCCTTTGAGTTGACATCCGGTAGATATACAGCTGTGGGTTGCTGTTATGCATGTCATATTACCATTAAGTTTGGATGTACTGCGAATTCATTATCTTTTGGTGTGCAGAATAGCTAAACCATAAGCATTAGTGCAGCTCTTGTAATTCTATAGTGCTTGATTTTGGCACATGGTGCATCTGATATTTCTTTTATGCCATGATTAAGGAAAGGCTTCTGGTCATAAATACCATTGTGTGACATTTTTTTCTGTGTTCCGTTGCAGATATTGTGCTTTGGCTGCTCACCAGAAGTTTGCTGCATTGTTTGTTGATCGCAATGGCATGCAGAAGTTACTTGCTGTACCGGGAGAAGGAAGCCGTCGTCGAGCCACCAGCGCTGTTACTGTCGAAGAGGTACGTTTGAACACATAATCAACCTTCTATACGGTTCTGAAAACATTGTTATATTACTAGTTTTTGTGGCAAAGTTTTTTTAGTGTCACTAGCAATCTCATATCTATGTATCTAGAAATGTGATATTAGAATTACAGTCAAACAGTTATTTCACTGTATCTAGCAATGTCTCATGCTGTATCTAGCAATGTCTCATGCTGTATCTAGCAATGTCTCATGCTGTATCTAGCAATGTTTCATGCTGTATCTAGCAATGTCTCATGCTGTATCTAGCAATGTTTCATGCTGTATCTAGCAGTGTATACAAGGCATAAATCACAATTGACAAATAATATAGTGTCTAGCAATCAGATATGCACTAAAATCACAATGTAGGTTCACTAAAATCGCAATGTAGGTTCACTAAAATCGCAAGGTATGCATTGTGAGACTGTAATTTGTCTTGGTTGTTTGTAGATCATATCTAGCAGGGTGTTCCTTCTTGTCTAGCAATGTGTGCCTTCATATCTAGCAAGGTGTTCCTTCGTATCTAGCAAGGTGTTCCTTCGTATCTAGCAAGGTGTTCCTTCATATCGATCACTTCCATCGTGAGAGAACAAGAGCTCTAAAAGTCGGTCTTATCTGCGGCGGTCCTTCTGCTGAGCTCCAGTTTTGATTATTACAAGCGGCTTGTTGTTTTTTTAAACATTAGATTAGTGTTGCTTATTCCTAGTTACCGAGTATTGTAATTGAAAGATTTGGTTCAGCGGGAAATGAACGCTTTACTGAATTTAACGTCAGTCTCTCGAATATTTTGATGTAGTAACAAACGATGCATCGACTAAAATATGATTATAATGTGTATGCATATCAGTTCTTAAGCGTGATCTGCATCTTATTTTCAGTTATACTCAAATACTCCTGCAGATTTTGATTTTAAACGGATTACAATGTTCTTGTCAGAGATTTAAAAAGCTTGTTATGAGTTTTGATACTTTTGGGTTTTTTTTGCAGTTTTCAGCAGTTCTTTGTGTTTTAAAACACAATAGTCTGATAGATAATTCGTTTTCAGCAGGGTGTTCCTTCTTGTCTAGCAATGTGTTCCTTCTTATCTAGCAAGGTGTCCCTTCTTATCTAGCAAGGTGTTCCTTCTTATCTAGCAACGTGTTCTTCATGAGAGCGTTTAGTTTATAGTACAAACATGAGAACCATTAGCTACATGGAGTATATGCACCAAAGGCATTGTCTACAGCCCCTGCCCAGATACCTTAAGATTTCTAAAAACTGTAAACTTTTTGTATATAGGGCATGTTTGTTTTCTTAATCTCTGTAGGAGTCTGATTCTGTTCAATTCTTTTGGATCTCCTCAAACTCACTCATAAAAACTTAGAAGAAGATATCAAATCCAAACAAAGGTAGAAATAGAAAACAAAACACAAGATGAATGAAACACAAGATGAATTGTCTATTACAACTTCTTCAAACACACATTACAGATAATATATATTTATATATGTTTCTGAAACACATCGATGCAACTCGAATGCCTTAGTAGTAGATAAAAGACACATAAATAACAGCTACAGAAGCTTCCATCTTCTGTTTTCCTGCAAAAATAACAATAATGTTCTGTCATTAATTGAATATATAGCAACAAAGGTTGCATATGAAGAGATGCCACAATAGAACAAATCATTTATAAAGCTAAAAGGAAATATAGAAACCAAGGAAACCAAAAAGGGCTGAACAAGCAAGCATTGTAGTTCAGTTGTGCAACATTAAAGCTCGAAATTCTAGCTCGGAAGCATAATGCAAGAAAAAAAGGGAGCATCATGCACCTACTCTTCTTGTATTGTATAGTATTTTAAAACCAAAAGAGTAAAGAACCAAAAGAGTAAGGAAGGTATCATACTTGTGATTAGTTAACTAGCATTGTCTTTATGCATATCTATCGGACTCATTTTAATTTCTATAAGTCAGATCTATCAAAACAATATGCGGAACAATCGCAATGTCTGTGAGTGCAAACTACCAGACTCCAATTAGTAAAAACGCAATGTATTTGTTCATATCTATCAGATGCCAACTGAATAATCAACAACAAGCACATTACATAGAATCTATTCTTCATGTTTGTTCAAAGGGGGGAGTTTATATACACATAAACCAAAAAAAGTCCTAACTATAAGCCATTTCCAACTAAACAGATTCACCAATTAGTGAGCATCACTATCACATACATACTTGAATTCTAAACTGACCAACTGGACAAACGAAGCGATAGTGATAATTAACAAAAGGGAACTGAAATTGAGTACCTTAGGAGCAACAACAGTAGCCGCTTTGACTACCAAACCAGTAGAGGGACTGAGAGAGTAGCATTGTACGACTCAACAGCAGTGTCAGAGACCTTAGGAGAGGGAAATACGGAAAATGTTAACATCATACGCTCTGGGTACTCCTCCTTGATCTTGGAAATAAGAAGAGTTCCCATTCCAGAACCGGTGCCTCCACCCAAAGAATGGCAGACTTGGAATCCTGATCCAGAATTTCAATGAATTAAAGTGTATCAGTGTCTCAACACTCAGAGATATGAGTTAAATACGAAAAAGAAGCAGTAATGACCGGCTAGAAAACAAACAAATTCCAAGATCATGTACCAATTTCATTAGAGGAGAAAGTTGAACAATGTATCTATTTTGATATCAGAAAGCATACTGCAAATAGCAGTTTAAGAAGACAATAATGAAGATAGACATCTCCTTCAGATTAGAAGCTACTACCGAGGATGAACAGATCAAACAAGTTCCATAAGATCTACACTATATCTCAACCAATCCACAATAACCGACCTCTAAATTCACTCAAATCAACGAATGCCTCTCAGCAGACAAACACAAAAACGAGATCCGATTCAAATATAGAAACAAAAGACTAATAATTCAAACACATTGTACGGAATCGAGCAATTCACCTTGCAAGCAATCGCAGTTCTCTGCCTCCTTCCTGACAACATCGAGGACCGAATCAATTAACTCGGTGAGAGGAACGCAGGACCTCGGTGTTTGTATGGTTCGCCGGTGATTAAGACTAGTTCGACGGTGGTTGTATGGTTCGCCGGTGGAGAGAGAGAAGAAGAGGAGAGAGAGAAGAAGAGTAAGAGTGGAGGCTGTTTTGAATTTCAAAATTCAAAAATAGAATGGGGGCTGTAACAAAAAACCCTAATTTTTCACAAATCAACCTTATATACTAGGTTGAGGGTAATCTTGGTATTAAAAAAAGAAAAAGTATTAGAAGTGGATATGTTTAATGAGATGGGTATTAAGTGAGTATTAACCCATTTTTGGGTACTAGGTTGTAATAGGTTTGGTTAAAAGGTACTTAGTGTGTCATTTCCCTTTTTTCAAAACCTAAGGGATTTGGATATCCGTTTGGAATATGATATATTCTTTTAACGTATCCGATCCTCACAAATATAATTTGATAATTTATTTATCCACAAAAAAATTTGGTAACTAGCCATCAAATAAACATTAGATAACCAAAAGTAATATGTAATAATAATAAATATAATAATGAAACATAATAATATACAAAATATAATCTCTTAAATTTATTTACTAACAAATTTATAAAAGAAACTTATTATTTATAATTCATATTTATTTAATTTTTTAATAAGTTAAATTTGTTTTTAAATATATAAGTTTATTAAAAAAATTGTAATTTTTGTAAAATTATTAAAAAATATTATCTTTGTTAAATATAAACTAGTTTAAAATAATTTTTGATATAATAAAATATAAATAATAATAAAATGATAAAAACAATATCATAAATACGTAAATCATAAAACATGAAACACAAATTAAATTACATTACACTATTATTATATCTTGCATCGTTTTTTTTCAATACAAAAATAGCTAATAGATGTACTTTAGATCCCTTTGGTCTTTTTAAAACTTTTTTTCAAATATATAATCAATCTCAAATTCTACTGAAATTTAAATTTTGAGATGGCTGTTTCGAAAGCGAAATTTTTTAATTTGAAATCATAGAAGAAAAAAGTGGCGCCTTTTTTTATTTGTCTGAATTTCATAAGGCCTTTTATTTTTGTTTGCTGTATTTTGTTCAATTTAGTAATAAAATTTATTTTTGCTTAAAAAAAAAAGATTGATGAAAATTTTAATGCCAAAAAGATAATATATATATATATATATATATATATATATATATATATATATATATATATATATATATATATATATATATATAGATCTAATTAACATTACAGTGTTAATTCTGGGTCGAAGGTGAAGCACATCTCTCATCAACTCAAGACTAAGCTCCGTCTTCTTCTGGATCGGGTACGTATCCGGATCCACAGTTCCCACATGGACCACTTTCTCGACCCGAAACTCTAACTTCTGCTTAACAATGCTGGCCACACCGTCGAACAAAATGCACGTGCCAGTTACCATGAGCGGGTCTAGATCAGCTACGGTCGCGTCCACCGTAACCCCCAAGTTAACCGGGCATGACCCGTCGTTAAGCTCCAGGAGCGGGAGAGTACTTCCCGTTTGCTGAACACCGGTTTTAACTACCCACCCGCCGACTCGGATCGTTTGAGCCGAGAAGGTGGATCCAGCGTTGAATCGGGTCATGATGGAACGTATGGGGATCCGGTCGGAGAATTGAGCCTTTTGGAGTAGAGAAGAAGGTGCGACAACGGAGTTGTGGTGTTCCATATTTTGGAATGGTTTTGGTGAATGGTTAGTCAAACGGAAACCGAGTAAAAACCCTAATCGCTAATACTATAAAGTTGGTACGAGGAACCGGTTCCTCGTTTAGATCTAGGATGTTAAATCAAGATTAAATTATAATATCCACCATCTAATCTAATCTTATAGTAGGATTAGTTCTTGTTTAGACTAAAGTAAGTAGCTCCATACCTGGCAAATTCAGAATTAATTAATATCATTATCACGAATTCGAGTTGGTTGTCTAAGGCATGTGACTAAAGATAATGCGTTCAAGTTCTTCTACCTACGCTTTCTCGGTTGAACCTGTCATTTACCTGGCGTTGGTTTATAGGCTATTGCTAGGGCTGTTGTCGGTCCGGTTCGGTCCGGATTTTGAAGAAACCGGACCGGACCGCTAAGCTTATCGGTTCGGACCGAACCGGACCGCTAAGCTTTCGGTTCTAATTTTTGAAACCGGACCGAACCGCTAAACTTTCGGTTCGGTTCAGGTTTCGGTTTGGTCTGAGCTCGGTTAGGTCCGAATTCGGTCCGGTCCCGTTTCGGTCCGGTTTCGGTCCGGTTCGGTCCAATTAAAAAAATAAAATCAATTAAAAATTGATTTTTAATTATTTTTTTATTAAAATAAATTATATAAAAACTAAAGTTTGTAAATTGATCTTTATTTTTTTAAAAAAATTGGTAATTAACTATTAATTTTGGTACTATAATTTATAAAATAGTATATAATAATAATAATAAATAATCGGTTTTAATAGTTTTATTCGTCCGATTTCTTATCGGTTCTACCGGTTTATCGGTTTCATCGGTTCGATTCCGTATCGGTTCTTTCGGTCCTATTGGTTTTATCGGTTCAGTTCCTTATCGGTTCTATCAGATCAGTTCCTTATCGGTTTTTTGTTTCGGTTCCTTATCGGTTTTCGATTTTTAAAATGGAACCGCGAACCGGACCGTTAAGGTTTTGTCCGGTTCTCGGTCCGGTTCTCGGTCCGCTCCTTATCAGTTCGGTCCCGGTCCGGTTCTCGGTTCCGGAGAACCGTTGACAACCCTAGCTATTACGTTATATGAAAGGTTTACCCTATACGCATTCATTATACCATGAATAGCGGTTGCCGATTCAATCCAAAAAAAATAAAAATAAAATAATAATATGATTATCATAATACCACTTACCTTTTTTTATTATCCCTACTTTTTCCCTTCCAAATTATATATCGTTTTAGAAAATAACTTTTATTAGGTAATACGGATTGTTCTCATACATCAATATAAATTTTAATAATATTTATTATGTTCTACCAAATATAAATATAAATATAAATATAAATATAAATATAAATATAAATAAAAATAAAAGAGAAGTAATTATTATTGTTTTAATATTTGTACGTAATCTTAAAACTTACATGTATTTTGGGATTTATTGAATATTTTTATTGAGTTTCGACTTTTGAGTAGATAACTTGTCACCAAACGAAACGAAACGAAACGATTTAAGGATTTGAAGAGTTTAAAAATAATGTGATGATTGTCAATATGGCTGCTACTTGCTAGCATGCTACTCCACTTGGTCAAGATGGAAAGAGAAAAATAATATAGATTCGATCCTTTTAAGGATAAAATTATATTTAAACGTGGAAAACTGGGCTTGTCATCATTCGTATATGCATCATTAGCTTAGGCTGCTTAACATCTGCCGCGTTCTTAATAATTTTATATTTTTCAAATGGAACGAACGAAGCTACTAGTCATTAGCATCCGGCGCGCGATCTATGTGCATTTACAGTATCATTTGTTATTAAATATAAAAATCAAAATCTATAGTGTTATATTAAATTTCGATTAAGTTTTGTGTATTAATCATCTAATCATATTTATATAATAATAATAAATAAGCCGACTGACAAAATTATTATAAACAAATAATTTTAGGTATGAATCTTCAACGTTGTTAAATCAATGCCTACAAATTGAAAAAAAAATTGTAAGAGAAAATTTCGAAAAACCACGGCTATTAAAAAGTTTTTTTTTTTTTTTACCATTGTAAACTATTTTCTTTTCTTCCTCGTTTTGTCAGTTTGTTTTGAGTTAATTTTTTTCTAATTTTTTTCAATCATCTCCGTTTTGTTTCGCTATCAAAATGTCCGTCTTTTTAATGTTTTTGTCTTTTTGAAGCCGACTTCGTCCTTTAAAATTTTAACTAAGCCAACAACGTCAATCTCTTCTCCACTGACGCTATATCCTCTCTTGCATCGTTTTGGAGGGTTGTAGGATTGGATTTTTTTGGCAAATTTCTTTTCTCTTTTCAAATGGGCCTTGCCACTCAAAGTGGCTGACGGTGCTGTCTATAATCTTTATAACTTCAAGTCTTTTCTATGATTTGTAAGGTTGTTTTTTCGTGTAATCACAACAAGATCAATGTTAGAAAGAGTTTGTAAATGATCTAAACGTAAGTGAGTGTATAATATCGGACTGGTTACTGTCTTATTTCTCTTTCATTTCTAGATATAGGGTCTTCTACGCTAGATCTTCAGTTTTCTGATCAAAATTCTAGATTCGCCATCTAGATCTTTGAATTATTTTATGTATTACAATGTCGTTGTAATAATAGTAGTAGTCATGTTATAGATTAGTTGAGTCTCAATAACTACTTCAGTAGCTATAAAAAATTTCTACTTCTTGAGAAATGTCTTGTGATATTTTGTAATTTATTTAGTGTTTTTAGACAAAAAAACCACTGTTCAGTCGTATTATATGTAAAATCTTATTATAAATATAAAAGGAAAGTATAAAAGAAATCCAACCAGATTATGATAATATTCATTTTATTCCTAACAAATTTAAAATAGCTTGAAAATGAGAATCAAGTTATAGAAATTTATATTCGGATTAGTATTACAAAAATAGGATAAGTCAATTATTAATTGATCACGATCAAGATTTGGGTAGTTAATTAATTAGTATAATAGAAATGCAACATAAATTATACGTTTTTATGCATTTTCAGGCTTTTAATATATTATAAATAAACCAATCATTTCATCGAAAGATGAAAGATTATTCTTTTTTTTTTTGGAAAAAAATCTTATTTATCATTATTTTATTCTTTAAATTATATATTTGTGTAAGTAGGTTAACCATCAGTTCAGACCTCAACATTGATGTCGTCTGTGGGAATAGACCGATAACTAATTGTTTATTTTTTAAGTTAACTATTTTGTAATCACATGTTTAAATAACGTGTAGAATATTCAAAGTTATAGACAGCATTAGCGAGAGCAAAGATGCCACAAAAGTGGGAGTCAGCAATCAAGGAGTCGAGAGCCTCTCTAAACCAATGTTTCTTCAATTACAACTTAACGATCTATATCGCTCGCACTAGGCTGAACTCGCGAATATTTGGGAGCTGATCAAAATTATGGATCTGAGGCTTCCAACTTTGAGGTAAGATTTTAAGCAATTAGAAAATATTGCATAAACGACTGGGGGTCATGTTGCGGTCTCGAAGGTAAGAATATGAAACATATGTCTTATATGAGGTTCTTCATGCTCGGTGTCAATATTATTCATCATCCTTCAATGATAGTTTCTCTATTGACCTCATATGGGACTCAAATTCAATCGACATACATCATCATCAGTGCATTTGTTCTTATTTGTAGCATCGAATTTGATCCAAGATTCGACATCATCGAATGACCATATCCTAAGTAAGAGTTTTTTTATTGGATCTATATCTCCAATGATGGTTCACCATGCTAGGTGCTGATTGAAGAGTTTTAGGAATGTCCGGGGGTGATTTTGTGATACGAGAATATCTTAGTGTCAATATTATCTAAACTACTTTGTTTAGGAGCCTTTCTCGAGAGAGAAAGTGAGAGTTTTGCTTAAGTAG
Source organism: Limnanthes douglasii subsp. nivea (assembly GCA_036936605.1). NCBI lineage: Eukaryota > Viridiplantae > Streptophyta > Magnoliopsida > Brassicales > Limnanthaceae > Limnanthes > Limnanthes douglasii. The sequence goes on from JAUPFV010000004.1 coordinate 28,517,107, forward strand.
AGAGAGAAAGTAATATAATATTTTTCTTGGGATTTGTGAAGCGTGTGTGGTCCTTTTATAGTACAATTGCGAGTCCCACATGATTTAATTCCCGATTATTACACTTTTGGTCCCTATATCTTTTCTTCTTCTCATTTTAACTATTTCTTAAATAGTCTATACATTTTCCCCTAACATAATTTCCTCTTTACATTTTTCTCATACCATACTTTTTCTTTACAATTTTCTCCTCTCAGACTTCTTCTTTACAATTTCTCCATGTCTTTTATTCTTCCTTATCAGTAGCCCCCCAGTCCTAGTAAAAATATTTTTACTGGGACTGTAAAGAAGTCTCTATTGCCTCCTCGAATGCCGCTTCTTCGAAGAACTTTTCCTCAACCGCAAAATTTCCTCCTCGAAAATGCTTTAGACCAATACTTCAAATGCTACACACTTCTTCGAAAAAACATCTCTTCGAAAAAACATCCCTTGGATTATAAACTTCTTTTTCCTCATATTAACCAGTGTAGCCCCCAATCCTTGAAATGTCTTAGTAAGGACAAGCCTAGTACGTGAAAACTATGCCCATCGGAATTTGTTCTGTGAGTATATCGCAGCTACTATAATTCGATGATGAGACATTGCAATGATTGGCTGAAAAAGGACATGACATCAGCAGTCATGCTTTCGTGTCAGAGTATCTTTAGAGAGATTATGGCTCTGTAACTTCTCCCGCGCCTCTGTCAGCAATCTTGGACCTAGGGTACCCATAATACCCCTAGGAAAACAATAGGAAATGTCCCCATGCCCTTTTTTCCCTAGAAGCCCATTTGGCTTCTATAAATACTCACCTCCTTTATTAATTACTCAAACTTTCCACCCAAAATTTCTAGAAAGAGAAAGCTGGCTTACAAATCTCGTCGGATTCCAGAGGGGCTCCTTATTAGCAAAAAAATCGAAGAAAGAGTCGCTGCTGGTGAATACACAAAGCCTCAGCCTCCACCTGCTGTGACTACCTTTTACGATTCATGGCCCCCTCCTGTAAATTCGACGACCATCATCCCCCTCAAAATATCTCATCAGAACCACATCAACAACCAAACCACCCTGGAAGAAATGGGGAAAGAGAAGCACCACAAACAATCTTCAGGAAAAATAAAGAGACACCACAAGGACAAACATTCGCAGGAGCGCAAGCGTTTAAAAGACGTACCACCAACTACCCCTGAGGCTCCTCGAATTGTGGTAGTTGACCCTCCTCTTCGGAGGACCAGAGATCATGTATCGAGCCTTCTAGCTACTCCATCCATAACAGAGAATGGGACTCCCCAGTTTTCCCCAGGGCGGACCGTGGCTACTGAGGCGGAGATTCAAAATTTGCGCAACAAAGCCCTAGCTGCTAAAGGAAAAGCTATCGCCTCGGATAATCCTGAGTCGCCTATTCAAGCCACTCATGTTGTAGATATGAATAATTTCGTTGAAATTCCTGTTGAGTCGTCTGGTGAACATCCTACCGCCCCGAACAATCCTGATCCAAACACTCAAGCCATTCAAACCGCAAGTCCAGACAAACACATTGAAGTCCCAACAGAGTCCTCTAGCGAAATGCGTACTCCTTCTCCAACGATATCCGAAGAGCAAGCGCAACGTATTGCCCCTAAATCAAAAGGTGATGTAACACTTCCCTTAGAACTCGATGCCATCATGGGAAACAATATTCGAGGGATTGAGAATAAGCACGATGTTGCTCTTTACAATATATCGTAGCAGTATTTCTCTACCTCAGAAGAATTGTTACCTCGCACTCGTTGGTGCATTCCTTCGTATATCGACATCAGATTCCCCTCCGAAGGAGAGCTCCACTATCCGTCAGGGATCATGAGCTTGTTGTTTACACTGAAATCATGAATTGGGGAGTAAGATTTCCTTTAGACCCCTTCTTCATCGAGTATTTTGCTAAGATTGATCTTTGCCCTTTTCAAGCTGGACCCAACATGTGGTTCACATTAATGGCATGCATCATAGCCTCGAGAATTTCAGGCCAAGAAGTTTCCTTGGAGCAGTTCATCGGATTATCCGGGTTGGCTAGGAACCCATTCTTCCCATTCTACTCATTGACTTTTAACCAAAGGCAGAAAGTGCTAAAAGATTTGCTAGAGGCTGACAAGAAATTGAGACAACAATTTATATTCTTCTCAGGACACTGGGAGACAGGCTCTGAAGCGACCGCTTTCGAGCCCTCACAAATTATCTCTTATGTGGACCAACAAATGTAAGTCTTCGAATAAATTTACTTATGATAGTCCTTCGAATATTGAGAATCTAACTTAAACATTTTTGCAGCTATGACTGGCATTTCCAAGACATATGCTGATCATGTGGAAAGTGCCACTACTATTTTTACGAAGCTCAGTGAATGGGCCAAAGGTAAATGGGAAAACCGATTTTGCTTGTGCTTTACGGACAACCATATGGCTCTGAGCAGACTGTGGAGGTTAAATCCCCTTGATTGACTGTCTTTGAAAGAGTTGATGACCCCTCCTTCCCAAGATGAGGTGTTAGAGCGAGTAACAAAGAAGGATATAATGATATATCTTCCAAAGCGTGCTCGTGCACAGAGCCATCGAGATGGATCCGATGAGGAACTTCCTGGTAAGGAACAACAACCACCGCTAGAAGTGGCCATCGTCCCGGTTTCAGCCTCCTCGGACAACGTAGTGACTCCCAATCTTGACCCTTCCCCAAAAAAGGCCATTCACCCTCGGAAGAAGAAAAGCTTGAAAGCCAAAGGGAAAGAAAAGGCTGCCTTAGAGCCTATCCAAGAGCTGTCTGAGGACATCAGACTTCAAAATGACGCCCCCGAACCGGCCGAGGAGGTTGGAGATCAAAGGGCACTGGGTGAGTCTGAACATGAAATGGGAGATAACTCTCCCAAACATAACTCCAACTTAACACCTAGCACTCCTCGTACCTAAGCTTCATATCCGGCTCCCCTGGAGGAGCCCCCAATACTTGCTCCACTGCCCATGCCTCGAAGTAAATCTTTCCAACATGTTGATCTTGGAATTCTCAAGGGGGAGTCATCAGATTTTGACGTTGTTGGCCTTGGCTCTTCCAGCAGCTCCTTCGAAATTCCCCATGACGATGAATTCTCACTAAGTATGCGTAGCCTACTGCACACCTCTGTTATTAGGGGAAAGAAGATGGCACACTTGGAGAACAGAAAAAATCACTACAAGTTCAAGGCTTCCTTGTTAGCTGCACAGCTCAAAGAAGCCAAAAAGCAACATGCGATCGTGGAGAGCCAAGCAGATGCACTATATGAGAAATTATCTGCCTCAGAGAACTATGTCATCATGCTGGAGAGGTGCTGCCAGGAGGAGAGGGACTTCTATCAGAAAAAGACCGAGGGCCAAGAGAAACTCATTATGGAGTATCAAAAGGCCGAAGCAATAGCGCACAAGGGTTTCACTGACTTTTGCAATGACTATGACACAGTCTACAAAAATAGGGAGCACTTGGCAAAGCTTATCGAAGATTTTCCTCGGCAGGTAGAGGAAGAGAAACAAAAGGCTGTGAATGCCTATATGGCCAAGTGTACAAGCAACCTTGCTGATCGAGATGCAACAGTTCGAGCAGGTCTGATAACTCAACTTCATGCAGAGCACCCCGAATATGACCTTGGCAGTTTTTGGAAAATCGTGTCCCCGAATCTCCGTCCTCCTCATATTGTTGTCAGTGAGAGTGAGTCATCAGATTCCGAGGAAAGCGATTCCCCGGAAAAATCTCAACAATAGGTAATCATGGTGGCATAGTTTTTTGTGTATAAGACCTTATAAGGCAATTTTTGTTTTCCCTCGAATTTGATGCGAGGAGATGTATTCCTCAGACTTTTGTGTATGTCCCAACCTATAACATTTAACCCTGCAATTGTCTAGTGTGGCAATTTATATCGTTGTATCAATCCGAACTGTGGTGTTAATAAAAAACTATCCTAAAAATATGCTAAGGCATGGCATAAATAATAACAGATTGTATCTCACAGAATAATTCAAAAGGACCCAAATTATAATTCAAAAAATGAAACAACTTGAGGCACAAATTACAGTGATCCGAATAATAATTCGAGGCATAAGTTATTGTAATCTGAATAATCAGTTTAAGATAGAAAATAAATTCGAGGCACAACTCCTTGTGACCCAAATTATAGTTTAAGGCAAAGAAAAATTCGAGGCACAACTCCTTCTGACCCGAATTATAGTTTAAGGCAAAGAAAAATTCGAGGCACAACTCCTTGTGACCCAAATTATAGTTTAAGGCAAATAAAAATTCGAGGCACAACTCCTTGTGACCCAAATTATAGTTTAAGGCAAATAAAAATTTGAGGCACAACTCCTTGTGACCCAAATTATAGTTTAAGGCAAAGAAAAATTCGAGGCACAACTCCTTGTGACCCAAATTATAGTTTAAGGCAAAGAAAAATTCGAGGCACAACTCCTTGTGACCCAAATTATATTTTAAGGCAAAGAACAATTCGAGGCATAAATCATTATGACCCAAATCATAGTTTACGGTAAAGACAAATTCAAGGCACAAATTATTGTGACCCAAAAATAGTTTGAGGCAAAAAGTACGTCATATTAAGCAGCTCATTGGACACCTCGTTAAAACCTTCTTGTGCCTATCAGGGTAGGAAAGAGTATGCCCTCACTATGTTTGGAACTTTCTTGTACAAAAAAAGACAATTAATTTCTCATTCAAGATACAACTTTAAGTGTTCAATGTTCCATGGGAGACGGAGATATCGCCATTCCTTGTCTTTTAACCGATACATGCCCGGTTTTACTTTCTCGGTGACCTCATAAGGGCCCTCCCAATTTGGTCCCAATTTACCCAGACTCTTGTCTTTAGTATGCAGGAAAAATTTATGTAGTACTTTGTCTCCCACCTTAAAGCCTCTGTGCTTTACTTTAGACGCATACCGACTCCTCATAAGAGTCCGGTCGCACCCGAATAATCAGTTTAAGATAGAAAATAAATTCGAGGCACAACTCCTTGTGACCCAAATTATAGTTTAAGGCAAAGAAAAATTCGAGGCACAACTCCTTATGACCCGAATTATAGTTTAAGGCAAAGAAAAATTCGAGGCACAACTCCTTGTGACCCAAATTATAGTTTAAGGCAAAGAAAAATTTGAGGCACAACTCCTTGTGACCCAAATTATAGTTTAAGGCAAAGAAAAATTCGAGGCACAACTCCTTGTGACCCAAATTATAGTTTAAGGCAAAGAAAAATTTGAGGCACAACTCCTTGTGACCCAAATTATATTTTAAGGCAAAGAACAATTCGAGGCATAAATCATTATGACCCAAATCATAGTTTACGGTAGAGACAAATTCGAGGCACAAATTATTGTGACCCAAAAATAGTTTGAGGCAAAAAGTACGTCATATTAAGCAGCTCATTGGACACCTCGTTAAAACCTTCATGTGCCTATCAGGGTAGGAAAGAGTATGCCCTCACTATGTTTGGAACTTTCTTGTACAAAAAAAGACAACTAATTTCTCATTCAAGATACAACTTTAAGTGTTCAATGTTCCATGGGAGACGGAGATATCGCCATTCCTTGTCTTTTAACCGATACGTGCCCGGTTTTACTTTCTCGGTGACCTCATACGGGCCCTCCCAATTTGGTCCCAATTTACCCAGACTCTTGTCTTTAGTATGCAGGAAAACTTTACGTAGTAGTTTGTCTCCCACCTTAAAGCCGCTGTGCTTTACTTTAGACGCATACCGAATTCTCATAAGAGTTTGATAATGGAGGGACGTCAATTGTGCTCGTTGTCTTTTTTCTTCAACCAAGTCTAACGCCAGTGCTCTGTTTTGGTCATTCACATCTGTTGTATATGTTGCCACACGATGTGAAGGAAAAACAATCTCTGGAGGGACAATGGCATCCATGCCATACACTAAGGCAAATGGAGATACAACAGTAGTCGTTCGTGGAGTTGTCCTGTAAGCCCACAATAATTCCTGTAAATAATCAGGCCATTTTCATGCCTTTCCTTCCAAGTTTTTTTTCAAACCATCGAGAATTGTGCGATTAGTCACTTCCACTTGCCCATTAGCTTGAGGATAAAATGGGGCAGAAAAGCATTGTCGTATGCCCCTCGAGATGCAAAAACTTTTAAACTCCTTGTTATCAAACAGAGGCCCGTTATCCATTCTGATTTGCAATGGTACGCCAAAACGACAACAAATATTTGACACAACGAATTTGATCGCATCTTTGACCTTTGTCCCTGCTAAAGGTTCCGCTTCTACCCACTTAGAGAAATAATTCACTGCTACAACGATAGTTTGCCTGCCACCAGATGCCATTGGTAAAGGCCCAACTAGATCAATGCCCCACCTCTCGAACGGGACTGCTTCCAAAATACTCTCCAATAATACCCAGGCTTATGGATCACATTGGCATAGCGCTGACACGTGTCACATCGTTTTACCAAATCTTTTGCATCTGACGCGATAGTCGGCCAATAATAACCAGCCAGAAACACCCGTCGAATTAATGCCTTATACCCACAATGGGCTGAACCTTCCCCATCGTGCAATTCGGACAAGATGATTTGCGACTCATCCTTGTTTAGACACCTTAATAATGGTCGACTCATCCTTGTTTAGACACCTTAATAATGGTTAGTCAAAGATTTCTTATACAACACGCCTCCCAGCATGATATACCCATGAGACTTGAATCTGATTTTCCTAGCCTTGTACTTTTTGACGGGTAAAGTATCATTTTCCAAGAAGTCAGTGATAGCTGACCTCCAATCATCTTTGATCATATTGCTCTCCTCGCTAACGTTCATTGCATGCTCCGCATCAATCATGATCGAAGGATGTTCCTGAATCAAGACCCATAGGTATCCCTCTGTTCGTGAGGCGGAGGCCAAAGAATCTGGGACAACATTTGACTCCCTTCGAACATGTTCATACTTGACTTCCTCAAACTCAGATACCAAATCTTTTAATGCTTTCAAGTACTGTATCAGCTTATCGTTTCTGGCCTCGGACTCTTCCAAAGCTTGGTTTATCACTAAATGCGAATCGCTGATCAGTTTAACCTTTTTGGCCCCACATATCTGAGCTAAACGCAAGCTCGCTAATGCAGCTTCATACTCCGCTTCATTGTTGGTTGCCTTAAAACCAAATCGAATAGCTTGGAACCTAGCTATCCCTTCTGGAGAAACCAACTGGACACCTGCCCCACTTCCAGAAATGTTTGATCCGCCATCCGTTTGTACCAACCATTCCGTTTCATCAAAATGGTCACCGACCTCTTTATCCTCTCTGTCTGAATGGAATTCGACCAAAAAATCAGCTAAGACTTGAGCTTTTATCGCCGTTCAAGGCTCAAATGCTATGTCAAAATTTCCTAGTTCTACTGACCATTTAGTCATCCTCCTAGAGATATCAGGCCTCTGTAACAAAACCTTTAGGGGAAACGTTGTCCGAACAACTATAGGATGTGCCTGGAAGTAAGGTCTCATCTTTCCAGCCGCCGTTACCAAAGCCAGCGCTACCTTCTCCAACTTAAGATATCGCTTTTCCGCATCCAACAAACTCTTACTGACATAATAGATAGGTTTCAGAAGAGATTCTTCTTCGCGAAGTAGAACAGCACTGACCGCACGATCTGACACTGCTACATAGATAATCAATCTTTCCCCCAACAACGGTTTAGACAGTATATCAGGGGATGTCAAATATTCCTGAATTTTGCGAAACGCTGTTGAGCACTCATCAGTCCAATTAAATTGTTTGGCATTTCGTAATACCTTAAAGAAAGGTGCACATTTGTCCGAGGATCGAGAAATAAACCTGTTCAATGCTGCCAATCTCCCTGTCAAGATTTGGACTTCCTTGATATTTCGAGGTGGAATCATAGTGATTAAAGCCTTTATTTGATCCGGATCAGCCTCGATACCTCTCTCACTGATCATATACCCGAGGAACTTACCCGATCACACCCCAAAAACACACTTTTATGGGTTCAGTTTCAAGTTGTCCTTACTCAAATTATTGAAAGTCTCTTCCAGGTCAGCAAAATGATCCTCGTCCTGCAAACTCTTGACTAACATATCATCGATATATGCTTCAATATTCCTACCAATCTGTTCCTCAAAGGTTTTGTTGACCAAGCGCTGATAAGTTTCCCCCGCATTTTTCAAGCCGAATGGCATAACCTTGTAGCAGTATAATCCTCTCCCGATAATAAACGAAGTGCTTTCTTCATCATGAATGTCCAACCGGATTTGATTGTACCCAGAATACGCGTCCGTGAAGGACAACAATCTATTGCCTGAAGTCGAATCCACTAATTGATCAATACGTGGCACCAGAAATGGATGTTTGGGACAAGCTTTGTTTAAGTCTCTAAAATCAACGCAGATTATCCACTTGCCATTCTTTTTCCTAACCAAGACCGGATTCGAGGCCCATGCAGGATAATGCGACTCACGAATGTGTCCTATGCTTAACAACCTCTTCACTTCCAAAAGAATAGCTGCAACATTTTCCGGAGAAACGGGTCTCCTCTTCTGGACAATGGGTCTAACATCAAGTCGTACCGCAAGATTATGACATATGACCTCTGATGGTACTCCCGTGACATCCTGTGCACACCAAGCAAACATATCGAGTTTGTTAGATAAAAACGCAATTAATCTTTCTCTGAACTCAGAGGGAAGTTTTACTCCGATCTTCAAAGATCTGCCACTCTCAAACTCATGTGCCTCGGAATCGTCTTCCGGGACCAGAAATCTGGGGGTCTCCCTCGGATCATCATATGGGATGACTTCGGAGGAAAGCTATCTGGTAACAGTCGCGGGCCATTTTCTGGCTACTTCTGATTATCCCGACATTGTTCCCTACCACATACTTTAAACACTGATGTACCGTCGAAATTACACCATGCATTCGGGACAACCAAGAGCGAACCAGAATAACATTATACGAAGTCGGCGCGTCAACAACAATAACAATACTTCCACCTCTTTCTTGAATGGCCCACGACCTAACTCGACCACACACTGAAATTCTCCAACTACCACTACTGTAGCACCGGTAAAACCCACTATGGTTATGTCGAAACGTCGTATTACTGGTGGGTCAGAAATTCTCCTGTAAGTGCTCATAAACAAGATATTTGCTGAGCTTCCTGTATCGATAAGTATCTTCTGAACTTGATCCCCAGCGATACCCGCAACAATCACCACCGCATCCTCATGCGGGCCCGCAACATTCTGCATATCATTATCGTCAAAATAAATGATGGGGGAGGGTAATCGGTGCATTTGTGCTGACACCCTCGCTTCGATCTGGGTAGTCAGGTTGACCATGTGCCTCTCCCGCGAGCTATTGGAGTTCCCTACAATAGTATCTCCTCCAAAGATTGCCAGCGAATCAAAGAAAGCGCAGAGGCTGTTCACCTCCCCCTCGGAATAACCTCTTCCACCATATTCACATTGTTCCTCCCCTTCTTGGAATCCAAATACTCTTGTTCAATGTCAAAATAATCGACCTCTTCAGAAATTACCATGGTTGTATCAGTGTTCTTTGGAACAACTTTCACCACCGCATTTTTCTGGGAGTGCTTTTTGTCAAACTCCAACAACATTCCATTCTCGATCAGAGCTTGCACTTCTTTTTTCAAAGCTATGCAGTCCTTGGTATCGCGCCCAATATCCTCGTGATACTTACAATATTTGTTAACGCTTCTACTTTCTCTCGAAGTCTGTATAGGAAAAGGTTTCCTGAATGGTACTGTAGATCTCGTCTTGTCAAATATAGCACCAAATATTTTTGTTAACTCCACAAAATAGTCTGGTCGCACCCACTTATTCGACATTGGTCTGGTTCCTTGATTGTAATAGTACTGTGGGTTTGTTTTCTGCCTCGACGGATATTGACCCGTACTTTTGGCCTGAATATTGGCACGGGGCCCTTGGATGCTCGGCTCAGATCTCTGAAACTGATTCTGATCCAATTGATCCCCAGATCCTTTCTCTGATGCCTCAGTCTCCTCCACCAGAATTCTTTTCTCAACCTGATCCAACAATGCTCCGAAGGTCATGGCCTGACTCTCTGCCACCGTATCCTTCAATAATCCGGGGAGTAGGCCAATCTCGAAAGATGCAAGTGACACTGAGTCTTTACAATACTCCATATCCGTTTTTGTTTTGACAAACCGATTGGTGTAATTCTTTAAGCTCTCCCCAACCTTTTGTCTGCAATAGATTATCGTGTCTCCGTTAGCTCTGAACTTTTTGCTCCCCACAAAGTGTTGTCCGAAGATATTCCAGAACATGTGGAAATTATTTATCGAGCCCTACGGAAGTCTATTATACCATTTGGAAGCTACTACTTTGAAGGTCTGGGAAAACACTCTACACAAAAATTTGTCATCGTCGTCGAAATTAATCATGAAGTTCTTGAATTGTTCGATGTGATTATCCGGGTCATGTGTCCCATCGAACTTTTCTAACTTCGAGATATCGAAATTCTTTGGGAGGTTTCCCACCAAGATGTCCGGGGACAAAGGAGAAGCTCTCCAATTGTGACCCGTACGATAAACATTGGATCTTAAATTTTCGTTACTCGGAAAATACAATCCTTCCTCGGATGGTAGAGTATACTGATGCTGCCACTCCGAATTTTGCGGGCCCATGTCTTCTTTTCTAACAGGAAACTTTGCTTGGCCTTAAGTCCGCTCATCAACCTGAGCACGATAACTCTTCTCCCTCGGAGACTTCCTCTCCGAGCTTCTTCCCCTTCGGTAATCAGCGTGTCCTCGACTGTGTTTTTTCTTTCTGTGATTTTTCCTAGGGGATGACTCCGACGAACTATATCGAGAATAATCGCTCGTGTCAGACGAATCCAAACGTCGCTTTTCTCTCCGCCTCGACGATCGCCGCTCATATCCCCTGTATCTATCTTCCTTGTTTTTAGGACGAAAATCGGTTTCGCACTCCTCTTTTCCACTAGCTGGCTCCCTCCTTATCTCGGAACGAAGATTTTCCTGTACGGTTTCTTTTTCTGCCTTCAATATTTCAATCTTTAGCAACAGTTCATTCCTTCGAGCCAACAGGTCTGAGTCATCGAAAGTGTCTCCGACTCGCTGGCCCTCATGCGCCTCGTACTCCATGTCATTCTGATAGTCATCCCCACTAGGTTCTCCTCGCAATTGTTGACAAAATCGTCCCCTTGTTCTTCCATAGTTTTCCTCGGAATAGGAACTATTTCGAGGAAGCGATTGTCGTCCGAACGATCTTCGTTTCCCACAGACGGCGCCACTGAAGAGTTTTAGGAATGTCCGGGGGTGATTTTGTGATACGAGAATATCTTAGTCACTATTATCTGAACTACTCTTTTTAGGAGCCTTTCTGGAGAGAGAAAGTGAGAGTTTTGCTTAAGTAGAAAGAGAAAGTAATATAATATTTTTCTTGGGATATGTGAAGCGTATGTGGTCCTTTTATAGTACAATTACGGGTCCCACACGCTTTAATTCCCGATTATTATACTTTTGGTCCCTATATCTTTTCTTCTCCTCATTTTAACTATTTCTTAAATAGTCTATACATTTTCCCCTAACATAATTTCCTCTTTACATTTTTCTCCTACCATACTTTTTCTTTACAATTTTCTCCTGTCAGACTTCTTCTTTACAATTTTCTCCATGTCTTTTATTCTTCCTTATCACTGATGTCATTCCTCCTTCTTTGGTAAGTGTTTCTTTATTGACCTTAGATAACTCGAATTCACTCAACACACATCATCATCGGTGCATCATGTCTTATTTGTAGCACCAAATCTTATCTAGAAGTCGACATCATCGAATGACCATGTTTAAGGTAAGAAATATTTTCTAGAAGTTGACATCATCGAATGACCACGTATTAAGGTAAGATCAAGAGAAACACTGAAACCAAATCCCGAAGTAGCTTTACACCATCTACCCGAACCATTACACCAACAACCGATGAAGTAGTCGAACCAACATCATAACCTTGGTGAGAGCTTAGGCTTGGGCATCTAGCTATAGAGTGAACGTTTAGGACATATATGGTATGAACTCATATTTATTCAACCCTTACGAGCATAATACAAAACTATCCTAAAGCTCTGACCAATACCCTATATAAAACGATGTTTCTGAGGTTACCTCAGATAATCTCATGCATAATTTGGCTAACTTGCATCTTATCTAAATATACTTACAGTAAACCTTCCACATAAGTGCATCCGGTATAAGATAGATAAATACAATGTATCAGAAGAACCTGAACATCACTTAGAGTTTGTGAGGAATGAAATGTTAAGCTTTTGGATGATGATCAATTTCTTTGTCGTACCTTATCAATAACCTACAAACAAAGTGTTTTGAATTGGTTTAACCAACTTCCCTCGCAGTCTATCCAAAACTTTGAAGCGTTGTGGATTTTTTCTAGGGATCAATTCATTGAAAGTAAGGTAATCAAGTGTGATGGTTATTATATAATCCATTAGAAGCAAAAGCTAAACGAGAGTATGGAGGATTACACATGGTGTTTTTTATTAAAACCAGAAATAGTTTATAGGACTGACACGAGACTTTTGAATGTACTTAGAAAAATAATAATCAATTAACTTGCAAAACTCACATCAAGTATGTGAATATTTCTTCAATATGAGTTTTTGTGGCGGGAAAAATTTAAGTTTCATTCATAATAATTAAGCAAAAAAGATTCATCGCGTGCATCATAAAATGGAACGAATACTTGTTTATAAATTATGATCCACAAACGGATTGGGTCGGATTTGGATTTTTATTTTATCTCATCAGGTTCGACCCGAAAATAATAAAAATAATATAGAAAATAGTATATATATAATATAAAAATATTAAAATTAATGTATGTGGACTAGATAGGATTGACACGTAAACATGAACAGATAGATTCAGATTTAAATTTTTTAGGCCTCAAGCGGATTATACGAGATTTGGATTCAAGTACAATAAAAACAAGGTCGTGTGGGGCAACCCAAACCCGCCCAACGAACACAATCCCTAGTTACTAAGCTATTAAAATTAATAAAAAACAATACTCTTATAGTTATTAGTTTTGAATTTAAAAGATAATTGAGAATAAATTTAAAAAAACAAGAAAACACAAACTAAAAAAAGAGAAGTAATTAAAAACGAAATATTAAATACAAAAAGAGAAAAAAATAGTTTTATTTATATTGGTTTGGTTGATTTTGGGCTGGGGGTAATTTTGTAAAGTTTTTTTTAAAGTATTTCAAGTATTAAGTGGTTGGTGTATTAAGTAGTGAGAGAATTGAGCAGCCTGGTTGTATTAAATGTTCATTACCCTCATTAATGAGAGTGGTTGGGGTATTTATACTCTTAATTAAGGACCCATGGGCTTATGGATCAAGTTATGAAACCGGGTCAAGTTTAAGAACCCATTAGTCTTTTAAGTTGATTAGCAAATAGCTTAACCAAAAGGTATTAAGTGTTTTTACTTTTGTCCAGTTCAGATAATTTAGTGGCATGTCTTTGTCCGAATTACTCCTGTCCGGATAATGCAGCAAGTTGTGTCTGGATATTCTGAACTCATCAGTAGCCCATTTTTTAAGCCTTGCCAAATATCTTTGGTAGGAATAAAAAATCCACTAAGCCAGTAACGACTTTGCTCGATCTGCCTGTGCAGTCCGTACTGGTTAGTTTATTCTCATCATTAACCCCAGCTCGAAGTCTGTCCAAACTGATTTCTCTTTCCAGAATTCTAAGAGTTTGTTTCTTGGATTGTGGGACACATGTCACTATCTGGTTCGACCTACCATCCATTATTCTTCCTAGATCGGCACACCAACTAAGTCTAGAAGGTTACCTAGGCATTTAATCCTTCACACGTTTCTGCAGCATTTTAATAATTATAAAACCCTTTCAACTTCTCTTAGGTAACTGTTACTTTTTTACTATTATATAAATTCTCTTTCATTATTTCACTGTCTTCATCACTTAAAGCTTTTCTAGAGAGATTTTCACTCCCACCTTCAACCTTTTCTTGTGTGGTTTTATATACATAGCCAGAAACGCACTTGTCAAAAGCGGCTGGTTAAACTTATTAGAATTAGAAAGGGCGAAAAAACTAGAGCGGGAGAATCACATTGCTGCCGGCCTCTCAGTTTCTCCAAGTGAGAAATCTAGTGTACCAATTCAAGAAGTTGATCAAGGATCATCCTCTTCCAGAAACCTTAGGCCTAGACAGTTATTCAAACCTAGCCTTTCACCTCTTCCCTTAGACTCTTCTGTTCAAGAGTCTCAACCCTCTGTCGTGAAAGAAAAATCCGTTTCGAGTATGAGAAAACCTTCCCCCTTCATAGCCATGGGTTCTGACACTGAAAAATCTCCGGAGAAGTCAACCCCTCGCCGGACGACTCGTCTAACTAAAGCCCAAACTACCGCTTCACTGCCAAAGCCCTCCGGATCGGAGGCATCTAAAGAAACCTTAAGAGATAAGCCCTCTGGATCAGAGGCATCTAAAGAAACCTTAAGAGACAAGCCTTCTGGATCTCAGCCCCAACCGGGCACCAGGCCTTCTGAGGCAAGAGACGCTCAACCATCTGAACAGCCTTTGGTGCCGGAAACTGATCCTCATCCATCCAAAGGAACTGATAAACCTTCCACAGTGATGGAAGAAGTAATGTAAGATAGTATCGAGGAGGCTCCCTTTGAAACAGTACTGTTGAATTGGTCCGGATCCGGACGAAATGGAGAATTCCGGACTTAGTGAAGGTAAATTGGGGACTTCGATTCCCGTTGGACCCATAAATCGTTAGGTACTTCCAACTGGTTCAACTCTGCCCAAGCCAGCTAAAGCCCAAATGCATGGTATTCCCTATTTTCTTGCATAATGGCATCAAGGTTAACCAATATCCCACTCCCGATGGAGCAATTTTCCGCTATGGCAAGCCTATGCAAGAATTTCCAAATTCTATTCTACTATCATAATATGGGGAACAACTGCAAGGTGGTGGATGATTCGATGGAGTCGAAGAAGAACTGGAGGACAAAATTTTTGTTGGTCAGTGGGACATTGGAGAATGGTAGGAAGATCAAGGCCAATGTCAATCCCAGCATGCTGACCAGCAGGTGGAAGAGTACTAGTGAGTTTTCTTTTATCTCTGTTTTTCAAGCTTTTCTTTTTAAATCATGTGTTCCCCTTCTGATTAATTTGTTACTTCTCTTTCAGTACTGCCAAAGGAGTTTACCGGACACCTTAATGAGGGGCAAACAACCGGTGCAAAGTTTAACGCATGGGTTGCGGAGCACTGGGGGAATGCCTTCCACAACTGTATCACCTCAGGAAATTTTGTGAGGTCCCATTTGTGGAACACCACAGGTCGGAGGGACCTCTCATGGGAAGAGCTAATTACGCTGCCTCCTCCTGGTGTAATCCTCAAACAAACAGAGGGGAAGGATGGTAAGTTGGTCTTCCATTCCAGAGCAAAATCTCCTAGCAAGATGAAAGGGAAGAAGAAGAAAGCTGCGACAGAGCCGGTTCAAGCAGTCACAGAGGGGACTAGTTTGTGGAACCAAGGGGGAATTGATGTTGCCCTGATCAAAGTGGTAGAGGCTGAAACAGTAAGGGAGGCGGGAGAGTCACAGAACCCACCAAATCCTCCAAAAAAGGACCGAAAAAGAAGGGTCAACAGTGACGAGAAGGCTGCCAAAAAGAAGAAAGTCACCTTAGGAGAATAAATCATTCTTCGCCCTTCGAAGACTCTACCTCCATCAGCCCTTGTTGATCCTACTTTGCAAGAGAAGATCTCATCAGGTCTGCAGTCCGTATAGTTTGTTTGGGAAGGGACTGAAGAAGTGGACATTAGTGCCCTTCAAGACATTGTTTTATACTTCAATGATTCTGAGAATGATGATTTCGCAGGTCCCTTTCGCCCCTCCAGCTCTGCTAACATGGTGGCTTTTAATGGTAAGTCTTTCTCCGTTTTTAGAGAGCAAGATTAACTGAGCCATTCCCTTCTCGGTCACATTCAACCGGTGCTTGACTTGGAGAGACAAGTGAAAAGCCAGACCACTCTCATAAATTCCCTCACGTCCGATAAAGAGTATCTATCAAGCAACCTCATCAATGCTAATCAGAGTATAGAGGAATTAAAGAAGGAGATAGAGGTATTGAAGAAGAACAAGGAGGATTTAACAACCAAGTTGGCCACTTCGGAGACCACTACAACTGAGCTCCACGTTAAGTATTATGGTTTGGAAAAAGACCTCACAACATTAAAGGAGGACCTGAGACCAAATATGGTGTCATCCAAACCCTATTCGCTGATAATACTTCCTTAGAAGGTATTGTGTCAAAGATGGCCAAGGAGAATGGGGATTTGGTGAAGCAGCAAGAGCAAGCTATTCAGGAAGGTATTTATAAATATAAAAATGAAGTGATATATTCCTTTGAGAAAAGATACGATGAAGTCTGGTCTGACATGGTGCTGCTCTTCCATGAGACTTTTCCGAAGAGGACCCTTGGTCCCCTATGGAAATATGTGGAATACGAAGACCTTCCTCATCACACCAAGGCAACTGGCGAAAAGTTTAACTATTCCAGTGGAATCGACTCTACTACTGACGGTGAAGAGGGAACTGGTGAGAGTTCGAGTGTCGAACTCAAAAGTCCCAAGAAAGGAGGTAATGAAGGAAAATCCAAAGGGAACAAGCCCTAAAGTTTAATCATATTTTTGTTTTCTTTTACTTTTGTGAACAGTTAAAGTCCTTGGATGACCAAGACACATTTTGTAATGTTATTCGTTAGAGTCCGAATAAGTTTTTGAAATACTTAAAGTTCTTGGATGGTCAAGGCATGTTTTGTTCTTCCTATTCGGTTAAAGTCCGAACAAGTTTATTTATCAAATCTTCCTTTGTTTAACACTTTGTTTCCTTTAAATTTTAATAGCTAATGACTAAATAGCCCCTAGTATTTTAGAAGCATTATAATGAGAGTGTTTAATATCTCCGATGACATGTATTAAAGGGTCATCACTAAACCAGGTTTATCCGATCTACCGAAGATCCAAAGTGTTGAACCATTAATTTGTGCTTGAATTGAATTGTAGTAAAACTACACCGGATGTTTTAAGAAGGCACCACGTTTTATTGAATGAAAAAACCGGACACCTCATTAAAACCTCCCCACGCCACGAGTGTAAGAAAGAGTATACCCCATAATATTTACATTGATATCTAACTAGTAAATATTTACACACAACTTTTATTTTAAATATAACCTGAGATGTTCAATATTCCATGGGTGCTTCAAAACCTTTCCTTCTTTGTCCTGAAGCCTATATGCCATAGTCTTAAGTTTTTCGGAGACCTCATAGAGGCCTTCCCAGTTCGGAGCCAGCTTACTGAACTGCTTCTCCTTGGTGTGTAAGAAAACGTTTCTCAAAACTTTATCTCCCAGTTGAAAATATCTTCTCTTGACCTTGGAAGCAAACCTGCTTCTCATCAAGCCTTGGTAGTGGGTTGTTCTCAAGTGAGCTTTAACCCTTTTTTCTTCTATTAAGTCCAACTGATTCCTAATTTCTATATCATTAGCTTGTTCAGAATAGTTACGGACCCTGTATGATGGTAGGGTAGCTTCAATAGGGGTAATGACATCCATCCCATACACCAAAGAAAAATGAGATTCTTGTGTAACAGCCCGAGGAGTAGTTCGGTGTGCCCATAACACTTCTTGCAGATAGCTTGGCCACTTCCCTGCAACTCCTTCTAAGTTTTTTTTTAATCCAGACAAAATAGTCCTATTGGCAACTTCAACCCGGCTGTTTGCTTGTGGATGAAAAGAAGAAGAGAAACAATGCTGAATGCCTCTAGAAGCACAAAAATTCTCTGTATCTTTGTTGTCAAACTATGGCCCATTATCTGTGGTAATCTTTTGAGGAATCCCAAACCTGCAACATATATTTGATAAGATAAATTTAATGACAGCCTTCGAAGTGGTTCCCGTCAAAGGAGCTGCCTCTATCCATTTCGAGAAGTAATCAATAGCAACTATAATAGTCACACACCCTCTGGATACCATTGGCAAAGGCGCAACTAAATCCAATCCATAACGAGCAAAAATAGACTCCACAGATACTGCTGGCACATGAATTTCGTGGCCATACCTTTGACATGAATCACACTTATTTACCATTTCTTTAGCATCTTCCATTATGGATGGCCAATACTACCCAGCCAACAATACACTCCGGGTTAGTGCTCTGTAGCCACAATGTGTTGATCCTTCTCCATCGTGTAGTTCAGATAAAATGATTTGAGATTCTTTAACCCCCACACAACGCAGGAGAGGTCTACTGAAATATTTATTTATAGAGTTTTCCTTTATGATAAAAAAACCACGAGCCCTGTGTTTAATTTTTCTTTCCATAGCTTTATCCGGAGGCAAAATTCCATCGGAAATGTATTGAAGAAGGGGAAATCTCCAATCTTTAGGTTGAACTACTTGTATACTTAAGCTTTCCACTTTTTCATTGTTCTGATTTGATTGTATGGATGGGCATTCTTGTACATAAATCCAAGGGTATGACTCATAATATGCTATGGTTGCCAAGGAATCTGCCAGTGTATATTTTGATCTAGGAATATGCTCATAACAAACACTTTTGAAGTTGGCTGCCACCTCTTTAAGGATGAGTAGGTATTTGATCAGCTCTTCCTTCTTGGCCTCAGAGTGACCTTGAACATGATGGATTAGAAGCTGGGAATCGCTCATCAACCTAACTCTTTTAGCCCCACATAGGAAAGCTAATTTGAGACCAGCTATAGCGGCTTCATATTCGGACTCATTGTTCGAGGCCCTGAACCCAAAGCATATAGCATGGTATATTTTATCACCGTAGGGAGAGGTTAGGCAAATTCCAGCTCCACAACCCATTGTGCTTGATCCACCATCAGTCCGGACTACCCACTCTTTCTTGGCTTTTCCTTCTGAAATCTGTTTAGAGCTCTTATCCGAATGGAATTCTACTAGGAAATCAGCAATAGATTGAGCTTTGATAGCAGTTCGTGGGGAAAAATCAATGTCATAATCACCCAATTCTACTAACCACTTATTCATCCTGCTTGATATGTCCGCCTTCTGAAGAGAATGTTTCAATGGGAAAGACGTCCGGACAATGATGGAATGAGATTGAAAATACGACCTCATTTTTCTTGTTAAAACTACTAAGGCTAATGCAAACTTTTCAAGTTTCAAGTATCTCTTCTCAACATCTATCAGACTTTTGCTGATGTAGTACACCAAACGAGGGTAGTTGTCCACTTCCCTCACCAATACTGCGCTTATAGCACATTCTGACACAGCCAAGTATACGTAGAGTGTCTCTCCTTGAACAGCTTTAAACAAAGTTTTTGGTGAGGATAAGTGTTTTTTTATTTTACCAAAAGCTTGGCTGCACTGTGGGGACCAATTAAAATCTTTAGCATTTTTCATACGCCATTTCCCGTTCTTTTTCTTGACCAACACCGGATTGGCAGTCCATAAAGGATACTGGGATTCCTTTATGTGCCCCATCTTGGTAAGTCGATCAACTTCTTGGACTATTACATCAGCTTTCTCCTTGGAGAAGGCTCTCATTTTCTGCACGACATGTGCAACATCACTCCAGATGGACAGCTTATGTGAGATAACACTTGCAGGTACTCCGGTCACATCATCGTTGCACCATGCAAAGACATGTTGATTGTTTGATAAAAATGACAACAATTTCTTTTTCAACTCTGGCGCCATCTTGGAGCCAATCTTAACACTTCTACCCTATGCTAGAGAGTGGGTTTCAATTTCTTCAACCATTATTAAAACACCAGGGGCCTCTCTGGGGTCATCAATCTCACCCTTTCCCTCAGAAGGCCCTAGTAACGGCTAATCTTCATTAAACCGGGCTGCTTCCAAAGTTTTAGGAGCAAGTGCAGTTGTGTAGAACTCCCTAGCTATCTTTTGACTACTCCGGACAACACCCACTTGCCCTTGAACCGCATACTTCAAACATTGGTGGACTATTGAGGCCACAACATGCATTCTAGAGAGCCAAGACCTCCCAAAGATTGCATTGTAACATGTGGGGAAATCTACCACAACAAATAATACTCTGATCAGCTTTTTAAAAGGCCCCTTACCCAACAACACCTCTTCCTTAAACTCCCCAATTACATCCGTAGAAATGCCTGTGAATCCCAAAATGGTACTGTTTGACCGTTGAATAACAACCATATTTTTCATCTGCTTATAGGAGCTCAAGAAGAGGATGTTTGCCAAACTTCCTGTGTTTATCAGAATTTGTTGAATATCATTGCCCCCAATAGATTCTCCTATCACCAAAACATCCTCATGAGGCCCAACAATATTCCTTAAATAATCTTCATCAAACACTATAAATAGAAAAGGGGTTTGGCATTAATAAGAAGACATGCCCCATTCCAACTGAGTAACCAACTATGAACATGCCTCTTTCTTGATGAAGGAGAAGGCGCTGTCATGGTATCTCCTCTAAAAATGGTGAGTGATACGAAGAAATTGATCAGTCTGGACACCGTCTTGGTCTGCTCTGTTATGACCCCCACTTTATTCCAAGTTGGATCAGGCTCCAATTACTCTGAATTAACATCAAATCTTTCAAAGATCACCATTGCCCCCTCTGGAGCAGATGTTCCCACATTGTTTGTAAGACCGGTTCGAGGAGCATTGTCAGGCTTGTTTCCACTTCTTCTTTTGACATAAGCTCCCAGCTTGCCTCTTTCAATGAGATTATGTACTTCCTGATTCAAATCAATTCCATCTTGGGTGCTATGGGCAATATTATGATGATACTCGCAAAAACAAGTATTATGACTTTCTCTAGGAGATTGCAATGCTGCTGGTTTCCGGAAATGGACCTCATCCTTGGTCTTGTCATAAATTGTGGCCACATTCTCTTTTAATTTTGTGAACCAATCTGGTTGAACCCAATGACCTCTTTTACTCCTTGACTGCTGGCTCTGAGATTGATTCTGGTTGGACTGAATCTGTTTAGCCCTGTTGGACCATTGTTCGGTCTCTTTAGCCTTATATCCGGACTGGTTCTGAGCTGTTCTGGTGGATCTCACTTGACGGTGCACCCTAGTTTTCTTGGTTTCATCCACATTAATCTGCTTCCCCACTTGGTTTAATAATCCACCCCAAGTCATGTCTTTCTTCCTGGTCACCGAATCAGTCAGATTCCTAGGGTTCAACCCTTGTCTCAATGAAGTAATTGCCACTTGTTCGAAGCAATCTGCTAACCCATTCTTAGTATTTACGAACCGACTTATGTAGTCCGTTAAGGACTTACTTGTATCTTGGGAACAATGGATAATAGTATCTCCATTGCCCTTTACCTCCTTACTCCCCAAAAATTGGCTTCGGAAGGCAACCTAGAAAGTATCAAAGTTTATGATACAACCCTAGATTAAGCTGTTGTACCACTTAAGAGCACTTCCCGTAAAAGACTGGGAGAAGGCTCTACACAGAAGTTTGTCATCATCATCGAAATTCATCATGAAGTTTTTGAACTGCTCTAGATGATTGTCCGGATCCTTACTTCCATCATACTTCTCCATTGTGGAGCTGTCAAACCTTTTAAGTAGGTTTCCTGACAATATTTTGGCAGACAAAGGTGACTGTCTCCAATTCCTATTACGACTGAAGACTGTGTCTTCATTAGGCGTTGCAAAAATACCTGGTTTGCTCTGAAAAGAAAAAGGATCGATCAACAACTGATCTACATACCTGTGGCTGTGGCTGTGAGATGACTCTTTGCCCAGATGCCTCTTAAGTCTCCCATTTCTATCTCTCTCTCTCTTGAATATTTTTTAACTAGTTTAAGCTTCTTTCTGAACCTCCCTTCATCACTTCTTGATAACAAAAAATCCTCAAGCTCAGCCTCGTTCGAAGAGCTACTAGAGGACTTAGAATCTAAACTTTCAACCGGCTTAGACCGGTAAGTCTTTCTAGAACTAATATGGGTTTTTTTTTAACTCAAATGATTATTTGCTGATGGATCATTCTCCCTAGAGTTGTCGGTATGATGAATGGTTGACGCTCTTGAATTCTCATTTATACCATTTTCTGCTTGTTTTATGGCCCTTAACGCCTCTATTTCTGCTCTCAACTTGTCTCACTCTTCGATGGTGTATTCCTTGTTTTCCCCAACTACCTCCATAGCAGGTGGTGGAGTTCCTTGCTCGTTTGGATCCGTCTGAACTGGTCTTTTCTACTGGTTTTGAATTCAAGATTCAGGAACCCTCACTCTCCCACTATGTCGCCAATTTGGTTTGGTTTATTTTGGGCCGGGGGTAATTTTGTAAAGTGTTTTGTAAAGTATTTCAAGTATTAAGTATTTGGTGTATTACGTAGTGAGAGAATTGAGAAGCATGGTTGTATTAAATGTTCATTAGCCTCATTAATAAGAGTGGTTGGGGTATTTATACTCTTAATTAAGGACCCATGGGCTTACGGGTCAAGTTATAAAACCGGGTAAAATTTAAGGACTCATTAGTCTTTTAAGCTTATGAGCAAATAGCATAGTCAAAAGGTATTAAGTGTTTTTACTTTTATCCAGTTCAGATAATTTAGTGGCATGTCTTTGTCCGAATTACCCCATTCCGGATAATGCAATAAGCTATGTCTAGATATTCCGAACTCATCATAAATAAATGAAAAGGAAAAATATGAACATTTCAAATTTCTGAAAAAATATTATAAATATTTAAATAAATGTCTTTATGATATTTAGTTACAAATAAATGTTTGTTACGATGTAAATATCTTATGAATCCTTGTATATATACAACTATAATTTGTACACTAAAGACACTTCTAAACTTTTAATTGATTAAATAGTAGTAAGATATAGTTTCTTAATATTTATAAGAATTAGATGTTATTTTTTGGGTCTGATAAATTAGGTTTTAAAATACTAACTCGCTATTACTTGTTGATAAGAAAATACACTTGCGGATTTTGTAGAAATTATAGTGATACCACTTTCACAGCATTAAGGAAGATAATGAAGCTAAGGATGTTTCCGTCAAAGCTAGTTTTAGAATTGGTATGTGTTCAGCTCTTACAGGTGGAGTTCAACCATTTGCATTTGTTCAGTGTAAGTAGATTGTTTGATGTTACAGGACCTTTAGATATTTGGACGAAAGAACAAGGTTATTAGTTGGTAAAATATAGGTAAGGGAGACCTAGTAAACCTACAGAGATGTACAACTATGCTGATATTATAGATTATGTATTATCTAGTTGAAATACATGGAAACCTTATTGAACCGGAACTTATCATGATGCTATGAAATCACAGAAGACCATGAGAAACTAACTAAATTCTTGGAAGAATAATGACACTTGGGTTCTTGTAAAGTAGCTCAATCTTTAAAATATTGTTAGATGTAAAGGTATATTCAAGACAAAAATATATATTTCGCGAGTCGAATCATCTAAGTATAAATTTATAATGACAACTAAAGGATTTACGCAAAAAGATAGTGTTAATTTTAATAAAATTTTCTCACCGGTTATGAAACAAACCTCTATAAGGTATCTATTGCCATTTTTTCTAGATATAAAATGCATGTTACTATGGACTTCTTGCATGAAGAACTGAAAGAGACTATTTATGTGAGTTCGTAAGTTTTTGAAGAAGAACATGAAGTTTATCTCTGTTTGTTGAAAAGACCTCTATATGGATTGAAACAGTCTCCTAGATTGTATAATAAGATATTTAACGCTTTCATGAAGTCAATCACTTATGTGAGAATTGTTATGATAAATATGCTTATTGTTATAGGGAAACATACATGAAAAGGTTGATTATGTTATTGTTGTATGATGACAACATACTTATAGATGAAAAAAACATAATGAAGATTAAAACTATGAAAACTCGGCTGAATGAAGAGTTTGAAATAAAAACTATGAAGAAACTAAGAGGATTATGGTAATACATAGTATGAGTAAAAAAAATGAGAGATCATTTATTCTTATCTAAAAGAGAATACATATAAAAAAGTGCTTATGAAGTTTGGAATGTTTGAAACTAGATCAATATTCAATTCAAACTCAACATTACTAAAGCACCTACCAAAGTGAAATATAGGAAGTTCATAAAATAGATACCTTATACGAATGTCATCATAAGTATCATGTATGCGCTGATATGAACTGGACACAATATTTCATACTCAATTAGTATTTTGAGCAGATTTATGGTTCATTAAGAGATAAATCACTAAAATGCTCTTAAATGGCTCATAATATACTTGAAGGGTACATTACATGTTGAAGTTTTTTATAATAAGAAGCATGTATATGATGAGATGGTTAGAGCATTTGTAGATTATGATTATACATGTTGCCATGATATAAACAAGTCAACTTTGGGATATTTATGTTGAGTGTTTGATGGAGTGTCAGGTTTAAGCTATTCCTTATAAAGTTGTTCCTTTGGCATCTACAAAAGTTAAATATATGGTTGCGACTCATGAAATAAAAAATCCATATGGTTAAAATAATTATTTAATGACATCACTGGTATAGAGCATTAAGGAGCCTTGTTATGTGATAATGCTAGTGTTTTTCATTAAATGAAGAATTTAAAGTTTCATGAGAGGATAAAACATGTGGATGTAAAGATTCACTTCACCCGAGATGTGGTGGAGAAAACATACTGAAAGTTACAAAATTGAAACTAAAGATAAATCTTCGAATGCTTTAACAAAGATATTGTCAGTTTCAAACTTCACCTATTGCATAAGACTTTTTCAAGTTCATAATCCAAGTAAAGTGAATGCGCTCGATAAATAATAGTTTGCAAATTTTGGTAATAAATGCAAAAGTAAGTGAAAGCATATATGTAGAATTTGGGGTTCATATTGGGAGTATTTGGGGGTTGTTGAGGTTTTAGATACTATAGAATTTCGACTTCATAAAAGGGTTCCACCAGTGCAAGATTCAAACCGGGAGTATTGGGTTTCAACAAATGCAAGGTTTTAAGATACCACTTAAACTTGATATTATGTTTTGAGAAGTTTGAATAATGCGCATCATCTTATATTTTGTGTTCTTTGTTATTTCTTATAATTGTCCATCTACATATAAGACATACTTGTTGCTACTAGATGTGGGGTTTCTCCATAATCTGAAGAACGTAAGTCATGTGTTTTTCTATTTTTTTGTTTATGTTCTATTTACTGAAGTTTCATATATTAGTTCTAGAGACTTGTGTCGAAGCCAAAGTGTTGAAATCGAAACAAAACGAACTTTTTCAAACTGTGAGTTTTCAATTTTCCTGATCTTCATTCTCTGTGTAAATGAATTATGTTGAATATATTATCTTTGTCTAGACTATTTGTTGATAAAGTTGGTGACTTGACTTCTGTTATTTTTTATTCAGGTTCAAGTTATCATTTCATTTCGCGCTACAACGCAAGATTTCCTAAGCAATATGAAGGTGGTGACACTTGTGAAATTCCTAATACTATTCTTCTTAGGTTGTTTGTTACAAGTTTTTTCTCTTATAAGAACAACTTTTACATTTGGAGGAGTAATGCCAAAAAACTGAAAAGAACACATAATTTCAACATGGTTCAACAAATGTCTATGTCCACATGCGTCGTTAGAGAAAAATATTTCACCATAACAGAAAAGGATTACATATTTTAGTTGTTTCTTTCGTGTAGTCATAACAATCTAATTATAGGGAATGCATGGAACCTACTAGATAATTGGCCTAATGTGCTCATTTACGCTACGCAATTAACAAAAATATACCAGTGGACACAAGGTACACTTTTAATGAGACAATAATGTACTAGTGGACACAAACAATCACAAAGTACATTGCGAATATTTATACCACTAATGATTGAAGATATTGTCACAGTCATTCTACTTATCCTCAACATTTCAAATTTCATTGAGAAATTTTGTATGTAATATTCATTCTGATCAATATGGATTGATAATTGTAAATACAAATTTTCAGGTGTTGTAATGACTGAATCTTTCGATGATAATTCAATTTAGCCTTATAAGGGTTTCTCTTTTTATAAACATACTTTAAAGTTTAGGGTTATAATATATATTTAAATGTATCTATTTTACAATATATCAAAGATTATTTCTAGATCAAACACAATATCAATGGTCGACCAATTTTTTTTTATGAATTTAGATTATAGTTCTTCTCTATTCTCATACCTCACAAGCTGAAATTGTGTTACCTTGTTTCAAACAATGATTGCTGGTGTGGTTTATTTCTGTTTGAGGTTAATTTAGTAAAATGTTTAGGGAATTTAATTTTTAAGGTAGAGTGTAGTGAGATAATTAAGTTGTGTGGTTGTATTAAATTCTGATCACCCTTATTAATGAAAGTGGTTGGGGTAGTTATACTTAACTAATGACCCATGGGCCTATCGGGTCAGGTTGTGGAGTCGGGTCAAGTTTAAGAACCCATTAGCCCAAGATGTGAAATGACCAACACCTAGCTTAGTCATATTCCATTACATTTGTCCTGTTCAGTTTTTTTATGGTAGTGGTTTGGTCCGAACATCCCTCTGGATAAAAGCAAGTTGCAGTGCCTAAAATATCTGACCTCATCACTAACCCCTTTAGGTCTTACAAAGAATCTTTGGAAGAGCTAACTTTTAAGAATCAAAATAAACTATTTTCGATCTGTTTATGTGTCTGAATCGAAGATTTTATCTTTCTCTGTCAAGAATCCCAAGAGTCAATCTGTCCGGAATTTGGTAGGATTGATTTTACTGTTAAGAATTCCAAGAGTCTTTTTTCAACGTGGGACACGTGTCAGGATTTGGTTTGACCTCACATCCACTTTTTTCCTAGATTCTCGTAGCTATTAGGATAGAAAGTTACCTAGGTTTTAACCCTTATACTTTGTAGCCCTTAATCATTGCTTTTTCGTTCTATCTTCTCCTAGGTAACTTCTAATTTTCACAGTTATATAAATCTATTCTACTGTTTTATTGTGTTCACAAACACAATACGTTTTTAGAGAGAGAAAGCTTAGTAATCTCTTTTCAAATTGTGCCTGAGTAATTTATGTTCACAACCAGAAACGCACTGGTAAAAATGGGTTGGCTGAACCTGTCTGAATTGGAAAAAGCAAGAAAACTTGCAAGAGACAAGAGGATCACAGCCGGTCTTCCTCTTTCTCTTGGTGAAGGAATCAATCAATCACAAGAAAACACATACCAATGGTCATCGTGATCAAAGACATCTAAGGTCAGAGAACTACCTTTTGTCCCAACTCTTTCTCCTCTTCAATCAGATCCTCTGTTCAAGAATCTCAGAACCCTCTCCCTAAAGAAAGACTGTTTCCAGTGTGAGGAAGCCTTCACCCTTTATTTCCATGGGTTTAAACGCTGAGAAGTCCCCTAAAAAAGAATACCCCTCACCGAATAACTCACCAACCAAGGCTAAGTCCAATCCTACCTATTTGAAACACACTAGTTCGGAGATAATAAAACCTTTGGCAGAACCCAAACCATCCGGACAGCAGCCCCTGGCAGAAGCCAAGCCATTCGAACAGCCTTCCATTGTAATGGAAGAAAATATGGAGGATAATATGTATGATACTCCTTTTAAGGCGTCCGGACGGGCGGAGGACACCACTGCAGATCAAAAGGGCAAAACTAAAGTGGGTCTGACCAATCCGTATGCACTTCCGGAGGGTCTGGAAGGGAAAGTAGGGCCAAATTTCCAGAAAGTCAACGTAAAATACCTGTTATCCCTCCAGAATATAACCTACATATACACCCATACCGCTGAATTGGGTCGTATTCGTACAAAGTGGGAGATCCCCGAGTCTGTCAAGGTGAGAATCTCGGTCACTCCGGAAACTCCGATGGATTCCAAACCTAACGAGCTAGTGGTCTATACAGAGTTGCTGAACTAGGGACTCCGGTTTCCTTTGGATCCAGAGATAATCGGGTACTTCCAACTGATTAAGCTATGTATGAGTCAGTTGGGCCCAAACGCGCGGTACACTCTGATGGCTGGCATCATGGCTTCCAGACTATCCAAGATCCCACTACCAATGGAACAATTCACTGTTGTGGCGAACTTGTGCAAGAATCACCACATTCTCTTCTACCATTCCAAAATGGGGAATAATTACAAGGTAGTGAATGACCTTCTAGAGTTGGAAAAGCCATAGAGGACACAGTTTCCGTTCATTAGCAGAGCTTGGAAGAATGGGAAAAAGATCAAAGTTGACTCAAACCCAAGCCAACTGACTAGCCGCTGGAAGAGTATAGGTAAGTTTTTATGTTTCCCTTCTTTTTTTTAACACTATGTGGTTATTTCGAACTGACTCATGTCCCTTTTCAGTTTTTCCGAAGAAGTTCTCAGACCACATGGAGGCAGGTCAAAACATTTACGCCAAGCTAAACCCATGGGCCTTGGAGAAATAGGGGAATGGCTTCCACAACTGCTTCACCTCAGGGACTTTTGTGAGGTCTCATCTGTGGAATACCACAGGAAGAAAAGACCTCTTTTGGAAAGAACTGATCACCCCTCCTCCTGCAGATCTTTTCCTGAGGATAATTGAGGCTAAGGAATACAAGATTTACTTTCCTTCCAGGGTCAAAGCTCCTAGACATCTAGACAAAATGAAGAACAAAAGAAAGAAGAAAACCATAACAGAGCCACCTCAGACAACCACCGAAGGAACCGGTTCGGAGAACCAATGAGGGATTAATGCTGTTCTGCTGGAAGTAGTGGAAGTTACTGTTAAGGAGGATGGTGGATCGGATAACCCACCAAATATTACGAAGAAGGATAAGAAACGCAAGGCAAACAGTGATAAAAAAGCTGCAAAGAAGAAAAGAGTCACTCTGGGATCAAAGATAATTCTACGTCCTTCTGAAATCCCTCCTCCGCCTCCTGCTGATCCTACTTTGCAAGAAGAAATTCCACCCAACCTTTATTCCGAACAGACCCTGCTAATGGAGAGGTAAATCTTGATGCCTTTCAGAATATTAACATATATTTCAATGGTTTGGACAAAGATGACTTCGTGGGGCATTATCGCCCTGCCAATTCGTCCAATGCTGTGACCCATAATGGTAAGACTTATGTGATATTAAGTGAGCAAGACACCCTGAGTCACGCCCTCCTAGGTTACATCCGTCTAGTAGTTGACCTAGAAAGACAAGTGAGAGAACAGTCAAACAATATCAATTCTCTGACCACAGCTAACCAAGCTTGACTAATAGCCTCTCTACTGCCCAACAAAGTATATAATCTCTGAAGAAAGAGAAAGAAGATTTGGCTTCCAAACTGCTCAAGTCAGAAGAGGCTCAAAGATATCTCTAAACCAAGTATTCCGGACTGGAAACTTCTTATTCCGATGATATCAAAACTTCGAAAAGACAACTAGAGGATAAAGACCAAACCATCAAGACTCTATCCAAGGACAAGGCCAGCTTGAAGGATGTTGTTAAGAAGAAAATAGAGGAGAATAGAACTCTAGTACAAAAACAAGCTGAAGAGATAACTGCTAGAATAGAGAAGTATGCCTCTGGAGTGGTAGAGACATTGGAGAAAAAAGATGATGACATCAAATACGATATGGTATTACTACTTCATAAGACCTTTCCTAAGAGGACTCTTGGTCCTTTGTGGAAATTTGTGGAATACGATGACATCCATTTTCATAAGATGTGTGATGGTGACAAGCACAACTATTCAAGTAGGGAAAGATTACGAAGGCAATGAAGGAGTTGGTGAGAGTTCAAGAACTAAACTCAAAAGTCCGAAAAAGACGGTGGTGAAGAAAAAACCCAAGGGGACAGGCCCTAAGGTTGTATTATATTGTTATGTATTTTTTGTTGAGAAACTAATGTCCTTGAATGACCAAGGGATTTTGTTGCATTTTTATGGTCAAGGCATTTGTGAATCATGGATCGTTTTTACTCCGATTTATCATATTTCCCTTTGTTTGAATTCTGTTTAAATATTTATGGCCAATGTTTAGATAGCGTTCAATATTTCATAGGTGTTAAGTAAGGTTTATAAATATCCTCAACCATATGTGTTTAATAAATGTGACCAAGTGTTTATTATATCCGATCAACTCAAAGATATTTGAAAGTTGGGGTGTCTAAAAAGCATTTAATATCCGACCACCTTACACTATGGGTAAGCAAAAGATATTATTGAAAAATAGATATTATTGAAAAACAGAGCTGCACCCAACTTTTGAGGAAAGCATAAGATATTACTGAAAAACCCGCACCTCGTTAAAACCTCCCTGCGCCACCAGGGTAAGGAAGAGTATGCCCCATAATATTTTACATTAATACTTAAAAAGTAAACATTTACAAGAGATGTCTATAACCTGAGATGTTCAACATTCCATAGGTGCTTTAGTACCCTCCCTTCCTTGTCTTGGAGCATGTATGTTCCCGGTTTAACTTTGCCACACACCATATAAGGGCCTTCCCGATTCGGAGCCAGTTTACCGAACTGTTTTTCTTTGGTGTGTAAAAAGATTTTTCTTAAGACTTTATCCCCCAAGTGAAAATCTCTTCATAAATTTGGAGGCAAATCTACTCCTCATCAAACCCTGGTAATGTGCCGTCCTCAAATGCGCTTTAACTCTTCTTTTCTTAGTAAAATCGAATTGATTCTGGACTGCTATATCATTAGCCTGTTCGAAATAGTTTTGGACTCTATGAGATGTCAAATTAGATTCTATGGGAGTGATTGCATCCATCCCATACACAAGGGAAAAAAGTATTCTTGTGTAGCAGCCCGAGGTGTAGTTTGGTAAGCCCACAATACTTCTTGTAAATAACTTGGTTATTTTCCTGCAGCTCCCTCCAGATTATCCTTCAACCCGAACAAGATCGTCCGATTAGCAACTTCAACTTGCCCATTTTCTTGAGGGTGGAAAGGAGAAGAAAAACAGTGTTGAATTCCTATGGAGGTTCAGGACATTTCCATGTCTTTCTTATCAAATTGTGGCCTTTAATCTGTAATCTTTTTGGGAACCCCAAATCTGCAACATATGTTAGATAAAATAAATTTAATGATTGAATTAGAAGTGGTTCTAGCTAAAGGAGCTTCTCTATCAACTTAGAGAAATAGTCAATAGCAACTATGATTGTTCTACATCCACCAGATGCCATGTGAAGAGGCCCAACTAGATCCAACCCCCATCAGTCGAAGGGTATCGGTTCGGATATGGATTCCATAGGAAATGCTGACACATGAATTTCATTTCAATATCTTTGGCAAGGATCACACTTTTTTACCATCTCTTTAGCATCTGCCATTATGGTTGGCCAGCAGTACCCTACTAATAAAACTCTCATAGTTATGGCTTTATAGCCACATTGTGCATAACCTTCTCCATCATGTAGTTCATATAACACTACTCGGGATTCTTGAAATCTTAAGCAACGCAAGAGAGGTCTCCTGAAATATTTATTGTAAAAAACTTCCCTTAATATCAAGAAACCACGAGCCTTATACTTGATTTTCTTAGCCATGGCCTTATCCGGAGGCAAAATCCCATCGGAAATAAACTGAATAATATCATACCTCCAGTCCTTGGGCTGAATGGTTACTATGCTCATACTTTTTTTTATCTTCTTTACCTTTTTCTGGGCCCGTCTGTATTGATAGACATTCGTGCATCAGAATCCAATGCTAAGATTTAGAATAAGCTCTGGTTGCCAAAGAGTCTGCCACATTATTCTCCGATCTAGGGATGTGTTCATGGTAGATACTCTTGAAGCTTGCAGCAACTTCCCTTAACATTAACAAGTATTTAATCAATTGTTCTTTATTTGCTTCTGACTTCCCTTGAGCATGGTGAATTAGTAATTGAGAATCACTCATTAACAGGACTCTATTTTCCCCACATATGAGAGCCAATTTAAGACCAGCTATCGCTGCTTTATATTCAGATTCATTGTTAGAAGCTCGGAAACCAAAACATATGGCTTGGTACATATTATTACCATATGGAGAAGTTAAACAAATTCTATCCTTACAACCCATAGTACTTGATCCACCATCAATTCAAACTACCCATTATTTTTAAGATTGGTTTTCTGGAATCTGTGCGAAGGATCTATCAGCATGAAATTCTACCAAGAAATCAGCCACTAACTGCGCTTTAATCGTCGTCTGGGGCGTAAATTCAATATCATAATCACCCAACTCCACTAACCATTTGGTTATTCTCCTTCACACATCAGCTTTCTAAAGAACACTTTTCAAGGGAAAAGATGTTCGAACGGTAATGGAATGAGCTTGGAAGTATGGTCTCGTCTTTTTTGCTGCAATTACCAAAGCCAATGCTAGTTTTTCCAACTTCAAATATCTTCTTTCAGCATCCAACACACTTTTGCTAATGTAATACACCGGACGAGGGTAATTGTCCATCTCGCTTACTAGCACACCACTTATTGCATACTCTGATATAGCTAGATATACGTAGAGTTTTTCCCTTCGAACAGGTTTGAAGAGAGTCTTAGGTGAAGACAAATGCTTCTTGATTTCAATAAAATCCTGATCACAATGTGGAGACCAATTAAAGTTTTAAGCATTCCTTAACACTTGGAAGAACATGGCACATTTGTCTGATGATCTTAAAATAAACCTTTTCAAAGCAGCCAATTGTCTAGTCAATCTTTGAACTTCTTTAATGCTCCGAGGAGGGTCCATAGCTAGTAAGGCAGTAAGTTGATCCGGATCAATCTGAATTTATTTCTCACTTATTATGTAACCTGAAAACCTTTCCAGATCGGACCTCAAATACACACTTTTTTCAGGGTTTAGTTTCAAATTCACAGCCTCTAAGTTATAAAATATTCTCTAAGGTCAGATATATGTGCATTTTCCTCTAATATTTTAACCATCATATCATCTATATAAAATTCCATGTTTCCGCCAATCTAATTAGCAAAGGCTTTATTCACTGATCTTTGGTAAGTGGCCCCAACATTTTTCAATCCGAACGACAACACCGTATAACAATGAAGACCTCTGTTTGTAATGAAAGTAATGTGGTCTTGATCCTTTGAATCTACTTGTATCTCGTTGTACCCTGAAAACGCATCCATGAATGACAATAACTTATTTCCAAAAGTCGAATCCACCAACTGATCTATCTGATGAACGAGATAAAGATCTTTGGGGCATGCCCGATTAAGATCAGTAAAATGAATGCACATGCGCTATTTGCCATTTTTTTTCTTGACTAGAACAAGGTTGGCAGTCCACAAAGGGTACTGAGATTCTTTAATGTGACCCATCTTGGTCAAACGATCAACTTCATGAACAATTACATCTCTCTTTTCCTTAGAGAAAGACCTTCTCCTTTGTACAACTGGGGCAACATCAGTTCGTATGGACAACTTATGAGAAATAATATCAGCTGGCACTCCAGTAACATCACTATTTCACCACGTGACGACATGTTAATTATTCATCAAAAAGGACAACAACCGTTGTTTCAAATTTGGTACCAACTTGGTACCAATTTTAACATTCTTTCCCTCAGCGAGGGAGTGGTTTTCAACCTCCTCAATAAGTATTATGAAACTGGGAGCCTCCCTGGGATCATCAATTTTATTCTCATTAGTGGAAGGCTCTAATAGCTGTTAATCTGTGTTAACCTTGACTGTCTCTAAAGACTTAAAGATAATGGTTGTTGTATAACACTCCCTGGCTACCTTCTGGCTGCTCCGGACAACACCTACTTGTCCCTGGATAACATATTTCAAAACTTGGTGGACCATAGAGGCCACATCATCTGGACAGCCAAGACCTCCCAAATATTGGATTGTAAGATGTTGGGCAGTCTACCACAACAAACAATACTCTTTCCAATTTATTAAAGGGTCTTTTGCCCAGCAACACCTCTTCTTCGAATCCCCCAATCACATCTGCATAACTTCATGTGAAGCCTACGATGGTTCTGTTCGAACGTTGTATGACCGAAGGGTTTCTCATATGCTTGTAGGAGCTTAAAAATAGGATGTTTGCCAAACTTCTTGTGTCAATTAAAATCCAACGTATATCGTTTCCTCTCATTGATGCCTCCACTACCACAACATCTTCATGAGGCCCTGCAATGTCTCTCAGGTCATCCTCATCGAAAAATATAAAGGGAGATGGGGTTTGATACAGGTGGGTGGATATCCCTCCATCCAACTGGGTGGTCAAGCTGTGGATATGCCTCTTCCTTGACGAACTAGAAGGTGCAGTCACAGTGTCCCCTCCGAAAATGGTCAATGATTCAAAAACATTAATCAAATCAGAGATAGTTTTGGTCTTGTCTATTATTAACCCTACCCGATTTCGATTCGGATCTGGATTAAGATACTCAGAGTCTATATGAACCTTATAGTAATTACCATTGCATCTTCATGTGTGGATGTTCCTAGACTGTTCGAAGGATAAGTTCGGGGAGTATTGGCATTGGCTTTGGCTTGAGCATTATATGGTCTGCTTCCCCCTCGTTTTTGACATAGGATCCCAACTTACCCCTTTCAATGAGGTTCTGGACCTCATGCTTCAAGGCTATACAATCATGGTTATCATGACTTATGTCATTGTGGTATTTCAAGAAACGGGTGCTCTAGTTTTCTCTAGGGGATTGCAATGCTGCTGGCTCTCTAAAGTGCACTTCGTTTTTAGTTTTGTCATAGATTCTAGCCACACTTTCCCCCAATTCAGCAAACCACTCAGGTTGAACCCAGGGTCTTCTCTTGTTTCTGACCTTTTGGCTCTGAGTCTGGTTAGACTGATTTTTCCTTGATCAGTTAAATCCTTGTCCAATCTCTTGTGACCTGTAACCTGAGAAGTTGTTATTGTAGTAGTGGACCTAACCTGGCGGTGTACTATGGTTTCCTTAGTCTCCTCAACGTTAATTTTTTCCTCACCTGATTCAACAAACCACACCGGGTCATAGCCTTCTTCAGAGTCACTAAATCGACTAAATTACTTGGATTCAAACCTTGTCTGAGGGAAGCAATTACAACTTGTTCAAAGAAATATGGTAGCCCATTATTTGTATTCACAAACCGGTTGATGTACTTCTTTGGAGACTCGTTTAGCTCCTGAGCACAATGGATAATGGTGTCCCCATTACCCTTAAGCTCTTTGCTTCCAATGAATTGCCTCCGGAAGGCAACGCAAAATGTATCAAAATTTCTTATGCATCGTGAGGGACACTATTGTACCATTTGACGACGCATCGTGTGAAAGTTTGGGAGAAGTCCATACACAATAGTTTATCGTCGTTATCAAAATTCATCATGAAGTTCTTATACTACTCCAGATGGTTGTCCGGATCCCGGCTTCCATCATATTTCTCCATCTTGGAGCTGTCAAACCTCTTAGGAAGATGTCCGAAGAGTATTTTCGCAGACAAAGGCGATTGCCTCCAAGTCTTGTTACAGCTAAAAACAGTACATTCATTTGGAGTAGTAAAAATACATGGTTTGGATTGAAAAACAAAGGGATCAATCAACAACTGGTCAATATGCTGGTTTCCTGAACCCTTACCCTTACCATGGTGTTTCTTAAGCCTGTCATGTGTATCCCTTTTTCTTGAATGTTTTTTAGTCAGCCTCATTTTCTTTTTTTTACCGTCTTTCATCACTTCTTGAAAACACTGATTCTTCAAGCTCTGCCTCATTACATAAGCTGTTGGAGGACTCAGATGTAGAACTCTTCACGTTTTTAGATCGGTGTGTCTTCTTGGAACTGACCCGTGTCTTTAGAGACTGTTCGTTCTCTCCAGGATTGTTAGTATGGTGAAGTACCGACGCACCAGATTTTTCTTTAACCACTTTCTCTACTTGTTTTATTCCTCTCAGCGCCTCTATTTTAGCTCTCAACTGATCGCACTCCGTGATAGTATATTCATTATTTTCCTTTGCAACTTCCACCTCAGAAGGTGGAATATTCTGCTCAATCGGATCCGTCTGAACTATTTTGTTTGCCGGTTTTGAATTTTGAAATTCAGGCACCGTCGTGCTCCCACTGAGGTTGCCATTGGTGTGGTTTATTTCTGTTTGAGGGTAATTTAGTAAAGTTTTTTGGGAATTTAATGTTTAAGGGAAAGTGTAGTGAGATAATTAAGTTGTGTGCTTGTATTAAATTCTGATCACCCTCATTAACGAAAGTGGTTGGGGTACTTATACTTAATTAATGAACCATGGGTCTATCAGGTCGGATTGTGGAGTCTGGTCAAGCGTAAGAACCCATTAGCCCAAGATTTAAAATGACCAGCACCTAGCTTAGTCACTTATTCATTACATTTGTCCTATTCGGTTTTTCATGGTAGTGTTTTGGTCTGAGCAGCTCTCCGGGTAAAAGCAAGTTATAGTGCCTAAAATATCCGACCTCATTAATTGTAATAATACGGTTTTTTTGTCATAATTTATCGAGTAAGTTTTTTGTCTTAAATATGTAAAAATAAAAATAAAAAACATAAAGATTATATAAAATTATTAGTTTTAAATATGTTTTATTTATCATTTTCTCGCTAAAAATCACCATTAGTCCCTCATGTTTCACCTTTGTATCAAACTAGTCATTTATGTTCACTTTTGTCTCCCGTTGATCCTCTATGTTTTAGCAATTTGAATTATTAGTCCTTCCACATATGTGAGTACTAAAATGCTGACATGTGGCAACCCAAACATCAAAATTTTATCTCATTATTGGTTCTTCAAAAATCTAAAACCTTAGTTTGAGATATACACATTCTTCATCATAAATCTCTAATTTTAGAATCACATTCTTCAGATTTTTTTGAGACCAATAGTGAGACAAAATATTGATGTTTGGGCTGCCATATATCAGTTTCTCAATACTCACATGTGTTGGGAGACTAATAATGCAAAATTTTAAAACATAAGGAACTGGTGGGTGACAAAAATGAACACGAAATACTAGTTTGATACAAAGAGGGACTAATAGTGATTTGTAGCCTATTTTCTTTTGAAAGCATCGATTTAAAAACTTTCGATGTTTAATTGAAATTCTAAATTTATCATAAATCTAATTTAGTTTGATTTTTTTTACATTTTTCTTATAAAACTAAAAAGATGTTAATTCGTGTTTTTAAACTATTTGGTACAAAATGTTAATGGCATTTAAATGTTTATTTTGTTTTTTTCCATAGTGAGTTACTATATAGTATCCACCCAAATTTTAACCTATCATTTAGTACTTCTGTAGACTTAACTTATCAATATGTATATAACTAATTTATTCCGAAATATTTTTTGTAAATGGCCGCCAAAACATCATTTGATATAGGGATTAAAATTATTTTTTTATTTTTTTATTTAAATTTTAAAATTATTTATCGTGCTAAGTATTTTCTAATATATATATATATATATATATATATATTTAAAATGAACAAAAAAAAATCTATTAATTATATGTTTTGAATTTTTTAGCAATTATTTTGTCGACAATCTCACCAATTGTTTAAGAAGTTATTTTATGTTTTTTTGTTTTACAAATTCAAATGAATTATTATCATAAGGTATAATTTATAAATTTCAATTATTAACCTCAGGGTCTTGCACCTGTTTTTCAAAGAATCCACATAGTTAAAAGGATTACTTAGTGAGATGAATGGTATAGGTATGAACGAACTGTTTCCTGTGATAATCATAGTGCTATTCACTTGATGAAGAATCTGAAGTTCCATGAATAGACATAGCATGTAGATGTAATGTTTCACTTCATCCGAGAAATACAATCAAGAAAAACCACTGAAAGTTGCAAATATTATAACTGAAGATAAATACTCGAGGCTTTGAAAAACGTATTATCAGTCAAAGTTCACTTATTGTATAAGACTTGTGCAAGTCTTGAAATGCATGTGAGGTGAATATTTTCGATAAATAGTAGTTTGAATCAGATTAATAGATGTTAAATTAAGTAAAAGTATAGGTGAAGAATTGTTAAATGTAGGATTAAGTGAAGTAACTGAATAAGATCAACAATAATTTATGGTCCAAGTTTTAAGGATTTCACCTACTATAGAATTTCATTTTTATAAAAGGGTTCGTCCATTAAGGGTTCAGACTATGAGTATTGGGTTTCATCCAATACAGGGTTATAGCCTCAAAATATAGTTCATGCTTGGCATGAGGTTAGTTTGGTACACGTATATAAGTCTCAACAATGGCAGAAAATACTTTAGAAAGTTGCTTCTCAGAAACTGAAGCTTCGATTGTCATCTAGAAATCATCTTGGGTTGGTTTAATACATTCAAATGGATTCAAATGAAGAATAATTTTTGTATTAAGGTGGTAAGAGGTTACAAGTCTGTTGTAACTTAATCAAATGTACTATATGATCAAAGTCGATGTAGAATGTAGTATTGTTTGTTATAACAACTTGTTATATGAGTTGATAAAAAACGTTGATATGAATCTTGTTGTAGCTTTTGTGAGCATGTTGTGTGCTTTTCATAACCTTCACCTACTTTATATTTTATATATACAGTCAATATATCATATATGTAGAGTTATATTTAATCGTGAAATTGAGAGAAAACATTCATGGTGAAAACAGATTTCTAAAGAGAGAATATGTATTTGCGAAACAGAACACGTAATGATTTAAGTGATTTAAAGTTGAAGAATAGTTGAAGTTAATAACTTGAAATACAATGAAAAAATACTTAAGGTTTTAAGATGTCAGTTTAACTTGATACTATGTCTTGAGAAGTTTGAACAATCTGTATTTGCTTATATTTTGTGTTACTTGTTAGTTGTTACCCCTTATAATTGTTCCATCTAAATATGATACAAACTTGTCGCTTATGGATGTGCGATTTCTCAATAATACAAATCACATAAATCATGTGTTGTTTTATTTTGCTGTTTATGTTCTATTTGCTGAAGTTGCAACCAAAACAAAACTCGCTTTACCGTAACTTTGAGTTTTCAATTTTATTGATTTTCATTCTTTATGTAGGTGAATCATACTGGAATAAGATGTCTTGTTGTGTTATCTCATTTAGAAATTTCAATAACACTTATAAATAAAATGAATTAACCTCATTAAGATTAATATTATATTCAAAATAATTCATATAAGTAGGAAAATCTGAATGTCCCACCTATAGATCATCGACAACCATTCTCTTATTCCCCTTCCATTTTCTATCACATCAATATTTTAATTTTAATTTATACCATATATTTCGTAACTAACTCCAACCATCCATTTTCAGCTTACTAATATGTTAATATTAATATCTCTCTATCTTTTACATATTCACTCACACTATTACTGATACAAAGTAAACGCAGAGAAGCCAATATGGGAGAAACCCTAATTTTCTTTATCAAAATTGAACTCCCTCACCGTGTAAACAAAGTCTGTTTAAATAAGGGTTCGAATGAAAACCCTAATACGAAAATATCAAAAATGTCCAAAAGTAATAAAAATTCGAAATAAAATAGTAAACAACTCCGAATGCCCAAAAAACGCCATCCGTGGCGTCGTTCCCTTCGAAATAAGATGTTGTGGGTCAAAATCGGACACCGGAAGCTCAGAAACTGTCAATTCGCTGCATTCTTCGGGTGAGCGCCTGTCTTCATAAATTCTAGCGCTAATCTGTCTGCATCAATTACATTTTAACTTATATATATAATTACATACATTTTTACATGTTTAGACTTACAATTGATAAATCATCTTTTTTGTAACGGGTTGAAAACTGTAAAATTTGTCACTAATTTGTTGCAATAAATCTTTTGTAATGGATTTATAATCGGAAGTTCCAGTTGGATCCGCGTGGTCGCTAACAAAAACAAATTGCCACAAAAATACAGTTGCAACTGAAATTTGTTATGAATGTGATTTGAATGCAATTACAAACGTCGTTGTAATTTCGTTTCAAATTTTCAGCCTAGTATTCAGGCCACATGACGTGAATATTGTTGCAAACTTCGTTGTAATTTCCTTACAAACAAATTTGAATTGCATTGTAAATTTAATAAATGTTGTTGTAAAAGCATTTTTAAACTTAAAAAAGATAGAAAAAATAATTCTACATAGTTATGCACCTCTATTTTATGATTCAAAAATAAAAAATATTATATAATTTTTTATTCAACAATAAATGTGTAACATCATTATTTCAATACTCAAAGTATAGCATCGTTGATCATAAAAATAAATATGTAACATCATTGTTAGCGCCAACAATTTCCCGTACAAAACCTTTATAATCTCGTTTGTCATTAATTCACAACAAAATCTTCCTAAGCACCTATGGTTTATTGGTGGCTCCACATTGTAGGTTTTTATCCACTTTATAGATAAAATATCGATGCGAACCTACTTTAGGTTTTCATTTAAAACGAAAAATTCATAACTAATTTATTCATTAATTTATGTTTATATCAAATTTTTTATTTCAATATAGATTGTACCATATAGCTCAACACAAATTCCCAATCTTTCATAAGTAAAACGAATGAAAGTATGGCATGAGAAAAAGTAGTGAACGATTATGAGTAAATTTATACATATAATAGATGTTAGTACTATAATATTTTATCAACATAATATCTATAAGAATTATATTGAGCAAGATATCATCCAAACTTTGTTCACCAATTTTCACCACGTAAATCCAAATATCTAATTTAAAAGTAAACTTAAAAATTAATTAAACTCAAATATATAAAATTATATTCAACAAAATTACTATGTATACATTTGTTATAATGAGATCATATCAAAAACTTATTAAAGAGCTCAAGGTTATAATTACAGTTCCAACAAAAACACCACAATCAATGTTAGATGATCCCACAATCAATGTTAGATGATCCATCTAATGTATAAAAAACCATACAATACATGTAACAAAGTGTTAACGGAAAGAGTCAACAATTGACATGAGTTATAACACACAAAATACACCTTGTTAACTTATTGTTCCTCCATTGCTAACTAAATCGTTGATAAAAAAATCATTCGAAAGCATATCTATCATCTTTCCTTCTTCAACCTACACTTAAAAATGGACAAACTCTCTTCATTTTTTACAATAACAAAATAACTATATATACAAACATCTCAAAACTCAATATACATATGACGTCATATCTTTGGATTTTGATTAAAGACTTTATATGAATTAAGAATCCATGAGTTATATTGAAAATATATAGAAGATCTTATTGAAGCTATGATTATTATACGCAGATAAATGCATGATTGAAAATGAAAAAATAATTGGTATATTGTTATCCATAAAAACAAGAAGTATACGACACAAACCATGACTAATAGAGCTATAGCTAGATTTTGGAAGACATCAAGTAGAAGCTAGGCTTTCTACAATAAAAGATTAAAATTTTGATTTCAACAAAAGAATAAAACCATACAATATGATTATATACTCTCCAATTACATTTGTTCCAGTACCGTTAACTCTCATTAATGACTAAAAAAGGTAAATCGGATCTCACCAACTAGCAAAAAGTTTGATAATAACTATAATCCAAAAAGTTTCAACAGATTTATACTACTGGTTAACACCAAGCCACTTAATGAAGACATCAAACTTGGCGTAAGCACTGTTGCTTATCATGGTTCGGTAGATATCAAACTCGGTGTAATCATTGTTGCTTATCATGGTTCGATAATAACATTGGTTATTAAAAAAAGAATATCTCAAAATATATATTATAAATAATTGAATGAGTTTATCAAAATTTATAAGATACAAACAAAGAAAAGTTTAGTAAAACAAGACATGATGAAAAGAAATAGAGTAGGTCATCAAAAATAAAACATGAACTAACAAGTCATATAATATATCTATAATAAGAGTCTATCTCCATATCATTGAAAGGCTAAAATTTATCTCTAGTGCTAACATGTAAATTTGATTAAAACGGAAAATAAATTCGAATAAGAAAACTAAGTAAAGAAAAGATATGCGTCTAGAATAGTACCTACCATAAGGATGCACAGTAAATACAAATTAAAATGACATAATGATGCTAATAAGTAACAAATGTAAAAATAAACAAACTTAAACAAAACTAGTCGATAACCTAACAAAATCATAGTGCAAATACGAAAGGAACAAAACAGAAGTGTAGCGAGAAGGTTCAAACGAAGATATCACCGTATAAAAATCTACAATGATACATATGTAAAAATAAAAACATAAATAGTGCAACGCTTAAAAGAGGTTGATAGCCACAATCAATTAGATTACAAGATAAAAGAAAACAATAACTACGATCTACACATACATAATCTAAAACATAACCTGATAAACATATAACACTACAATTTTGTGTCTCTGATAGTGATATTGTGCAATCACTTGAGTTATTCTTGTGGTATGAGCCCATTAGGCCCATAGTCTAGTAAGTCTATTAATTCCCTATAAATAGATTACTAGGGCGACACAAAACACAATATGAAATCTGTAACCTTTTCTATCAGAGTGAAACTCTTTTCTCGGACGGCGCCCGTGGACGTAGACAATTGTCGAACCACATTAAATCTTGTGTTTCATTTAAATCTTTCATTCGCATATGTATCTTTGCTTGAGCCATTTTGTGATAATTGCATAGTAATTTAATAACATAGGAAATAGACATATGCAAATGACACGACACAGATATATAATAGCTATCAGAAATTGATACTGCATAATATACACATGTCCAACGATCTAAAAACATAAACAACAATATCATCGAAAATGACAACAATTACTATATGTAAATATATAAACAAAAATAGACATGTTCAAATGGTATCACAAGGATACTATAATACTGCAAAAGTTATCACCACATCTATCGATAGAGGATTAATACTATATAATAAGTCTATGTCCAACAATCTAGAAATCAATAATATCTTACGTAGGTAGCGTCACAAAAATATTCTAATAATGCAAAACCTAGATTTGATACTACATAATCTAGTTCAATAAAGTAATTTTTTGATGCTTTATTCCTCTTATTTACGACACCGTAGATATAGATTTACAAAAAGAGTAGTGAATTTGATACTAATGAGTTAATATTTCACCTTAGTAAATTGTTAAGAGAGAAATCTAGAGAGAGAAAGAGTTAGAGAGTTTTTAGAGAGAGAAATTTCAAGAGAAAAAGTGGTGAACCCCTTTATTTTCTTAGTCTTTCCCTTTATATAGAGGAGCCAAGACTTAGCCTCAAAAGTGAAATCTGTTACAAAAGAGGACAAATTGCTCTTTAGTCCTTAACAATTATTCATAATTACAAATGTTCTCTAAAACTTACAATATATATAATTTAAGGACCGAACTTATATTCTTTGCTGTTTAATCCTTAAATTTACATTATTTACAATTTAATCCTCAAAATTTTACTTCCATATTAGAAGCCCCCTAGTTCTCATGTCATAAATGAATGAGAACTAAAATGTCTTCGAATTCTTCCATATATCGTGTCTGTTATTACAAGATAAACTTGAAGCAATCATTCAAAGAAAGTAGTCGAAACGACCATTGAAAGCAACCATTCGAAACGAGGTAAAAAACAAATACCAATTAGAAGTCACTAAAATCTGATAAGTCCTCAAAGCCAATAAATCTCCTCGGAACGTTATAAAAATAAAACTTCTCGAATCATTTTGGAAGTAAAATTTTAAAATATATAGTCATCGATTTTAACCCAAACAGTATACAAAAGTAACCGTTTCATATAACCGTTCGAATCCATCATGACTTTATAGCTTTTAGACCCATTGCTAGTGATCTAGCCTGACAGTAGCCTGACAGATATCGAAATTTTAATCCCCTCACCGCTTTGTATTCTACCCTATCACTATCAAAGTCCTTTGAACTTCACACGTCTTTTTTTTCTATAAATTCAATCAATTGCCTCATTTTTTCATTGTCACAACACAAATCATTTCAGACAAAATTCAAGGCGATTGGCTATCTTCATCGTGTTCATCAGAAAAAACCAAACTTTCCGATCAACCTTCATCTTCTCCGACCAACCTTCATCTGGTTTATGAGATAAAAATCCAAGAACTAGAAAATCCAAAGCTAATATACCCAAGAAGCCAAAATCTCCAGAAACTGATAATAACTTAGTCTTGAGATCGTACGACTACTTTTGCATTACTCAAAAAACAGATGAATATAAAGTTGCAGGATTAACCAATAGCACTCCTGTTGGAACAACCACCAAAAAAATTTACTACGGTAATTTCGATCCAACCAAAGCTCCTGATTTTTCTCCTTGTCCGATAATCGAAAAACTTTCCTCTTCCAAAGTCCTAGGTCCTAAAATACCTCGAGCCTCTTCATCACAAAGTAACATTTCTCCTTTGATTAGTGAAACATCTCCTTTTAAATCAAAAGTCAAATACTCCCTCTTCCAATCATTCTTCAATAACCAAAAGAAGAAGAACTTTTATTGCCATAGGAGACGAATCAGAAATTATCCCAACTCCTTCCTCTTCGAATCCAGGTAATGAAGCTCCTCCTCAGAGAGAAGTAACTGAGGAAGTTCCTCGAACAAATAACCCTTTACCAGAAGTTGTTAATCCAACACCTCAACAACCTTGGGAAGAAACATCGAAGGCCAACGAAGCTGATTCCGAGGCTACCAGAGTCGATCTCGAAGCTCAGTCCGATGATGGGAACTCATCAAATACCCATAAGCCTCAGGAATAAACATACACTTGTTTTGTTTGTGAAGAAGAAAGAGCTACAATTGGCAGAAACTTAAGGGGTCTCGAAGCTAAGTATATCATTGCTCTGAAAAAAGTTCGATATATTTATTACAAGG
Source organism: Limnanthes douglasii subsp. nivea (assembly GCA_036936605.1). Lineage (NCBI taxonomy): Eukaryota > Viridiplantae > Streptophyta > Magnoliopsida > Brassicales > Limnanthaceae > Limnanthes > Limnanthes douglasii. The sequence goes on from JAUPFV010000004.1 coordinate 28,562,075, forward strand.
ATAGCCAATCTTCGGCTCTAAAAAAGAAATAGGGAATGGGAGATAATATAACTCTTCGACTGCCTAAAGAAGGAGAAACTCCCTTAGACTGCAAGGATGATGAGCTAGTAGTTTACCCCGAAATCATCAATTGCGGTCGTCGGTTTCCACTGGATCCTATGATCGTGGAATACTTCGAACTTCTCAACTTGTGCCCTACTCAGGTGACACCGGATCAATGGTTCACCATTATATTAGTGATTAGCATCTCGATTATCTCAGATTCCCATTAAGAACTTCATCTCCTTAACTCAATTGTCAAACAGACCTGAAGCTTCCCTTTTACTACCTCACCCTGGTGGATGACCTCAAAATCATGGACGACCTCTTAGAAGCTGATAAATTATGGAAGCAGAAATTCATTTTTATAGCAGGAGCATAGGAGAATGGTAAAAAGATTTCCTATGCTAATCCTTCGAAGATAAATCTCATCTAGAGAAGCAATCGTAAGCACTTCAAAAAATTTACATTCCGAAATTGATTACATTTTTGCCTTTCTCTTCCCTTAATTTTCTACTTGGATGATTGTTTAAAAAATTTCGAGGCATTATTTAGCGCGTCGACCAGCTGTTAAGGATATTTTTCAAAAACTTGTTGCTTGGGCTGAGAAAGAATGGAATAATGCGTTCCATATTACCTTCCAGGCCATCAATTTCCTCAACTGCCACATGTTCCCAATCTTAGAAGGTGCCTTACCACCTCAAAATTTGATGTCAGAGCCCGATCCGAAGATAGTCTGCAAAAGGTTAGGTCATCCCGGTTGTAAAGTCTTCCTTCCTATTTGCAACATATCAGAGAGTCATTTACCAAAAAAGAAGAAAGAAAAATCTATCAAAGAGAAGAAAGGTAAAAAGACAGCTAACACATCTGGCGCCAGCCCTTCAACTCCATCAAAGCCAAAGCCTCAAAAAAGGAAAACTGCTGAGTAGGTTCTCTCACCCATCGAAGAGGGAAAAGATCAAGAACTATCTTCAAAGAAAAAGAAGGCTTCTTCTAGTTCCCATGGAAAGAAATAGAAACAGGCAAGACTCACTTCGTATACACTAATTGATGAAAATGAAGGCAATGTTGAAAACCAACAAAGCCAACAAAACCCTTTGGTCGAATAACAGACAACCAAAGACAACACTGTGATCATCATCGAAGACAATGTTTCTAATGAAAATCAGGCTGCTGAAAATTTCAATCCTGATAGTTTCATTAACTTTGAGAACACTGAAGCGCTTACTGGTGAAGACGATCATGTTCTTCAAGTCATTCAAAATCACATGCTTAACTTTGAGAGACCAACACCAGCCAAAATATCTCCAGAAGTTATCCGTCCTCCTGCTCCCACCATAATTTTAGACATGATTGAACGTCCTAGTTTAGCAGAAACAGAATTTCCTTAATATTGCAGCAAAAGCACTTGCTTCCCAAGTTGAAGCTTCTCAAAACCATCTAAAGCAATTAGCTAAAGATATGGTCTATTACAAAGAATCTTACGAAGCTAAGAAAAAATTGAGAGAAGATTTGTAGAACAAAATGATTGACCAATTTCACATGTATGAAATGGCAAGGTCCGAACTCATAAAAGGTGCTCCTTGTAATGAAAATCATTTACGAATCACACACATAGTTGAGATAGAATTGCTCACGACTTCTCATGAAAATGATATAAATAAGCTCAAGACTGATCACGCTACTGAACTTGCCACAGAAATATCCAACTCCAATGATCTACAAAATTCTCTTACTTTTTGTGAGAAAAAAAACAAAGAACTGACCGAGGAGATAGCTACACTAAAGAAAAATTTCGAAGTGGAAAAAACTATTGTCGTTGCTGCTACCGAAGCTGAACTTTCAAAAGACAGGGTAGCTGCTATTAACACCGGAAAAGAAGAAACAACCATTCTCCTTCGTCGAGAACTTTATGCCACTTATCCAAAAATCGATCTCACAAGTTTTTGGAACGACATTCCCGAAGAGAAACGCCCAAGTGAAATTTTCGATCCTATTCCTGATTCATCATCTTCAGAAGAAGAATCGTTCAAGGAGGAAGAGTCGTTTGATTAACTTTATCATTTTTTTGTGTTTGTAAGATTAAGAAATTTCTTTTTGTACTTCAAAGTATTAATCTAATCGACAAACGGTTTCCTTGTTTTATTATTCTCTTCGCATATTATTCGATGCTAAATTTAAAAAACGAATATGACTCAAATACTTAACATATAATTATAAATTATAAACTTACTACCTCAAATACCCTAAAGAAATTGGTGAACATGATGGCTCTTCGAAAAATTCTCAATGCGGTGTTATACTTTCGCTTCGAAAAAATTGTAATGTGGTTATTAAACATGGTTGTTTCTTCGAAAAGTGTTATAAACACTTCAGAACATTCTACTCTTAACCAACCTCAAAGATGATCAGTCTCTGATAAGTTGTTAAGATAGTTTTATTCAAACATGTGTAAATAACTATTGGAAAAAAAAGAACTTTATTGAAAATATTGAACATGTACACGACGCCTCGCTAAAACCTTCCTGGGCCAACAGGATAGGAAAGAGTGCACCATTCAAAAGTAAAAATTCCAAAGTACAAAAACATATCTACTCCCTATAAAGCTTAAAATGTTGTATATTCCATGGATGTTGAAGCATCCTCCCCTAGAAATCGCAAAGTCGATAGGACCCCAGGTTATCCTTTCAACAACGATATAAGGCCCTTCCCAGTTTGGAGTCATTTTTTTGAGGTTCTTCTCCTTCGTGTGCAAGAATACTTTTCTTAACAACTTATCTTCTTCTTCAAAATATCTTCTCTTCACATTCGAAACATATCTGTTCCTCATAAGAGTTTGATAGTGGATTATATTCAAATGAGCTCGAACACTTTTTTCCTCAATCAAATCCAAATTCTCCCTTCGAACTTCATCATTAGACCTTTCAGAATATTAAGTTATTCTAAAAGATTACATCGTAGATTCTACGGGGCTGACTGCATTCATTCCATATGCCAAAACAAAAGGAGTCTCCTTTGTAGCCTCTCTAAGAGTTGTTTGATAAGCCCAAAGCACCTCTTGCAAATAGTTTGGCCATTTTCTTGTTGTCCCGTCAAATTTTTCTTCAAACCATCTAAAATTGTTATGTTTGTTACTTCCACTTGTCCATTAACATGATGATGAAAATGCGTCGAAAAGCATTGCTAAATTCCTTTAGAAGTACAAAATGAAGTAATCTCCTTGTTATTAAAATGAGGGCCATTATCTGTTGTAATCCTCTGAGGAACTCCAAAACGACAAAAGATGTTGTTCACAATAAATTTGATCACGTCTTTTGCTTCTGTTCCTGATAGCGGTTCTGCCTCTGCCCACTTTGTAAAATAATCCACCGCTACAATTATCATCTGTCTTCCTCCATAAGCCATCGGCAAAGGTCCCACCATATCAATCCCACATCTATCAAATGGTATTGCCTCATATATAGACATAAGTGGTACTGCTGGTCTGCGAATAGTATCGGAAAATCTCTGACAAGTATCACAACTTCGAACTAAATTCTTAGCATCATTCATGATTGTAGGCCAATAAAACCCTGCAAGTAAAACTCGACGTGAGAGAGCTTTGAACCCACAATGAGTTGACCCTTCACCATCATGCAATTCTGATAATACTTCTTGTGATTCTTTCTTACTTAAACATTGTAACAATGGCCTCCTCAATGCCTTTTTATATAATATTCCATCTAGTACTATATATCTGAAGACTTTACTTCTTAATTTTTTGGCCAATCACGAATCATCTGGTAGTATTCCTTGAGTCAAGAAACTAAGGATATCTGATCCCCAATCACCTCGAATTTCATCAGACGTAACAAAAAACTCCTCTATAGATTCACATTGGCTAGATTGAGTAACAATTGAAGGATTTTCTTGTAACAAAATCCAAAGATATTCTTCTTTGTAAGCGACATTTTCCAAAGAATCAGCAACCATGTTACTCCCTCGCCTAATATATTCCACAACAAAATTGTTAAACAGAAGCACTAAATTCCGAAGGTCCTGAAGATACAAAATCAAATGATTTTTTCTTGCTTCAGAAAATCTAACTACCTAATTTGCTAACAATTGAGAATCCGTTTCCAAGCGCATTGAAGTTTCCCCTCAAATTTTTGCCAATCTTAAACATGTCAAAGCAACTTTGTATTCAGCTTCATTGTTTGAAGCATGAAAACCAAATTTAATAGATTGAATCATTGTCTCTCCTGTTGGAGCTATTAACTAAGCCCCAACACTGCACCTTAAAACACTCGATCCTCTAAAACCCCAAATTTATTAGTTTGAATCATTGTCTCTCCCGTTGTGGGACAGTCCACCACCATAAAAAGTACATGGACCTTATTCTTAAATGATCATTTTCTGAAACTCACTTCACCCTCGAATTCTCCAACAATACGAGTTGTTACACCCGTGAATCCAATAATCGTTCGATCTGATTGAGAAATCTGAGATGGATTTGTCATTCTATCATAGGTGGATTTAAATAGGACATTAGCAGAACTACCAGTGTCAATCAACACACGTCAAATTTCAACGTCAACCAACTCTGCTGTGGTGTGGATAATAACTGCATGAGGGTAGGCTAGTAATTTCAAGTGGAGTTTTAAGGTGGTGTATGGGTGTTTAACGGTGGTGTGTGGGTGTTTAACGGTGGTGTGTGGGTGTTTAACGGTGGTGTGTGGGTGTTTAACGGTGGTGTGTGGGTGTTTAACGGTGGTGTGTGGGTGTTTAACGGTTAGAGTAGAGAGTAGAGAGATGATTAAGCATCTTGGTAGCAGTTAATTCTCATTACCCATAGTTAATGCGGGTGTTTGGGCCCTTATGGGCTTTCGGGTCATGTTTAACGGACCCGGGTCATGTTCAAAGACCCATGAGCTCTTAAGTAGGAGAGCAAGTAGCTTAGTCAAGAAGTGTTTAGGTTTTTTAGTACTTTCGTCATAGTTTGAACTGCCTTAAGTTCATAGTGTTCACAGAAATCTGTCCGGTCCAAGTGACCTGTTCGATCCCTGTCCCTGTAACCTGTTCGGTATTCGGAGAGACTTGACCGATCTGCCCTTGTTCGGGGAGCATGCTGAACTCGGACTCATCATGCTGCAATAACCACAACATCTTCATGTGGTCCTGCAGTACCTCGTAGATCGTCTTCATCAACCAAAATGAAGGGAATATCTTTCTTTCCATACAAATGCGTAGAAATTTTCCCTTCAATTTGAGTTGTCAAGTTGACAACATGCCTCTTCCTCGAACTATCCGAATTACCAGTCATCGAAACACCTCCGAAAATGACTAACGATTCAAAAAACTTGCATGGCTCCCGCACACGTCCCTTTTCTATGGGCTCTTCGACCATTATCAGAAGCAATCTGTTCGAATCTTTTTCCATATACTTAGAAGAAGCATGAAAATGATTAGCCTGTGAATCCAAAATCATCAAATTCTCAGCTGGGGCGGCCTTCGAAGTTGATGCAACATTGTTTTTCGATGCGCTCCCTTGCGACTTCACATAAGTTAGGAGCTTTCCATTTTCAATCAAAAATTAAATCTCTTTCTTCAAAGAAGTGCAGTCATTTGTATCATGCTCAATATCCTCATGTTATTTACAAAACTTGTTATTCCTTTCCTCCCTTGGTCTACTAATTGGGGTTGGCTTCCTAAAATTTACGAAGCTCCTAGTCTTATCCCTGATCACAAAAATATATTCTCTGTCAGATCAGCATAATACTCTGGTTTGACCCATTGATTTGTTCTAGGCTTATTGTAAGTCTAAGATGGAGCGTGATTTGAATAACCACCACTCCGATGAGGGAAATTGTTGTTCTTTTGTCTTGATTGCTGATTACCATTTCAATTTCCATTCGAGGGCTACCCTGATTATTGGCTGCATGTCCCGAATTCTTCGGAGTACTGACTGCTTCGCCTCAGACTCTAGTTAACTCTTCAACTTTAATCTGATCCTCAACTTTAGCCATCAAAGCTCAAAACATTAAGGCTCTTCTATTCGTCGTCTCATTGGCCAGATCCCCTAGCAATAATCCTTGGCAAAAAGTTTCCATCGCCACATTCTCTTCACAATTGTCCAAACTAGCTTTGGTCAAATCTCTTTGTATAATCCTTCAACTTGTCCCGAGGTGCATGCTTGCATTGAATAATGGTATCACCATTTTCTCTCATTTCTTTGCTTCCGACAAACTGCCTTCGAAATGCAATATAAAAATCTCTAAAATTTGAAATGGACCCCCTCGGAATCTGATTGTACCACTTAAGAGTTGTCCCCTTAAAAGTCTGTGAAAATGCACGACACACCAGTCGGTCGTCATCTTCGAAGTTCATCATATAGTTCTTGAACTGTTCGATGTGATCATCGAGATCCTGCATCCCGTCGAACTTTTCTACCTTCGAAATGTCAAAACGCTTCGGAAGCGTTATGGAACGAAATTCACTTGTCAACAAAGAATTTCTCTGGTGGACACCTTGAACAAACTGATCATATGTTCCCATTGTAACATATAGATTTCAATCAGTTTCAGCATACTGATTCAAAATGTTTCATTCGCACCATGTAGAACGAGGAACATTATCCCGTTTAGATTTACTCTCATTTTTATGTTTCCTCGAGTGATCTCTGTTTGATTCATCTTTCGAAGAACCTCTGTATCTCTTAAAACCTGAAGTTGAGCTTTCTACCTCCTCGTCACTATACATATTTCTTCTTATCTTTTTTCCTTTACGAAATGAATATCGTTATTTAGGAGACACAAAACGCATTTTTTGTGCTCGGATTTAGCCTGTCGATCATCAAAAAATCGATCTGACTGACCTCCCATCTCAGTCTTTTCTGTTTATTATCTAACCTCGGATTTAAGCTTCACTGAGTAGATCTCTTGTTCCTTTCGTTCATACTTCTCATTTAATGAATTAATCTTGTCCAAAAGCTAGTTTATTCGGACCTCAATATCAGATTGAGTTTGGATCGGAGATGATCCATCGGGTCTACTTTCGTCTCTCTGTAATTCATCTTTTAGAGTTTTCATCGCTGATCGAAGTGTACGATTGTTCTCAGGATTCGTTGTATTAATTTTGAACATAAAATACAACAAGATTATATAAATTTTGAACAGAATAAGTCACTGATTTATTTTATTCAGTCCCCTCAGAGTCGCCAATTTTATGAGTTAATATTTCACCTTAGTAAATTGTTAATAGAGAAATCTAGGGAGAAAAAAAGTTAGAAATTTTTTAGAGAGAGAAAGTTCAAGTACAAATGAGTTCAAGAGAAAAAGTGTTCAACCACTTTATTAGCTTAGTCTTGCCGTTTATATAGAGGAGCTAAAACTTAGCCTCAAAAGTGAAATTTGTTACAAAAGAGGACAAATTGCTCTTTAGTCCTTCACAATTATTCATAATTATATATGTTCTCTAAAACTTACAATATATATAATTTAAGGACCGAAATTATATTATTTGCTGTTTAATCCTTAAATTTACATTATTTACAATTTAGTAATTTGATGAGTTAATATTTCACCTTAGTAAATTGTTAAGAGAGAAATCTAGAGAGATAAAGAGTTCGCGAGTTTTTAAAGAGAGAAAGTTCAAGTACAAATGAGTTCAAGAGAAAAAGTGTTCAACCCCTTTATTTGCTTAGTCTTACCCTTTATATAGAGGATTCAAGACTTAGCCTCAAAAGTGAAATCTGTTACAAAAGAGGACAAATTGCTCTTTAGTCCTTAACAATTATTCATAATTATAAATGTTCTCTAAAACTTACAATATATATAATTTAAGGACCGAACTTATATTATTTGCTGTTTAATCCTTAAATTTACATTACTTACAATTTAGTAATTTGATGATTAATATTTCACCTTACTAAATTTTTAAGAGAGAAATCTAATGAGATAAAGAGTTAAAGAGTTTTTAAAGAGAGAAAGTTCAAGTAAAAATGAGTTCAAGAGAAAAAGTGTTCAACCCCTTTATTTGCTTAGTCTTACCCTTTATATAGAGGAGTCAAGACTTAGCCTCAAAAGTGAAATCTGTTACAAAAGAGGACAAATTGCTCTTTAGTCCTTAACAATTATTCATAATTACAAATATTCTCTAAAACTTACAATATATATAATTTAAGGACCGAACTTATATTATTCGTTGTTTAATCCTTAAATTTACATTATTTACAATTTAATCCTCAAATCCTACTTCCATATCAGATGCAACATAATTACTTTATATATATAATCACTGCATCGAGAAACTTATTTTGAGCTAAAGCTGCACCCCACATGCGTATCTTATGATCTTGTAAACCACTAAGAAGATGCCCCTATTTAAATGGAATGTAAGATAGTCCATCTCTTTAATTGTCATGATCCATCAACATCAAATCACGATTGAATTTCCATGCAACTGATTTTCTACAATTAAACACAAACACCTAAGCATCACTCGTCTTGGCACTGCTGAAAGAGGTTCTTTATGGTATGCATTAATTGTTATTTACTTCCCGTTCAACCTTTATCTTATGATTTATCTCTATCTACACTACTAACCAAATAACGTCTGGTGTGGATAATTTCTAGTCGAAGGGTATTTCAGGTAGTTTATTAACTGGGTATTAAATTATTATGTATAAGGTAGAGAGATAAAAGAGGTGTATGTTAGTAATTAATATTCGTAGAAAAAGTCTGACCCATTAAATGAGCTTGGTTGGGGTATTTATACCTGTTTTATGACCTATGGGTCGTCCAGGTCGGATTTTGGATTCAGGTCAGACTTTAAATTCCAAAACAAAACCGGGTCAGCAGATAGCTGAGTCATAGTCTACTTAGATTCAATATTCATAAAAAGTTTAATGTAGGAGATGCCCGAATTATCCCTTCGGATTAGGTAGAAGGGAACTTCCAAATATATCATACCCTATCAGTAGCCCCTTTAGGGCTTTCAAAAAATATTTTAGAAGAGCTAAATTATCAATGAAAAAACATGAATCACATTCGAAGTATTTTTCGAAGAGTTAGCTTCCAAGGAGCAGATTAGCCGGATCCGAACTGTTTTTCCTTTTGCAGATGGACTAACCAAAGGTTAGAAATTTGAAAACAACACGTGTCACGTTTTAATTCAAACTCTCAGCCATTTTTTCCCTTGGGACTTGCACCTATCTTTTCAAAAGTTAATTAGGGTGTACTTAATAGCCCCTAATCATTACCTAAACGATTTATCTCCCCTAGGTAAATCACTCAAGTGCTTTTCACTTCTATTTAACTCTGTTTTACTGTTCCTTTTTTTAGAACAAGAAATATTTATAGAGAGAGAAAGATTCAAAGCTGCAAAATTGTTTTAAGTTTGAAAGTTTATATGTTTACAACCATAACCGTTTTTATCAAAGGAGGTTGGTAGTATTTTTGGACTCTTTTTCCGAGTTACGGTTTAAAAGATAAGGACCTTTAAAAATTAAAATTAAAAAAACAAAGAAAGAGAAGTTCGTTAGTATATTTTATATAGAATGGTATTTAAGGTATAAAGTCTCTTAAACAATTTAGGTCTTTATCTGTAATAGGTTTGTTGAATGGGTCTTTTAAAAAGATTTAATTCTTTAAATGTCTTTTGAGTGGTATTTTAGTTACATAAACAAACAAAAAGTGCTTTTTTTATAATTTAATACAATTTTCAATATATACTTAAAAACTGTCTTATGATATCATTAACAAAATCGTAACCGAACTAATTGAATTTCTTTAAATTTGTTGGAATATAAAACTTTCCTTAGTTTTATTTTTGTAGAGAAACACAACTAAAAATTGTAGCTATACAAAATTCATTTATTTTCTCATTTTATGATCAGAATTAGGGGTGACAATTTTTCTGAACCCATCGCTAGCCGATCCAATCTAAAGGGTTAGGGTATCCAAACTTTAGTTTTCACATGGATGGTTCGTGAGTTTTAAAATACATTACCATTCGAGTCTGACATGAATTATGTGTTTTAAAAATTTCATGACGAGTATTCAATCTGAACCAGACTCACCAGAAATCCGCTACTCTAATAATAATAATAATTAGTATGTAATATATTATTATTTTAACTTTTAAATTGTATTATAACGGGTTATACATATATTATTGCATTTATAATAATATTAAATAATTTATACTTTAAAAAATAAAAATAAAAATTAAATAGATTTAAAACTAGAATAGTATATATGAATATTTTTTTACAGATACATATAATAATAAAACTAATATATTAAAAATTTAAATAAATAAAAAAATTTAAGTAATAAATATGTGTTATATATTTGTTATTAAACTTAAAAAAATAGTTTGAGAGTTGTATTCAATATTATTATGATTAATTTTAATATATTATTTTTTATTCGATAATCTTTATGAAAATTAATTATATAGATAAAAATATTAAATATAAGGTATCCGCGGATGGACTATATTATGAAGTATATTTTTTCAATGCTTTTGTTACTTGAAATTTTTAAACACATAATATCTAAAATTATAAAAAATTCCAAAGATGTATGTATTGCAATTATATAACCGAGGAACAATTTTTTTATGAATTATAGATGAGATTGTTCCTTTCTGAACAAGCTGAAATGTAAGTTGTTTATAAGGGGGATAAATACATGTTGTTTTGGTTTTTAAGTAGAACCGAGGGTTAAAGTTTATAGGGTCTAATATTTTTCAAGTGCCTTTATTCCTAATCCGAAGGAGTAATTTGGTCATCTCGTACATTAAACGTTTTATGAATAGTCAATCTAAGTGGACCATGACTCAGCTATGTGTTGACCCGGTTTTGTTTGGACTTTAACGCCTGACCCGAATCCAAAGTCCGACTCGGACGACCCATAGGTCATAAAACATGTATAAATACCCCAACCAACCTCATTTAATGGATTTTACTTTTTCTAAAGATATTAACTACTAACACAAACCTCTTTTATCTTTCTACCTTCTACATAAGAATTTAATATCTAGTTAATAAACTACCTCAAATACCCTTCGGCTATAAATTATCCAGACATGTGGATACCATGGTGATTGTTGAAAGATTTGATGTGGACTCTGAATACCTTGAACCTGAATTATTGGAATCAAGTGGGGTTGATAGTGGATAATTCTGTTATAGTTTCCGATCTGGTGAATTTTTTTGAATCATTAACCATATTTGGGGGAGACACCGTAACAACGCCCTCAAGTTGTTCAAGAAAAAGGCATGTTAACAGCTTGACTACTCAGTTACAAGGGAAAATGTGCACACATTTGTACTAAACCCCAGCTCCTTTCATAGTCTTTGATGAGGACAACTTAAGAGATATCACGGAGCCGCACGAAGACACAGTCGTAATAGGGGCATCAATTAGGGGTAATGACATACGTCGAATCTTGATTGATACTGGTAGTTCGGAAAACGTTTTATTTCTGAACACTTATATGAAAATGAAAAATCCTTCGGTTATTCAATGATCAAACAGAACTATTGTGGGGTTTGCTGGGAGTTAAGCAGATGTCATTTGTGAGTTTGAAGAGGAAGTACTTTTGGGTAGAGGACTTTTTAAGAAAACGGTGAAGGTATTATTTGTTGTGGTTGACTGCCGAACATTTTACAATGTTATCTTTAAAAGATCTTGGCTTTCTAGGATACATGGTGTGGGCTCTACTGTCCACCAATTTTTAAAATATATTGTGGGGGCACAGGTGAGTGTTGTCCGAAGCAGTCAGAAAGTGGTTAGAGAATGCTATGTAACAACTCTTGCCTCAAAGTCATAGTGTTATAATACCCATAGAAGAAGTTGAAATCCATTGTCTAGTAGAAGACAAAAGTATTAAGATCGAAACTAAATTATCATTAAGTTTGAAACAAAAGTTATTGTCTTTCTTGTCTAACAATCTACATGTGTTTGCATGGTGCAATGATGATGTAACTAGGGTACCCGCTGAAGTAATTTTCCAGAAGTTGTCAGTCCGATCTGATGCTGGACCGGTAGTTCATAGAAGGAAGACCTTTTCCAAAGAAAACGTCGATGTGATAGTACAAGAAGTGAATTGGTTAACCAAGATGGGCCATATTAAAGAATCTCAATACCCATTATGGACATCTAACCCTGTTTTAGTCAAGAAAAAGAATGAGATATGACGCATGTGTATTGATTTCACTGATCTTAACAGGGTATGTTCTAAAGATACTTTTTCAGTATCTCGGATAGATCAGTTGGTAGACTCTATATCGGGGAACGAGTTGTTATCCTTTGTGGATACATTTTCAGGGTGCAATCATATACAGGTAGATCTGAACGATCAAGATTATACTACTTTTATCACGGACATATGGATTCATTGCTATAAAGTGTTGCCTTTGGGTTGAAAAATGTTGGAGCTACTTATCAGCGATTGGTAAATAAAACCTTTGCTAGCCAGATTGATAGAAACATTGAATTATATTTAGATGATATGATGGTGAAGAGCCTCGAGGAGGAAGCACACATATCCGATCTTCAAGAGAATTTTTCTAAATTTGAAGCCATCAACCTGAAGTTAAACCCTGAGAAATCCATTTTTGGGGTCCGATCTGGAAAGTTCCCAGTATATGTCATAACTGAAAAAAGGATACAGACCGATCTGGATTAGTTAAACGCTCTGTTGGCTATGGATCTTCCTTAAAGTACTACAGAAGTCCAGAGACTAACCGTACGGTTGGGGGCATTGGATAGGTTTATTTCAAGATCATTAGACAAATGTGCTCAATTTTTTTAAGTTTTGAGGAATACTAAAGACTTCAATTGGTCTCCATAATTTGATCAATCCTTTGTTGAAATAAAAAATATTTGCCTTAACGCAAGATGTTGTTCAAACCTATCCAAGAGGGAAACTTTTATATGTATTTGGTTGTATCGGAGTATGTCGTGAGTTAACAAAACAATAGATCCTGCAAAATTGTTAGATGAATCAAGAAATATTATAAACAAAGAGAGAATAACGAGTAGTGGTGTGTCCAAAATTGTTCAGAGAGAATAGCAAGAATGATCGTCGTTAAAGCTTGGGTTCGAAAAGGAGAGGTTGTGGTGGTTGGCGATGGCCATGGCGAGGAGGCCGATGGAGCTTTGGCTCTCTCGAAGGCGAGTTTGGGTACATAGCAGCGAGTCAGAGGGTAATCTTTTAGGATTCGATTGATAAAAACGATGCTCGTAACGGTTTTGGATATGTTATCCGGGTACCGGTCATCTTCCCACAGACGACGCCATTTGATGATGAAAAATATCAAGAACGGAAAGATAATTGAAAAATATATAAAAAAGGAAAAGTTTGAAAGATCCACAAGAAAATTCCCTCACTGAAACCCTAGCAAAAATGATCTCTCCCTCTATAAGAAAAGATCAGTTAGCTTATATAGCAATTGTTGTGGGCTTTTTGGCCTATTGAGCCATTGGACTTAAACAATTGGTCCATTAGAGGCTAATTTATCCCAAAAACTTACTAAGTAAAAACATATCTACTTCTTATTACAAAGTACATATTGGTTAAATATTCCAAAACTCTGACTTGGGAATCGAATAAATTCTTCCCTCATCAGTATGTACGATAAGATTAGTGAGATCAGGGTTGTCGTTGCAGAACTCTGGCCCACTAAACCTACTACGAAGCCATTTAAACCCTAAACCGACGCCTTTGTATTTCTCAACCTCCTTCACGAACGATAACTCGTCCACCAAAAGCAGTTCAACAGCTCATGCATGGCCATAGACTTGTCCGATATAACGGGAAAAACAACAACCTCACCCCGAACGAGGAGTGCCAAAATGGTATAGACGTCGCCGAGAGTGATCGTCATCTCTCCGAACAAAAAATAGAACTATTTGTCTCCATATGCCACCGCTCCAAAAAAAACCTCTGTCATGTTGGAGTGTGTGTGCATGTAATAGATTGCCTCGATAAGTCTACCGAAAGGAGTGCCATCAACTACGACGTGCACCCTACTCTGTCAAGCCAAACTCTAACGTCTACCGCTGGGATAATAGGCGTAAAGCCGTATCTCGCGCTCCTGAAAATATTTGTTTAATATATTAGTACATTTTCAAATTCAACTGAAGTAAAATATCAATTGCAAATGTAAATATTACCTCTCCCATCCAAAGGTGGTATGTGACGTGGACGATGAATGCCTCGCTAAATAACGATAGCAGTCTGGAAGGGGGAGGAGATCTGGGCTGCCTTCTAGGTTGGGGAGGATGTCGTCCTCCGCGGGAAGCGGAAGCGGAACTTGATCTAGAAGCATGCGGTCCGGAAACTATAGGCAGCTTTTCCATCGGAACTGCTGAATCGGCTACTAAAACGGGCCGGCCATCTTTCTGTAACCTTGTCTGCTTCTTTATTCTCTTTGTCCGAGAGCCATCACGGAACCCGGAAGCATCAACGGGATCCATAACCTGAAATAAGAAACGTACAAAATGGTTCGAAATATCAATTTTCAATCGTGAAGCGTTTATAAGAAAATAATAGCATAAACGCATAAAACACACACCAACCAATAAGAATATTTTGGTTCTGGGTTACTCAGGTGACCAACCAATATACCATTGAAGAAAATGAAGAAGATTTTGCTGAACTCTGGTTACTTTTTTTTAGTTTTTTTAGGATTAAATTATATTTTTCAAAAGTTGAAGGATTAGCATATAATTTTCAAAAATTCAAAAATTAAAATACAAATTTCAAAACTGAAGTACAATTTTTAAAGTTTTGTAGAGTTAGACATATTTCTGAAAATTTAAATGATTAAATTCTATTCTAAAATTTTTAAAGACTAAAATGTTATTTTCCAAATCTCAACAACTATAGTGCAGGTCTTAAATTTAAATTAAAATGTTGTTTCAAATTTTGAAAAACTAATATTATTTTTAAATTTTAAGAACAATATTTTAAACTAAAAAATATAATTTCAATAATTTTAGAAATTACAATATAATATTTATAATTCTAGAGGAATAAACATTGAAAGAGTAAAATGCTATTTTTAAAGTTCATAACTAGGATGTAACATTCGAAACTTTGGAGACAAAAATGTTATTAAAAAAACAATCAAAGATTAAAAGGTTATTTTTAGAATTTAAAAGACTCGGATTTTTTAGTATTTTAAAAATTAAAGAATGTTATTCTTAAAAATTATGCCGTTAAAATGTAAGTTTTGAATTTTTTAAAATGTTTTGAAAATTTAGAAACTAAAATATAAAATTTAGAAAATTTATTTCTTTTTAAAATATTAAGAACAACATTACATGTTTTGAAAAATTAGAAACTAAAATATAAAATTTTAAAAGTGTAGGAATTAAAACATATTTTGTGGATCGGTTAGCTTTTAAATTATAATATTTAAAATTTTAGATTTTAAGTTTCAAAATTTTAGATTATAAAATAAAATTTTTAAATTTTTTATTATAAAATATAATTCTAAAAGCTAAAGAAAAGTTAGATAACTTTTAGAATATAAATATTTTAAAAATTTAGATATGTAAAATATAATATAAATAATAGGTTGATATGTGACGTAAATTAAATATGAAATCGTTCTATTTGATATATATCCTCCCCATTAACAAACTCTGTAGCTTTGTTGGAACACTCCTAATGATAAAATACCTGCAGATGATATAATGCATTTTTACCGATATCTATCTTAAATTTTATTTGTAAGTTTGAGTTGGCCTTCCTTGTCCAATCTAGTTCCGGACAATTCTTTGGCTGATAAATTTTTTGATAAAAACTAAACGATGTAGAACTTTAAAAAAAATATTGATGATAAGAAAAATCTTTTTTTTCAACAGACATCATACAATATTTAGATAGTAATAATTAGTTACAAATGATCTCGATTTATTTCCATTCACAATTGTATATTGTACATTGCAGACAATCTAACCTATTCAATATATATGTATTTACTCTAATTTATTAAAATATAATTCTTTATCTTATTTAAATATATTTATTATTTAACATCACATTGATGCATCTCATTTTTATTAGTTGATTTTTTTATTTCCATTTTTGTAGCATTTGTTATAAGAAAAACTAAAATTAAAATGCTACAAGAAAAACTAAAATTACTAGAGAAAGTAGATTAAAACTAAAATTATGGTTATTAAATATAATTATCGTTAGCCTCATGTAACAATATAAATGAAAGAAGATCCATGCTGTGATAGAATATTTCTATTGTTTTTATTTTTGAGATTCTTAGTTGACTTCCGTTTACCACAGTCATTTTTATCACGCCTATTACTGTTCTATCTTAGCTGTGAATTCTCTAATGGTAATTTTCATTTTGGCTTTTTTTATGTGTCATTTAATAAGCAGCTTTTTTCTATTATTGTTTTTCGACATGGTATTTGAAAACAAGATGAGGGGACATGTCATTATTTTGACTAATGACATCTTCAGTAAAATTATTTTGAACAATGACATCTTTCTTAACATATTCAATTTTTTTTTTACATCAACATTTCAATCTTATTTTTCTCCATCTTCAAATATTACATCGCGGCTAATAACAAATGATCATAAAGTCGGTTTGTCTTTGAATTATTATTTACTCCACGTAAAAATATAATTAGTGTCTCATGTTATCAAGATTTATGCTACACTATTTAAGGATGTGAACACGACCTATGCAGCTAAAAATTCTGAAATATCTCACGCTTGGTTTGATGTCACTCCAACACTCTTCTGGAATCATATCACTTACATCACTTGTCACATTTTTGCTCAACACATTACTCGTTCCCTTTTTCGCCTCAGCACAAATGTCTTTTTGCATGTTATTTTATGTGAGTAGACATCTGACCATGTCCATGATCGTGCAATTTTTTCTCTCGGCTACTCTATTTTGCTGAGGAATGTAGGCAGAAGTTAGTTGTCTTCTGATTCTATTTTTTTTTTGCAAAATTGATTGAAGCAAGTTGAAGGAAATTCTCCCCATCTATATGTTCTTAAGAAATATAATTTTTTTATAGATTTCTTTTCTACCAGGATTTTAAAGTTCTTAAAAACAACAAAAGCTTCATTATTTTCTGACAAAATATATATATTCAAATTTTACGACTGTTGTCATTTGCCAACAAGAATATGTAACTCATTATACTCTGAAAAGCAAGAGATATTAGCCCACATAATTCTGCATAAACAAGCTTCAATTTCTCTGTTGGTCACCACTGATTCTCTTCGAGATGATTTTCCAATGTTGATTTCCAATATTGTATACTTCACACACTATCGTTGCCTCTTTCGTTTGATGTAATTCATTTACCATTTGCTTGTCTTGCATAGTCTTGATGTATGTGTTGCTCAAATGTCAATAAATCTTGTGCCATAAACCCAATGACTCATCGTATTTTACTGGTTTAATGTGATCGTAAAGCTCACAGTCTAACGTTTATGATGGTGGTAGATTTTCCATGCTCCTTGATCGATCAAAATAGATAAACCTCTTTTTTGAAGTTGCCATACACTGAGTACATTATTAGTCAACTCGGTAATAAAAAAACATTTGTTAATTTTTTAGTCAACCGTTCGACTTCAAACGTCACATTTATTTTTCTCATCACCTTCATTCTTGAGCTATTTTTTTTTAACTCTACTCCATGTCTAAATTTTTCATTAACCTCAACGAATCAGTCTTTGCTACTCGTCATTAACAAGTAATGAGCTTTGCAACTCATCGACTGATATTTGATCAATATACTTTGGCTCCTCAATTGAACAAACAATATAATTGAAATTGTGTGTCATAATGCATAGGACTTTCTCAACAGTTTTATATTTTCGACATATTCTCCACAATTTCACATGTTATTTTCTATGACCATAAATATTTCAAAATAATACATCAGAGTCTCACCCATTTTCATCTCCTTTGTTTTAAACAATCTTTGAAGTCTCTAGAGTTGGGCACACTTCACTTTTTCATTGTCATGATACTTGGTCTTCATTACTTTCCAAAGTTGTTTGGATGTCTGCTTTTGAGTGATGGTCTTCAAAATAGTTTTATCGATGGACTAAAACATATAGTTCTTTGCCTTTAAACCTTAAGCCTAGATTCATCCAACGTATTTTGTTGTACTACAGTCAACACTTCACCTTCTCCAAGGTTTTGGTAACCAGATTGAATCACACACCAATACTCTTTTGAACGCAATAGATTCTCTATGAGTAACTTCATTCATCGCAATTCTCTATCAAATTTGGGTACACATCGGGAACTATAATTGTTTAAATCATATGTCATTCCTCACATTTTCCTCACTATTGTTTCACTCAAACAAATTTGTTTGATAGAGCTTTGATACTAATTTGAAAGATGAGTATACAAATTTGGAGAGAATAAAACTCAATATATTAAATTACGTAACAAAATAGCTTTATATAGCCTACACTAGTGAAATTAAACTCTTAGTATTCCAATTAATAAAAGATAAATTTAATTGACTAGAATACTAACACCCAATATACTAGATCGTATGACTAATGATTATTGAATAAAACAAGTAAAAAAACTCTAACAAAAACTATAAAATATACTAAAATTACATTGGAAAATAAAATAAAATTTATCAAATATTATGGGTCCGAACAAAACAATAATAATTATATATTATAGCAGCTCCCAATTATATGTTTAACAAACTAAGTTAAATAATATCACCTCTCATACAAGTAAATATTTTATTTTTAATTTTTGGTAAATATACACCGGTCTTTACTTTAGATCATCAATTTATCTTAACCATCCAAATCGAATATATAAATAGAGACCATCATTGGAGCCACATTCATTTTGATGGTCCGGTTTGGATCCGATTTAAAATTTGTTTTTTTCAAGTTTTGAAAATACCAAACATTACATGTCCAAAAGACTCAACATAGTTGAAAAGCATACAAGTACACTCTCAATGTTGATTTGGATTTTGGATAGTGAGGGTGACACACTTTGGAAAGAAAGCGGTGAACTTTAACCATTTATTTTGATTTTGTTTTTTCACGATTTGTTTTTCCTTTTATAAATACACTATGTTCTTTTGAATTAACCTCCTTAATCTAAATTAATATTCGTGCTAATATCTATTTTGAAATGTGTTAAAAAGAATATCATTTTATTAAAAAATCACATATTTTCTTGGTATATTTTTCTGTACATTCATTTTAATTTTAGATGTTATTTTTAATATAAAGTTTCCACATATTTTGTGATCATATATCCATTATGTCTCTATAATCAGATTAGCACATCATTTATATCCTTAAAAGGATATAAAGCTCAACATTTTTCAAAAATAGTGAAAGGATAGACAGAGCCAACAAACTAGCCAGGAAGATATACAAAATTCACCTTTCAGAAACTTAATCATAAACTCAAGTGAATTTGTTTCATTATATATGAGATCAGGTTCTCGAGTACATTTATATTCCTAAAGAATTGTACATTTGTGATATTACCTAATTTTATGGAACTTTAAGCTTATCAATTAAACTCTTCACGAAAGACTACACTTAATTTTAACTATTTCGTATAGATTAAGTTTCGATCTTTTATAAAAATAACATTATTTTCGTGCAAATCTTATATTTTAAAACTGTTTATTTTTTAAATTTTATATTTTTGGTCTTATCTCGTTAGAAGGAAAAAATGTAGTTAACTATATGTTGTTATTGTACAATTTTCGTATTGATTTTTCCTGATCACATGAGATCTAAAAGAGATCGTAACGAGTCGGTCAATTAGAATGTGCAAAAACTCAAAACCACTGAAAAACATAGGTTATGTTAATGTTTCATGTGAGAATAAGATTACAAATATAAGAGTATAGCGGTGTTAATTTTAATTCTTAATTTTTAATTAAGGTTTTAAATTTATTATTATTATTATTATTATTATTATTTGAAATGATGTTATTTTTTTCGAGTATAGATTTAAAATTTAAAATTTAAAATTTGTTGTTAATTTAAAAGAATTTTGGACGATCCTAACTTATAACGAGACGGATACGGATATGAAAATTATGATCCGTTGTGTATCGGATCGGGTATGTATTTTTAGTTTGTCCAACCCAATCCGACCGGAAAATATAAATTATATATTAAAAAATATAAATAATAGTAATGATATATAAAAAAGTTGTTAATTATAAAAAAGTTATTTTCTATATCATTTCCAGTTAAAGAGTTTCTTGATGACGAAAGTACGATCGTAAACTTCGTCTCAGAGAGAACTTTACGAAGAGAAGTAGCACTTTATATTTATTAATAATAAAGATAAAAAAAAGTTATCCATATATAATTTACCTATTATCTTTTCATATATATAAAATTTAAAAATATATGAACTCTAAATCCAAAACTCAATACAAAATATTATATTATATACATATGAAACTTTAATATATTTATACTCTAAAAATAATCTAATTTTTCTTTAGCTTTTAAAAATTATATTTTATAATATAATTTTTTAAAATTATATTTTATAATCTAAAATTTTAAATATTATAATTTATAATCCAATCATTCCACAACGTATGTTTTAATACCTACACTCTCAGAATTTTATATTTTAGTTGTAAAATAAAATTTATATTTTAGTTTTTAAAATTTCAAAATATGTAATGTTGTTTTTATATTTTTGTAAAAAATATTTTTTTTGAAGTTTAACGAAATTGCAGTTGGTTGAGATTTTACCTTCGGTTGTAGTCCTCTTAATCTTACGCAAGTTATCTCCCAAGAAAGTATTAGCACATTGTGAAGTTTATACAATCATATTTTTAGTTTCTAAAAAATCCAAACCTACATTCTAACTGTTTAAGTTTTAAAAACAACCTTTATTTTTCAAATGCTAAAAATAAGAGTTTCGTTCTTAAAGTTTGTGGAGGTGTGTTTTAGTCTTAAAAAAACCGAAAGTTACCGGTCTTTTAAATTTTGAAAATAACCTCTTAATCTTTGATTTTTTTCAAAATAACATTTTTGATTTCGAAGTTTTAAAAGTTTCATCCTAGCCGTTGAACTTTTAAAAATAGCATTTTACTCTCTCAGTGTTTATTCCTCTAAAATTATAAAAAAAAATATTTTTTAAAACTATTCAAATTATATTTTAGTTTTTAAAGTTTAAAATCTTGTTGTCAACATTTAAAAGAATAACATTTTAGTCCTACAAAATTTGAAACAATATTATATATTAAAACTTGCATCCTAATGGTTGAAATTTGGAAAATAACATTTTAGTCTTTAAAAAATTTAGAGTAAATTTTAATCCTGTAAATTTTAAAATGTCATTTAAGTCTACAAAACTTTAAAAATTGTATTTTACATTTTAAAGTCTTAAAAATTAGTTTTCCGTTTTTAGATTTTTGGAAATTATATGCTAATCCTTCAAGTTTTGAAAGCTATATTTTAATTAAAAAACAAAAAAATTAACCAGAGTTAAGCAAAATATGTTTCTTTTCATTAAATGGTATTTATTAAAAAAGAGTGTTACAATCAACATCTTTAAGTATTTTAAAGGTGTAAGATACTTCAAACAAAAGTCTAGAGGATCTTTTTCAGTAATCTCCGGCTGTTGATAGGATAAAATTAAGTAATATCACAAAGGCCATACAAAGTCAATAGTAGAGGAAGATAAATGCACCTCTACTTGTGGAGAATGCGTTTCTCATGTAAATAAATTCATAACATATTATATTTCTTTCATTGTGTGTTTAGAATGCAACACCAAATGACCAAATCTGATATTTGTGAGTTCATTTTGTAAAATAGACATTTTTTGGTAATTATAATTTCTTTCACGTATAAATAAATTCATAACAAATCTTGGATGAGTCTTAATCTGTAGATATGTATTTTAGTCGTCAAAGTACTAAAAATTACATGTTAGTCTCTTAAATTTAGAAATAAAGTTTTTTATTTTTCTAAATAATATATTTTTCTCCAAAAGTTTCAAAAGTTGAATCCTAGCTATTAATTTTTTAAGAATAACATTTTACTCTTTTATTATCGATGCAGCTTTTAAAGCTATATTTAAGTCTTTAAAGTTTTTTAAAAAATTAATTAATTTTTAAAATTATTAAATTATAATTTACATATTAAAGTCTAAAATCCTTATGTTAAAATTCAGAAAGTAACATATTAGTCCTTGAAAATTTGAAACAACATTTTAATTTAAAACTTCCATCCAAGAAATTTTGAAAATAACATTTTAGTGTTTAAAAAATTTAAAATCGACACCTACTCCTTTAAATTTTTATAAACCTTTAAAAGTTATAGTTTAGTTTTTATTGTTAAACGTTCAAACGAGTGTATGCAAATCAGCATGTCCCCGTTGCAGCTCCGGTGGTGGCTCCGCTTATAATAAAAGTGGTGGCTCCGCTTATAATAAAAGAACACCGGGTCGGTTGTGACAAATACTACAAATGGTGCCTTCTTCCCGTTGGTATGAAATTCATACGCGGATCCATGAATAAAATTTAAGGTATGCCCAAAGATGTTATGGAAAATTTCATTAAAATATAAATATTCGAGTATTGCATAATAAAAATATGTAAATATTCTAGTTACAATTCAAAATGAAAATATATTCTATAAAAGTAAATGCATTCTTCTCTTACTCATGCTTTGAAAGCGTTGGATAATATCTAGATCATCAACAGTAGAAAACACTTCTTTCTCCATAAATGTCACTGAACAATCATTAAGCCGTGAATCGTGAATTGACTATTCTATTTCTTAACTCATTCTTCACCAATTTCATACGAGAAAATACTCGCTCAAAACTTGTGGTAGCAACCGGTAAGGACAAAACTCGCTTCAAAAGTTTGTACACAAATCCAAATATCTAGTGTTTTTTTACAATTAAAAGTCTTACATAAATCCGAGATAATTTTCTTATAGAAAGGAAAACTAGGGAATTAAAAGTCGAAGGACTATCTGTGGAACGAAAACCATCTAACTATAGTGACACGTAGCAGCATTACAACAAAAACCACGCGCGGGGACTGAATTTATAGATTTTTTATAGATGAGGGACCCTCAACCGTGATTTTATTATCGAGGGACTAAATGACACAAAACGTGATAGTCGAGGGACGAAGGAGCGATTTAAGCCTATTAAGGACATAAAACCATTATACGAAAACTAACTACTTTTACCTTCCCTTTTAGGGAAAATAAGACAAAAAATATCAAATCTAAAAAGTAAACCCTTCTTAGAACTTTATATAAAATTTGCACGGAAATCATGTTATATATTTATTTTCAGAATGTGTAAATAGGGGAAACTTAATTTATAGAAAAAAATAAAAAATATATAGTCTTTCTTAAGGAATCTATAAGTTGATAAGCTTAAAATTTAATAAAATTAAGCTTTTATTTCAAGATTTTGTCCAAGAATCGTTCATTGCCTAATGTCAGATTTTTTATCTTTTTTCTTCCATCGCTCTAATGGAGGAAGGGGAATGTTCCTCCTTTCACAGACCATATGATCTCCATGATCATTTTCCGGCCTTGAATGTAACCCATGCTGCTCTTCCTCGTCTCAGAGATAATCCAATTTTTGAGTCGTCAGGAAACGGTGATAAAGAAGTAAGGAATAGATCCTTCGCTGATCTGTTTAAGAATCCAAGTGAGGGATTAGTTCATTAAAATGTGAAAAGATCATGGAGTAATGATCAAATTGAAGTGAATTTTGAAGAATTGGATTTTGGGCATCTTCAATCTAAGTCCTCTCATACGATAGTGGACAGATTTTCTTCAGGAAAACCTAAATATGCTACTGTCAAGGTTTTTCTTGATACTTTCAGATTCAAAGGAGAAGTTAATGTCTCTTCTTGGGACTTCAGACACATATTCTTAGAGTTCTCTTTGTTAGATGATTTAAAGCTTATATGTAGACGGAATGTATGGCAGGTGGGTGATAAAAGTATGAGATTGTTTGAATGGAGTCCTATATTTAATCCTAATGTGGAGAATCCTTCTACACCTGTTATTATCAATTTTCCTGGGCTTCCTGAATGTTTATATAATGAATCAACTATTTTTGAGGTGGCAAAAACATTTGGGACTCTTCTGAATGTATTGGTCCCTAAAAGAAATAAGGCTTGGCAAAATTATTGTAGGGTCTGGGTTATTCTTGACGTCTCTAAGAATCTACCTAAACAGATAAATATATCATTTGGCAATCATGTTTTTTGTCAAAGAGTCGTATACAGTGGAGTACCTGATTATTGTGGTGTGTGCTATCATTTTTTACATGCTAGTAAGGATTGTAAGAAGAACCCTCAAAGGAAACCTGCTTTGGAGGCTGATTCCTCCAGAAAGATGTCTGATTCTTTGGTGCCTACAATTTAAATAGAGAATTCAAAAAATAAAATGAAGTCAATTGTAATTATGGCCAACAATCAAGACAGAGTTGAATCGAATGAGGAAAGCATTGGAGAGTTAAATCAAGAGTTACCTGTAATAGTGGAAAGTCCAGAGATGATTGAAGCTATTCACATGCTTTAATTGGGTACCACCAGTGCTGATGACTATGTTTCTTCATTGATTCATCACGCATCCCCTACTAAGCAGACAATAGAGAGCTTGCCATCATCTCCTGTCAACAAACACACAGTTAATTCATCTGGTGGAAATAGAGTGGATCTTAAGAGATTGAAGAATGCTAAAGTTTCTAACTCTAAGGGTTTAATTCTCCCTAATTGGGTGCAACATAAGAATGTTGCCAAAATCTCTAAACATTCGAAATGATTAACATCCTTAATTGGAATGTTCGAGGGATTGGGAATAAATTAACTTAATCTAGAATTAAAAATCTAAAAAGATCAAAGAATTTGCAGTTTGTGGTGCTTTAAGAGCATATGGTTTCTGAGTCTAAGCTGGAGGTCATTGCTGGGAAGTTAGGTTTTCATGGTTTTCCCAGTAATATCAACAACAAGATTTGGTTGTTGTGGAGTGGAATATATGATGTGGAAGTTCTTGTTAATGATAAACAGTTAATTCATATCAGAGTCAAGCATAGTTTGGTCACTAAGGAGTTTTTGGTTTCTGTGGTAATGTCAATTTGAGAAGAAATGGTTGATTTTGGGTGACTTTAATACAGTTGCTTTCCCAAATGAACAGCTAAACAACTCTACCAATAACTTCACTAGTATGGAGGACTTTAATAGTTTTATTCAGGATTTCTCTTTAATTGACGTTGGGTTTACGAGAAACAGGTTTACTTGGACTAACAATAGGCAGTGAAGGAGGCTGGATTGGGTTTTATTCAATGGGAAGTGGTTGTCCCAATTTGAAAGCACTAGTGTCCATCATATTCCTAAGAGGTATTTAGATCATTCTCCACTATTGGTTTCTATCTGTTCTACATCTAATCATAAGGTATCTTCTTTTAAGTTTTTAAACATGTGGTGCCTTCACAAGGATTTTTTCAGGTTTGTTCAAAGCTGCTGGGACAGGGATGTTTCTGGGTCTCCTATCAAGATATTTTGGATTAAGCTCAAGCACTTAAAGGCTAACCTAAAGGCCTGGAACAGAAATGAGTTTGGGAACGTGTTTGACTCATTGAAGCACGTCAAAGAGGAGATTTCTAAGTTGGAGGCTAAATTGATCAATTCCAAGTATGACCAAGATAAAATTCAGCTTGACTTGGCCAAAAGTAAGCATTTGGTCCTTCTTAAGATAGAGGAGGCTTATTGGACTCAAAAAGCTAATGTTAAATGGGCTATAGATGGGGATAAGAATTATGCATTCTTCCACTCTTTAGTTAAAATGAAGCAGAAGAGATCCCAAATCACCAGAATTTGGAATGGGAATGAATGGGAAGAGGACCCTCGATGATAAAAAATATAAAGAACGGAAAGATAATTGAAAAATATATAAAAAATGAAAAGTTAGAAAGATCCACAAGAAAATACCCTCACTAAAACCCTAGCAAAAATGATCTCTCCACTTTAAGAAAAGATCAGTTAGCTTATATAGCAATTGTTGTTGGCTTTTTGGCATATTGAGCCGTTGGACTTAAACTATTGGTCCATTAGAGGCTAATTCATCCCACAAACTTACTAAGTAAAAACATATTTACTTCTTATTACAAAGTACATATTGGTTAAATATTCTAAAAATCTGACTTGCGAATCGAATAAATTCTTCCCTCATCAACCTTAACTCTATTTGTGATTCTGCTGTGAACTTTTTCAAGAACCTTATTTGTGACTACCCTAATCCATGGTGTTCAAATAATTTGGGAGATTATATTCCTAAGAAGGTAACTGACAGTGATAATGAAAATCTAATATCAATTCCTACTGAGGAGGAAATTTTTGAGGTTGTCAAAAGTTTAAGCCCTAATGCAGCAACATGGTCTGATGGGTTTAATGACCATTTTTACAAAGTTTGTTGGTCTATTATTAAACATGACATTTGTGATGCTTTGAGGGATTTTTTTCAGGGATGGTGAGTTTCCAATTGGTATTTACTCAACTGTATTATGTATTATTCCTAAAAAAGAATCTCCTAAAGAGTGGAAAGACTTCAAGCCCATCAATTTGACAACCTATTTTAGCATAATTCTTTCTAAGCTCATTAATAGAAAATTATAAGCTATTCTCCCTAATCTTATTTCAGATATGCAAGGGGATTTTAAAAAATGAAGAGGTATTCATGAAAATATTATGTTGGCTCAAGAGTTTTGTGGTGATCTATCCTCAAAGGTTAAAGGTGGGAATATTATGTTGCAGATTGATATGAATAAGGCTTTTGATAGGCTTGATCACACTTTTCTCTTAAGTGTGATGAAGTCCTTTGGGTTTAGTGTGGAGTTCATAAGAATTATTGAAAAGAACATTGAGAACTGCCACTTCTCAATCCTCCTAAATGGGGCTCTAAAGGGTTACTTCAAGTCTAACAAAGGGCTGAGACAGAGAGATCCACTGTCTCCAACCCTGTTTATTCTAGCCCAGGAATATCTCTTACGGAGTTTGAATTACTTATCTACTCAGGATCATGCTGTGAGATTTAAGAATAAGGGTGGTATAGTGGTACCTTGTTTGAGCTTCGCTGATGATATGCTCAATATTTACAATGTATCCAATGTGTCTGTCAAAAAAGTGATGGATGTTATTAGTCATTATGAGGAGATATCAAGTCAAATTATAAATAAAAGAAAGTCTAAAATAATTGTGGCCAGAAATACCTCTGCTCAGAATATTAGAAGATTGGAAAGGCTTCTGGATTATAAACACTGTCATCCTCCATTCAGGTACTTGGGTTCTATTATCAACAATACAAATCTTGTCAGCAATTTTTATAATCTGATTTCAATGAGTTGGATATGGACTGGGTTTCGGTTGATACGATTCCAGTCCGTTCTTTTTATCTTAACTTTAATCAAGTTAAGAATTATAAAATAATTCTTTTATAATTAACAATTTTTTATATATCATTATTATTAATATTTTTTTATATATAGTTTATTTTTCGGTCGGATTCGATTGGACAAACTAAAAATCATATCTGATCCGACCTATAAATGGACCATGATTTTTATATCCATATCTGTTCCATTATAAGTTCGGATTGGACAAAATCCGACCGGATCAAACCGGTTGGACCAACATTGTCATCCATATTTATATAGGACGTAACTATTGATCTCATCTAGGTCTCAATTAAAAACAAATTTCAAATTTTAAACCCATATTCAGAAAAAATTAACATCATTTCACATAAAAATAGATTTAAAACCTTAATTAAAAAGTATGATTAAAAATTAAGATACCAGAAAATAAAAATTAACACCACTATTATATTTGTAATTTTATTCTCACATGAAACATTAACATAACGTAGGTCTTTTCACTAGTTTTTGGGTTTTCCATTGTTGCACATTCTAATTGACTACGGTTACGATTTCTTTTAGTTGACAATAACAACTTATAGTTTACTACATTTTTTCCTAGACCAAAAATATAAAATCTAAAAAATAAACAGTTTTAAAATATAAGATTTGCACGAAAATCATGTTATACTTATAAAAGATTGAAACTTAATCTTGAGGAGTCCATAAGTTGATAAGAAGTTTGATAAAATTAGGTAATATCACAAATGTTGTACAAATTCGCTTGAGAGGAATATAAATGTACTCGAGAATGTGATCTCATATAATGAGACAAATTCACTTGAGTTTATGTTTAAGTTTTTCAAAGGTTAATTTTGTACATCCTCCTGGCTATTTTGTTGGCTCTGTTTATCCTTTCACTATTCTTGAAGAATGTTGAGCTTTATATCTTTTTTAAGGATATAAATGATGTGCAAATATGCTTATTATAGGGACCTAACGAATATATGGATTTCTTTTATATTCTAGATTACAAAATATGTTAGTTGAACTTTATAATAAAAATAACATCTAAAATTAAGATGAACGTAGGTAAAAATACACCTAGAAAATATATGTTTTTTTATTAATAAAATGATATATCTTGTTAATTTAGGTAAGATTTTTAACACATTCAAAATTGATATTAAAACGAATTTTGTATCATACATTTTTTTTATACTATTAACTTAGATTAAAGAGCTTAATTCAAAATAACATAATATATTCATAAAGTAAAAAAAGTTGGAAAAAAATAATATCAAAATACATGATTAAAGTTCAGACTAATCTTTCCAAAGTGCGGAAAAGCAAGCAAACATCGCTACCCAAAATCCAAATCAACATTGAGAGTGAGTTTGTAAGCTCGGAAAAAAAATCAGATTTTAAATCAGATCCAAACCGGACAATTGGGTGCACGTGGTTCCGACAATGATCTATTTATATATCCGATTTGATTTTTAAGATAAATTAAATCCGATTTGCATTGTTAAGATAAATTGGTGATCTAAAGTTGTTAGAGTGTTAACGTTAGAATCAATAATATATGGGCAGTGTTAAAATGTATATGGGCTATTTAATATTAGTCTGTATATGGGCTATGGTTTACTTTCTGTCCCACAATATATATACTATTATTGTAATTATAGGACGGGGGATTTTGGTATCAACACAGTTCTTGATCCTACCCGCTCAATTCAGTTGTGTACTGTTTATATCTCATACACATTCACAATTCTCTTATCATGGTATCAGAGTCATAGCCTTCAAAAACCCTAGCCTTCATCAGCCGATGTGTTTCCGGCGTAGCCTTTATCAGCCGGCGTGTTTCCGGCGTATCCTCCATCAGCCGGTGTGTTTCCGGCACAGCCTTTATCAGCCGGCGTGTTTCCGGCGTACCCTCCATCAGCCGGTGTGTTTCCGGCGTACCCTCCATCAGCCGGTGTGTTTCCTGCGTACCCTCCATCAGCCGACGTATTTCCGGCGTACCCTCCATCAGCCGGTGTGTTTCCGGCGTAGCCTTTATCAGCCGTCGTGTTTCCGGCGTAACCTCCACCAGCCGGTGTGTTTTCGGTGTAACCTCCCTCAGCCGGGGTGTTTTCGGTAGTTTTTATGGCAGATGATCACATTCTACAATGAACCAGACAACCTCTCCTACCTCACGTGATGCGGTAGTGGGGTTCCGGAAGATTGATCCGACTTCTCCCTATTATCTTGGTTCCAATGATAATCCTCGTAATATTATTTCCACTGTTAAATTTGACGGCACTAATTATCAGGCTTGGTCTCGTTCTCTGCGTTTGTCTATGAAAGGTAGGAGAAAGCTTGGTTTTTTGGATAGAAGTATTGTGAAACCAGTAGATCCGAAGTCTCTGGAGGATTGGGAATCTTGTTCAAGCCACACTCGTTCAGTGGATTCTGAACACTATTGATGAGTCGCAGCGCAAATATGTTCCGTATTTTGAGGAGGTTAAACCTCTGTGGGATGTTCTACAGCGTCGTTTTGCTGTTAGCAATTTTTAGCACTGATAAGGAAGAATAAAAGACAAGGAGAAAAGTGTGAAGAAGAAATATGACATGAGAAAATAGCAAAGGAAAAGTATGATAGGAGGAAAATGCATAGAGAAAACTGTGTGAGGACTGAATTGTACAAGCTATATAAAGAGATAGCCAGAATAGAAAGAAAGTAAAATGTAAGGACCAAAAGATGTAATTAACAGATGTAAGGACTAAAAGATGTAATTAACAGAAGTTAAAACGTGTGGGGTCTGCAATTGTACTATAAAAGGACCACACACGCTTTACAAATCCCGAGATGAAATATATGAGACTTTCTCTCTCTGCTTAACCTAATAATCTTTACTTTCTCTCTCTAAAATTGACACTAAGATATTTCTGTATCACCAAATCGTCAGTAAGTAATCCTCGTATCGCATAATCACCCTTGGACCATCTTAAAACTCTTCAGTGGCGCCGTCTGTGGGAAGCGAAAATCGCTCTGACGACAATCGCTTCCTAGAAATAATTCCTATTCCGAGGAGAACCATGGAAGACCAAAGGGACGACTTGGTTAACAATTGCGAGGAAAACCTGGTGGGAGATGACTACCGGAACGATATGGAGTACGAGGGACTAGGGGGCCAGCGAGTCGGAAATACCTTTGACGACTCAGATCTGTTGGCTCAGAGAAATGAGTTGCTGCTAGAAATCGAAAGGCTGAAAGCAGAAAAGAACCTCGTACAGGAGAATCTTCGATCCGAGATAAGGGGGTAGCCGAGTTGGTTGAGTATGGCATTCTTGTGATCAAAAGGTCATGAGTTCGAGTCCCTCTACATACACTTTCTCGGCTGAACCTGTCACCTTGTGTGGTTTACCTTCTCGCGTTGATTTGCAGGCTATCGCGCGTCAGACTGAGGGTTTACCCTGTGCGCACTCATTGCACTCTGAGTAGCTGCTGCGGGTTCTCTCCGAAAAAAAAAACACATCAAATAGTCGACCGATGCCGGGGAGGTGAAAAGGAAGATCATGAAACTGAACTTCTTCCCAAGAAAAGGGACGACCGATACCGGGGAGGCTAGCGGCAATCTTCGAGGAGAAGAGAGAGGCGACATATGGATTCAGCTTACCTGAGTGACTACTCTCGATTTAGCTCCTCGGATTCGTCCCCGCGAAAATACCACAGAAAGAAAAAGTATGATCGCAGACACACCGATTTCCAAAGAGGGAGAAGTTCTGAAAGGAAATCTCCGAGGGAGAAGGGTCACCATGCTCGAGGTGGCGAACGATATTATGAACAGGCGAAGTATGTTGAGAGGAAAGAGGATATGGGCCCTTGAACTTCGGAATGACAGCACCAGTATACTTTGCCATCCAATGAGGGTTTGTACTTTCCAAATAATGACAACCTAAGATCCGGAGTTTATCGTGCGGGTCACAATTGGAGAGCTTCCCCCTTGTCCCCGGACATTTTGGTGGGAAATCTTCCGAAGCACTTTGATATCTCGAAGCTAGAGAAATTCGATGGGACACAGGATCCAGATAATCACATTGAGCAATTTAAGAATTTTATGATCAATTTTGACGACAATGATAAGCTGCTATGCAGAGCATTTTCTCAAACTTTCAAGGGAGTAGCATCTAAGTGGTACAACATGCTACCTCAGGGCTCGATAATGAATTTTGATATGTTTTGGAACATCTTCAGACAACACTTCGTGGGGAGCAAGAAGTTCAGAGCTAACAGAGACACGATCATCTATTGTCGACAGAAGGTGGGGGAGAGCCTAAAAAATTACACTAATTGTTTTGTTAAAACGAAAACGGATATGGAATATTGCAAGGATTCAGTGGCGCTTGCAGCTTTCAGGATGGGCCTGCTCCCGGGTTGTTGAAGGATACGGTGGCGGAAAGTCAGGCGATGACTTTTGGAGCACTGCTAGATCAGGTTGAGAAGAGGATCCTGGTGGAAGAGACCCATGCCTCGGAGAAAGGGTCGGGGGATCAGCTGGACCAGAATCAATTTCAAAGGACTGAGTCGAGCAACCAGGGCCCTCGTTCTAATGTTCAGACTAAAAGTACGGGTCAATATCCTCTGAGGCAGAAGTCAAACTCGCAGTACTATGGCAACCAGCAAAACTACAATCAAGGAGCGAGACTCATGTCAAAGAAATGGGTTCGACCCGACTATTTCGCGGAGTTGACAGAAAATGTTGCTGCAATATTTGACAAGGAAAAATCTACGGTCCCGTTCAGGAAGCCTTTTCCCATACAGACTCCGAGGGAAAGCAGAAGCGTCAATAAATATTTCAAATATCATGAGGATATTGGGTACGACACCAAGGATTGCATAGCTCTGAAGAAAGAGGTGCAAGCCCTGATTGAGAATGAAATGTTGTTGGAATTCGTCAAAAAACACTCCCAGAAAAATACCGTGGTGAAAGCTGTCTTAAAGAACACTGGTGATTTCCGAAGGGGTCGACGATTTTGACATCGAGCAAGAGTATTTAGATCCCAAGGTGGGGAGGAACAAATTGAACTTGGTGGAAGAAGAAATTCCGAAGGGAAGAGTGGACAGCCTTTGTGCGTTCTTCGATTCCTTGGCAATTTTTGGGGGAGACACTATTGCGGGAAATTCCAACAGCTCCTGAAAAAGGCACATGGTCAACCTGACCATCCAGATTGAGGCGGGAGTGTCAGCACAAATGCACCGATCACCTTCCCCCATTATTTGTTTCGATGATGATGATATGTGAAATGTTGCAGGCCCTCATGAGGATGCGGTAGTGATTACGGCAGGCATCGCAGGTGATCAAATTCAGAAGATACTCATCGACACGGGGAGCTCTACGAATATATTGTTTATGAACGCTTACCGACGAATCTCTGACCCGCCTGTTATCCGAAGATCCGACAGGACTATAGTGGGATTTACTGGCGCTACAGCAGTGGTGGTTGGAGAGTTTCAGTGTGTGGTCGAGTTGGGCCGTGAACCATTCAAAAAAGAGGTGGAGGTACTTTTTATTGTGGTTGACGCGCCAACATCTTATAATGCCATCCTGGGTCGCTCTTGGTTGTCCCGGATGCATGGCGTAATCTCCACAGTGCATCAATGCTTAAAATACGTGGTCGGAAACAACCAGAAGATGGCACGTGAATGTTACCAGGTAGCTCTGTCCTCCGAGGGGGTTCGGGGGGAAACTTCAGACCAAGCATAGCAATTAAAGCCCCCCCCCCCCCGAAATCATCCCCTGTGATGATCCTAGGGAGGCCCCCGGATTTCAGGTCCCAGAAGAAGATTTTGCAACACACGAATTTGCGAGTGGCAAAGTTCTGAAGATTGGAGTCCACCTCTCTCCAGAATTTAAGGAAAAATTAATTGCTTTTTTATCTGATAAACTTGATATGTTTGCTTGGTGTGCACAGGATGTCACTGGAGTGTCGTCGGAAATCATGTGTTATAAACTCGCAATACGACTAGATGTCCGAACCATAGTCCAGAAAAGAAGACCTGTCTCCCCGGAAAAGGCCTCGGCAATTCTGGTGGAGGTCGAGAGGCTACTAAGCATAGGCCATATTCGCGAGTCGCATTATCCCATATGGGCGTCGAATCCAGTGTTAGTACGAAATAAAAATAGCAAGTGGAGAATGTGTGTTGACTTCACGGATTTGAACAGAGTTTGTCCTAAGGATCCGTTTCCTGTGCCTCGCATCGATCAATTAGTGGATTCGACCTCCGGAAATCGACTGTTGTCATTTATGGACGCTTACTCAGGATACAACCAAATCCGACTGGCCGCTAACGATGAGGAAAGCACTTCTTTTATCACCGGGCGAGGTTTATACTGCTATAGGGTCGTGCCATTCGGATTAAAAAACGCGGGGGCAACCTATCAGCGCCTGGTCAATAAAATCTTTGAGGGCCAGATTGGGCGGAACATGGAAGCCTATATTGACGATATGCTGGTCAAAAGTGCGCGGGACGAAGACCACTTCGCCGACCTAGCAGAGACATTTCGAAATTTAAGCAGAGTCAATTTAAAACTCAATCCGGAGAAATGCATTTTCGGGGTAAGGTCAGGCAAATTTCTCGGTTATATGATCAGCGAAAAAGGCATCGAGGCAGTTTTGTTGGATCGAGGCAGTTTTGAGGGGCAGATTGGCCGCTATGAATAGATTCATTTCTAGGTCTTCGGATAAATGTGCTCCATTTTTCAAAGTGTTGCGGAATGCGAAACAGTTTTGTTGGACCGAGGAATGTTCGACCGCTTTTCGTCAAATCCAAGAGTATTTGACGTCTCCGAAAGTCTTGTCTAAACCATTGGTAGGAGAGACATTAATTATCTATGTAGCAGTATCAGGATGTGCGGTCAGTGCCGTCCTCCTCCGCGAAGATGACTCTCTCCTGAAGCCTATCTATTATGTCAGCAAAAGTTTACTGGATTCGGAGAAGCGATATCTTACGTTGGAGAAGGTAGCTTTAGCATTGGCAACGTCAGCTCGAAAGATGAGACCTTACTTCCAGGCCCATCCAATCATTGTTCAGACGACTTTTCCTCTGAAGAGTTTATTATAAAGGCCTCACATCTCCGGCAGGATGACTAAATGGTCAGTAGAGCTGGGAGACTTCGACATAACATTTGAGCCTCGAACGGCGATAAAGGTACAAATTTTAGCTGATTTCCTGGTTGAGTTCCATTCGGATCGAGAGGAAAAGGAAGTGCACGACTTTGTTGACGAAGAAGAATGGGTGATACGGACGGATGGGGGTTCGAACACTTCAGGAAGTGGGGCAGGTGTCCAATTAATTTCCCCGAAAGGGGTAGCTATGTTTCAAGCCATTCGTTTCGGTTTTAAGGCTACTAATAATGAAGCTGAGTATGAAGCTGCTCTAGTAGGCTTGCGTTTGGCTCAGATATGTGGGGCACGAAATATTAAGCTGATCAGTGACTCACAGTTGGTGATAAATCAAGCTTCGGGGGAGTCCGAGGCCAGGAAAGATACGCTGATACAGTATTTGAAAATATTGAAAGATTTGGCATCTGAATTTGATGAAGTCAAGTACGAGCATGTTCGAAGAGAGTTAAATGCTGTCCCAGATTCTCTTGTCTCCGCTTCTCGGACGGAAGGTTACCCGTGGGTTTTGGTTCAGGAGCGCCCTTTGATCTCAATTGGCGAGGAGCATACAATGAACATCTCGGAGGAAAGTAACGTGATTACGAATGATTGGAGGACGGTCATAATCAATTTTCTGGCCCATAACACTTTACCTGTCGAAAAGTCCGAAGCTAGGAAAGTTAGGTTCAATTCTCATGGCTACATTCTGTTAGGAGGAGTGTTGTATAAAAGATCTCTGAGTCGACCATTGTTGAGGTGTCTGAGTAGGCCCGAGTCGCAAATTATTTTGTCCGAATTGCACGATGGTGAAGGATCTGCCCATTGTGGATACAAGGCATTAATTCGAAGAGTATTCCTGGCTGGCTATTATTGGCCTACTATCGCGGCCGACGCAAAAGATTTAGTCAAACGATGTGACACGTGTCAACGCTACGCTAATGTGATTCACAAACCTCGGGTGTTACTGGAAAGCATTTCAGAGGCAGTCCCGCTTGACAGATGGGGCATTGATCTAGTTGGGCCCCTACCAATAGCATCTGGGGGCAGACAGACTATAATCGTAGCAGTCGATTATTTTTCTAAGTGGGTAGAGGCTGAGCCGCTGGCAGGGACGAAGGCTAAAGATATGATTAAGTTTGTCATATCTAATATTTGTTGTCGTTTTGGTGTACCATTGCAGATCACCACGGACAATGGACCTCAGTTTGATAACAAGGAGTTCCAGAGCTTCTGTGTATCGAGGGGCATACGACAATGTTTTTCAGCACCATTTCACCCTCAGGCTAATGGGCAAGTGGAAGTGACTAATCGCACGATTCTCGATGGTTTGAACAAGAACTTGGAAGGAAAAGCGGGGAAATGGCCCGACTATTTACAAGAAGTGTTGCGGGCATACAGAACGACTCCGCGAACGGCCACTACTGTGTCCCCATTTGCCTTAGTCTATGGAATAGATGCCCCTCCAGAGATTCTTTTTCCCTCACATCGTGTAGCAACATATGTCTCCGACACAAATGACCACAGCAGAGCATTGGCTTTAGACTTGGTTGAAGAAAAGAGACAGCAAGCACAGTTGACGTCCTTCCATTATCAAACCCTCATGAGGAGTCAATATGCGTCTAAGGTTAAGCACAGAGATTTTTAGGTGGGAGACAAGGTCTTACGTAAAGTTTTCTTGCACACTAAAGATAAGAGTTTGGGGAAGTTGAGACCGAATTGGGAAGGCCCCTATGAGGTCACCGAAAAGATAAAACCAGGCACATATCGGTTAAAAGACAAGGAAGGGTGATACCTCCGTCTCCTTTGGAATATTGAGCACTTAAAGTTGTATCTTTATTAAAAGAGCTAGCTAAAATTATACTTCTTTTCCTTCTCTATGTATCCCCCAGAACAAAATTTGGCGAGGGCACACTCTTTCCTACCCTGTTAGGCACAGGAAGGTTTTAATGAGGTGTTTCGATGAGCTGCTTAAATACAAAGAGGTCTTTGCCTTAACTATTTTTTGGGTCACAGTAACATGTGCCTCGAATTTTTGCCTCTTCGAACTATTTTTTGGGTCACAGTAACATGCGCCTCGAATTTTTGCCTCTTCGAACTATTTTTTGGGTCACACTAAGGTGTGCCTCGAATTGTATTTCACTTTATTAATATTTGGGTCACACTAATGTGTGCCTCGAATCTTATTTAACTATTAAATATTTGGGTCACACTAATGTGGGCCTCGAATCTTATATGACTATTAATATTTGGGTCACACTAATGTGTGCCTCGAATCCAATATAACTTTATTAGTATTTGGGTCACAATAGTGAGACTCAAGATATCATCTCTTCAAATTGTCAGGTAGGTCATAATAATGGTTCGAAGGACTTGTCTCTTCGAATTATTGATGAAAACATAATATTTGGTGCTTAAACTTATGCATAGAAATAATAATTGATCACTGACCTTACAAAATTGAACTATGTCTCATAAAATTAGCGCAGTACAACATGTTCCAGTTACATTACAAAAAGAGGCCCTATTGGGCCATACACAAAACATTAGCACCTTAAAGGTCTTCCCTCAGTCTGAATTTTTAAAAGAGCTACTCCTCTCAGTCTCTGAATCTTCACTATCACTTACCACTATATGGGGAGGACGAAGTTCCGAGGGGAAAAGTTTCCAAAAGGCCCCCAAGTTATATTCAGGATGCTCAACATGGATTTGGGTAAGTAAACCAACTCGAGTAGTGGCATCCCGGGCTTGCAGCTTACTTGTGCACGTTGCTGCATAAGCATCCACAGCTTTGTCCTTCTCTTCCTCGACTTGTCCAGGAAAGTTCTCAACCCGTTTCAATAGTTGATCTCGGTCTACAGTCACCTTTCTAAGGGCCTCGGTACACTCTGCGAACCCATCGCAAGCCAAGTGATGTCCTTTTTTGTACTCAGCTATCAATAGCTCTTGAGCATCAGTCTTCTTTTTATATAAGTCCCTCTCTTCTTAACAACACCTCTCCAACATTATCACGTAATTCTCGGAGGCAGACAGGCGCTCGTACAAGGCATCGGCTTGGCCCTCGATGACCGCATGCTGTTTCTTGGCCTCTTCGAGCTGAGAGGCAACCAACAGTGATTTAAACTTGTAATGATTTTTGCGTTTCTCAAGATGACGCATCTTTTTTCCTCTATTGACTGAGGTGTGCAGCAATTTTCGAAGGGATAGTGAGAATTCATCATCCAAAGGAACTTCGAAGGAGCTCGAGGGAGACCCTAATGCTGCAGAGTCAAACTCAGAAAACCCGCCTCCAAGAGTGTCTGGGTCGATGTGCTGAAGAGGGTTGCTCCGAGGGATGGGGAGAGGTGCTAATCTTGGACTATTTTCGAGGGGGACTGGGTGAGAAGCCTCAGTAAGAGGTGAATGTGGGGATTGATGAGAACTTTCCTTGGGAGAATGGCCACCTCTGTCCTCAGGATCATTTGAGATTTCTTGGACCTTTTCCTCTAGAGCAGTCTCCTGATTGTCTTCGGGTGTCTCACCCCCCTCGGACAATTCCTGGATGGGTTCAAGGATACCCTTACCCTTCATATCTCTTGTCTTGGCATCCTTTTTTGATGGCAGGATGAGAGCAGGGGGAGGAGGAATGGAGTTCGACGACCTAGCATTGTTCGGGGGAGGGGGCCCTTGGGTGTTGACTGGTCCTTCAAGTTTTAGCTGTTGAGTTGGTGGAACATCATCTTCTGGAGGATCCCCAAGATGACTCTGTGAACGGGAGCGCTTGGGCAGATATACCACTATGTCTTTTTGGCTACAGCGCTCCATCACTTCTCGCTCTGAGGGAGGAGTCATCAATCCTCTCATGCTAATACGGTCGAGGGGATTGAGCCTCCATAATCGACTCCTAGCAAGATTATTATCAGTGAAGCAGAGATGAAATCGGTTGTCCCAGTGTTGCTTTTCCCACAAGCGAAGTTTGGTGAACACATTTGTGGCACCCTCAACATAGTCAGAATAGGGCTTGGATATCCCAGTCATAGCTGCAACAAGTAGCCAATATCAAGACCAGTCACAATCGAAAATTCGAGGAGGCATAAAAAATTCGAGGAGGCACTTACATTTATTAGTCCACATCAAGGAGAGCTTGTGAGGATTCGAGGGAGTGGCCTCTGACCCGGTCTCCTAGCAACCAGAGAAAAAGACAAACTACTGCCTCCATTTCTTGTCAGCCTCAAGTAGATCTCTCAGGATTTTTTGTCCTCGATTGAAAGTCAGTGAGTAAAATGGAAAGAAAGGATTTTTGGCCAAACCAGCAAGGCCAATGAGTTGCTCTAACGAAAATTCGTGATAGAGAGCCTCGAGGCCATGATGCAGGCCATCAGAGTAAACCACATGTTGGGACCAACCTGCGAAGGGCAAAGGTCTATCTTCACCAAATATTCGATGAAGAAGGGGTCTAAGGGATACCTTAGCCCCCAGTTCATGATCTCTGAGTATACCACTAACTCGTTGTCCCTCAATGATAAAGGTGTCTCTCCTTCCGAGGGAAATCTGATGGTAATATAGGAAGGGATGAACCATCGGGTCCTTAGCATCGCCTCTTCGTCTTTTGAAAAGTACTTGTATCTAATGTTGGCAAGGGCTACCATATGTTTGTTTTCGATGCCCCTAATATTGTGACCATCAATATTGTCTAGTTCCAAGGGTAGCACGATGTCCCTTTTTGATTTTGGAGCGATCCGACGGGCTTGCTCTTCGGATATTGTGGGGGACGAGGAGGTTGCAGTGTTCGAAGAACCTAAGGAGGGGATCATAGGCACTTTTGGTTCGAGGGGTTTTGTGGCAGGTTTTTTCCCTTTGGCATCTCGACTCTCATTTCGCCTATTGAGCATGTCCTCTTCGGTGATTAGCGTTTTCGAGGGTGAAAATTGAGTTCCATGAACGGTCATGGATGGAGTGGAAGGCAGACTTGACTCATCTACTTCGTTTCTTCGGGGGGGACTGTTAGAAGTCCAATGAGGGCTCGTAGATATTCGTGGAGGACTGGCAGAAGTTCGAGGAGGTCTGGTAGACGTTCGAAGGGGGCTAGCAGATTTTTGAGGAAGATTTTCGAGGGCTGCTGGTGAAGTAGGCTCCCGAATGACCAGGGGCACCTCCTTGGCACGTTTTCGCTCATGAGAGCCTTTCCTATCCTTGTGGGACTTCTTTCTCTTCTCGGACGAGTGTTTGTGCTGCATGTCCTTACCCATTTCTCCGAGGGGCTTCGAATCACTATGCAAGCTTTGTCGAGCGACTTCGAAGGGGATAATTGCAGTCGAATCTGCTGAGGGAGGCCAGGCACCAAAGAAAGTAGTAGTCGATGGTGGGGGATGAGGCCTCACGTCTTCGCCGGCAACAATTCTCTCTTTGAACCTCTTACTGATCAACAACCACTCAGGAATCCGACGGGGTTTGTTCGCCAGCTTTATCTCTCTAGAAATGATTGAACAGAAGTTGAGTTAATGAGGAGAGAAGGTCAGTATTTATAGGTGAAGCTGGGCTTTCCTGACAGATCAGGCCCGTGGACTTTTTCTGGTGTTTGCCTAGGGACATTATTTTCCATATAGGTGTAAATTATTCTGACACCAACCACAGGGGAAGATGAAGAATTTTCTGTCAGAAAATGTCAGGGGAAGATGAAGAGTTTTCTGTCAGAAAATTTCAGGGGAAGATGAAGAGCTTTCTGTCAGAAAATGTCAGGGGAATAGGTAACGTTTTCCAAAAAGATGTGCTGACACATGTGTTTGTTTAATGACTTCATGATAAAGATCAATCCTGGCACCCCTTTTAGCCTCGATTTGAAATCATTCGGGGCACTGATACAACCAAAGTCGGAGGCTTATATGGCTAAAATGGTGCAAGGATTGGGGGGCTACTCGGTTATCAAGAGAAATTCGAAGAGCGATTTTTCGAGGAGCGATGTATAGCTTCGATGGTTCGAGGCGATTTTTCGAGGAGCGATTTATGGCTTCGTTGGTTCGAGGCAAATAGTGGAAATTCGGAGAAAGAAAATATTCGAGGAAAATGGTTTCTACTTTTCAAAAGCAGCTATTCGAGGGTACGTGAAGTGAGCGATCGGAGAATCATTCAGTCTCTAGTAAAAGAACTTTTACTAGGACTGGGGGGCTACTGATAAGGAAGAATAAAAGACAAGAAGAAAAGTGTGAAGAAGAAATATGACAGGAGAAAATAGCAAAGGAAAAGTATGATAGGAGGAAAACGCATAGAGAAAACTGTGTGAGGACTGAATTGTACAAGCTATATAAAGAGATAGCCAGAATAGAAAGAAAGTAAAATGTAAGGACCAAAAGATTTAATTAACAGATGTAAGGACTAAAAGATGTAATTAACAGAAGTTAAAGCGTGTGGGGTCCGCAATTGTACATAAAAGGACCACACACGCTTCACAAATCCCGAGATGAAATATATGAGACTTTCTCTCTCTACTTAACCTAATAATCTTTACTTTCTCTCTCTAAAATTGACACTAAGATATTTCTGTATCACCAAATCGTCAGTAAGTAATCCTCGTATCGCATAATCACCCTTGGACCATCTTAAAACTCTTCAAGCGCAAACATGAGTTGAAAGAGGAGTTGGCTGCTTGTAAACAGACCTCTACTATGTCTGTTTCTGAATACTTTGGGAAACTCGAGAAAATCTGGGATGAGTTGAGTGCATATTTGTTTACTCCTACTTGTGTTTGTGGTGGGATGACTGAAGCATATCAGCAGAGTCAGGATGAAGAAAAGTTGCATGCATTTCTTTCTGGTTTCCATCGGGAGCGCTTTGGTGCTATTCGCTCTCAGTTACTTGCTCAGGATCAGACTCCCACTCTGGATGGAGCATTCAACAAGGTGCGTGGTGAGGAGCGGTCACAGGCCAGTGCACCTGTGGAGAAGCCTATCTCAGAGATCCGATGGCATTTGCAGTTCAGCCTACTCCTCGAGGTACTTCTTTGTCTGCTCCACGTTATTCTTAGCGTTTTTGTACCTATTGTCACAAAAATGGTCATGAAGAATCCAATTGCTACACCAAACATGGGTATCCTGGAAAGCAGACCACCGCCTTACGTCCGGGTACTACACTAGCTTACGGCCGTGGAGAAGGGGATCCTGGAAAGCAGACCACCGCCTTACGTCCAATTGCTCCAAGGCCATGCAACGCAACAGCACAGACAACCACCGTGGTTCCATCGACTGCAACTATTGCCAAGTTGCCTGTTGGTGAGGCTTTTCGTCTTTCTGGTCAGTTGCAGCAGTTGCTTTCCCTTTTTCAGCAGACAAAGTTTACCAGACTGATTAGCTTCTAAGTGGTTAGTTGTTCAGTACCCCTTGGATTATTGATACTGGGGCTTCTAATCACATGACAGATGACAT
This sequence comes from Limnanthes douglasii subsp. nivea, assembly GCA_036936605.1. Lineage (NCBI taxonomy): Eukaryota > Viridiplantae > Streptophyta > Magnoliopsida > Brassicales > Limnanthaceae > Limnanthes > Limnanthes douglasii. The sequence continues at coordinate 28,604,072 of JAUPFV010000004.1, forward strand.
CTCTTTATTGCACAATGTTACTGTTATGCCAGCCTGTGTAGTATCTCTGCCTGATGGTTCTCAGGTTACTGCTACACATTGTGGTAGGGTGCGTTTGTCTTGTCAGTTGTCTTTGCAGAATGTATTTTTTCTTCCCAAGCTTACATGTAGTTTGTTTTAAGTATCACACTTGACTGATGATCTAGACTGTATTGTTTACTGTGTTAAGTTTGGTTGTCTTATTAAGGATCGACGATCAGGGACGGTGATTGGACTGGGTGAGCGGAGAGGTGGAATGTACTATTTCAGCAGTGTTGTGAAGACCAAAGTTTGTAGTGCTGCAGTGGTTGATAGTGATGCTGAGTTGTGGCATCGTAGGTTGGGACATCCCTCAGCTAAGATAGTTCAATCTTTACCTTTTGTTTCTAGTACTCGTGATATGCGTGTAGCTCACCCGTGTGATATTTGTTTTCGAGCTAAACAGACTTGTGAATGTTTTTCTGTCAGTGATTCTAAAGCGGCTGCTTGTTTTGAATTAATTCATTGTGATTTGTGGGGTCCTTGTCATACTTTGTCTTCTTGTGGTGCGCGATATTTTCTCACTATTGTCGATGATTACTCTCGTGCTGTATGGATTTATTTGTTGGCTGAGAAATCAGAAGTAACTTCCATGTTTTTACATTTTCTTGCAATGTCTAAGAAACAATTTAATGGAGTTGTTAAGACAGTACGCAGTGACAATGGCACTGAATGTTTCTCTGTATGTCGTACTTTTGATGAGTTGGGTATTATTTTTCAATCTTCATGCGTGGGTACTCCTCAGCCAGAAATGGTAGGGTCGAACGGAAACATAGATATATTTTGAATGTTTCCCGTGCTCTTAGGTTTTAGGGTAACTTACCTGTTAATTTTTTTTTTGGGGGGGGGGGGGGTGTATTTTGATTGCCGGGTATTTGATTAATAGAACTCCTTCTCAATTTTTGGGTTCTAAGACTCCATTTGAGATAAATTTTTGTGTGTCTCCCGTCTTCTCTGAGCTTCGTGTGTTTGGGTCTCTATGTTATGTGCATGATCAGAGGTCTAAGGGTGACAAGTGTTCGAGTCGTAGTCGTCGATGTGTTTTTGTGGGCTACCCATATGGAAAGAAAGGCTGGAAAGTATATGATTTGGAGAGCAAATATTATTTTGTTTCCCAAGATTTGAAATTTTTTGAACATATATTTCCATTTGCATCTACTCTTGTGTTCTCTGAGTTGGGTTGTCATGAGACTGAAGTCGCTGCACCTCCTCCTACTGCTTCTGAGTTTTGGGAGAAGGTTGAGAAGACCTCGACGATTGACGATGAAGTAGCGCCACTCGCGGAGGTTGCCGAGGTTGGTGATGTGCAACCTCCGCCTCAGGTTGGTGACAGCGGTGTCTCACATTCGCTAATAGTTTTTTATGTTATTTCAGATACTTCGGGTATTTCTTCAGACCTTGCACGGGGAAAGCGTAGTAAAATTCCTTCTTTGGCGGATTTTGTGATGACTACAGTAGTACATTCAGCACCATCTGCTTCTCCTGCTCCTAGTCCTAGTCCATCTCCTGATCACGGTATGCCTTATCCTCTCACTCATTATATAGAGCTTCGCTACCATATTGGTATCAGAGCCCAACAATTCCTGCTACGCAGATACAGGAATCATGTTCCGGGTACCTCTTGATTTGAATGCTAGAATAGAGAACGACATCTTCCACTCTACCTGCACAATTGGAGGAAGAATTTGCAAATTTGTAATTGATTCAGATATCTATGAGAATCTGATTTCAGAGGATGCTGTTCAGAAACTGGCGTTGAAGACTGAAGCTCTTCCATACCCGTACATACTGTCAGGACTGATAGAGTACACCGAGGTAACAGTTTCTAAACGGTGTCAAATTGTATTTTCTGTTGGTAATTACAAAGATACAGCATGGTGTGACGTAGTTCCTACGGACGTTTTCCATCTAGTTTTAGGACGTCCATGGCGATTTAAGAGAAATTCTACTTATGATAGTAGAACAAATCGATACAGTTTTGTGAAAGATGGTATCAAGTTTATATTAGTGCCATCTAGAGTAATGTCTCCAAAACCACCACCAGTTAAGGAGTTTCATGCTCAAATTGCACCAGCTGCCGATCTTAGTTGTGATGCTAAAACTGTGTTTGACTCCGTGTTTGACAAGCCAGTCTATGATACACATATTTTTGAAGATGTATCTGGGTCAGTATTTGACAAACCAGTCTACAATGAGTATGATGATTGGGATGATGAAGATCTAATTGATATTGAGGAGAAACTTGTAGATCGAGATATTGTCTCATGCTTCAATACACCAGACTACATCGCTTCAGACCTTCTATTGAAGAAGCACTGCAAACTAGCAGATTTTATTGTGGAGATGCATCTTCCAGGTATTTTATGTTATCCTAAAATCAAACCTTTGATTTGGTTTTCAGTGGATACATGTTGTCGTATTGGAAAAATGAAAGTTGATATTTTTGTGTTTGAGATTATAAATAAATTGATAAAAGAAAAGAATAGTGTTTTAATGGATAAAAGACTAAGTTTTGTAATAGAACCTGGAGGATTTTTGTGTGATGTTTGGGGAAATAAAAGAAAGGGTTACAAGTTAAAAATAGAAGATTGCAGTGTTTTGAATCTGCTGGCAGAAATATACTCTGAAGAAATTGAGAAGCCATCTACTATTCAACAAAGAGGAATTGTTCCTTTCTGCAAGGGTCTTGGTGTGATACAACAAGCACAGTCTGGTACTGGAAAGACAACAACTTTTTACACGCGCAAGGGTGTTGTGCTTAGTAAATGGGTTTATAAAACAGACATAGAACAAGTGGGTGAAGTATATCTTGTTACTGTTGATCACAGTAATGTCGAGGACATGGTAAAGAGGGACAAAGTTGAGAAACCACTTCTTGAAACGGGTTGCAACATTCTGATTCTCGCCAATCACACCCTTATGTTGGTATCAATTGAAATTGGCGGTGAATACGCTAATATTTTTTCAGTTCTTTCAATGTTTCAACGTTTCGAATTGGAGGTCGAATTCTTCCCAACCGGGGAAGGATGATGTAGCGAAGACTGCGAACAGACTGGTTTCTTTCCTAGATATCGGAATTGGGTCAAACAGGTACTCAAATCGAAGATTTCGACGAGCCCATCAGAATTAAAAAATGTGACTTTGTCACAAAATTTGATACCCAGATTCGACATGTAGAGCCTTTGAAAACCAGTTTTAATATTTTTGCGTTATTTTATTTGAAAACATTTATGTAATTTTCCTTATTTGGAATTAGGGTTTTGTGTCATACTATATAAATCATCGTATACCCTATTTTACCGTCAGACTTTGATTAATTGAATTTTGAGAATTATTATTATGAGTCTCCTTATTTCTCTAACCTAGGGTTAGGGTTTTATCGTTGTCCGTTTCTTCTATTTCCGCTTCGCTACCATATTGGTTTATTTCTCAACTCAAGCTGTGTACTGTTTGGTGACCTAAAGTACGTACATATTTTCCAAAAATCGAAAATAAACTATTTGTTTGTATGTGAGTTAAACATATAATTGGAGCTGTTATAAATTACAATTATCATTATTTTGTTCGGAATCATAATATTTGATACATATTATTTTAATTTTTTAATGTAATTTTAGTATATTTTATAGTTTTTGCAAGATTTTTTTGAATTTTTTTATTCAATAATCATTAGTCATATGATTTAGTATTTTAAGTGTTAGTATTCTAGCCAATAAAATCTATCTTTTATTATTTGGAATACTATAAGTTAAATAGTGTAGGTTATATAAAGCTATTTTGTTACGTAGTTTAATATATTGAGTTTTATTCTTTCCAAATTTGTATACTCATCTTTCAAATTAGTATTAGAGCTCTATTAAACAAATTTGTTTGAGTCAAACAATAGTGAAGAAAGTGTGAGGAATAACATTTAATTCAAACAATTTTAGTTCCCCATGTGTACCCAAATTTGATAGAGATTGCGAGGACTGAAGTTACTCATGGAGAATCTATTGCATTCAAAATACTATTGGTGTGTGATTCAACCTAGTTACAATAAATTTGGAGAAGGTGAAGTGTTGATTGTAGTGCAGCAAAAGGCGTTGGATGAATCTAGGCTTAAAGATTCGAAGGCAAAGAACTATATGTTTTAGTCCATGGACAAAACTATTTTGAAGACCGTCACTCAAAAGAAACATCCAAACAACTTTGGAAAGTAATGCAGACTAAGTATCATGGAAATGAAAGAGTGAAGTATGCCCAACTCCAGAGACTTCAAAGATTGTTTAAAACAAAGGAGATGAAAATGGGTGAGATTGTGATGTATTATTTTGAAAGATTCATGGTCATAGAAAATAACATGTGAAACTGTGGAGAATATGTGGAAAACATAAAAATTGTTGAGCAAGTCCTATGCATTATCACATACAATTTCAATTGTATTGTTTGTTCAATCGAGGAGCCAAAGTATATTGATCAAATATCAGTCGATGAGTTCCAAAGCTCATTACTTGTTAATGACGAGTAGAAAATACTGGTTCGTTGAGCTTAATGAAAAATTCAGACATGGGGTAGAGTTAGGAAATAACTCAACAATGGAGGTGATGAGAAAAAGAAATGTGAAGTTTGAAGTCGATGGGTTGACTCAAAAATTAACAAATGTTTTTTATTCCAAAGTTGACTAATAATCTATTCAGTATATTGAAACTTCAAGAAAGGGGTTTACCTATTTTGATTGATCAAGGAGCATGCAAAATCTACCACCATCATAGACGTTAGACTGTGAACTTTACGATGACATTAAACCGCATGTTCAGTATATGTAACCAGAAAATCTGGTATGAATGTCTGAAAGTAGAATAAGATGAGTCATTGGGTTTATGGCACAGAAGTTATTGACATTTGAGCAACACATACATCAAGACTATGCAAGACAAGAAAATGGTAAAGAGATTACACAAATGAAAGAGGCAACGGTAGTGTGTGAAGTATGAAATATTGGAAATCAACATTGGAAAATCATCTCAAAGAGAATTCAGTGGCGAACAATAGAGAAATTGAAGCTTGTTTATGTAGAATTATGTGGGCTAATATCTCTTTCTTTTCAGAGTATAATGAGTTACATATTCTTGTTAGCAGATGACAACAGTTGCAAAATTTGGATATATTGTTTGTCAGAAAAGAATGAAGCTTTTGTTGTTTTTAAGAACTTCAAAGCCTGGTAAAAAAGAAATCTGTAGAGTTTATATATTTCCTGAGAACATATAGATGATGAGAATTTACTTAAACTTGCTTCAATCAATTTTGCGAAAAAATAAAATCAGAAGACAATTAATTGCTCCTTACATTCCTCAGCAAAATAGAGTAGCCGAGAGAAAAACTCGCACAATCATGAACATAGTCAAATGTCTACTCACATAAAATAACATGCCAAAAGAGTTTTGTACTGAAGCGGAAAAATGAACGAGTAATGTGTTGAGAAATTTAGTGACAAGTGATGTAAGTGATATGGTTCCAGAAGAGTGTTAGAGTGACATCAAACCGAGCGTGGGATATTTCAGAATTTTTGGCTGCATAGGTCATGTTCGCATCCCTAAATAGTGTAGCATAAAGCTTGATAACATGAGACACAAGTATATTTTACGTGGAGTAAGTAATGAGTCAAAAGCAAACCGACTTTATGATCGCTTTCAGAAGAAAAAAAATTGTTATTAGCCGCGATGTAATATTTGAAGATGAAGAAAACTAAAATTGAAATGTTGATGTAAAAATAGAAATCAACTCTGTTAAGAAAGATTTCATTGTTCAAAATAATTTTACAGAAGATGTCAATGGTCAAAATAATTACATGTCCCCTCGCCTCGTTTTCAAATACTATATCGAACAACAATAACATAAAGAAGCTTCTTGTTAAATGACACATACCAAAAGACCGAGATGAAAAATACCATAAAAAATTCACAATTAAAATGGTAAGAACTGATATTGATATAAACGTGATAGAAGTGATGGTGGTAAACGGAAGTCCACTAAAAACCTAAAAAAACAATAGAAATATTCTATCAAAACATTGAATATACAAAAATCTTCTTTAATTTATTTTGTTAGAAGTATATATATAGTGGAGCTCACGATAATTATATTTAATAATTATAATTTTAGCTTTAGTTTTAATCTATGTTCTTTACTAATTTTAGTTTTTCTGGTAGCATTTTAATTTTAGTTTTTCTGGTAGCAAATGCTACTTTATTAAAACCATATTTGTTAATATATCTTACATTGAAAGTAAGCATTCATTCTCTTAAATAGAAATATTATTTAAGTAAACTTCAACATTATGAAAAATGAAATAAAACGAAATAAGATCAACTAATAAAAATGAGATGCATCAATTTGATGTTAAATAATAAATATATTAAATGAGATAAAATAATATTTTAATATATTAGAGTAAATAAATATATATTGGATAGGTTTGATATTTGCAATGTATTGTTTAACAATATATTCAATTGTGAATGGAAATAAGTCTGATCAGTATAAAATTAGCTTATAAAATCTTCGTGGAATTTTTATAAAGGGCCGAGCTATTTCCTCCATAAGATCTATTATTTCCTCCATTTTAAGTTTTTAATAAAACACTGAACACTTGTTATTATCTTTTTGTCCTTTATTTACTTTCTAATTTATAATTTGATGACACTATCCACTATTAAACCCTTATTACAACAAACACATCATTAAGATAAATTACATCCAACATATATGATTTAACTTCTAAAATTAAACCCTAATAAACATAAAAACTCAATTATTTTTAAGATTAGTCACAAAATTACATGTTTTTTAAAAAGAAAACATATAGTTCCGAGACGACCACTCCGAATAACATGTTTTTTTTTTAAAAAAACATGTGATTCTAAATTAGGAACTCGGAATCACATGTAATATTAAAAAAAAGAACCCAATCAACATACACTAATCAAACCACAAAAAAATTATATTTTGAACTCAATATACAGGAAAGAAACAATTAAACCAGAAATTGATATTAAAAAACGATTAAACTAGTAGCTCGATATGCAGGAACTCAATTAAACGATGAACAAGTTTTTTTTTCTGCATATAGAGTTCCTATAACTCATTATGCAAAAAAAATCATAGATTCAAAAAGAGATTTTATTCGATATGCCAATCCATATATTTAAAATAAAAATAAGATTAACAATAGATTTTTATTTTTGGAACTCCAGCATCAAAATTGTTGGGTGGCTAGGGTTTTTTAGGGTTAGATTAGAAGAGGTCAAGATGGATAGTAGTTACTGGAGAAATTTGGATTTTTGGTGTAAAATTAAAACAAGGATAAATTAGGATTTTTCTTTATGGAGGAAATAAAAATATGGAGTTTTTTATGAATGATGGTGGAAATAATAAATTTTATGGGGGAAATAGCTTGACCCTTTTTATAAATAGTAAGCCAAATTACGCTGCTATGCATGTAAAGATACTAGACTTTTATATTTTATATATAAAATCAATTGTAACTAATTATTATAATCTAAATTTTTTATATATTTTTTATATAAAATCATTTGTAACTAATTATTACTATCTAAATAATGTATGATGTCTATTGAAAAAACATATTTTTTAATCATCAATATCATTTTTAAAGTTTTACATCTTTTAGTTTTTATCAAAAGTTTTATTAGCCAAAGAATGGTGTGGAACCAAACTCGAAAAGGAAGGGAAACTCAAACTTACAAATAAAATTTAAGGAAAAGTACCCATAAATACCTTTTCAAGTATCTAATCCCAAATAAGTACTCAAATATGAGTCCATTAGTCTAGTATTAAAAGGACTATATTTTTACCAAATTAGCCCTAATACTAGAAGAAAGAGAAAATAGGTTACTATGTTTCTAATTTTTACTTTCCCCCCAAATCCCAAAAACTTTAAGATACCAAAAAGACAAAAATACTTTTGGAGAAAGTCAGAGAAGATTTAGAACCCAAAAGAAGCCTGTAAACGAACAGTCTCGTTTTTTGCGAAGAACCTCCGGCGAGCGCATGATTATAAACTCCGGCGAAGGTAGAAGAAGGTTGGTTCGAAACTGTCGACGTGCATCGTATAACCTGTGTAGAACGGTTATCGTTTTTTGGTCGTCTGAAGCAAAAACCACCGAGGCACGGGAAGTTCGAACGCTGGACAAAGCACATTGAAGGTTAGTAGATTTTTCTTAATCGTGTTTTGTAGATTTCCTGTTTGATAATATCGATAAGAACTGTTTATTTTGGTTAAGTGGCTTATTCGTTCAGTACTGGGTTAGATTTTCCGGCCGGTGAGTGCAACATTAGTCGAAGAAGTAGTCGGAGTTGGTTAACTGTAAGCCGGTTGCTGCCTCGCGCGAGGTAGTGACATGGGTGCAGTTGGAGCAGTTTTGCCCAGAAATGGTGCTGTCTCTCGCGTTAGTGTTTTATTGGTTTGGTTTAATTTTGGTAGCTTTGATTAGGGGCAGAGTAGTTCGTGGTTCTATTTCGCGTTTGTTCTGTGAATACACTGTTAGGGCAGTAGATGGTTTTGACATGTAGAATGATGGAAATGGTTTTTTGAGATACGCGTATTATGTGTTAGTACGGGGTGCCCCGTGACAAGGCGCGTATGACGTTATCATCGTAGAACCTAACTCGCGCCAGACTTGTTAATATTTAGATAGTGTCTAGTATTTGGTTTCTGGTAAGTGGGTCTCGCGCACATGTCATGCGGCGTCTGGATACCGTTTCGAACTTACTAAATCGCGCGAGTTTAAGTAATGTATCGCGAACGAAAGTAGTTTAATGAGAAGTGGGCATTTTAGCCTGCTAATGATACGCGCGTTGTGTATATAGTGTGTCGCTAGACTTTGTATAAGTAGGCAGTGCAGTTGGGTTTCTTTTTTAAATCGCGTCACGTTAAAAGAGTGAAACGCGTGGTTATCCAATGGCTGATTGAAGTTTGGTTTATAAAGAGTTGTAGTAGGACATAGTTCTGGTAGGGGTTTAGCACTGCTAAAATCTTACGTATGTGTTTCTTTGTTCAAACAGGTTTTACTATGGGCAAAGGTACTTTTTACAAGTCTAGTCTGGTAAGCATATTGAATTTGCTGCAGAAAGACATAGTGACCGAGGAGCATATTGAGGCTACAAAGAACACGTCATTCTATACTTTGCTTAAAACTTCCTTCACGACAATGAACGAAGACCTGCCGAAGAAGATGTTTAACAAAGTTATAGAAGAGATTGTAAAGAGATATTCTGTAAAGAATGGGTGTTTTAGAATAGGTTCGAAGCGGGTCAAGCTGACAACGAAGGATGTTAAAGAAATCTTCGGTCTTAAACACGGAATGGAGGAAATGCCTATGAACAGAGGCGGGGCTTTCACTGCAAGATTTGCATATGGTGCGGAGAACGAGTCTCCACTGATGCAGAAATATTTCTTGCGTCCACGTGCTAGGAAAAGTGGACCGTCAAACCAAAAGGCTATTTCAAATGCGATGATAAAGGTAGGAATAACATATTATTAGATCTAGAGATGTTTTGGCATATACAATTAAATAACTACCGTATGTTCTGACACAGGAAGCAATAGAAATAGCTGCAAAGGATGGTAGTGAGGAATCCGTAACCGACGTTGCGAAGCTTTTAATACTATTCATTTGTTCTACCCTGTTCTACTCAGTGTCTGGAGATATAATGGGCTGAACGATGGTTTTCTACGTAGAAGACATGCTGAAAATTAATGATTATGATTGGTCGCGAGCAATTGTTGAGAAGCTAACAAAGTCTATGTTAAACTGTTTGGAGAAAGGGACACCCGATAACGTCATTGGCTGCGTAGCCGTGTTGTTGGTTTGTATCGAACAATTAGTTTGTTATTTTGTTCTCTTATGAAAGTGATACGAGTGTGGCTTTACTTTGCAGCCCTTCATAATGGAACACACCACGCTAGGTGCGGATTTGGTAAGGCCAAACATGATACCTAGGTGCTACAAATGGTGGGGGCTGGAATGCAAGGAGGCGACTATAGCGGTTGTTAAAAGGGTGAGGAAGCTGACAGATGAGGAGGTAAGTTACAGCTGTTTTTATATGTTTTCACTGTGTTTCGCGCGTAGTAGCACTAATCTAGCGTGAGGTATGTGTATTAGTTCGCTGTAATGCGCGCGAGATGCATCTAGACACCAAGTGTATCGCGTACAGCACGCGCGTATTGTGTTTTGGGATGGTTAAAAAGTCAAACCACATTATTAACTTCCTGTGTCGCGTTAGAGGTTCTTGAGGAGGGGCCAAGTCACATTGCATGCACAAGTGACTCGCGTGACGATGGGTCGATGTTATGCCTCGCGCGACATGGGTACTAAATAAACATACGAGTCGCGTCTTGCAGAAACTTCTGTCGAGTAATACGCGTCTACTACGTGTAAATAATGCATATGGATCTCCTGAAAGACCGAATGATGCTACTGAGACATCGGAGGAGGGGCAGGTAAATAAAAAAAGTTTGTATGTTTTGGGAGTTGACAAATGCAGGTTTGTCCCGTCCACGGTTGAGGTACAGATTGATGTCAGTGCAGTCCAATCCACGGTTGAGGCAGTAGGAGCGGATGCTGAGGGGGAAATTGGTATTGTACCCAATGAAGAAGAAACAAATGTTCTTGTGGCTGAAACTGCACAAGCGTTTTTAGACCAAGCTGTGCAGCAAGAGCCAATACCCATCGAAGTAGAAGCAATTGATGTAACCTCAGAAACTGCTAAAGAGTTTCCAGAGCAAGCAGTGTAAAATGCTATTGTGGCAGCAGCAACTGAATAAATACCAATAGATGCAGAACCTCTTGAGGCTGTAGCTGAAACGGCACAAGAGTTACAGGAAGATGTTGATGGAAAAGGGAGTACGAAAGAGACTGCGGGAGAACATAATCGCGCTGAGGTTGCAGTTGATACAGTTTGTGGTGATGCTGATTCAAAAGGTACAGAGGGAGATTTGGCAATTCCAAATGTTGGTGAGCAAACAACTAGGACGGAAATGAATAGAACTGGGCCACATGAAACTCCTCATAGCGTACCGAAGGCCGTGGAGCAAGGACATGAAGATGTAAGTGGATCTTAAGTTATTAAGATTCAACTTGTTATAGCTATGTTAAAGTACATTTGTTTTTAATTTGGCCACGCTGTTGTTTTTCAAACTTCGGATTTAAATAGTGGGTTTTAAATGTTGTTTAATACAATAGGGAATGTTTTTAAATTTTCAAGTTCCGCAAATGTTATGTTATAGTTATTATGTTATTAGTAAGGGAGGAGAATGTTGTAAGATCAAAAACCGTGCTCAAACGAAGCTGTCAAAGTAATTTCTGCTTTATACAGGAACCCTATGGCATACGTAAATCGCCTAGTGACAATTGTCTGATATGAGTTGCGTGAGTGTAGGTAGAGGCTGCCGCGACTCGCGTTGTGCCACGCGCGATTTACGTATTGCAACCGTACGAGCTGAAAAAATGTATTTACCGTCATGTGTGTCTCGTGTGGTGCGACTCGCGCATTACGTATACATGTGATCCCGCATCGCGCGACGTTACGCTACAGACATGTTACCATGGATGAGTACCTCGCGCATCATGGAATCCCACACAGGCATGTGCCCGTTTCGTACCGCGCGATATGCAGCATCATGTGAATCATAACGCTCGTGTTATAAGATATGAATCACGACTCGTGTCCCTTTTATAACGTAACCCACGCCGTTGGTTATATTTTTTCCAAGTATGTCATGTGAGAAAGAGAAGGTTATAGAAAGGAAATGTCCCTAGCAGACCAAGTGTTACTTGAAAACCCAAAACTGAAACCGGGGTGGAAGTGGGAACTGCTTTAAAATCAACGAATGAGTTGCAAACCAAGTTGGAAGCGCAACGCAAAGCAAAGTTGGAAGTACTAACACAGCCCGAGATAAGAGAACCACTACAACCAGCAGTGGAAGTGGAAGCAGATTGTTTTGATATTCCAAACCTCGATGATGCATTCGTATTATATACACAATCATTTTTTGAAAAAATTGATAAGGCGGCGACGATACACTCGAGTGGAGGAAAGTCGGGGGACATTAGTGCATCGAAAAGTCTGATACGAGATGCACCTACAATGGTATGTTCTGAACTATGATAACAGTCGTATACTGATTTGTAAGTTGGGGATGGTTTTTTAACCAGGTTTATATTGTTTTACAGTTAGCAGATAATATAAATCCAAATTGGGATTTACTTACACAGACGTAACAGGCGGGAATATTGAACAAACTTGGGAAAAAGAAACAACAACTACGAAGTTAATAGACGTTAGTCAATACCGCAAGGTAGTTCGAATACAACAAAACGAAGATCAACTAGACTCTGAGGTATGGTATTTTCCAGAACATGAATTTACATACTGGCTAAGTGTTAGCGTCACAGAGCTAATGGTCGTAGCATACGAAGGGGAGCTAGATTTCAAGGTAAAGCTTAGAAACTTGATAGAACACAAATAATTAATAGCTACCCTAGATATAGCTATGATTTTTACGTGTTATAGATCATCGATGCCTGGATATATAAGCTGCTTCAAGATTCAAACTGGACCTTACCTTTTAAAGGACTCAATGACGAGTACAATTGTAAACAAAATGCTATTCCTACGTGACTCGCGCCAGATCATAATGTTTTGTAAGACTTTTAACCCACGTAACTCGCGTTTGAGGTTTAACATAAGTAGCATGTCATGTTTTTTGTAACTCGCGCGAAATGTTATGCATATGACAGGTTGTTTTAATTTAATACGCGTTGTAAGTTGTATGTAATGCGCGATATAACTGTAACGAAACAAAGATTTTAAGGATGTTAACAGAGGCATTACTGAGCAACCTATGACTTTGTGTAGTGTGAATATCGCGCAGGGTAAGTCAAGAAAGCATCAACCCGTCTTGTAAATGATGCGCGCAACATGTTTGTTTGACTCTGACTAACACGCGTTTTACTCATTACCAACACAACGATAAATGTGAGCTGGCGCGATTTAATAATGCAATCCCAATAGCTAATACGCGTGATGGTTGAAATATTATACTCCCGCCAAAAGTGATTTTTTCACTTTAATTCCCCCACCAAACACTAAGCTACAAAATATTACCCGCCTACTTACCAACCTATTATTTCGCCCTTATATATACCTCCACAAAACTACATATTGTATACTCTTAAACAATTAAAGCACTCCAAATAGGAAATAAGTATGAGTTGGTGCGTCGATGAAGACCAACACTTGCTCCAAGCCGTGAAGTACGTGAAGAGAACAAGCTCGGATGAAGAGGCAGACGTTTTTTTTGATCAAGTGTTATGCAGGATGTACTTTGACTATGGGAGGCTTGGATTTGTCGGCCCCCACGTTCGAACACGAGAAAGCGTCGCTGCGAGGTACAACGAACTAAAATCAGAACCCTTGCTACGTGTTTCTGATCTTTGTTTAGATTTGCGCTTAAAGGCAGAAAATGTATGGCAGTGGGAAGATAATGATTGGATATCAAGAGATATGATTATCTACCTAAAGGAATCTATCGCACAGAGAGAAGATGCAATTGTTAATTGCTCACCGGTTAGATGAAAACATTGATTTTTTCAATAAGCCTTTTTTTTGTTTTGGTCTAAATTGTAACTTTATTCGAAGAACAAAGTAGTCTTTAGATTGGATGTGAATGACTATATTTTGTAATGTTTTGAATGTACGACTTTTTTGGTTAGTGAACTACTACGAATTTATTTGGTAATGTTTAGAATGTATGTATTTATTCTATACTAAACGTATCGCGTCCTATCTAACCATCTCGCGCGTACTGAAAGCCATGTCTAGCGCAGCTGTTTAACATTGTTAAAATCAACTACCTAGCGTAAAAAGAAAAAAATAGCTCGCGTTCCATGTTCTTTACTATAACTTCACATCTAGCATCAAAAGACATTGACATCTATTTTTATAAGACATACTAATCTAGTGTGAGAAGATTATCACAGCTAGCGTCTGGTCACAGCTTGACCTACTTGAAAAAGTATCCCTTAGAAGATGAAAGGTTGTATGACGGTAAAGGGTATCAACCGATAGAGTGTTGGCCAATGAAACGTTAGTACCTCGCGTCCGAGAATATGAACGTCTAGCGTGGTGTCCGACTTCTAATTAATCTACTCCCTTTCGCGATACATTACTTATACGCACGCGATTTATTAAGATCGAAACGGATTCTTTAATGCCGCTTGACAAGTACGCGAGACACTCTTCCGAGAAACCAACTACTAAACACAACCTAAATATTTGTCATGCTGGCACGAGATAGGTTCTACGATGACAACGTCATATGCGCCTTGTCACGGGGCAGTACACATAATACTATTTCGTTAATGGTAAATTTAAAAATTCTGAAATTTAAAAAGTTAATAATCAGAATTAATCAACAACAATGGAGAGTACGCTTTGGTTGTCGTGATTCAAATTTAAATTTAAATTGCGTCGTACTTAATGGCTAGTGAAAAGACAATGGGATGTATTTTCACTAATTGCATTGGGTTTATTAATGAAGGATGTGACTAGGGTAGATAAAGCACTCATTTCATGTACATTAAATGTTACCTAGGGTACGTGTTGTTCTAGAAATTATTTAAATAGGCATATCGCGTTTGCGACGCCGAGTCGAATCCTTTCACTCCATCTCTTTCACCGACTGACTCTGAGTACTCTGAGTACTCCCTCTCGTGGCCGGAAGAAGATTCTGACATGAAGTGGTATCCAAGACGACGAAGGATAGTCAAGAACATGAAGACGAACTGGGGCAGGAGGAAGATAACTCCTAGGAAGTCTTCGAAGGACTCATCCGATGATGATTACTGGGGGTACAAAACAGACGAGGAGGATGAAGAGGACGAGGATGAGGATGAAGAGATGAACAAAGACTGGGACGATGAGGAAGACGATGGGGAGGACACATATGAGGAGGGTAACTCTTCAGATTATTAGAATATGGTTATGTTGTTTTAAACTGCTATTGTTTTTTGTTGCTTTAAATTGTAAACCCTTTTTCTTTTTGCTGTGTTTTGGTTAGGGTTTAGTATCCGGGCACTGGTAGGCCCTCTGTGTTCAAAATGTATTTCAGTTGTCTTTCTGCACTACTTTTGCAACGTATAAATTATCAATCGATCTCAATCTTTGTTTCTATAGTTTGATGGCGTTTTTTACACCCTCCAATTGAAAAACAGAATACAGTATAGATAGATAGTAAAAATAATTGTCACGCGTTAGATATCAGACATGATTCGCGCGGGGGAGTGTAAAACAAACAAGTAAATGAAATAAATTTTAATCTGCAGTGAATCGCGTAAGGTATAAGACTACCAAGGGTGGTGGCTGAAACAACTGAATCGTACCTAGCGTAATAAGGAAGAAATGGGTCGTGTTTTATACTATCTAGGACATGATTACTGCAACAAATTGCAGTGTGATTACGAGTGGGATAAAATCTAAGTTTCTCGCGCGACGTAATAATGGGATGGGTAATAAAGCGTAACATGATTCGAACATCGCGCGGTGTATACGCAAAATTCAGCCAGGGTACTAACTCTGCTGAAAGCTTCTATGCCTATTCTCGCGTTACATAAACGCTGGGTCTCGTGCAGCGTCAGTTGTTAGCGCATGCTTTGCAACTAGTTACCACGTCTAGCGTCATATAACATCAATATGTCGCGCTACTTGTGAGAAAGGGAAACGTGGTTAACCTTAACAGTCAATAACAACTCGCACGATATAATCTAAGAACACCTCATGTCGTGTCTAAATACGCGAACATGTCACGCGATGTGTACCAGAAACACTTGTATTGAATTATAGACAATAAAACTAATATGCCATTAAAGGGGTTGGAGTGAAAAAGTTTGGGCGGATACAATGACAAAGATACAGAACAAGTGGAATCAAATCAAGACATACTAAACAAAACAAATGTGAACAAAATAAACTCCCGACGGGCAGCTCATACTGTCATATCACAGGTCCTTCGGTGTGTCCAAATTTAAAGCAACGGCCGCAGCGCAAGTGGGTAGATGATACTTCTCCTCTAGATGGAATCCTCTTCTTCCTTGGCCTTCGAGCTCGCCTTTTTACGTTGGGAGGTAGAACAACAGGTCCTTCGGATTCGTTAGATGACAAACTTTCACCATAGTTGGTTATTGCAGGTATGCTAAACGAATAGGTGGATCTATAATTACTTACCCTGTAGAATGGTTCTACCAAAGTCATAGGATCTTCGTTCACTGATGTTATTACAGCCAATGAGTGAGCACATGGAAAACACTCTTGCTTCCATGAACCACAGGAACACTTAAAATCAAGTATATTGACAACCATAACTGGGTTAGAATAAACTTTGAATGAACCTGCAGAAGACTTGGATACCACCCAGGTTCGACCAGTTTGAACATTCTCCTTTAACTGTTTCTCATATTCGGGGCATAAAAAACTATTCCAGGTTAGACCTTCTGAATAACATCTGGAGATCTGAGTCATTAGCATAACTCTAATCTTCTCTATCATTTCAACAATCGGTAAATTGCAAAACTTTTTTAATCTGATTGTTAAAGGATTCGGCAGCAGATGATGCCATCGCTCCATAACGTTTGGTAATGACGAATGGTTGAGCGTACTTATCGGGAGGAAAATTATCGATGAAAGCCTTAACATTTTTAGTAGCTCTACTTAAAAACTTGGAAAGTCTCTCATTAAAAAGTTCAACAGTTGGAGCGTAAGCACAACTTTTGAATCGCTTCAACATTTTCTTCTTATACTCGTGGCTGGTGTTTTCAAGAGCTGATTTCAAATTATTAACCAAATGATATATACAGTAAGCATGAAAGCAGCTTGGGAAAACAACGGAAACAACATTGATAATGCCAGAATGTCTGTCGGAAATAAAAGTGATTTGACGGTTCAACAAATGAGGTTTAAGACATTCCATGAACCACATCCAGTTATCCGAATCTTCGCCACCAAAAATACCAAAAGAAACTGGAAAAATGTCAGCAGTTTGAAAATAGGGTTGGTAAGTGTATAATACATCGATATATGTAGAGGTTCATGCGCGATTCATTTGATGTAGTTACTACCTCCCGTGGTGTGTGTATACCATGTCGCGCGAGAATGAATATAATAGCAATCGTATATAGCGTTATACGCAATAACTAACTCGCGCTACAGGTAAGTTATATCTAGCGTGACATTAAATTACATCACGCGCGATGTAATGAAGACTAAATGGGGTATCTAGCGTCGTATATAAACACTATCTCGCGCTACATAAAATAGACTAACTAACTAGGTGTATAAACACTATCTCGACTCATGGGTTCTTCAAATATACCGACGCGCGATACATGCTATATCTAAATAGTATAGGTATACACAATGTCGTGTTAGGTTGAATATAATAGCAATAGTATAGATGTACACTAACTCGTACTACAGTTAAGTTATATCTAGCGTAACATTAAATTGCATCACGCGCGATGTTTTGAAGACTAAATGGGGTATCTAGCGTCGTATGTCAACACTATCTCGCGCTACATAAAATAGACTAACTAACTAGGTGCCTAAACACTATCTCGACTCATGGGTTCTTAAAATATACCTAGGTGCGATACATGCTATATCTGAATATTATAGATGTACATATAGAAGAAAGTACAAAACACACCGTTATTGCCGTCCTTGGCCACTGCAGACAGCAAGACACCACCATGCTTGCTATTTAAATGGGTTCCGTCCACGTATAGCAATGGTCGACATGAGTGAAAGCCTTGAATGCATGATCCGAAAGACACAAAACACCTCCTGAAGACATTTCCTAAACCAACCTCCAAATGACAATCGGTAGTAATATCTCTACTTTTTAATCTTCTAAAGTATGAATTCAGCAACCCAAACGAAGTATTACTGTCTCCAAAAACTTCCCTCCTAGCCTTCTCTAACGCATTCCACGATAAACGGTATGAAATATCTAAACCATAGTCTTGTTTGACAGAAGACTGAATAGTTTTTGCTGTTAAAGAATGACTTGTCCTAATTGATTCGTGTATTTCATCCGCAATTAAATCGGACGTCAAATGCCTACTTTTTTTCTTGGAAAAAACCGGGCTACATGAATGGGTGTTGGCAAAGCGCTTGATAATCATAAAACTAGTGCTAGAATCTATTGATGCATACAGTCTCCATTTACAACCTGACTTTTTGTTGACACAGTAAGCAGTGATCTTAGTGGATGTATTATGTATATACTTGAAAGCAAAACCTAGCTCTAAAGCATAGCGGCATAAAGATAACCTTAAACCGGAGGCACCATCAACGAATGTCTGACCAACTCCTGTGATAGTATCCACCCAACCAGTAGTAGCAAGATGTCTTTTTTTATGCTGGGAACCGATTAAACCATTACTACTCTCACCACTTAGTAAATGATCATCACAGGGTTCTACAAAGCTTACAATAGGCTGTTTACCAATGTTATGCGCATCTGTTTCAACTACTGGTTGTCCTATGAAGAAGCTAACGCTTTTCAGACGCTCCACATCGAGATAAACAGTCAAACCAATGAAATTAGTCTTGTTAGTAAACAAGCAATAATTTTCACCGCCACAGGAGTAGGAAATAGTGTAGCAACCCTTAACCAGATCATCCCATCTACCTTCAATATATTTCTCGACAGATTCAAAGTTTTCAAACGAGCTAAAAGGAACGATTGAGGTTTGCTTCAAAAAGTTAAAAATACAAACTCTTTGCTTAGACATCTAGGAGGCTGCAAATAAAAAACGTAATTACGCTAGGCGAAGGGGTTGTCCTGAATCGCGTAAGACAGGCTTGACTCGGGATGTTTGCTAATATGGTAACTCACATTGGCGTGTATATTGTCTCGCGCTAGGCACCGAGATGGGATTCGCGTTAGATAACAAGGAATGTTATAAGACGTTATTAACGTACGCGATAGAGATTAAACTTGCCTTCTTTATAACTCGCGCAAGAAGAATTAAGATTTACAGCGACTCGCGTCAACCTCGTATAGGACTCGCGTCAGCTTCTCCAAGTGCAAACTGCAATCGCGTTACAAGTATACTATATTCAGCAAAAAAATGACAATACGATACATAAGGTTATTGACACGAATAAATCGCGATGACTACTTAAAGAGGTAACTCGCGCGAAATCAACTTACAGCTAAAAGCAACAGTGTTGTCTTCCACAAAACAGGTAAAAACACAGGTAAGTTCTAAACCCCCCATTAAAGAAGCTAAGAAATCTTCAAACACCACACTATCGACTTAGAAAAAAATTTAAGAAACTGTTTTAAACAAGGTATAAACAAAAAGACGACTGTAAACTTGAAATTTTTGAAAATGAAACAAAAACAAAGGAACTAAAAAAATAACAGTTGAAAAAAAATACAAAGCTTCTATTGGTGAAATGCATAAAAAAGATGATACAGACTTACCTCTGATCAGTTTAAAGAACGAGATAGTGTGAAAATGATTTCTTCAGATAAAAGTATAGGTTCATTTCTACTTTTCAAAATATCAGAGTAAGTTGTACTATTGAAAATTCAAATTTTGAATTGTGGTTCGAAACTAATCTGACACATTTGAGGGTATTTGAGGAAGGGAAATATTAGCTGGGTATTAGAAAGGAATTACTTTGATGAGATGGGTATTTAGTAGGCATAGAAAATAGTTGGGGTACTAGATGACAATAAGTTTGGTGAGAAGGTATTTAGTGTGACATTTCCCTAAAATTTAAGACAGATATCGGTAAAAATGCATTATATCATGTGCAGGGTATTTTATCATTAGGAGTGTTCGAGCAAAGCTAAAGAGTTTGTTAACGAAGTAGAAGGCTTAAATCGTTGTTTTGTCCCTCGACTATCACATTTTGTGTCATTTAGTCCCTTGACAAAAAAATCACGGTTGAGGGTCCCTCGTCTATCAAAAATCTATAAATTCGGTCCCTGCGTGGTTTTTGCTGTAATGCTGCCACGTGTCACTATAGTTAAATGGTTTGCGTTCCACAGATAGTTCCATTTTTACCCTTCAACTTTAATATATTTTAAATATATATTTTTATTTTTATTTTTTAGTTTTTCTCAAAACAGAGTATAGCAAAATTTGCTATACTTTGTTTTTTTTTCCGACTACTTTAGTTGGGTTGGTCCCTTCTTGTGGACATCGTGTATTGTTGTCTGAAGGGAAATCTATTCATGGGATTGCGGTGAAAGCTGATCTTAATCTTGTGGACAGGAGGACAGGGTGGCAAATGTAGTTCTTGTATACCTCCACATAGCTTACTGTTACCGTAAACTGCGACTATACTAGCGTTTTTGAAAATCCCTTGAATCGGTACCTGATCTTCAAACTCGTTGAAGGATAAATTAAAGGATAAATTCAAATTTTGTATCAAACGAAAATCGGCCATATATTTCGGTATGTTATATTTTAATTTCATAAAATTATTGAAATTATATTTTAGTTCCTGAAGTTTAAATTTCTGTTATTAAAGTTTTAAAAAAAATTTGAAACAATATTTTAATTTGAGACCTGCATCGTGGTTGTTGAAATTTGGAAAATAACATTTTAGTTTTTAAAAATTTTAGAATTGAATTTAATCCACTAAATTTTCAGAATTATGTCTAACTCTATAAAATTTTAAAAATTGTACTTCATTTTTTAAAGTTTTGAAATTTGTATTATAGTTTTTGAATTTTTGGAAATTATATGCTAATCCTTCCACTTTTGAAAATGGAATTTAATCCTAAAAAGACTAAAAAAAGTAACAAGAGTTTAACAAAATCTGTTCCTTTTTCTTTAATGGTATCTATTAAAGAAGAGTGTTAGAATCAACCTCTTTTATAGTATTTTCAAAGGTATAAATAATTTTAAACAAAAATCTAGATAATCTTTTTAGTAAGACATTTAGGTGTTTATAGGGTTAAAGTTTGATAAAATTAAAGAATATGACGAAGGTTATACAAAGTCACTGGAGTGGAGGAAGATAAATGCACATCTATTTGTGTAGAATGTCTTTCATATAAATAAATTTATAACATCTTGGGTGAGTCTTCGTTTTTAGATATGTATTTAGTCTTTACATTTTAGTCATTTAAATTTAAGCTTAAACTTTTTCTTTCTATAAATATTTTTTTTTTCTCCAAAGTTTCAAAAGTTTCATAAGAATAGTATTTTACTTTTTCAATGTTCAACAACTTTTAAGAATAGTATTTTACTTTTTCAATGTTTATTCGATGTGAGTTTTTAAGCTACATTTGTTTTAAAAAATTAGTTTTTAAATTATTAAAATTATATTTTACTTTTAAAATCTAAAATCCTCACGTTAAAATTTAAAAAAATAACATTTTAGTCTTTCAAAATTCAATGCAACATTTTGATTTAAAACTTTGTTAAAATTTTCAAAATAACGCATTAGTCTTTAAAAAATTTAGAACATCGTCTAATCCTTTAAATTTTTATAAAACGTTAAAAATTATAGTTTAGTTTTTAAAGTTATAAAATTTGTATTTTGTTTGTTGAATAGTGTCTGCAAATCAGCCTGTCCAGCTGTCCCTGTTGCAGCTCTAGTACCAGCTCCAATAATATTTTATTTGAAAGACTAGGTTTCTTCATGGGTTTTGAATTTTTCGTTCTTTAGCATTCTGAGATATCAGTAAAACTCATACAAAATTGTACTATTTTCCTTTTTTTATTCTAAAAAATATAATGTGCATTCCGCTTACTTTTAAAAAAAGTATATTTGTCTAATAATATGAACAAATTTTGTCTACTTCAATTATCTTTTAGTTTGGACACAATAAGAGTTCAAACAGCCAACCATTTAACTTGGGTCTGCTCAAATCCAACCCTAAATAGAAAGCCCTAGATATAGATTTGGTGGAAGGCAACCTCGAGCCACATACATTATATGCCACCATCACGGTTTTTTTTTATTACTTTTGTCACACTCTAGATGAAACTAAACCTGTAAATTAATCGCTGGAAACTCGATTTTCAGGTAGGTGAGATAGTGGATACCGAGACATAAAACCATTATATTTTTATTTTTTTAAATCGAACACCATATTCTTAAGCAGAAACAAAGATTACAATAAACCTAGCTCAACTCGCTCTAGGACATAACATAGATCCATAACATAATTCCATATGATTCGAAAATAGAGACAATGAAATTTTAGGCACCCTTTCAGCAATGTGTCAAAAAGATGAGCCCAGTTTTGGAACCCAATTTACATTCACTAACAAACAATACGGCAAAACTTTAAAACCTTTCTATCTTAACTTCTTTCTCCTTGAAACTCTCTAAAATCGTCAGTTTCTATTGTAACCATGAAAACCGCGTTTTGGTCTATCCTGATTTTCACCGATGAACTAGTATATCCACTGAAGATATTTTTATCTTAATGATATTTTTCCATTTGAGCTGCTATGACCTCGTAGAATTTCTAATGGGACAATTAGAGGATTTTGATTAAGATCTGCGTAAACCATGCCATGAAAGATGTAGGCAGTGCAGTCATCGGAACATGAGGCGAATAGTGGGTAAGAACGATGAAACGCCACATTTGTAATGTCTTTGGGATGATTCTTGAGAGTTTTGTAAGGTCTAGCAGAAAGGTCCATATCAAACCAGCACAATTTTCCCTCTTTACTGCCAACAATTAGATTATCGCCAGCAGGATGTATAGCGATGGATGAGATTTCTCGAAGACCAGTCTCGAGCTTTCTCATGAGCTTCTGCTTCAACAAATCATAAACACGGACATTCTTTTTCGTTGCAACGAAAAAGATAGATTGTGTAGGATGAAACACAGCTGATACTGGAAGTCCATGCAGTTTAAATGGAATTCTTTGAGTAGCCTGTTTAGATAGTTGATGGATGACAACCGCTCTTGATTCACCAGCCGGCATTACTGTAGAGAGATAATCTCCTTTACAATGCCATTCCGCCGAAGTTACAGTCCTGAAATGCCTTAGCTTGATTCCTTCCTGCTTATCATCTTGAAGCCAGCTGACATAGGAAGCCATACCACCAGAATCATCTGGTGCTGTGGGATTCTGTACATGCAAAAGCTCTTTGATCTTTTTCTGATCTTCCTCACTGCCGAATCCAGTGTTCAGAAGAAGCACATCTTGCCCCGTGGTTATGGCTAAAATAGGAAGCTCAGGCAAAGGATTCCAAGATACAGATTGAACAGCTTCACCAATCTCCCAGATTTTAAGACATCTACCAGTCTCCACTTCCCAGATACGGACAGTTCCATCAGTTGAACCTGAAGCAATCCACTGCCCTGAGGCTTCAGTAGATATGGACATAACTGCCCCTGTATGTCCTTTATACTCAAGATAGCAAGTAGCTGGATAGGGCCGAAGATCTTTTCGGCTAGGAAGCTTTGGTTTCAAAGATTCAGGATTGATGTTTAACCGCTTCTTCCGAACTCTAGGGCATAGGTATAGATCCAGACAACGTTCAAAAGATTCCTTAAGCCCATTCTCATATGCCGGGATGCTTCTAAGAGATGTGAACCTCTTGGGGATGAATTTTGGGCGGTCTTCCTCATACATCAGCTGATAGGAATTAATCTCTTCTTGTATCGCATCATCCCATTTGAACCAATCAACATAATCTGCATAGGGATCAAATTCTGCATGTGGTGCCTTTCCTTTAAGTAACCTCCGAATAATTTTTGTTTCTTCTTTAGTCAGCTCAACTTCCTCATCATTATACTCATCGTATACCTTCCGCCAATTTTTTGTGTCATCAGCACTTGCAAGAAAAGAATCAAGTTTGTCTTGTCGATCTTTCGTTTTTATCTTCTTCCCAGTAATGTCGTATCCAATATGTGGCATCCTTATACCACTCCAAAGGAACATCTCCAACTGTATTTCTTGGCGCAACCTCATCTTCAGACGAGTCACTCTCTTCAACTGTTGGAAGAGGTTCAGAATGTTCACTTCCATCTCCATCACCATGAGACTCTAATTTTTCGTCTGCATCTTCTTCTCCAAAAGACTCTGAATTCTCACTTTCTTCATCGTGATCATCATCTGAACCTTCAGAGTCACCTGTAGCACCATCTTCCTCTTCTTCCGACGATTCGATATCTCCAGCTTTCAAAGCTTCATAATCCTCGGAGTCGTAATCATCGAAATCCTCAGAATCAATGTCGTCGGGGAAACTATCGTAATCTGAGTCGGATTGGATGAGTTGGGTTGAAGTTTATCCTCTTGTTGTGCCTTTTCTTGTTGTCGTTTAGATCGTTCTACGGAGGAAATCGAGTTGTTTTTGTTTTTCGTCTTCTCTTCAGATTGTTTGGTGTCCTTCTTCTTGCCTTCCCTAGAAATTTGCCTTCTCTCTTTCATGTTCTTCACTTACCTAATGATTAGGGTTTAGGGAAAGATTGAAAGAGAAGGACGACGAAGACTCATAAAACCATTATATGAAAATTAAATACTTTTACCTTCCCTTTCAGGGAAAATAGGACCAAAAATATCAAATCTAAAAAGTAAACCCTTTTTAAAAATTAATATAAATTGTGCTTATTTTCAGAAACATAGAAAAATAGATAATAATAAATATATAATTTTTTATTTGTTTTTTATAGGATAATTCTTTTAACATATTCAAAATAGATATTAAAACGAATTCTATATTATATAGAACTTTTTCTTTTCATTAATATTAACCATGATTAAAGAAGTTAACTTAAAAGAACCTAATATTTATTTATGAAAATTGAAAAAACTACTGTGAAAAAACAATAGCCAGATACATTGTTAAAGGTATCTAAACAAGCCACATTTACTACCCAAAATCCAAATAAGATAGTACCTAAACATGCAGGTCCAACTAAGCTAAGTACCTAAACATGCTCGGGTTGTCTTTGTCCCTTTCAAGATACTCTCGCGTGATCAGATCCTCCATCCGCTTCTTGATAGCCTTAATATCAGGCTTAAACATTGGGCTTAGCTGCTCAACACATTCAGAAACCAGATGCTGATGCCCCAAAACTTTACGGCTCTTCATTATACGCACAATTGCTGCATCAATGGCATGGCGTCGATCTTTGTCAACATCTTCAACAACCTTCCTGCGTTCTTCGACTGGTGGCAGAGGAATCCTGATCCTCCTCATTCTGTCTGTAAACCTTGAATTAAACTCGAAGTGATCAGCTTGGGACACAGTCTTCGTGCTGGGGTCCTTAGTTAGGATCTTATACTTGGCACATGACAAAGAATGAAGCAACCTCACCAAGTCATCATGACTCAAGTTTAACTGAGCCATGATCTCTGAATAACTTAACCTATCCGCAGAATTGAAAAGCACCAGGACAGCAGCCTGGTAGGTAGACACAATCAACTCAATGGTTTTCTGGTCAAATTTTCCATGAATATGACATGTACCTAGTGAGTAGATCCATGTAAGTTTTCTGTGTTTTGTTTTTGTTTCATAGAATACCTTGAAAGCTTCAACACATTTCACCATTTCAGAGGGAAGACTTATATCAAACGACTTATAACTTGGCCAAAAACCAGTTGTAAGGACTGTAACAGTTAAGTCAATTCCAGGATGTGCTGCTGCATTATCTGCAAGGTAGTCTACAAAATTATTCTGATTCTCTCTTGCTAAAGTCAAATCCGTTACCATGCCCTCCATCTTTGATGTGAACTGTCCACCACATTGCTGTTTTAACTTTGTCAGTATACTTCTTTCGTGATCATCGTTGGCACTTCGATCAAACAGAAGGCGTCGAGCAAGCTTCTTCCTATAGAATTCAGCAAAAAAGTCCTTATCACTTATATATGCAAGCAACTTCACAACCTTTTCAAGTGTGTCTTCAATGGCTTCATCACTCAACTTCTCACGACCACCCTTTTTGAGAATATTATCACAGAATGTTGCCAAAAGCTCTGCACTGGAGCTACCAGCAACGGTTTTATTGCAAAATACCTCAAAAGCTTCCTTAAGTGCCTTGTGAAACAATGTATGGCCCTGAAAACATTCGGTCACATAAGTCAGATACTTGTCATGCAGCTCAATTATTTTTCTGATAAGGACCAGTTCTTGTACACCAGAAGAATTTGACACTTGGCTACTTGCAGCATCTTCAGCTTGTTGAAACAGCGCAGTTCCCTCTGCTGTAACATGCTGTTTGAATATGGTAGCAACTGGTTCCAAACCTTTAGGTATTTTATGGTAAAGTCTGTACATCGTAGAAAGATCCTCCACCTTGTCATCCCTAAGCAACGCACGGCATCCAGAATGTTCTTTCTCTAGTAGTCGGGGCTCATATACTACCAGCAACTCATTTTGCACTTTCTCCACTAACTTTGGCTCGCTACTTGAGTGCAAATAATGAGACACTCGTTCCCTTTCCTTCTTGAAGCACTCCTCTGACTTTCGCATGTAATCAGGGCAAGAGTCCTCTTGTATCCAATTGGAAGCCTTGCGAGAATAGTAAGAGCCGGTATCCTGAAGCATGTGCACTTCAAAATCTTCTTCATATCTACTCATCTGTCCCATTCCAATTTCAACAAATATATCTAGCACATTCTTCAACAATGCTCTGTCTATCTGCTCCCCCTCGCGCTCTTTAGCAATCAGAGTAATTACCGCATCTCTAACACTAGAGTTTATCTCCTGGTAAACCAGATCATGGAAACAAGACAGGCCAACTTCATTCAGAGGCGCAAGCTGGTTGCGAGCGATGAAGTAGCGGCCAAGATAATGGAAGAAGCGGGACAGCCACCGAACCATGATTTTATGAGTTCCCCATCTCTTAACCAACTCGCGCAGCATGAACTCGTCATGCTTCTCCATCAAAGCGGGTAATACCGTTGAGGTCATATATTCTTCAAATTCTTCCTTGTATTTGTCATATAGCTGCTGCGAATAATCATGAGGCGGCTTCTGCGTGCACATAGTATAGATGGTGGTGTAAAGCGTAATATATTCCTCTGATATAAACGGAGGCTCGTCTCGTCCTTCCAGAATCCTCTTCAGCTTTGTGATGCCTTTCAGCATATAATCCCATCCTTGCTCCAACTCAATGATTTTGCGCTCCATTATAGCACAAAGAGCTTCACAATCCGATCGAGATCTAAGAGATTTGGAAGAAAAGAATAAGGGTTGCTTTGATCGAGATTTGGGAAAAAATAAGTAAGCTAAGTCAAAAAAAAAAACTCTAAATTAAATTGTGATGGGAGAGAGATTGGGTGCTCTCTTATATAAAGAATTGAGTAACGATCTAAAAGGCGGCCGAGG
Organism: Limnanthes douglasii subsp. nivea; assembly: GCA_036936605.1. Lineage (NCBI taxonomy): Eukaryota > Viridiplantae > Streptophyta > Magnoliopsida > Brassicales > Limnanthaceae > Limnanthes > Limnanthes douglasii. The sequence continues at coordinate 28,631,510 of JAUPFV010000004.1, forward strand.
AGGAATTGAGTAACGATTTTTTGCAAAAATATATTTTCCTAAGTTTTTGGTTCTATATATTTTAACAATTGCTCAAACTATTTTTTTTAAAATTTTGTTAAAACTATTCCATGAAGTTATTTTGTTTAAAAATTTTATCTTTACAAAATCTTAATTAAAACTATTTTTTAAATTTTATCATAATTTCTGAAAAAAATTCAATTCTTTACCTTCTTTCTATCTTCAAAAAGACGGTGGAGGAATTGAGTAAGGATAATTTCAAAATATATTTTCCTAAGTTTTTGGTTGTATATATCATTTATTTATATATATATATATATATATATATATATATATATATATATATATATATATTTATTGTTTGTTAGCGCATTCCTAAAATGTGTTAACTTATACGTTAACTAAAAAAAATATTAAAAATAGCTAATGGTTTTGTTAAATAGTCCTGTGGTTTTTTTAGTTTTTATTTTTATTTTTATTTTTTTGTTTTAATGTTTTTTATTAAATATAAAAATAAAATATAATTTTATAAAAATAACAATAAATTTTAAAATTATTTTTGGAAGATATTTTCAAAATAATATATAACAAAATCAAATTTAATATTTTAAAGATATTTTTAAAAATAAATATAAATAAAATAAAATTTGTTATATATAACATATTGTTGTAAAATAGATAGAAATAAAATCAATTATTATATGACAACAAATCTTAACAAAATTAATAAATTAGATAAAATAAAAGTTGTTATTTAAAAATTAATAAATTAGATAAAATAAAAGTTGTTATTTAAAAGATACATTTAAACTATTTTAAAAGATGTGATCAAACTAAAAAATATTATTTTTATTCCTTATTTTTCTCAACCATAAGGATCTAATATATTTCAAGAAATTATATGTTTAATAAATCCTCATATATTTTGAAATCATATCTTTAACAAATCCTCATATATTTTTGTATTCTCTTGTTTTTTTTTTCTACTTCTTAATTTCTAAAAGAAAGGCTTTTGATATTTTTTTATCAATATGAAAATAAAAAAAAATATTTAAAATCTTATACGATAATAAAATTAAATAAAATTTTAATAGATACAATAAAATCAAATCAAAGATATTAAAAAAATAAATATTATTTCTCTAACATGAGATTTTAACATATATCATTGGGAGTGAAAATTAGGTTGTTAACTAAAAAGAAGCTAAATGAAACTAAATTAGATTTCTCTCTTCTATGGCACTCACTAACACATAGATTTAACACCAAAGAGTGTACATGCTATAACTTTTAACCTATTTATATTTTAAAAACCGCTGAAACTATTTTTTCGTACAAAAAATTTAAAATTATTCGGTAAAGGTATTTTGTTTATCGATTTTATCCTTACAAAATCTTCTAAATTGTTAAATTCATTTAAGTTACCATAATTTTTCAAAAAAATCCAATTCTTTACCTTCTCTCTATCTTCAAAAGGCAAAAAATTAGAAACTAAAATTAAAAATAAAAATAGGATTAAAATTAAAAATAAACTAAAATTAAATACTAAAACAAAACTTAAATGTAAATCAAAGTTAAAATTTAAACCAAATCTGCAACTAAACTTACCCTTACTCTAAACTTTCTCCCTTACCTCTTCCACACCTCCAACAACATACGAAACCAATATTGCCACACATACCATCCACAACCACCCATTAACTGAAACTCACCGAAAAATTAAATACGAAGCGAAAATCGGAATCGGAATCGAACGATACCGGCGAGAAGATTTCCTGAGGAGATTCAAAAAAAAGTTACTGTAACTTGATTTCTTTGTTGTTTAATGCGTTAGTTGGGATTAAGTTGTCGATTAGGGTGTATTTAGGCTTGTTTTTTTGTGTTGGTTAGATGATAGTGAACATTGAAAGCTTCTGCCATGGCGATAGTGTTCTTCGCCACACGAAGGCGTCGATCAATATCGTTACGCCATCGCGTGGTGTATGAAAGGTTGCCCACTCCATCACAATGGCATGGACAACCTTTCCTTCACCATAAGTATGGCGTAGTTGGTCATATCCACGACGTCAAGAAGGCGTGGGTATATGGGTTTACGTCATCCCTATGACGAACACCAATATACCCATGCCTTCTTGATGGAGTGGGATGATCTGGTCACCGGAGTAACCCACGACCAGAATATTCTTATTGGTTGGTGTGTGTTACGCATTTATGTTATTATTTTTTTATAAACAATTCACGATTGACAATTGATATTTCGAACCAGCCTTGACATATTGTACGTTTCTTATTTCAGGTTTTGGATCCCGTTGACGAAGAGAATAAAGAAGCGGACAAGGGTACGGGAAGCTGGCCAACCCATTTCGGTAGCCGATTCAGCGGTTCTGATAGAGAAGCTGCCTACAGTTTCTAGACCGCATGCTTTTAGATCCAGTTCCACTTTCGCTTCCCGTGGAGGACGCCATCCTCCCCCACCTAGAATGCAGTCTTGAGCTCTTCCCCCTCCAGACTGCCATCGTTATTTAGCGAGGCATTCATCGCCCATGCTGCATACCACCTTTGGATGGGAGAGGTCATATTTACATTTGCAGTTGATATTTTACTTCGTTTGATTTTTAATATATACTAATATATTAAACAAATATTTTCAGGAGCACGAGATGCGGCTATACGCCCATTATCCCAGCCATAGAGGTTGGAGTTTGGCCTGACAGAGTAGGGTGCGCGTCGTAGTTGATGGCACTCCTGTCGTTCTATTACATGCACACACACTCCAACATGATGGAGGGTTTTTTGGAGCGGTGGCATATGGAGACAAATAGTTTCCATTTTTCGTTTAGAGAGATGACGATCACTCTCGACGACGTCCATACCATTTTGGCACTCCTAGTTTGGGGTGAGCTTGCGATTTTCCCGTTATATCGGACAAGTCTATGGCAATGCATGAGCTGCTGAACTGCTTTTGGTGGACGAGGTATCGTTCGTGAAGGAGGTTGAGAAATGCAAGGGCGTCGGTTTGGGCTAGAGTTCTGCAACGAAAACCCTGATCTCACTAATCTTATCGTACATGCGGTTGCGCGCACCTTTATATTACATATGTTTGGCACCGTTCTATTCCCCAACAAGAGTAACATGTACGCTAATTCCAATATTTGTTTTCGTTTTATAATTTGACTGAGGAAGGTGTCAGACGTTACTCATGGGGTAGTACTGTGCTTGCTTACGTGTACCATCATCAGGTTGAGGCCTCGCTTCACGACACGAGGACTATGCCGGATGTATCGGTTTGCTGGACACATGAATACGAGATCATGTTTTCATGCTCTGGCCTGTTACTCGTTTCACTTACACCGAGCGCGAGCCTACTATTGCGAGATGGGATACAGCTGCCGTAGTATCTGACCGCTGGATGAAGCTAAAACTTTGTATCCGTCAACAACCTACAGGAGATAGATGTAAGTCTTATTATTGAGTAATGCCAAAACTGTTTTATGTTTTACCCTTGGTTCTTTAGTTGAATAAGGTAGAACTATTTTATAAATGGTTGTGTCTCATTGATTTGTATTGTCGATACTGTTTGATCCTTATCGTGCGATACGCAATCATTTTCCGTTCAAATTTATAACATGGTTTTAACATGTCATATGCGGTGTAGAGCACTCACATGCATACTATCTGGAGCGGGTGTTGAGGCAGTTTGGCCGTGTCTAGAGGGTTATCCCGTATCCATTGTTGAAGATGCAGTCGAAGTCAAAAAGAAAACTGAAGACGATGGCCTATACATTCGAGGAGGATAGTTGGGAGAACTGGAGAAGTAACGCATTGGATGAGGTTTTTAGGGGAGTGTTGACGAGAGATGAGATTGAGTCTTTTTGTACTCCTGATTACCTTATGCTCCATCAGAATATTAGCTTGTTCAACCTCATCAACACTGTAATCTACTCGCTCGATGAATATGTTTACGAGTATGAGGAAGGAGCTATCATTCGACTTTTGCGTTCCGGTATGTGTATGATCTCATTGTTTCCCAGAGTTGGTGAGTTTGACCATGAATTCGATTGTTTCGCCGTGGGTTACGAGAATGTAGTGTCTACTGCCAGAAGACTTGCTTAGACATAACGTTTTATGTTTCGGGTTGTATGATACTATTTACGATATTTTGGTGGTCTAATATTCATCATTTTTGTATGATACTATATGATTGTTGTTAATTACTTTGATGGTTTGGTTGTTGTATGATACTTTTCCATTGTTGTTAGATATTTTAATGTCTTATTTTGGTATCTTGCTAGAGTTATTTTGGTATCTTTTTTACGATTTTCGTTACCCTTGTTACCACCATTACTAAAAAAATGTGCGGAATAAAATAAAAAATTTCATCCTCAAATCAGGTCTAATAACAACTTAATAATACCTTAAGGCTAATAAAAAGTAGAGCGAAATTCATAAAAATTAAAACAACATTCAAGGAAAGCGTGAACTACAATATGAATTAAGGAAAACATAAATTCAAACAACTCAAACATAAACTCAAACATTTTCAATTACTTATACTAATCATAATTTATCTATTAGGCAGTTCCATTTCATCAACTTCATTTCTTTTTTCGCAATCTAGTAACAATAAATAAGATACCCATATAAATTTAACATTTTTTTTATTTTGAAGAAAATTAAATAAGATACAACTTTATTTGAATTGGTTCATATATATAAAAAAATTCATCCATACAAGAAACTTTAATGTGTTATATGAAAGCGAACCTTACATCTTCATAACGTTAAACACTAACTAAGAAAAAAAACCATTGAACACATAAAACAACCTTAATTCAAAAATAATGATTTTTTATGAGACAAAAGAATGACAAAACATGTCTAGTTCACTATTAAACCATAAAATTATAAATCATAACACCAAAGGGACTATGAATACATATAAATAAAAGAGAATTTTAATTCATCAGATGGTGTACAAAATCCAAAATGTTTAAAACTAACTAGTTTTCAATTATTGGCAAACCTTGAGAATGATACAATCGTTTTTCTCGGGCCAATTTGTTATGGAAACTTGAGAACTACTTTGACTGATAAAAAACTACATAGCCGATAAACAAGATATCACATTCCAAGTGGAACATTAAATTAAAGTAAACGAGGATAGGTTTTAGTCATTTGTTATGTATTGATCATGTACGCGGTTATACTGTTCATGTTCATCTATTAATGATGAATCTAAAGGTCTCATTGAAGTTAAATATATTTTTTAGAAGCATATGACGATCTAAGTGGGGGATTATTGGAATATTTATGGATTGGTATGTTAAATATATATTTGGTTATTGTCATAAAGTAGTCCAATTAATAAGTAAACATATTAAATTATATATATATATAATTAAATAGGAATTGAGCCTATAGGTGTGGAGGTATAAGTGTGGTAATCGGGTTGAATTATGAAGGATTGTGTCTAAATCTCAACACTTAGACCTATAATAATTCATGGACGAATATGATTACTTAGGGATGAAAATGAGCGGAGATGGGTGAGGATATAACTAAACCCTAATCAATCATGTCTATAGTTTTTCAAACTCGTCACGTTCGGATATATGTCGGGTAAGAGAGTTTTGTTTCCTGCGCCCATACCTGTCAGGGTTGGATATCCATCCGCGGATACCTTATATTTATTTTTTGTCTATATAATTTTTTCATAAAGATTATCCAATAACAAATTTAATAAAAAATAATGTATTAAATTTAATAATAATAATAATAATATTGAATATAGACTCTCAAACTTTATTAAAAAAATTAATAACAAATATATAACACATATTTATTACTTAATTTGTTTTAAAAAAAATTTAATACATTATTTTTATCATTATATGTATTTTTCAAAACAATTAACTTCAAATATACTATTCTAGTTTTAAATCTATTTAATTTATTTTTTAATTTTTTAAATATAATTTTTTTAATATTATTATAAATGCAATCAAATATGAGTAAAAAACTCACAAACATAAATTAATTTTTATAAAAATCATTCAATCACATTATAATACAATTTAAAAAGTATAACGGTGAGATTTAATTGATAATGATTGATGTTTTGTAGGATGGGAGATGCTCCAAGAACCGAGCATGATTTCTTAATTCTCTATTTCCGAATAACCTTCAAACTTAGTTCTGAAGAAGGAGAAATTGTCTCACCTATGGGCTTCATCAAGCTCTACAAAATCAATGCCCAATTTCCCTATGAATCTTGTGGATTTTCCTCTTCTATCTCAGAAAAGTCAGGGGATTACAACTCAAAACCTAGGAAATATAACTATTGTTATATCTAATCCTACTTTTGAAATGTAGAATTACAATCATGGTGAAATTCGTGAGGCTGTTAAATCTCCAGTTAAGTTCACGAAATCATTTTTCGATACATTGAAATCTAAAACAGAGGGTTTTATACATAGAAATGTTGTTGTTACCCATAATGTGGATCACTCTGTTATCAAATTCGACATGAAAGATAAATAAATTTTTCAGAATGGTTCTAAACATACTATCAACGGGAAGTTTGCGTTGGGTAAACCAAAATTTGAAATCTTGAAAGATTTCATAGGAAAATTCAGAGTCACTGGCTCCTTCAACATCACCCAATAGGATATTCGTCATGTTTTTATCGAATTTGAAAATAAGGAAGACTTGTATAAACTCTAGACCATGAACGTCTGGATTATTAGAGACAAAACCACGTGTCTCTTGAAATAGGATCCTTACTTTGATCCCAATAAAGAGAGCCTGATAATACCGGCTTGGATTAATTTAACAAACATTCTTGAATTCCTGTATAATCGTAGTACTAAACTGTAAATCACTAAATAATTTGGTGATCCTATGAGAGTCTGGATTCCCACTGTGAACATGATTCGATATAACTGTGTTAAAATCCTTTTTGAAATAGATAGCTCCAAGCCTATAAAGAACAAGATCAAGATTCAGTTTGGTGAAGATGAAGAATTATGGCTGAATGTTAGTTGTGGTTCTTTCCCACATTACTGTAACCATTGCAATCATCTTGAACACCACGAAAATGTCTGCAAAAAAAGAAGTTCATGCAAAAGTTTAAGCCCAAAGGTTCATCAACAAACTACTGAACAACAGAAGAATCCTTTAAAGTCCAAAATTGTTACCAGAAATGACAACTCTGGTCCTAATAGCCAGCAACATTGCAACCCAAAAATCCACTTATCTAAATCCAAAAAAGTCAATACAGTCATTCAGTGATCCCTGTAAATTCAAAAGATAACGACATTCTCCACCAAACTAATAATATACAACCTGAAATCATTGAAGCATTACTTATTCTAGACATAAGTCTCTCTTTGATGTTGATGACGGTTATTTAAACTAACCTTCTGATCTCATCTCTTCAACGAAACTCACCACTGGGAGCCTCCCTGGTAGCCATACACACAAAGTCAGCAATAAATAAATCAAAAGAAGCCAAATTAAGAAAACTAAAAAGCTAAAAGGCTGGAATTCTAAAGCTCCAACATCCTTCAAACTATTACAGCTTCAAATATATGTGAAAAACCATTCAATTAAATGACCATTAAGATCATTAATTGGAATGTAAGGGGGTTGGGTAACACTCAAACTCTTAGAAGGTTGTAATCTTTGCAGAAAGCTGAAAAGCCAGTTCTTATGGCTATCCAATAGCCTATGGTCAACTCTTCAAAGCTGGAAAAGTAGCCAGAAAGCTTAAATACAAATGCTATTTTTGTAACACTAACAATAAAATTTGGCTCATGTGGTGTAGTGAATTTAGTGTGGATATACTTCTGAATAAGGAGCATCTAGTTCATTTATAGGTCCATCATCCTATGTTGAATAAAAACTTTATGGTTACTGTTGTTTATGCAATGGGTACTAAAGAATTGAGAATGGACATGTGTAACTCTCTAAGAAACTTAGCTGATTCATCTATTAAATGGATGGTGTTTGGTGGTTTCAATACAATTTTGAATATTGATGAACACCTATCATGCACTAGTATCAACCTTAACAGTATGGATGACTTCAGTAAGGCCATATTTGACTGCCATCTTATTGATGGGGGATTCTCTAGCTCTAAATATATGTGGTGTAATAGGAGAAAGTGGAAGCGTCTGGACAGGGTGTTATACAACAATTCATGGCTAAATTACTTTGATGTCACCAAAGTTGTCCATCTTGCTAAGACATGTTCAGATTATTCTCCCATTTTCATTATGGTATATTCCAATCTAAATACGTTCAACTCCTCTTTTAAGTTTCTTAACATGTGGGTGCAACACCATGTTTTTGAGAAATGGTGGAGCAAAGCTGGAATGGTCCTATGAGTGGCAATCTTATTCAGAAGTTTTGGCAGAAACTAAGAAGCCTGAAGGCTGATTTAAAGGTTTGGAACATAAATAAATTTGGTAATGTGTTTGATGCTATCAAACAGATTGAATATGAAATTCAGTTCAAGAAAGTTACTCTACAATCTTCAAACTCTACAATTGAATATGGAAGAAGCGGGACAGCCACCGAACCATGATTTTATGATTTCCCCATCTCTTAACCAACTCACATAGCATGAAGTCGTCGTGCTTCTCCAAAGAGTTTCCATGCCACAACCATTTTCCTTATCCATAAAACATATTTTCCTAAGTACTGGAAAGATTTTCGACCCATAAGCCTCACCACAATGTTGAACAGAATTTACTCAAATATTATTAACAAAAGGTTGGCTGACATTCTCTCTAAGTTGATATCTAAAGAACAATGAGCTTTTGTCCAAGGAAGAAGCATTTAAGACAGTATATTGATTGCCCATGAATTAAGCTATGGCATTAATTTGAAGAACATAGGAGGTAATGTTATTTTGAAAATTGAGATGGCAAAGGATTTTGACAGACTCTCTCATAGGTTCTTGCTAAAGGTTTTGAGGAAATTTGGATTCAATACTAAGTTTGTTGAGGTAATAAACAAGAATATTAACAACAATTACTTCTCTTTACCTATAAATGGTTCTCTTAAGGGTTTCCTCAAAGCTAAGAAGGGTTTAAGACAAGGGGACCCTCTGTCCCCTAGTCTTTTTATTCTGGCTGATGAGTTTTTTATTAGAGGAATAAAGAAAGTAAATGAAGATTGGTGAGTATGAGATATAAGACCAGAGGAAATCTAAGCATACCGTGTTTAGCATTTGCCGACGATTTCATTATTTTTGCAATGGCCCTACATCTTCCCTGAAAAGAATCTCCAATTTCTTGTCATATTATCAGAACATCTCGGGTCAGTTAGTGAATAAAGAAAAATCCAAGGTTATTGTCTCTGAAAAATACCAACGCACATGATTAGTATTGTGGAGAATATTTTGGGATTCAGACAGAGCTTAACGCTTTTTAAATATCTGGGCACTATAATAAAAAATAAGAGCAGAGTTTGTCACTTTGATGGGTTGGTTTGTAAAATCAGAGACAAAATTCTCGAGTGGGATAATACTACCCTATCTTTCGGAGGAAGGTAAATATGAATTCGGTTTGTGCTTTCTTCTTATCCTAAAACTGTGGTAGGCAGAATTGAAAATATGTTCAACAAGTATCTCTAGGGCAACAAGGTAGATTATCAAGCCATTAAATGGTCTACATGGGATAACCTCTGCAAGAAATATGCTGAAGGAGGTCTGAATATAAAGAGAATTATTGATTTCCAGGAAGTTTTCTCTTCTAAATTTGGTCCAATCTCAGAGCTAACAAATCCCTATGGTCTCAAATAATCTTTGTTATCTACTATAAACTGCACCACCCTATTATTGCTTATATTCCTTTAAGAAAATCGAGAACTTGGTTGAGACTGATAAGGATCAAGGACAAAGCAGATAAATATATTTTCTAGACTCCTGGGTGTGGAGACATTGATTTTTAGTTAGATCGATGGTGTTTGAGGAAATCTCTCATTTACTACAATGACACATACAATAGGAGCTGGTACGTTAATACTAAGATTAATACCTTCTGGACTAATGAAAATTGGGACTTGGCTAAACTTAATATGACTGTAACTAGTCCTATCTCTGAAAGCATCCAAACTTTCAAGCTTAACAGCAACAAACCAGATCTTATCAACTGGGCACTATATCAAGATGGAACTTTCAATACAGAGAAGACCTGGGAATAAATGAGAGTTAAAGGAAATGTATTGAGCTTGTACAAGAAAACATAGAATTCAATTTCCCAAAGAAGTGATCCTTTTTCCTTTGGAGAGTTTTTCTTAACTGGATTCCCACTAAGTCCACAATGCAGAGAAAACACATCCAGTTAGCTTCCAAATGCCAATTTTGCAGCAATTTGGAAAGTACTAGTCATGTTCTTGTTCAGTGTCTACTAGCCTGGATTGTATGGATTCATTACAGTTCTTTATTGGGTACATATAAACATAGCTATGAACCTTCATCATCTTGTTCGTACCTGGTACTGGTCTAGTTCTAAGCTCTGCAAAATAGAACAATTCTGCCAACGATCATCTTGTGGGTTATTTGAAAAGTTAGAAACTACAAAAAAACATAGAGACCATAATCAAACACGTTAAGATATGACTTCTATACTTATTGGTGTAATTATTTTTCATTTTAGTTAGGCGTTTTTAGTGATGTTTAGAGTTATAGTTTTGGCCTAAAAACTTTAATTTTCCTACGATTCTTGTTGTTGTTGATAAGATTGTTATAGGTATATGTTTAGTTAGGTGTTTTTCTACGTTTTGGTAATTTTGTTTTAATTTTGTTTTAATTTCGTTGTGTTTTGAAGGATTTGGATTCGATGGGTAAACTTTCGGTGTCGAGCAAATTCACGAATTATGGGTGCCCAGATTTGGAAAAATCGTGAATCCTGTTCGCGATTTAGCTCAAATCGGGCATACACTCTGCGTGATTTAGCCCAGATCCGGCATACACTCTGTGCGATTTAGCCCAGATCGGGAATATAATGCGCTAGATTTCTATTATGTTATGACTTTACGTTTAATAACCATTAATTGTTTTTTAATTAAATGTGAATATATAGTTATAAATTTATTATTTCGTTACTTATCCAATTATATGTGATTTGTACTCGTGTATTAATTACTATATTAAACAGATGTTTTATGTTTTATTTTTATTTTTTCATAGATGGTTAGCTACTACAAATGAAATATATATTCAAAACATTGTATTTAATTTTACCAGTTCGTTGTTTTATTGACAAAGTTTAGTTTTTTTTTCTTTTTTTTATTACTTCAATAAATCTGATATATTCTTTGACTATTTTAAATTAGAATGCAAAAATGAAAAAATTAAATATTACATAATAAATATGCAATATAATTTTTTACTAGCTTAAATATGGGATATATTTGTTTGACATTCTTATAATAAAAAGACTTAGAAAATAAATATATTTGTTTGACCCTCTTAAACTAGAAAAAATGGCTTAAAATATGGCATAATAAATATGAAATATATTTATTTTACTCTCTTAAACTATAATCAAAAGATTTTAAAATGAATATTACATAAACAAAATACAATATATGTTTTGACTAACTTAAAATATAATAAAAGAATTTAGAAAATACATATGGAATAATAAATATATAATACAATTCTTTAACTATTTTAAACTAGAATAAAAAATTCAAAAAATAAATATTGCATAATAAATATGCAATATATTTCTTTGACTATTTTAAAAAAGATAAAAATAAATAAAAAAATAAATATTTCATAATAAATATGCAATATATTTATTTGACTATTTTAAACTAGAATAAAAAAATATTACATAATAAATATGAAATATGAAAAGAAAAAATAGTCACTTTAATGAAAATGATAATGGTATATTCATCATTTAATAAAAACAACAAAGATATTTAATTCTACCGTAAATGTTAGACAAATATTTAGTCTTTAATGATTTTTTAAATTTTAGACTTATCCCCTGTGTTAGGATTTGGACTAATAATTATATCAAAATATATTTAATTTTAATATACGTAATTATATCAAATTACCATTAAATGTCAAAATTGTTGGAGTTTCTGATTTTGACAAAATCACGTACGCGATTTTATCCAAATCAGGAACTCATTTCGTCATTTGAGTTCGAGAATCGAACTGAAAGTAGAAAAATCTCGAAAAATATTTCAGCTTGGATTTCCAAATGGTCTGTCAAAGGCTCCTCATCCGACGAAGCAAAATCATCGATATTACAGCTAAAATTATCATTGAAGTCGCTCAAATCTATGAGTTTTAATGTTTTTTAGAATTTTTTGTATGTTAGATACATAAAGCTTTAGGAAGAAGAAGAAGAAAATTTTGATTTTTTTGTCAGAAATGGGTTTTATATATAAAGGGTATATTGATCATTTTACATAAGCTACAGAAGTAAAAGTTGAATTTGAAGGTCTCACTATAACTGTTAGGTTGGCGACCAAAGTCCCACATCCCACGGGGTTAAACATGGGAAGGATTAGTGGTATATAAGTAAGACCATATCTCAACTACTATGAGGCCTTTTGGTAGTGGACCAAATTCAAAGCCGTGAGGGCCTTCGGGTGCCAAAGCGGAAAATATTATACTAGTGTTGAGATCGGTTGTGTTCTTACTTATATACGGAGGTGCAACACGTGGTATCAGAGGTGCAAACGAAACGCGATGGTGGTAATATTCTCGGAGGTCGAACATGATGAACCAGTAGCCATGCTCAATGTGGTCTGTTCTACAGATCCTAGTTCAGAGTGGCTGTGGCTCATCAAGCGGTGGTACTTGATTGGAAAGGAGAGTGGTGCTATGGAACAAGACAGAGTGGTCTAATAGGAGGTGCTCAGTAACATCTGTAGTGCCTCTATGGTCAGGTAGTCTTCCAACCTGATTAGAGTGGGCGGATGAAAGTCAATTCAGAGGAGGCTAAGGTCGTACTTTGTTCGAGAGGAGGTATTGTTGTGAATGAGCCGAATAATGTATTGACAGTGTATTGTGTCCGCCAGTACAGTTTTGTGTCCGTGATAGTAATATTGTGCCTTGACAGTGTACTGTGTCCGGCAGTATAGTTAAGTGTTGTGACAATATCGTGTTAGTCTTGTGGTATGAGCCCATTAGGCCCATTGTCTAGTAAGTCTATTAATTCCCTATAAATAGACTACCATGGCTACACAAAACACAATCTGAAATCTGTAACATTTTCTATCATAGTGAAACTCTTTTCTCTGGCGGTTCCCATGGACGTAGAAAATTGTCGAACCTCATTAAATCCTGTGTTCATTCAAGTTTGTCCTTCGTATATGTTTTGTGCTTGAGCCATTTTGATAATTGCATAGTAATTTAATAACAAAATTGGTATCAGAGCCGCGTGGTGAAATTAGGTCTTTTGCCATTAGGGTTTCACAATGGCGTCTACAACAACAAAATACATAATTGAATTGATGGGGGATCCAGCTTTACGTTGTGGAAGATTAAATTGAAATCTTCATTGGTATCGCAAGGGCTGTGGAAGGCTGTGGAGAATAAGTTAGCAGAAGAGATGAAAGAAGAGGAGAAACAAGATCTTCAAGAAAGGGATGTGTGCTGGATTTTAATGAGCGTGAAAGACAATGTGCTTCGCGAGATTAGTGGTGAGAAGTCTGCTGCCTGCACATGGAAAAATCTAGGAGATCTTGACTCAGAGAAATCAGTAGTAAACTGATTATACTTTAAGAAGCATTTGTATGATTTCAGACTGAAAGAAGGTAAGCCCATAACAGAGCACTTAGATAATTTTAAATCAATTATAATGGACTTGGAGAACATAGATATCTATATTGAGGATGAGGATCAAACTTTGTTTGTATTGAGATTGTTACCAGCTCCCTACGAAAACTACGTAGATAAAATTATGTATGGTAATGATAAGTTATCGCTAGCGGATGTCAAAGGGGCATTGAAATCAAAAGAAGCAAAGCTGAAGGGGAAGGTCTTATGACTAGGGGAAGATCTAGAAGCAATGCAAGTTCTTTAAGAAGGAAGAACTGGAGGTCCAAGTCAAGGGTAAAGCACTCAAACTGTTATCAATGTGGTAAGTAGGGTCATTATAGGAGAGATTTCCCGAAACTGAATGGTAAGAAGGGAAATCAAAAGGAAAATACAGCAAACGTTGTTGAAGGTGTGAACGATTCCGATGATAGTGAAAACAGTGATAGAGGAGATGTATCTTCCGTGAGTTCAGACTTTGGGAAAAACTCTTGGGTACTCGATTCTGGCGCTACATATCACATGTGTCAGTTCAAGAAGTGGATTGATACGTACAATCTAATGCAAGGAACTGTCTATTTAGGGAACAATCATTCGTTGACTATTGGTGGTATTGGTAACGTCCGAATCAGAATTTTTAACGGGGTTGTTAGAATCTTGACGTGCTGGCATGTTCTTGAGTTAAATAGAAACCTAATTTATTTTGGTCCTCTAGACTATCGAGGTTAAAAGTTTAGTGCAGAAGACGGTGTAATCAAAGTGACAAAAGGCTCAATGGTATGCATGAAAGGCAGTTTGCAGAAAGGTCTTTACATTCTCCAGGGGAGTGTTGTTATGGGCGATACTGCAGTAGCATCATCAGGGAGTAATAGCCAAAGTGGGCAGGATCAAAATAAGTTGTGGCATTGGTGTCTTGGTCACATGAGTGACATAGAATTAGCTGTTTTGGGAAAGAGAGATTTTTTGAAAGAGTATAAAGCAGAATCATTAGGATTTTGTTAGCACTGTGTGTTTGGTAAACAAACTATAGTCGAATTCAGCAAATTGGCTGTAAGAAATACTAAAGGGACAGTGGACTACATTCACTCAGATCTTTGGGATCAAAATAGAATTTCATCCAAGAGCGGAGCCAGATACTACATGAGTTTGATTGATAATTATTCAAGGATGGTGTGGGTTTATTTTCTGAAAGCGAAAGATGATGCCTATTCAACCTTTGTCAAATTGAAGACGGTGATTGAGAAGCAAACATGAAGAAAAATCAAACGTCTTAGGACATATAATGGGTTAGAATATTGCAATCGTGAGTTTAACGAGTTCTGCGAAGCTGAGGGAATAGTGCACCATTGCACTTGTTCTAGAACATCACAACAGAATGGAGTCGCAAAAAGAATGAACAGAACGCTTTGTGACAATGCACGAAGTATGCTCTCGTATTCCGGTGTGGGAAAGGATTTTTGGGCTGAAGCTATCAATACAACGTGTTACTTGGTGAATCGGTCTCCATCAACGACTATTGATTATAAAACTCTTTTTGAGATTTGGTCTGGATCGTCGGCTGATTATGAACATTTGAGGGTGTTCGGTTGTCATGCGTATGCTTATGTGAGAGATGGTAAGCTTGATCTGAGGGCAAATAGGTGCATATTTCTAGGATATGCTACTGAAGTGAAAGGATATAGGTTATGGTGTACCTCTTCAAAGTCTCCAAGTTTTCTCATCAGTAGGGACGTTACTTTTAATGAGTTTGCTTATATAGACAGTCAGAAGAAAGTAGGAGAAATGGTCGAATCAGGATCGGTTGTGAGTAAACAAGTGGAGCTTGAAGTAGAATCAGTTTCTAGCAGGTCAAATAATTCAAGTGGTTTTGAGGTGGATCCAGAATCAGGAGGTGAAGCGTCAGCATCGGATGAAAGTGACGATGATGCGCCTGAACCAGAACAACAAGCTTATAGCATAACATTGGGCAGAGAAAGAAGAGATATTAGACTTCCAAAAAGGTATGCGAATCTAGTTGCATATGCTCTGTCAGTTGCAGAAGAAGATGAGATGCAAGAACCTAGTAGCTACAGAGAAGCTATAGAGAGTTCAGAGGCAGATCGATGAATTAGTGCTATGGGGGAAGATACTGAATCTCTTCAAAAGAATATTGTGAACGCTGGCTTAACTTTTAACAAGACCGATATTGGTGAATCGCTGAATGATGTTGCAGGATCATTGGTTGGTTTAGTTGATTCTGATTTTGCAGGTGATATGGATAAAAGAAGATCTCTGACAGGATATGTATTTACTCTAGCTGGGAGTGTGATCAGTTGGAAAGCACAGTTGCAAGCTACTATAGCTTTGTCTACAAAAGAGGCAGAGTACATGACGGTAACAAAAGCAGTTAAAAAGGCAATATGGTTGCAAGGTTTGGTGGCAGATTTGGGCTTGGATAGGACAACTACAAAAGTGTTTTGTGACAGTCAAAGCGCCATACACCTTACAGGGAACCAGATGTACCATGAGCGTACAAAGCACATAGATTTCACGTATCATTTTATTCGTGATATAATATCAAAGGGAATTTTTGATGTGAAGAAAGTGCCTACACACGATAATCCAGCAAATATAATGACCAAGGCAGTATCAGTTCAAAATTTTAGGGAGTGCCTAAACTGGATTGGTGTTTGCAGTATATAGTGAATGCCTTAAGGGCATTTGGTGATTCAGAAGAAGAGAAGTTTCTTTGTTGATAGTGAAGAAAGAATATTCGCCTCAAGGGGAAGATTTGTTGTGAATGAGTCGAATAGTGCATTGACATTGTACTTTTTCCGGTAGTACAGTTCTGTGTTTGTGATAGTGATATTGTGCATTGACAGTGTATTGTGTTCGGCAGTACAGTTTTGTGTCTGTGATAGTGATATTGTGTCTTGACAGTGTACTGTGTCTGGCACTACAGTTAAGTGTTGTGACAGTATCGTGTTAGTCTTGTGGTATGAGCCCATTAGGCCCGCTGTCTAGTAAGTCTATTAATTCCTTATAAATAGACTACTAGGACTACACAAAACACAATATGAAATCTGTAATATTTTCTATCATAATGAAACTCTTTTCTCTTGCGGCGCCCGTGGACGTAGTCAATTGTCGAACCACGTTAGATCATGTGTTCATTCAAATTTTTCCTTCGTATATGTTTTGTGCTTGAGCCATTTTGATAATTGCATAGTAATTTAATAACAATAACCAAAATGGATCCTAAAATAGTTGTGCCCTTATAACATTATTAGGAGTTCTCCATTTAAAATTCTTGGATACTTGATAAATAAATTATTCTTATCTATTTCTTTAAAGATATGGAAAATTTCTAGCATTTTAGGGCCTTTACCGCTCCTCCAAACTCGTGATTTTCCATTTTTATTTTGATAATTCGGTTGAGTTTTGAAATCAGCTACACGTAAATACTATTTATTCTTCATATTAGTCGGTATTCTCACCATGGTTTTAGGTAGTCTCACGAGGAAACACCATAGTAGCCGAGGTTGAGGTCTGGGGGGGGGGGGGGGTTATTAAGAGAGCCGTACTAGGAAGGTTGGCTCAGTCTTTTATTTCATTATCAAACTCGTATAAGAAATAAATACGATTTAAAGGTGAAGAGAGGAGATTTTAAAGAAGGTGATAAGGTGTTGAGAAACGTTTTCTTGCACACAAAGGAGAAGAGTCTCGGAAAAATGGCTTCGAACTAGGAAGGGCCTTATTTGGTTGTTGAACGGATAAACCCAGGGTCTTATTGTCTTTGTGATTTCGAGAGGAGGATGCTTCAAGATCCATGGAATATCCAACACTTGAAGCTTTATTGGGAGTAGATATGTTTTTGTAATATGTAATTTTTACTTTTGAATGACGCACTCTTTCCTATCATGTTGGCCCAGGAAGGTTTTAACGAGGCGTCGTGTACATATTCAATATTATCAATAACGTTTGTGCTTTGCCAATGGTTGTTTACACATGTTTGAATACTATCTTAACAAATCATCAGAGACTGATCATCTTTGAGATTTGTTAAGAGTAGAATGCTCCGAAGTGTTTATAACACTTTTCGAAGAAACAACCATGTTTAAAAATCACATTACAATTTTTGAAGTGGAAGCTTAATAGCACACTGAGAATTTTTCGAAGAGCTACCAAAGCTTAACAACACACAGAGAATATTTCAAAGAGTTACCAAAGCTTAACAACACACTGAGAATTTTTCGAAGAGCTACCATGTTCACCAATTTCGTTAAGGTATTTGAGGTGGTAAGTTTACAGTTTATAGTTATATTAGTTTTTAAAATTTAGCATCAAATAATATGTGAAGAGAATAATAAAATAAAGAAACCCTTTGTCAATTAGATTAATTCGTTGAGGTACAAAAAACAATTTTTTAATCCGACAAAAAATGCGATAAAGTTAATCAGATGACTCATGCACCTTGGACGATTCTTCTTCATCTTCATCGTCGGATGACAAATCGAGGATATGATCGAAAGCTTCACTTGGACGTTTCTCCATAGGAATGTCATTCAAAAAACTTGTGAGGTCGATTTTTGGATAAGTAGCGTGAAGTTATCGAAGAAGGAGAATGGTTGCATCTTCTTTTCCGATGTTAATAGCAGTTAACATGTCTTTTGAAAGTTCAGCCTCGGCAGCAGCGACAGCAGAAGTTTTTTCCACTTCGAAATCTTTCTTCAGTTTAGCTATTTCCTCGATCAGTTCTTTATTTTTTGTCTCACAAAGAGTAAGAGAATTTTGTAGCTCATTAGAGTGTAGATTTGGGTGGCCATTTCAGTAGCATGATCAGTCTTGAGCTTATTCATATCCTTTTCATGAGAAGTCGCCAGCAATTCTGTCTCAACTATGTATATGATTCGCAGATGATTTTTCATGCAGAGAGCACCTTTTATGAGTTCGGACCTAACTACTTCATACATGTGAAATTGCTCAATCACTTTGTTGTGCAAGTCTTCTCTAAGTTTTTTCTCAGCTTTTTAAGATTATTTGTAATAAACCATATCTTTAGCTAATTGCTTTAGATGGTTTTGAGAAGTTTCGACTTGAGAAGCAAGTGCCTTTGCTGCAATATCAAGATCGGTAAATGGTTGAAGTGCAACAACGATTGTAGGATTTGGAGGAGGAAGAGGAAATTTTGTTTCCGATGAGCTAGGACGTTGAATCATATCTAAAGTAGTGATAGGAGCAGTAGGACAGAGAATTTCTGGAGACGCCTCGTCTGGTGTTGGTATTCTAAAGTTAAGCATGTGATTTTGGATGACTTGAAGAACAAGATCGTCTTCACCAGTAAGCGCTTTAGTGTTCTCAAAATTAATGAACATATAAGGATTGAAGTTTTCAGTAGCCTGATTTTCATTGGTAGCACTATCTTTGATGATAATCACAATGTTGGCTCTGGTTGGCTATTTTTCGACCAAAGGGTTTTGTGGTCTTTGTTGGTTTTTAGCAGCAGTGTTTTCATCTTTGTCAACCAGTGTATACGAAGTGATTCTCGTTTGTTTATTTTTCTTTCCATGGGAATCAGAAGAAGCCTTCTCTTTCTTTGAAGAAAGTTCTTCATTTTTTCCCTCTTCAATGGGTGAGAGAGTTTGTTCTGCAGTTTTTATTTTTCGAGGCTTTGGTTTCGATGGAGTTGAAGGGCTAGCACCAGATGTGCTAGTTGTCTTTTTACCCTCTTCTCTTTGATAGTTTTTTCTTTCTTCTTTTTTGGTAAATGACTCTCTGATCTGTTGCGAATAGGAAGAAAGACTTTACAATCGGGTTGAACTATTCATTTATAGACTATCTTCGGATCGGTCTCTGGATCAGGTTTTGAGGTGGCAAGGCACCTTCTGAGATTGGAAACATGTGGCAGGTAAGACAATTGATGGGTTAGAAGGCAATGTGAAACGCATTATTCAATTCCTTCTCAGCCCGATCAGCAAGTTTTTGGAAAATTTCATTAGCAGCTGGTCGACGTGATGAATAACGCCTCGAAATTTCTGAAATAATTATGCAAGTAGAAAATTAAGGAAAGAGAAAGGTAAAACATAAAATTTATTTCAGAATGTAAATTTTTTGAAGTGCTTACGATTTCTTCTCCATACGAGATTTAACTTTAAAGGATTAACATCAGATATTGCTTTGCCATTCTGCCACGCTCCTGATATAAAAATGAATTTTTGCTTCCAGAATTTGTCAGCTTCTTAGAGATCGTCGCTGATTTTGAGGTCATCAATCAGGGTGAGGTAGTAAAAGAGAACCTTCAGACCTTTTGATAATTGAGTCAAGGAGATGAAGTCTTTAATGCTGATTGGAATCTTAGAAACTCAAGATGCCATAATCACTGACATAAGGGTGAATCATTGATTCAGTGTCACTTGAGTAGGATATAAGCTGAGGAGTTCGAAGTATTCCACAATCATAGGATCCAGTGGAAACCGAAGACCCCAATTGATAATTTTGGGGTAGACTATTAGCTCGTCATCTTTGCATTCTAAGGTAGTTTCTCCTTCTTTAGGTAGTCAAAAAGTTATGCTATCTCCCATTCCCCATTTTTTTAGAGCCGAAGCTTGGTCATCCTTGTAATATATATAGATTTTTTTCAGAGCAATGATGTATTTAGCCTTAAGATTCCTCAAGTTTCTCCCAATCTTAGCTCTCTCTTCTTTAGAAACAACGCAATTATCATTTTCTAGCTTGGGGATTACAGGTATTTTCTGACTTTTGATCGTCGGATTCGGCTTCGAGATCGGTTTTGGTAGCCTCTGAGTCAGCTTCATTAGCTCTTGATGTCCTTTCTCTAGGTTGTTGAGGTAATGGATTGATGGCTTCTGATGAAGGATTATTAGCTTGAGAAATTTCCTCACTTACTTCTCTCTGAGGAGGCGTTTCAGTATATGGATTCGAAGGAGGAGGAGTTGGGATAATTTCTGATTTATCTCCCATGGAAATACAAGTTCTTCTTTTTCTGGTTATTGAAGAATGATTTGAAGATGGAGTATTTGATTTCTTCTTTGCGGGAGATTCTTCACTAATCAAAGGAGAAATGTTATTATGAGATGAAGAGGTTTGAGGAGTTTTAGGACCTAGGATTTTAGACGAAGAACATTCTTCGATTATAGGCGAAGGAGAAAGAGTAGGAAATTTGATTGGATCGAAATTGCCGTAATAAATTGTTTAGTGGTTGTTCCAATTGGAAGGCTATTGATTAATCCTGCAGCCCTATATTCTTCGGCCCTTTGAGAAATGCAGAAGTAGTCGTACGATCCGAAGACTAAGTTGGTATGAGGTTTTAGAGATTCTGGTTTCTTGGGTATGCTAGGCTTGGATTTTTTGGTTTTAGGATTTTTTCTCATAAATCAGATGAAGGTTGATCAGAGAAGATGCAGGTTGATAAAAAATTTCGGTTTTTTCTAATGAAGATGCTGGGGAAAAAGGAGGAACACGATGAAGGTAGCCAAATGCTGTGAATTTTCTCTGAAATGATTTGTGTGGTGAATAAAAAAATGAGGATGCTGATTGAATTTATACAAAGAAATGAATATGTGTGAAGTTTGAAAGACTTTGGTGACGATAGGTTAGAATAAAAAGCGGTAAGATGATTGGATGCTCGACATCTGTCAGGCTAGATATCTATCTATGGATTTAAAAGCTATAGTTATAATAGATTCGAACGGTTATATGAAACTGTTACTTTTGCATGATGTTTGGATAAAAGTCGATGAGTACTTTTGAAAGTTTTTCTTTCGCAAGGATCCGAGGAGGTTTGATCTTCATACCGTTTCGAAGCGATATTTTGTCTTTGAAAGTTTATCAGATTTTAGCGCTACCTTTAATTGGTATTTGTTTTTATCACGCTTCGAATGATAACTCATGGTGGACGCTTCGAATGATCGCTCCTAGTTGACACTTCGAATGATTGTTTCATATGGTTGCTTCTAGTCGTCGCTTCGAATGATTGCTTTGAGTTTATTTTATAACAGCTTACATGACACATGGAAGAATTCGAAGATATTTTAGTTCTCATTCATTTACTGACATGAGAACTAGGGGGCTTCTGATATGGAAATATGATTTTGAGGACTAAGGATTAAATAATTTAAATTTAAGGATTTAATTATAAGTAATGTAAGTTTTGTCCTAAAATTGTAATTAATGTAAGTTTTAGAGAGTATTTGTGATTATATATAATTGTTAAGGACTAAACAGCAATTTGTCTTTTTTATAAGAGATTTCAGTTTAAGACTAAGTCTTGGCTCCTCTATATAAAGGGCAAGGCTACTCTAATAAAGGGGCTGAACACTTTTTCTATTGAACTCATTGGTACTTTAACTTTCTCTCTCTAAAAACTCTTTAACTCTTTCTCTATCTAGAAAACTCTTATAACAAATTACAAAGGTGAAATCTTAACTCATCAGAGCGTAATAAAAAATTCAGACATGGAGTAGAGTTAGAAAATAGCTCAAGAATAGAGGTGATGAGAAAAAAAAATATGAAGTTTGAAGTCGATGGGTTGACTCAAAAATTAACAAATATTTTTTTATTCTAGAGCTAACTAATAATCTACTTAGTGTATGACAACTTCAAGAAAGGGGTTTACCTTTTTTGATCTATCAAAGAGCATGCAAAATCTACCACCATCATAGACGTTAGACTGTGAACTTTACGATGATATTAAACCGTATGTTCAACATCTGTAATTAGAAAATCTGGTCTGAATGTCTAAAAGTAGAATAAGATGAGTCATTGGGTTTATTGAACAAGATTAATTGACATTTGAGCAAACACGTACATCAAGACTATGCAAGACAAGCAAATAGTAAAGGGATTACACAAATGAAAGAGGCAACGGTAGTGTGTGAAGTATGAAATATTAGAGATCAACATTGGAAAATCATCTTAAAGAGAAGTCAATGGCGAGCAATAGAGAAATTGAAGCTTGTTTATGCAAAATTATGTGGGCTAATATCTTTTGATTTTCAGAGTATAATGAGTTACATATTCTTGTTGGCAGATGACAACAGTCGCAAAATTTGGATATATCTTTTGTCAGAAAAGAATGAAGCTTTTGTTGTTTTTAAGAGCTTCAAAGCCTAGTAGAAAAGAAATCTATAGAATTTATATATTTCATGAGAACATATAAATGAGGAGAATTTACTTAAACTTGCTTCAATCAATTTTGCAAAAAAAAAATCAGAAGACAATTCACTGCTGCCTACATTCCTCGGCAAAATAGAGTAGCCGAGAGAAAAAATCGCACAATCATGAACATGGTCAAATGTTTACTCACATAAAATAACATGCCAAAAAAGTTTTGTACTTAGGCAGAAAAGTGAACTGAGTAATGTGTTGAGAAATTTTGTGACAAGTGATGTAAGTGATATGGTTCCAAAAGAGTGTTGGAGTGACATTAAACCAAGCGTGAGATATTTCATAATTTTTGGCTGCATAGGTCATGTTCACATCCCTAAATAGTGTAGGATAAAGCTTGAAACATGAGACATAAGTGTATTTTATGTGAAATAAGTAATGAGTCAAAGGCAAACCGACTTTATGATCATTGTCTAAAAAAATTTATTATTAGCCGCGACACATTTGAAGATAGAGAAAAGTAAGATTGAATTGTTGATGTAAAAATAGAAATTGAATATGTTAAGAAAGATGTCATTGTTTAAAATAATATTGTCAATCGTCAATATAATTACACCTCATCTCGTTTTCAAATACTATGTCGAACAACAATGACAGGAAAAAGCTTCTTGTTAAATGACATATACAAAAAGATCAAGATGAAAAGTACCATAAAAGAATTCACACTTCTTAAATGACACATACAAAGAGATCGAGATGAAAAGTACCATAAAAGAATTTATGGTTAAGACGGTAGAAACTCTTATAGGAATGATAATAAATGATGGTGGTAAACGGAAGTTGATGAGTCCGAATTCTGCTTGCTCCCCGAACAGGGACAGATCGGGCCTAGCCCTCCGGACCGGACAGAGCACTTCGAACACTTAGCTAATGGGACTGTTCGAACTATGACAAAAGTACTAAAAAACCTAAACACTTCTCGACTAAGCTACTTGCTCTCCTACTTAGAGCTCATGGGTCTTTAAACATGACCCGGGTCCATTAAACATGACCCGGAAGCCCATAAGGGCTCAAGTGTAAGGGTATAAATACCCAACCACCAGCATTAAATATGGGTAATGAAAATTAACTGCAACGAGCCAGCTTAATTCTCCCTCTACTCTCTACTCTAAACACAAAACACCCACATACTTCTTTAAAACATCAAACAAATTACAAGCCTACCCTCAGGCGATAATTATCCTCACCAAATTGGCGACCACAGTGGGAGAAGAGGGTGCCTGAATCAAGCATTCAAAATCAGCAAAGAAAGTCTGTCCGAATGAATCCGGACGATCCAGAAGTACCACCAGCTCTGCTCGAAGTGGTGGGTGAGAACGATGAGTACACTATCGAAGAGCGTGATAGGCTAAAGGGTGAAATAGAAGCTCTAAGGACAGAAAAGGCTAAGATGGGCTTGAAAGAAAAATCCAAAGCATCAGTTGCTCATCACACCGATAACCCCAGGGAGCATGAGCCTTCAAAGACTCATGTGAGTACCAAAAAGACTCATGCCAGCTCCAAGAAGTCTCACCGGTCTAAGCCAGTGGAGAGTTATGACTCAAGCTCAGAATCTTCTGACAGCTCTTCGGATGATGAGGGAGTTGAAGAATCCTTATCCTCTAGCAGCGATGAGGGTCGAACTAAAAAGAAGCAAAAATAGACCAAGAAATATTCAAGAAAAAGGGATAGACATGGAAAGATGAAGAGGAATATTGGTAAATGATCATCTCATAGCCGGAGGAATGTGGACCGAGTACTGATGGATCCTTTCGCTTTTCACGATGAACCAGGTATCTTTGCAACTCCCAATGAGGATACTGTGTTCAGTCGTGGTAGAAATTGGAGGCAATCTCCATTGTCTTCCAAAATTCTGTCCGGAAACCTCCCTAAGAGGTTTGACAACACTAAAATGGAAAAGTACGATGACAGTACTGATCCGGATAACCATTTGGAACAGTTTATAAACTTCATGATGAACTTTGACGACGATGATAAGCTACTTTGCAGAGCCTTCTCCAAATCATTTACGGGGAGTGCTCTAAAATGGTACAACAGCCTGCCTCAGGGTTGTATTAAGAATTTCGATACTTTTTGGGTGGCCTTTCGAAGGCAGTTCGTAGGGAGTAAAGAGCTAAAGGGCAATGGAGATACAATAATCCATTGTGCCCAGGAACCAAATGAGTCCTTAAAAGAATATATAAGTCGTTTTGTGAATACCAAGAACGGGCTGGCTGATTGCTTCGAACAGGTAGCAATAGCATCCCTAAGACAGGGCTTGAACCCTGGAAATTTGGCTGATTCTGCAACCCTCCCCATGTCATGGCCTTCTTTCTGGTCACTGAATCAATGTCACCCGTTTTGAAAAATGAAATGTTAAAGTTTTTGAAGAATAATCAACACGTTTTCTCTTGGTGCAACGCTGATGTTACGGGGGTTCCAGCAGATGTGATATCACATCGCCTATCCGTCCGTAAAGATGTAGCACCAGTGGTTCAAAAGAGAATGACTTTCTCCAAGGAAAAGGCTGATGTCATTGTGGAAGAGGTTGAAAGGCTGACAAAGATGGGGCACATCAAGGAGTCTCAGTATCCTTTGTGGACTGCCAATCCGGTTCTGGTGAAAAAGAAGAATGGCAAGTGGCGCATGTGCATTGACTTCACGGATCTCAATAGAGCTTGCCCAAAAGATTTGTATCCAGTTCCCCGGATTGATCAACTAGTAGATTCCACTTCTGGGAACAAATTGCTATCCTTTATGGATGCCTTCTCCGGATACAATCAGATCCAAGTAGATCCGAAGGATCAAGAGCATACCACATTTGTCACTGACAGGGGTCTTCATTGCTATAGGGTAATGCCGTTTGGGTTGAAAAATGCTGGGGCTACCTATCAGAGATTAGTAAACAAAGCCTTTGCTTATCAGATTGGGAGAAATATGGAAGTATACATTGATGACATGATGGTGAAAAGTGTGGATGAGCAATTACATTTGACTGATCTCCAAGAAACTTTTGCCAACTTGGTAAAAGTGAATTTGAAATTAAACCCAGCAAAATGTGTGTTCGGAGTGCAGTCTGGAAAGTTCCTAGGCTATGTTATAAGTGAGCATGTGATACAGCCCGATCCGGACCAGCTTAATGCTCTATTCCAAATGGAGCCACCTCGAAATATTAAAGAAGTACAGTGACTAACGGGGAGATTAGCTGCCTTAAACAGATTTATCTCAAGGTCTTCAGACAGGTGCGCCCCGTTCTTTCAAACCTTGAAGGGTGCAAAGGGATTCGATTGGACCCCACAGTGTGATGAGGCTTTCAATGAGATCAAGAAGCACCTGTCCTCCCCCAAAACTTTATTTAAACCAGTTGAAGGGGAGACACTATTCGTGTATTTGGCAGTTTCAAGTTGTGCCATCAGTGCTGTGTTGGTAAGAGAAGTGGATAGTCATCCCCATCCAATGTACTACATCAGCAAAAGTTTGATAGATGCAGAAAGGCGCTACTTGAAACTCGAAAAGTTGGCATTAGCCCTGGTGATAGCTGCCAGAAAGATGAGGCCTTACTTCCAGGCTCATCCCATCATCGTCCGGACTTCCTTTCCCCTGAAGAATGTCCTCCAGAAGGCAGACATTTCGAGCAGGATGACTAAGTGGTCAGTAGAATTGGGGGACTTCGACATAGACTTTGCTCCTCGAACAGCAGTCAAGGCCCAAGCTATGGCTGATTTTCTGGTTGAATTTCACTCCGACAAAGATTCGGAGCAGGCTACTGACATAAAAGATAAGAAGGTATGGGTCGTCCGAACAGATGGTGGATCTAGCAATATGGGATGTGGTGCCGGGGTGTGTTTGACTTCTCCATATGGTGACAACATGTACCAAGCTATATGTTTTGCTTTCAGGGCATCCAATAATGAGTCCGAGTACGAAGCGGCTATAGCTAGTTTAAAGTTGTCCTACATCTGTGGGGCTAAGAGGGTAAGGCTACTAAGTTACTCCCAACTTCTTATCCACCATGCCCAAGGTCAGTCTGAGGTTAAAAAGGAGCACATTGTGAAATATTTACTCCTCCTTAAAAATGAAGCACTCAAGTTTAAGAGTGTTGCTTATGAGCATATACCCCGGACAGAAAATGAGTTAGCAGACTCATTGGCAACCATAGCATACACGGAGTCATATCCATGGATCCATGTGCTGGAGAGCCCCTCCATTCAACTTAATATAGACAAAAAAGAGGAAATTTTTGAAGTACAGGTGAAACAACTTCAGGACTGGAGGTTTCCTCTCCTGTAATACCTCTCCGATGGTATCGTACCTCCGGATAAATCACTAGCCAGAACATTGAAACACAAGGCTCGTGGTTTCATCATATTGAGAGACGTTTTGTATAAAAAGTCTTACAGTAAACCTCTCCTGTGCTGTTTGGGGGATGAAGAGTCTCAAGTAGTCCTCTCCGAATTACATGATGGTGAGGGATCAGCCCATTGTAGATTTAGGGCTTTAACAAGAAGAGTTCTACTGGCCGGTTACTATTGGCCATCTATCATGAAAGATGCTAAGGAATTGGTAAGAAGGTGTGACCCATGCCAGAGGTACAACAATGAAATTCATGTCCCAGCCATTCCCTTAGAGTCAATTTCTGAGCCTATTCCTTTTGCTCGATGGGGGTTGGATTTGGTAGGGCCTCTACCTATGGCCTCCGGAGGACGCAAAACTATAATTGTTGCTATAGATTACTTTTCGAAGTGGATTGAAGCAGCCCCTCTAGCATGAACAACATCAAAAGCTGTTATAAAATTCATTCTATCCAACATCTGTTGCAGATTTGGTGTCCCACAGAAAATAACAACAGACAATGGGCCACAGTTCGACAATAGGGAAAATGGAGAGTTTATGTGCCTCAAGGGGTATACAACATTGTTTCTCTTCACCTTTCTACCGACAAGCAAATGGACAAGTCGAAGTGGCTAATAGAACTATACTGTCCAGTTTAAAGAAGAATTTGGAAAGGGCTGCTGGGAAGTGGCCTAGTTATTTACAAGAGGTCTTGTGGGCCTACCGGACAACACCTGGGGTTGCAACACAAGAGTCACCCTTTGCTTTGGTCTATGGGATGGATGCAGTAGCTCCCATAGAAGAAACTCTCCCATCATTTCGTGTTCATAACTTCTCCGAACGCGCTAACGAGGTGGCAATCAGAGGTCAGATCGATTTGGTAGAAGAAAGACGAGTTAAAGATCACCTTAGAGTTGCACACTATCAGGGGTTGATGAGAAGCAGATTTGCTTCCAGGGTTAAAAGAAGAGATTTCCAACCAGGGGACAAGGTGTTGAGGAAAGTCTTCTTACACACTAAAGAAAAGCTGTTTGGAAAATTGGCCCCAACTTGGGAAGGACCTTATATGGTTGTTGAAAGGCTTAGACCTGGAACATATTGGCTAGAAGACAATGATGGAAGAGTTTTAACTCACCCTTGGAATATTGAACATCTCTGGATGTACTTGGAGTAGTATTTGTGTAAATATTTACTTGTTTAAACATCCATGTAAATATTTGGGGGCATACTCTTTCCTCCCTGGTGGCACGGGGAGGTTTTAATGAGGTGTCCGGCCTTTTAAATAGAATTTAATGCCTTCTTAAAAAAAATTCTGAAATGTTTTAGTTCTGTGCTTTATCATACCATCCGGATTGAAATAAAAGAATGATGACCACTTAAACAATCGTCATCGGAGAAAGGCTATTTAAACTCTAGCCGGAGAACCTAAACACTCTCACTATGAAATAACCAAGGGCTATTTAAACTCTGGCCATCAAAATTAAAACGGACTATGTAAGAGGATGAGAATTGCACAAAACGAAGGTATTCATTAAAATAACTTAAAATGCCTTGGCCCTCCAAGGACTTTTGAATTGTCAAAAAAGAACAAAAAACCTATCCGGTCTGATACCGGACACAATTACAGAAAAGAGTGCCTTGGCCATCCAAGGACTTTAGTTTGGGTAAGCAAGTAAAAACTGAATCATGAGTTAAGGTTGAGCCTTTGAAGATGGCTCACCTTCATCTATCTTTTCCTTCCCTTTGAGATCACTTTTCTCTTCGCCAGGTTTCTCCCAGATGTGTTCTTCGTCATCTGAGGAAGCACTGGAGTAACCATACCTGTCGCCTTCAGCCATTGTATGATACGGGAGGTCGTCAGACTCAACATAAAGCCATAAATCCCCTAGGTTCCTCTTCGAAAACTTCTCATGGAAGAGTAGAACCATGTCAGAATACAGCTTGGCATACATTTCCTCCTGAGTCTCGATCACATTGTTGGCATAAGCGTTGATCTTGGCTTGGATCTTGGCCTCCTGCTCCCTTAACAAAGTACCTTTCTCCACAACAGCTTTGGACACCGTATTTTCAAGAGCAATTTTATCATTGGTCAAGTTGGTGATGATTTGATCTTTGGCCTTGGATTCCCCCTTTGAGGTGGCAAGATCTTTCTCCAGTTCGGACAGCTTCCCCCGGAGCTCTGCAATGGTGTCCTCTAATGTGGTGACTTTTATGGTACTTGCCTCTTGGTTTCTCTTCAACTCCCCGTTTTCTTCCTTTAGAATGGCAGCATTTGAAGTGGCAGTGCGAAGGTCGTCGGACAGCCTCTCTTTGTCAGACTTAAGATCCTTGATAATGTCTGCCTGACTCCGAACTTGTTTCTCCAACGCAAGTACAGGCTGAACATTGCTCAATAAAGAGTGGGCTATGACATCCCTTTCACTTGAAACGATAAAGGTCTTACCATTGAAAGTGACTGTATTCGAGGTGCTCGGAGGGTGATAAGGCCCAGCGAAGTCGTCTCTGGGAAGATTGATGAAGTACTCACCAAGCCCACCAAGACCGGAGATGTCTACCCCATCAATGTTGAGATCTCCCCCTTCGACCTCATCGGTATGAAAGTCGCCCGGTATCTCCTCTGCTAGTGTTGGGTCAGTAGGATCAGCTTAGGAAGGAGGCTCTGGGGCCCGGAGAGAGAGCTCGTCACCCTTAGAGGTCTTTTTCTTCTTGGCCTCCCTATCTTTGCTTTCACCTCCCCGTTTACGATCTCTTTTGGGAGCCCTTGGAGGGACTGAGGAGTGCACTTCTTGCTTTTCAGCCTCCTGCTCCACTGCTTCCAGGAGTGCAGCATCAATTTGATCGGGGACTGGCCCCTCCGGTTGTATGAGAGCATCCTCCTCCACCTCTCCAGGGTTGGCCACTTTCTTGCCCTTCTTCTTGCCTTTCATCTTGCTCGGGGCTTTAGCCCGGCCTGGCAAGTAGAGTGTCCCATCTGGTTCATGGGTTCTTTTAAGCACAACATCCGGAGGAGGCTGAGTGGTGAGCTCCTCCCAAGTCAAGTCTCTCCGACCTGTGGTGTTCCACAAGTGAGACCTTGCCAAGTTGCCTCCGGTAAAAGCAGCATGGAACCGGTTCCCCCACCTCTTAGCAGCCCAAGCATTGATCTTGGTGCAAGTAGCCTGCCTGGTTTTCAGATAATCAGTGAATTCCTTGGGCAGTTCTGCTAAGGAAAAAGTAAAACCAATTAGTTTAAACTAACTTTAAAAAAAAAAGACAAAAATATAAAGCAGGAGACTTACGGTCACTCCTCCACCTGCTTCTGAGGAGGCTTGGGTTCACTCCGGACTTGATCTTCTTTCCGTTCTCCCAAGCACCACTAACAGACAGGAACTGGGTCCTCCAATTCCTCTCCGCCTCTAACAAATCATCCACAGCCTTGAAATCATCCCCCATATTGAAGTGGTAAAAAAGGATGTTGGGGTTTCTACAAAGACCGACCACAGCAGTAAACTCCTCCATAGGCAGAGGAATCCCGAAGAGCCTTGAAGCCATGATGCAGGCCATGAGGGTGTACCATGCGTTGGGGCTCAACTGGCTCGGATAGAGTTTTATCAGATGGAAGTATCTGACAATCTCTGGGTCCAATGGGAGTCCGAGCCCCCAATTAAATAGCTCCGTGAACATGACAATTTCGCTTAATTTGCAATCCATGGGAGTCTCTGGATGTATGGGGATCCTGATCTTCACATTCTCCGGTATTCCCCACTTCGTACGCATCCGGCCCAGCTCAGCTGTGTGGATGAATGCGTAGTTAATTTTCTGCAGGGCAAGGAGGTACTTGACATTGACATTGTGAAAACAAGGCCCCACCTTTCCTTCAAGACTCTCTGGCAGATCCGGATGCTTCAAACACAGCTTCTCCTTGCCTTTGTCTTTTTTGGCAACAGCAGCACTACTGGTCTGACCGGAGGGCTCAGACTCAAATGGGGCCTCTTCGACAGAGTCCTCCATTACATCCTCCATAATTGTTGAAGGGTTTTCGGTAGCAGTAGTTGAGGGAGGGTTCAGCTCCGGCTCAGCCTGAACTCCGGATTGATGGGCTTCAGTGTCCCATTGATGTCTGGCCTCCGATTGGGGCTCTGATTCAGATGCTTCTCTTCGAAGACTTGGACTAGTGCCCTCCGGACCGGGCATCATGTCCTTGGGAACTTTGATAGGCACTTCTGACCCAGTGCTGCTGTTTTTAGCACCCGACTTTGAAGGAGTGTTTTTAGACCCTTGGCCCTTAACTAACCGGTCTCTTCTCCGGTCAACCAGCTTTTGAGAGGAATGCTCCGTATCTGACCCCATAGCTATGAAGGGGGAGGGTTTTTTGAGACTAGTAACCGTTACTCCTGGCTCGACAACAGGTTCCGATTCCTGAACCGAGGAACCATAGATAATGGGGGAGAGGTTAGTTTGGAATAACTCTTTCGGTTTGGTACCTTTTGAGGAAGAAGAACCTTGATCAGATTCTGTGGCTGAAGTTAATGGCTTGTCGATGGGCGAGACGGGTAGTCCTGCAGCGATACGTCTTTCTCTTTCGACCTTTTGTGCCTTCTCTAATTCAGAAAGGTTGAGCCACCCACCTTTGATCAGTGCGTTCCTCGCTGTAAACATAAACTATCTCGGTAAGTTTTTTGCTTTAGAGAGAGAAAGCTTTAAGAAAATAGTGCAGAGTAAATATGAGCGAGATGGTAAAACAGTAGAAAGTATGTTTGAATTTATGGTAAATCTGAAAAAGGAGTTTGATTCCTAGGAGAATTCGAAAAGATTGGTAATGATTAAAGACGGTGCTGATGTCACCACCCTTAACTAAAAGGTTGCTTTTCGAAGAAGGTGGGTTCGAAATTCAAGGTAGAAAAACGGCTGAAGCAACCAACCAGAAAGCGACACGTGTCCCACGAACTCTGGCAATAACCGTTTTGGATTCATAAAGCTTTATCAGTCCGGATAAACCCATAGCCCAAATTGACAGACCTGTCCGGATTCAAACCACCCCTGACGTCGGACTGTTTTTCAGTTTTTTGACAAAAGAATTTGGACAAACACCTAAAAAAAGGGCTCCTCATGAGTCCGAATTCTGCTTGCTCCCCGGACAGGGACAGATCGGGCCTAGCCCTCCGGACCGGACAGAGCACTTCGAACACTTAGCTAATGGGACTGTTCGAACTATGACAAAAGTACTAAAAAACCTAAACACTTTTCGACTAAGCTACTTGCTCTCCTACTTAGAGCTCATGGGTCTTTAAACATGACTCGGGTCCATTAAACATGACCCAAAAGCCCATAAGGGCCCAAGTGTAAGGGTATAAATACCCAACCACCAGCATTAAATATGGGTAATGAAAATTAACTGCAACGAGCCAGCTTAATTCTCCCTCTACTCTCTACTCTAAACACAAAACACCCACATACTTCTTTAAAACGTCAAACAAATTACAAGCCTACCCTCGGGCGATAATTATCCTCACCAGAAGTCAACTAAAAATTTCAACAAAAAACAATAGAAATATTCTAAAAACATTGTACATGTAAAGATCTTCTTTAATTTATTTTGTTACATAGAAATATATAGTAGGAGGTCAATATATATATAGTAGGAGGTCCCGATAATTATATTTAATAATTATAATTTTAGTTTTAATCTATTTTTTTAGTAATTTTAGTTTTTCTTATAGCCTTTAAATTTTAGTTTTTCGTATAAAAAGTGTTATTTTATTAAAAATCTATTAGTTAAAATATCTCACATTTAAAGTAAGTATTCATTCTCTTATTTAGAAATACTATTTACTAAACTTCAAAAATGGAAACAAAATAAATAAGATCAACTATGAGATACTTGAATTTATGTTGAATAATAAATATATTTAAATAAGATAAATAATAATATTTTAATAAATTAGAGTAAATAAATATATATTGAATAGGTTAGATCATTTGCAACGTATTGTTTATACAATATATTTAATGGTGAATGGAAATAAGTCTATCACAATAAATGAGCTTATAAAATCTCATCGTGGAATTTTTACAAACAGTAAGCCAAATTAAGCTGAATTCATTATGCATGTAAAGATACTAGATTTTTATATTTTATATATAAATCCAATTGTAACTAATTATTAGTATCTAAAGACTCTATATTTTTTATACAAAATCAATTGTAACTATTAATTTGGATAAATAATGTAGGATAAATAAATAAAGTAGGATGTCTATTCGGTTGTGATGAAGGCCGGAAGTGGAGCCTTCTTCCCGTTGGTATGAATCGGGAGACTTTATCTGCGAAATGGGTTTGTAGCATGCTTGATTGGCTGTTATTTGGGATTATTTTTTTTTTAAAATATATTATAATCTCTACAGAAAATGAAAAAATTAAGAAGAGTTGAGCAAAATCTTCTACTTTTTGGTATCTATTAGGGTAGAGTATTAGAATCAATATCTTTTAAAGATAAATGCAACTCTACTGAGAATGTGTTTCTCATATTTGGAGGAGATCTTTCTTGATTGGGTTTTTAGAATGCAACTTCCAAATGAAACAAATGGGTATTGTATTTGTGAGCTTATTTTGTATAATAGTCTTCACTATTTTGTTGGTTCTCGCGTCATCTTTTTCCGATGCCGAATCATCATCTTTGTACAGCCGATATGTTATCCACTCTTACTATTGTACTATTGTTTTGCTAGTGTGCATGTCTTGCCAATATCCCATAGGACCCATACAATTTTTTGTACTAATCAGCAAAATCTTTATTCTCTCCTCTCCAACCGTTTCTAAAAAATGTTGAACTTTATATCCTTGTAAAAATATAAATGTTATTCAAATCTATGTATTACATGGATATAAAAAAAATTAAAATCTCAACTTAGATAAATTTTATAATAATAAAAGACATACGAATGTAAAAAAATGTGTAAATGGGAAAGTTAGACGAAAGAAGTATATAATGTTGTTTTAGATTATAACATTACCTGCTTATTTTTGTAATTTTATTTGGGAGACTCACATGAAATTCTAACATAACTAGGTTTCTTCGCCGGTTTTGGATTTTTCGTTCTTTAGTATTCTGATTGACGAAGGTGATATCAGTAAAACTCATACAAAATTGTACTATTTTCTTTTTTTTTTATTCTAAGAAATATAATGTGCATTCCGCATACTTTTAATAAAAGTATATCTGTTTAATAATATGAACAAATTTTGTCTCGTTGGATTATCTCTTATTTTGGACACATTAAACTTCAAACAGTGGACCATTTAACTTAAATCCAACCCTTAATCGAAAGCCCTAGATATATATTTGGTGGAAAGCGAAAGCAACCTCGAGCCGCATACAAAGAAATGTAGTCAGGAATGTATAAGTTTTGATAAGCTGAAAAGTTTAATAGAATTAAGCTTTATCACAAGAGCTATTCAAAATCACTTGAGTATAGATGCAGGTAGAATTCAACAGGTCTTTCGTCATTGGTTTTTAGACCGCGACTCGTACTTGTTAGTTTATGTTTAAGTTTCTCCATGCTCAATTTTGTATATTTTTGTACTATTATGGTGGCTCTGGTTATTTTTTTACTATTCTTTCATTATTTTTGAAAAATGTTAAGTTTTATATATTTTTTTAAATATATAAATGATGTTAGAATTTGTTTATTATAAGAATATAATGAAAATATTAATTTTAAAATTCAAATAAAAAAAAAAAAAATTTATAAAATAATTCTTTTAACATATTCTAAATAGTTCTATATTATATACTTTTTCTTTTCATTTATATTATTACCCATGATTAAAGAAGTTAACTCAAAAGAACCAAATATTTATTTATGAAAATTGAAAAAGCTACTGTGCTAAAACCAATACCGAGATATATTGTTGAAGTTATCTAAACAAGCCACATTTACTACCCAAAATCCAACTAAGCTAAGTACCTAAACATGATCGGATTGTCTTTGTCCCTTTCAAGATAGTCTCGCGTGATCAGGTCCTCAATCCGCTTCTTGATAGCCTTAATATCAGGCTTAAACATTGGACTTAGCTGCTCAACACATTCAGAAACCAGCTGCTGATGCACCAAAACTTTAAGGCTCTTCATTATACGCACAATTGCTGCATTAATGGCATGGCGTCGATCTTTGTCAACATCTCCAACAACCTTTCTGTGTTCAAAATTAAAAAAAATCTAACTTTTTAATTTACAAATCTATCTTTTTTTAGATTTTAAAAGTTATATTTTATAATAAAAAGATTAAAAATTATATTTTATAATCTAAAATTTTAAATATTACAATTTAAAATCGAACCGATCTACAAAGTATGTTTTAATATCTGCACTTTCAAAATTTTATATTTTAATTTCTAATTTTTCAAAACATGTAATGTAATGTTGTTATTAATTTTTTTTTAAAAAATTTACATCTTAGTTTACAAACTCTCAACAATGATACTTTATATCGTGAAGTTTTGATAATTATATTCTAGTTTTAAAATTTTTAAAACTTACATTTTAACGGTATAGTTTTTAAAATAACATTCTTTAGTCTTTAAAATACTAAAAGTTTTAAGACTTTTAAATTCTAAAAATAACCTCTTAAGCTTTTAAGCTTTGATTGTTTTTCTAAATACTATTTTTGTCTCCAGTTTCGAATATTGCATCCTAGATGTTGAACTTTTACAAATAACATTTTTCTCTTTCAATATTTATTCCTTTAAAATTATAGAAATTATATTTTAATTTCATAAAATTATTGAAATTATATTTTAGTTCCTGAAGTTTAAATTTCTGTTATTAAAATTTTAAAAATAACATTTTAGTCCTCCAAAATTTGAAACAATATTTTAATTTAAGACCTGCATAGTAGTTGTTGAAATTTGGAAAATAACGTTTTAGTCTTTAAATTTTTTAGAATAGAATTTAATCCATTAAATTTTCAGAATTATGTCTAACTCTATAAAATTTTAAAAATTGTACTTCATTTTTTTAAGTTTTGAAATTTGTATTATAGTTTTTGAATTTTTGGAAATTATATGCTAATCCTTCAACTTTTGTAAAATATAATTTTATCCTAAAAAGACTAGAAAAAGTAACAAGAGTTTAACAAAATCTGTTTCTTTCTTTAATGGTATCTATTAAAGAACAGTGTTAGAATCAACCTCTTTTATAGTATTTTCAAGGGTATAAATAATTTTAAACAAAAATCTAGATGATCTTTTTAGTAAGACATTTAGCTGTTTATAGAGTTAAAGTTTGATAAAATTAAAGAATATGAGAAAGGTTATACAAAGTCAGTGGAAGAAGATAAATACACATCTACTTGTGTAGAAGGTGTCTTTCATATAAATAAATTTATAACATCCCGGGTGAGTTTTCGTTTTTAGATATGTAGTTAGTCTTTACATTTTAGTCATTTAAATTTAAGCTTAAACTTTTTCTTTTTATAAATAATTTTTTTTTTCTAAAGTTTGAAAAATTGCATCCTAGTTGTTGAACTTTTAAGAATAGTATTTTACCTTTTCAATGTTTATTCGATGTGGGTTTTTAAGCTACATTTAAATTATTAAAATTATATTTTACTTTTAAAATCTAAAATCCTCACGTTAAAAATTAAAAAAGTACCATTTTAGTCTTTCAAAATTCAAAACAACATTTTGATTTAAAACGTTTTGTTGAAATTTTGAAAATAACGCATTAGTCTTTAAAAAAATTAGAACATCATCTAATCCTTTAAATTTTTATAAAACTTTAAAAATTATAGTTTAGTTTTTAAAGTTATAAAATTTGAGTCTGCTCAATAAGTATATGGGAGTCCCTCTCATCACTGGTAGACTCTCTCATTCGGACTGTCGTCCCCTGTTACACAAAATTACCTCTCGCATTGATTCTTGGACTGCCAAGCATCTCTCCTATACGGGTAGACTCCAACTAATCAAATCTGTCTTATTTGCGGGTCAGGTATATTGGTCTTCCATCTTCATTCTCCCCGCTAGAATTATTAAAGAATTAAACCAATATCTCTGTCGTTTCTTCTGGTCTGGATCTGCTATGAAAATCCATGGGGCTAAAGTTGCCTGGACCACTGTCTCCACTCCTTATAAAGAGGGCGGCCTTGGGATTCTAGATTTAAAAACCTGGAATCAGGCGGCCGTCCTTAAGCACCTTTGGTCTATAGTGAGTAATAAAAACCAATCAATCTTGAGTGCTTGGATTAAATCAGAAAAGATTAAAAATAATAGTTTCTGGGATATTCCTATTGGCTCCTCAGCCTCTTGGATCTGGAGGAAAATACTTCGCCTTCGCCCTGTGGCTCGTAACTTGTTCAGGGTAGCTATAAGAAACGGAGTGAATACTTCTTTCTGGAATGATCCTTGGCTCCTTACCTCTTCCCTGGCATCTCAGTACGGCCCTGACATCATCAGTGATTCCCGACTGGGAAACAATCTATCAGTTTCTGACATTATCCGCAACGGAGAATGGAACTGGCCAGCAAACCTGAGATCGACACGAGCTCGAAGTTGGATCCATCTTGAAGAAATCCATAAGCTCGTTCTTTCTCTGCCCCAACCTAATCCTCTCTCAAGGGACATCCATTATTGGGCGGCAAAGAAAGGATGTACCTCGTTCACTATAAAGGATACATACAATGCTATTCGTATGACTGTCCCGGAAGTGGGATGGGCGGGGTTAGTATGGAATAAATTCAACATCCCTCGACACTCCTTTATTTCTTGGCTAGCCATTAAGGGCAAGCTAGCCACCACAGACAAGCTCCTCAGTTGGGGTTTTAATACCCCGACTGGGTGTCCCCTCTGCAACTTTGATCTGGAATCTACATCTCATCTTCTCTTTGATTGTAGTTTCACTCAGAGTATCTGGGCTTACATTAGTAATAAGCTTGGATTCCCTTTCCACCCCGTATGCTGGCAATCTTGGATTGTTGAGGCGTCAAAATGGTCAAATTCTCAAAACCAATGTAGTTGGAGAACTTGTTTCAACGCGGTCATTTACCACGTTTGGAAAGAGCAGAATTCAAGAATATTTGGATCCACTCCGGCCATGGCTTCCTCGATATCTTACCATATCATATCGGACCTCCGATATAGATTCCATGGTACCAAGATTGGCTGGCCGATGTAATTTATTCTTAACTAACTAAGATTTATATTATGGTTACAGGTATCCTCAGTACGGACTGGAGCCAAGATTCAGGATGCGACGCACTTGGAGTCCCCTCACAGCTTCCTAGTCATTAAGCATGATGTCCTTCCTGTGTAGAGTGGAGCTATGAGCTTGGATTCCTGATTGTTTGGAGTCACCTATCTCTCACCTCATCATCAGAGCTTGTTATTTCAGTTGATTATGTCTTCTTCTACTTTACGGCATCTTGACTTTATTACCTCTTTTGTTATCGTATTATCTCGGGGTATGCCCTAGGAAAATTGTATGAACCTTTTCATTTTATTTAAAGTCTTTTTTCACAAAAAAAAAACTTTTAAGAATAATATTTTACTTTTTCAATGTTTATTCGATGTGGGTTTTTAAGCTAAATTTGTTTTAAAAAATTAATTTTTAAATTATTAAAATTATATTTTACTTTTAAAATCTAAAATCCTCACGTTAAAATTAAAAAAAAAAGTAACATTTTAGTCTTTCAAAATTCAACGCAACATTTTGATTTAAAACTTTTTGTTGAAATTTTCAAAATAACACATTAGTCTTTAAAAAATTTAGAACATCATCTAATCCTTTAAATTTTTATAAAACTTTAAAAATTATAGTTTAGTTTTTAAAGTTATAAAGTTTGTATTTTCGTTGTTGAGCATTCCAATAGTGTCTGCAAATCAGCCTGTCCAGCTGTCCCTGTTGCAGCTCTAGTACCAGCTCCAATAATATTTTATTTGAAAGATATAATATGCATTTTCTTCACGGGTTTTGAATTTTTCGTTCTTTAGCAAAATTGTACTATTTTCCGTTTTATTATTCTAAAAGATATAATGTGCATTCCGCTTAGGGATGGCAATAGGCCGTCCGCGGGCCGGGTTCGGGTCGGCCCGTTTGAGCCCGCTTTTTTGGCATTTGAGCCCAAACCCGGCCCGACCCGCTCCCGGGCTCATATTTTCAAACCCGAGTCCGTCCGTTAATGTCCGCCGGTCAACCCGGCCCGACCCGCGGACATTAATTTTAATATTTTTTAAATATTTTTAATTTATTTTAAATATATTAATTTATTTTTTAAATATATTATTTTTATTATATATGAAAATATTATTTTTATATATATTTTAGGATTTTCGGGGCGGAACGGGCCGGACAAATTAGAAACCCGAACCCGGCCCGACCCGGTTGCGGGTTACAATTTCTGAACCCGAACCCGGCCCGGTCTAAGTTCGGGCCGGACAAAACCCGGCCGGGTTCGGGCCGGGTCGGGCCGGACAGCACCCGAATTGCCATCCCTAATTCCGCTTACTAATAAAAGTATATTTATCTAATAATATAAACAAATTTTATCTAGTTCAATTATCTTTTAGTTTGGACACAATAAGAGTTCAAACAGCCAACCATTTAACTTAGGTCTGCTCAGATCTAACCCTAACTAGAAAACCCTAGATATAGATTTGGTGGAAGGCAACCTGGAGCCACATACATTGTATGCCACCATCACGGTTTTTATTACTTTTGTCACACTCTAGATGAAACTAAACCTGTAAATTAATAGCTGGAAACTCCGATTTTCAGGTAGGTGAGATAGCGGATACCGAGACAACGATAGTGAAAGAAAACGCTAGAAACAAAGGTGAGTAAAGCTAAAGATTGTACTATAACAAATAATTAATACAGTCAATTTTAGTTAATAAAACGAATTTAACGTCCTACTTCTCGAAATTTAACAAAATCATTCCAAACTTTGAAATTCACAGTATTAAGGACATCAAACCATTATATGGAAATTAAATACTTTTATAAATTGTGCACGAAAATCGTTATATTTATTTTCAGAAACCGTAAATAGGAAAAACTTAATTTATAGAAAAATAGATAATAATAAATATATAATTTTTTATTTGTTTTTTATAGGATAATTCTTTCAACATATTCAAAATAGATATTAAAACGAATTCTATATTATATAGAACTTTTTCTTTTCATTAATATTATTAACCATGATTAAAGAAGTTAACTTAAAAGAACCTAATATTTATTTATGAAAATTGAAAAAACTACTCTGAAAAAACAATACCTAGATACATTGTTAAAGGTATCTAAACAAGCCACATTTACTACCCAAAATCCAAATAAGATAGTACCTAAACATGCAGGTCCAACTAAGCTAAGTACCTAAACATGCTCGGGTTGTCTTTGTCCCTTTCAAGATACTCCCGCGTGATCAAATCCTCCATCCGCTTCTTGATAGCCTTAATATCAGGCTTAAACATTGGGCTTAGCTGCTCAACACATTCAAAAACCAGATGTTGATGCCCCAAAACTTTACGGCTCTTCATTATACGCACAATTGCTGCATCAATGGCATGGCGTCGATCTTTGTCAACATCTTCAACAACCTTCCTGCGTTCTTCGACTGGTGGCAGAGGAATCCTGATCCTCCTCATTCTGTCTGTAAACCTTGAATTAAACTCGAAGTGCTGGGGTCCTTAGTTAGGATCTTATACTTGGCACATGACAAAGAATGAAGCAACCTCACCAAGTCATCATGACTCAAGTTTAACTGAGCCATGATCTCTGAATAACTTAACCTATCCGCAGAATTGAAAAGCACCAGGACAGCAGCCTGGTAAATAGACACAATCAACTCAATGGTTTTCTGGTCAAATTTTCCATGAATATGACATGTACCTAGTGAGTAGATCCATGTAAGTTTTCTGTGTTTTGTTTTTGTTTCATAGAATACCTTGAAAGCTTCAACACATTTCACCATTTCAGAGGGAAGACTTATATCAAACGACTTATAACTTGGCCAAAAACCAGTTGTAAGGACTGTAACAGTTAAGTCAATTCCAGGATGTGCTGCTGCATTATCTGCAAGGTAGTCTACAAAATTATTCTGATTCTCTCTTGCTAAAGTCAAATCCGTTACCATGCCCTCAATCTTTGATGTGAACTGTCCACCACATTGCTGTTTTAACTTTGTCAGTATACTTCTTTCGTGATCATCGTTGGCACTTCGATCAAACAGAAGGCGTCGAGCAAGCTTCTTCCTATAGAATTCAGCAAAAAAGTCCTTATCACTTATATATGCAAGCAACTTCACAACCTTTTCAAGTGTGTCTTCAATGGCTTCATCACTCAACTTCTCACGACCACCCTTTTTGAGAATATTATCACAGAATGTTGCCAAAAGCTCTGCACTGGAGCTACCAGCAACGGTTTTATTGCAAAATACCTCAAAAGCTTCCTTAAGTGCCTTGTGAAACAATGTATGGCCCTGAAAACATTCGGTCACATAAGTCATATACTTGTCATGCAGCTCAATTATTTTTTTGATAAGGACCAGTTCTTGTACACCAGAAGAATTTGACACTTGGCTACTTGCAGCATCTTCAGCTTGTTAAAACAGCGCAGTTCCCTCTGCTGTAACATGCTGTTTGAATATGGTAGCAACTGGTTCCAAACCTTTAGGTATTTTATGGTAAAGTCTGTACATCCTAGAAAGATCCTCCACCTTGTCATCCCTAAGCAACGCACGGCATCCAGAATGTTCTTTCTCTAGTAGTCGGGGCTCATATACTACCAGCAACTCATTTTGCACTTTCTCCACTAACTTTGGCTCGCTACTTGAGTGCAAATAATGAGACACTCGTTCCCTTTCCTTCTTGAAGCACTCCTCTGACTTTCGCATGTAATCAGGGCAAGAGTCCTCTTGTATCCAATTGGAAGCCTTGCGAGAATAGTAAGAGCCAGTATCCTGAAGCATGTGTACTTCAAAATCTTCTTCATATCTACTCATCTGTCCCATTCCGATTTCAAAAAATATATCTAGCACATTCTTCAATAATGCTCTGTCTATCTGCTCCCCCTCGCGCTCTTTAGCAATCAGAGTAATTACCGCATCTCTAACACTAGAGTTTAGAATATAAGATAACTATTGCTAAATATTGAATATTCAAGTATGCCAAGAACTGGTTCGTTTATTCACTTGCAGCGAATACAAATATATAGGAACAGATGTAACGCCCAAAAAAAAAACTCCTTCCTACATGATCTCTACCACTCCTTTATTCCCTATAAATGCTCCTAACAGTTACATGACCAAGTCATGTAATGACCAGATATAAATGCTCCTAACAGTTACATGACCAAGTCATGTAATGACTAACACACAAAATACGTAAATTCAACATAATAAATATGAGATTATCCAACAATTTCCCCCTTTAATCTCAATTTACTTATCCAGCTGCTGCACCCCCAAAAGATTACGCATTCTCTCAAATTTCACAGTTGTCATCGCCTTGGTTAAACTATCAGCTCGCTGCAACTCACTACTCACGTGTTTGACAATGACTTCACCGCGTTCCACACATTCACGGATGAAATGATAACGAATATCAATGTGTTTGGACCTACCATTGAACACCGGGTTTTTTGCTAAATCCATAGCCGACCTGTTGTCGATATACAACGTGATTGGTCCTACAAACTCTGAAGTTATCTGGCTCAGCACATTCCGTAGCCAAATCCCTTGACAGGCTGCTGCAGTGGCTGCCATTAGTTCGGCTTCACATGTAGACAAAGCCACGCACCTTTGTTTTTGAGAGACCCAGGATATAAGACTTTCATTCAAGTAATAAGCCATCCCCCTGTACTTTTTCTATCATCAATCGTGCCACCCATGTCACTGTCCGAATACCCAGAAATGATATTGTTTCCTCCCTTCTCTGTGTATACCAAACCGAAGTGCAAAGTTCCCTTCAAATACCGTAAAATCCTCTTTACAGCACTCAGAAGAAGTACCGTAGGCCGTTTCATGTATCGACTCACAACGCCAACTGTATACGCAATGTCTGGACGCGTATTAACCAGATAACGAAGACTTCCTACTAACCCTTTATACATTGTAGCATCAACCGCCTTTCCCATCTCATCCTTGCCAATTTTATCCTTAGGATCCATAGGATACTTCGATGGATTGCAATCCTTCATCCCTGCCCTTTCTATGATCTTCATTGCATAAGATGACTGTTTCAGAATAATGTGGCCTTGATTTTGCTCAACTTCGATTCCAAGGTAGTAGCTGAGTTTCCCTAGATCTGTCATCTCAAATTTCACTCCCATCTGTGTCTTAAAGGCTTCGATCTTAGTAGCACAAGTTCCGGTTACTAAGATATCATCGAGATACACGGCTATAATCAAGCTGTCATCGCCTTCTCCCCTTGTGTAGACTGCATTCTCATAGGGACATCGTTTAAATCCCAAATCCACGAGACACTGGTTGAGTTTTGCATACCAGGCCCTTGGCGCCTGTCGTAGGCCATACAATGCTTTGCTCAATTTGTACACCAAATGTTCACGACCACGCCTTTTATATCCCTCTGGCTGCGAGACATATATATCTTCGAGTATCTCGCCATTAAGAAATGCTGTTTTTACATCCAAATGATGTACTTGCCAGTTTTTCTTTGCAGCTAGAGCCAACAACAATCGAACAGTCTCAAGGCGTGTTACTGGGGCATAGATTTCTTCAAAGTCAATACCGTGTTCTTGAGCATACCCTTTTGCTACGATTCGAGCCTTGTGTCTTGTCACCTTCCCAGTTGTATCCTTCTTTAGCTTGAATATCCACTTTAGTCCTATCTCCTTCTGTCCTTGTGGTAATTCAACAAGGGACCAGGTACCATTCCTTTCGATAGACTCAATTTCTGCATCCATGGCTCTACGCCAGTTCTGATCCTGCACTGCCTCCTTGTAGCTCGCTGGCTCCTCTATTCCCATCAAATATAGCTCTTCGTCCAATGTTACTTCTTCTGTGTCATTGTATACGTCTGATAGCAGTCTGCTCTTCTTGGGAGTGGCACTGTCATCATAATTTTCTCTTCTCAAACATTGTGATGCAGACTGTGAGACAGGACTCTCTGGTTGAGCTTCATTCCCTGTATAGTGATTTCCTTCGTCACCGTCGATGTCCTCAGGTTGAGTATCTTCTATCGTGAAAGTAGCCATTTGCTCACTGTTGTTAATTTCCTCCTCCCAATTCCATGCCTTCTTTTCTTCGAACATGACATCCTTACTCACGTGTACTCGTTTCTCCTTAGGATTGTAAAGCCTGTAAGCCTTGCTTCCAGGTTCCTTTCCAAGGTTGACTACACAGATACTACGATCATCTAGTTTAGAAGTGTATTGACTAGGAACCTTCATGTGACCAACACAACCAAAAACACGGATGAGTGAAATATCTGGTTTGTACGTTGTCCATGCTTCATAAGGAGTGATTCCAGTTAAAGATCTAGTTGGCAAACGATTTAGAACATACACTGCGTGCCTGACAGCCTCCCCCCAAAACATGGCTGGTAAGCTCATTTCCTTCAGTAAGATTCTAGCCATCTCCATGACTGTTCTGTTACGACGTTCCACCACGCCGTTCTGTTGCGGCGTATAAGGAGCAGTGTAATGTCGTTTTATTCCGTTTTCTTCACTGTATAACTTGAAATCATTTGAACTGAATTCACCCCCCC
Source organism: Limnanthes douglasii subsp. nivea (assembly GCA_036936605.1). NCBI lineage: Eukaryota > Viridiplantae > Streptophyta > Magnoliopsida > Brassicales > Limnanthaceae > Limnanthes > Limnanthes douglasii. The sequence goes on from JAUPFV010000004.1 coordinate 28,676,482, forward strand.
TGTCTGTCCTAAACGTTTCAATTCTTCGTTCTAACCCAGTTTCAACCAATGCTCGAAATTTCTTAAATGCACCAAATGCTTCGTTTTTGCACTTTAGAAAGTAAACCCACATAGCACGACTATAATCATCTACTATTAAGAAAACATACCGGTTACCAGCAGTAGTTTCAGGCGTAATCGGGCCACACAAGTCACCATGCACCAGTTCCAACGCCTTGGTTGCACTGAAATTAGCTTTAGTTGGCATTTGTTTCCTTGTTTGCTTTGACAGTAAACAGCCCACACACACTTCTTTTGGCTGAATAACCCTCGGAAGGCCCTTCACCATTTTCTCCTTGAACATTAGTGACATTGCTTGATAATTCACGTGTCCCAAACGAGCATGCCACAACTTTGAATCTTTTTCTGTTTTTGACAACATGCACCTTGGCGTTGCAGACTCAATGATTAGCTTATATAGTCTATTTGCAGACCTTTTGACCTTCATAAGAAGCTTTCCCTCTCTTTCATGAACCCACATGTACTCACCTTTGATCGTAACTTGGTTTCCTTCTTCTGTCAATTGGCCCAAGCTAATGATGTTGCTTCGAAGGCTTGGTATAAAGTAGACTTCATTGAGCATTCGTTCCTCACCATTTTTGCAGCTAAAAGCAATTGAGCCCTTTCCTTTTATCTCCACACACGATCCATCTCCAAACTTAACCTGTCCAGACACTCCTTCGTCCTACGTATAGAACTTTGATTTGTGTCCAGACATGTGGTTGCTAGCCCCATTGTCGAGATACCACACGTTCGATTCTCCTTGATTTCCATCTGATCTTTCCTTCAGTGACGGTTTCACCTTCCCTTCATCAATTACCATCGAACGTGTTTCATTCTTCGAATGTTCAGCCAACAGTAATGCTGGTTCATCATCGTCCATCCGCGTTAGGTTTGCCTCCTGACGTCTTGGTTTTCTGCAGTGTCTCGCAAAATTCCCATAAAGATTGCAATTAAAGCACCTGAGTTTGCTTTTGTCTTGTATTCCTCGAGCCCTGAAACCTGAGCTTTGTCCCTCTGTTCCTCCCTTGTCACTACGTTTGAGCCATTCTTCTCGTGTAAGTAGCAATTTACTCTCTTCACTTTCCTTGATTCGCCACTGTTCTTCTGTAAGCATGAGTTTTGTTTCGATCACATCTGTTTTCCCCTTTATTCTTTCTTCGTGTGCCTTCAAAGACCCCATAGCCTCCTCCATACTCATGGTCTCTATATCACCGAATTGCTCCATCGTGGAGGTAATCTGCAAGAATTTTGCTGGGACTGCCCTCAACAGTCGTTTAACCACATTTGACTCCTTCATTTCTTCTCCTAAAACTCGTATATTGGTTACGAGTCCATTGAGTTTCATATAGAAATCATCAAGAACATCTGTCTCTTTCATACTGAGAGATTCGAAGTCTGCCTTGAGGGTTTGAATCCTCTCCTTCTTCACTCGATCTGCACCCTGACACAGTGTCTGAATCGCCTCCCATGTTTCTTTTGTTGTTTTCCTATCCGCAACTGACAACAAGACTTCTTCTGGTATTCCGTGATACAACATGGCCATTGCGATTTTGTCTGTCTTCTCTTCACCTATTGCTTTCGGATCCGTTGCCTCAATTGCACTCCAGGCTCCTTGAGCTTGCATGTACACTTTCATTTTGATTGCCCAAGTTGTGTAATTTCTCTGGTCAGCATTGGATATGTAAGGCCAAGAGAGCCTCCTTTCATCTTGTTCGACTCCACGGTTGACATCCTTGCTCTGATACCACAATATTAGAATATAAGATAACTATTGCTAAATATTGAATATTCAAGTATGCCAAGAACTGGTTCGTTTATTCACTTGCAGCGAATACAAATATATAGGAACAGATGTAACGCCAAAAAAAAAAACTCCTTCCTACATGATCTCTACCACTCCTTTATTCCCTATAAATGCTCCTAACAGTTATATGACCAAGTCATGTAATGACCAGGTATAAATGCTCCTAACAGTTACATGACCAAGTCATGTAATGACTAACACACAAAATACGTAAATTCAACATAATAAATATGAGATTATCCAACATCCTGGTAAACCAGATCATGGAAACAAGACAGGCCAACTTCATTCAGAGGCGCAAGCTGGTTGCGAGCGATGAAGTAGCGGCCAAGAAAATGGAAGAAGCGGGACAGCCACCGAACCATGATTTTATGAGTTCCCCATCTCTTAACTAACTCGCGCAGCATGAACTCGTCATGCTTCTCCATCAAAGCGGGTAATACCGTTGAGGTCATATATTCTTTAAATTCTTCCTTGTATTTGTCATATAGCTGCTGCGAATAATCATGAGGCGGCTTCTGCGTGCACATAGTATAGATGGTGCTGTAAAGCGTAATATATTCCTCTGATATAAACGGAGGCTCGTCTCGTCCTTCCAGAATGCTCTTCAGCTTTGTGATGCCTTTCATCATATAATCCCATCCTTGCTCCAACTCAATGGTTTTGCGCTCCATTATAGCACAAAGAGCTTCACAATCCGATCGAGATTCGGAAGAAAAGAAATAAGGTTGCTTTGATCGAGATTTGGAAGAAAATAAGTGAGCTGGGTTTAGTGGTCGATCAAGTCCCAAAAAACTTTATATCAAATTGTGATGTGCAGAGAGATCGGATGTTGTTATATAAAGAACGGATAAAGAGAGGAGAGAACGACTTAAAAGACGGTGGAGCCGTTGAGGAATTGAGTAAGGATATAAGTTGCAAAATATCTTTTCCTAAGTTTTTGGTTCTATATATTTTAACAACGCCTCAAACTATTTTTTTTTTAAATTTTGTTAAAACTAATAAATGAAGTTATTTTGTTTAATGATTTTATCTTTACAAAATTTTAATTAAAACTATTCTTTAAATTTATCATAATTTCTGAAAAAAATTCAATTCTTTACCTTCTTTCTATCTTCAAAAAACGGTGCAGGAATTGAGTAAGGATAATTTCAAAATATATTTTCCTAAGTTTTTGGTTGTATATATCTTTTATATATATATATATATATTGTTTGTTAGCGCATTAAAAGATATTAAAAATAGCTAGTGCTCTTGTTAAATAGTCCTGTGGTTTTTTTAGTTTTTATTTTTATTTTATTTTTTGTTTTTAATGTTTGTTATTAAATATAAAAATAAAATATAATTTTATAAAAATAACAATAAATTTTAAAATTATTTTTGAAAGATATTTTTCAAAATAGTATATAACAAAATCAAATTTAATATTTCAAACATATTTTTAAAAATAAATATAAATAAAATAAAATTTATTATATATAACATATTGTTGTAAAATAGATAGAAATAAAATCAATTATTATATGACAACAAATCTTAACAAAACTAATAAATTAGATAAAATAAAAGTTGTTATTTAAAAGATACATCTAACTATTTTTATTGTATTTCCTTATTTTTCTCAACCAGGATCTAATATATTTCAAGAAATTATATGTTTAATAAATCCTCATATATTTTGAAATGATTTCTTTAACAAATCCTCATATATTTTTTTATTCTATTGTTTTACTTTTTTTTACTTCTTAATTTCTAAAACAAAGGCTTTTGATATTTTTTATCAATATGAAAATAATAATAAACAAATATTTAAAATCTTATACGATAATAAAATTAAATAACATTTTAATAGATACAATAAAATCATCAAAGATATTAAAAAATGAATATTATTTCTCTAACATGAGATTTTAACATTGAAGTGAAAATTAGGTTGTTAACTAAAAAGAAGCTAAATGAAACTAAATTATATTTCTCTCTCCTACGTGGCACTTACTACATGCTCTAACTTTTAACCTATTTATATTTTAAAAACCGCTGAAACTATTTTTCCGTACAAAAATTTTAAAATTATTCGGTAAAGTTATTTTGTTTATTTTGTTTAACGATTTTATCCTTACAAAATCTTATAAATTGTTAGATTTATTTAAGTTACCAAAAAAATCCAATTCTTTACCTTCTCTATCTTCAAAAGGCAAAAAATTAGAAACTAAAATTAAAATTAAAAATAGGATTAAAATTAAAAATAAACTAAAATTAATTACTAAAACAAAACGTTAAATGTAAATTAAAGTTAAAATTTAAACCAAATCTGCAACTAAACTTACCCTTACTCTAAACTTTCTCCCATACCTCTTCCACACCTCGAACAACATACGAAACCAATATCGCCACACATACCATCCACAACCACCCATTAACTAAAACTCACAGAAAAATTAAATCTGAACCGAAAATTGGAATCGGAATCGAACGATACCGGCGAGAAGATTTTCCGAGGAGATTCGAATAAAAGTTACTGTAACTTGATTTCTTTGTTGTTAAATGCGTTAGTTGGGATTAAGTTGTCGATTAGGGTGTATTTAGGCTTGTTTTTTGTGTTGGTTAGATGATACTGAACCTTGAAAGCTTCTGCCATGGCGATAGTGTTCTTCGCCACACGAGACCGTCGATCACTATCGTTACGCCATCGCGTGGTGTATCAATGGTTGCCCACGCCATCACAGTGGCGTGGACAACCTTTCCTTCGCCATAAGTATGGCGTAGTTGGTCATATCCACGCCGTCAAGAAGGCGTGGGTATATGGGTTTACGTCATCCCTATGACGAACACCGATATACTCACGCCTTATTGATGGGGTGGGATGATCTGGTCACCGGAGTAACCCAAGACCAGAATATTCTTATTGGTTGGTGTGTTTTACGCATTTATGTTATTATATTTCTATAAACGATTCACGATTGACAATTGATATTTCGAACCAACCTTGACATATTGTACGTTTCTTATTTCAGGTTTTGGATCCCGTTGACGCTTCCGGATCCCGCGATGGCTCTCTCATGAAGAGAATAAAGAAGTGGACAAGGGTACGGGAAGCTGGCCAGCCCGTTTTAGTAGCTGATTCAGCGGTTCCGATGGAGAAGCTGCATATAGTTTCCAGACCACATGCTTCTAGATCCAGTTCCACTTCCGCTTCCCGCAGAGGATGCCATCCTCCCCCACCTAGAAGGCAGCCTTCAGCTCCTCCCCCTCCAGAATGCCATCGTTATTCAGCGAGGCGTGCATCGCCCATGCTGCATACCACCTTTGGATGGGAGAGGTAATATTTACATTTGCAGTTGATATTTTACTTCGGTTGATTTTTAATATATACTAATATATTAAACGAATATTTTCAGGAGCGCGAGATGCGGCTATACGCCCATTATCCTAGCCATAGAGGTTGGAGTTTGGCCTGACAAGTAGGGTGCACGCCGTAGTTGATGGCACTCCTTTCGGTAGACTCATCAAGTCGTTCTATTACATGCACACGCACTCCAACATGACGGAGGGTTTTTTGGAGCGGTGGCATATGGAGACAAATAGTTTCCATTTTTCGTTCGGAGAGATGACGATCACTCTCGACGACGTCCATACCATTTTGGCACTCCTAGTTTGGGGTGAGCTTGTTGTTTTTCCCGTTATATCGGACAAGTCTATGGAAATGCATGAGCTGCTGAACTGCTTTTGGTGGACGAGGTATCGTTCGTGAAGGGGGTTGAGAAATGCAAGGGCGTCGGTTTGGGGTTTAATTGGCTCCATAGTAGGTTTAGTGGGCTAGAGTTCTGCAACAAAAACCCTGATCTCACTAATATTATCGTACATGCGGCTGCGCGCGCCTATATATTACATATGTTTGGCACCGTTCTATTCCCCAACAAGAGTAACATGTACGCTAATTTCAAGATTTGTTTTTCTTTCGTAATTTGACTAAGGAGGGTGTCAGACGTTACTCATGGGGTAGTACTGTGCTTGCTTACATGTACCAGCATCAAGTTGAGGCCTCGCTTCACGACACGAGGACTATGCCGGATGTATCGGTTTGCTGGACACATGAATACAGAATCATGTTTTCATGCTCTACCCTGTTACTCGTTTCACTTACACCGAGTGCGAGCCTACTATTGCGAGATGGGATACAGCTTCTGTAGTATCTGACCGCTGGATGAAGCTAAACCTTTGGATCCGTCAAGAACCTATAGGAGATAGATGTAAGTCTTATTATTAAGTAATACCAAAACTGTTTTATGTTTTACCCTTGGTATCTTTAGTTGAATAAGGTAGAACTTTTTTATAAATGTTTGTGTCGTAATGATTTTTATTGTAGATATTGTTTGATCCTTATCGTGCGATACGCGATCATTTTCCGTTCAAACGTATAACATGGTTTTAAGATGTCATCTGCGGTGTAGAGCACTCGCAAGCATACTATCTGGAGCGGGTGTTGAGGCAGTTTGGCCGTGTCCAGAGGGTTATCCCGTATCCATTGTTGAAGATGCAGTCGAAGTCGAAAAGAAAACTGAAGACGATGGCCTATACATTCGAGGAGGATAGTTGTGAGAATTGGCGAAGTAACACATTTGATGAGGTTTTTAGGGGAGTGTTGATGAGAGACGAGATGGAGTCTTTCTGTACTCCTGATTACCTTATGCTCCATTAGAATATTAGCTTGTTAAACCTCATCAACACTGTAAACTACTCGCTCGATGACTATGTTTACGAGTATCGGGAAGGAGCTATCATTCGACTTTTGTGTGCCGGTATGTGGAGGATCTCGTTGTTTCCAAGAGTTGGTGAGTTTGACCATGAATTCGATCGTTTCGCCGTGGGTTAGGAGAATGTTGTGTCTACTGCCATGAGACTTGCTTAGACATAACGTCTTATGTTTCGGGTTGTACGATACTATTTACGATATTTTGGTAGTCTAATGTTCATCATTTTCGTATGATATTATATGATTGTTGTTAATTAATTTGATGGTTCGGTTGTTGTATGATACTTTTCCATTGTTGTTAGATATTTTAATGTTTTATTTTGGTATCTTGCTAGAGTTATTTTTGTATCTTTTTTACAATTTCCGTTACCCTTGTTACCACAATTACTAAAAAATGTGCGGAATAAAATAAAAAATTTCATCCTCAAATCAGGTATAATAACAACTTAATAATACCTTAAGGCTAATTAAAAGTAGAGCAAAATTCATAAAAATTAAAATAACATTCAAGGAAAGCGTGAACTACAATATGAATTAAGGAAAACATAAATTCAAACAACTCAAACGTAAACTCAAACATAAACTCAAACATTTGCAATTACTTATACTAATCATAATTTATCTATTAGGCAGTTCCATTTCATCAACTTTATTTCTTTTTTCGTAATCTAGTAACAATAAATAAGATACCCATATAAATTTAACATTTATTGTATTTTAAAGAAAATTAAATAAGATACAACTTTATTTGAATTGGTTCATATATGATAAATATTTTCATCCATACAAGAAACTTTAATGTGTTATATGAAAGCGAACCTTACATCTTCATAACATTAAACACTAACTAAGAAAAAAACCCATTAAACTCATAAAGCAACCTTAATTAAAAAAATAATAATTTTTTGATGAGACAAAAGCATGACAAAACATGTCTAGTTCACTATTAAACCATAAAATTATAAATCATAACACCAAAGAGACTATGAATACATATAAATAAAAGAGAATTTTAATTCATCACATGGTGTACAAAATCCAAAATGTTTAAAACTAACTGGTTTTCAACGATTGGCAAACCTTGAGAATGATACAATCGTTTTTCTCGGGCCAATTTGTTATGGAAACTTGAGAACTACTTTGACTGATAAAAAACTATATAGACGATAAACAAGATATCACATTCAGGTGGAACATTAGATCAAAGTAAACGAGGATAGGTTTTAGTCATTTATTGTGTATTGATCATGTACGCGGTTATACGGTTCACGTTCATCTATTGATAATGAATCCAAAGGTCTCATTGAAGTTAAATATATTTTTGAGAAGCATATGACGATCTAAGTGAGACATTATTGGATTATTTATGGATTGGTATGTTAAATATTTATTTGGTTATTGTCATAAAGTAGTCCAATTAATAAGTAATCATAATAAATTATATTATATATAATTAAATAGGAATTGAGCCTATAGATCAAAAAGCGGTGTGGAGATATAAGTGTGGTAATCGGGTTGAATTATGAAGGATTGTGTCTAAATCTCAACACTTAGACCTATAATAATTCATGGACGAATATGATTACTTAGGGATGACAATGAGCGGAGATGGGTGAGGATATAACTAAACCTTAATCAATCATGTCCATATTTTTTCAAACTCGTCAGGTTCGGATATATGTCGGGTAAGAGAGTTTTATTTCTAGCGCCCATACCTGTCAGGGTTGGATATCCATCCGCGGATACCTTATATTTATTTTTTGTCTATATAATTATTTCATAAAGATTATCCAATAAAAAATTTAATAAAAAATATTGTATTAAATTTAATAATAATAATAATATTGAATATAGACTCTCAAACTTTATTAAAAAATTTAATAACAAATATATAACACATATTTATTACTTAATTTTTTTAAAAAAAAATTAATACATTATTTTTATCATTATATGTATTTGTCAAAACAATTAACTTCAAATATACTATTCTAGTTTTAAATCTATTTAATTTATATTTTTAACTTTTTAAATATGATTTTTTTAATATTATTATAAATGCAATCAAATATGAGTAAAAAACTGACAAGCATAAATTAATTAAAAAAAACTCATTCAATCACATTATAATACAATTTAAAAGGTATAACGGTGAGATTTAATTGATAATGATTGACGTTTTGTAGGATGTGAGATGCTCCAAGAACAGAGCATGATTTCTTGATTCTCCATTTCCGATCTACCTTCAAACTTAGTTCCGAAGAAGGAGAAATTGGCTCACCTATGGGCTTCATCAAGCTCTACAAAATCAATGCCCAATTTCCCGATGAATCTTGTGGATTTTCCTCTTCTATCTCAGAAAAATCAAGAGATTACAACTCAAAACCCAGGAAATATAACTATTGTTATATCTAATCCTAATTTTGAATTGTAGAATTACAATCATGGTGAAAGTCGTGAGGCTGTTAAATCTCCAGTTAAGTTCACTAAATCATTTTTCGATACATTGAAATCTAAAACAGAGGGTTTTATACACAGAAATGTTGTTGTTACCCATAATTTGGATCACTCTATTATCAAATTCGACAGGAAAGATAAAGAAATTTTTCAGAATGGTTCTAAACATACTATCAACGGGAAGTTTGCGTTGGGTAAACCAAAATTTGAAATCCTGAAAGATTTCATGGGAAAATTCAGATTCACTAGCTCCTTCAACATCACCCAATAGGATTTTCGTCATGTTTTTATCAAATTTGAAAACAAGGAAGACCTGCATAAACTCTGTACCAGGAACGTATGGATCATTGGAGACAAAACCATGCGTCTCTTGAAATGGGATCCTTACTTTGATCCTAATAAAGAGAGCCTGATAATATCTGCTTGGATTACTTTAACATACATTCTTGAATTCCTGTATAATCGTAGTACTATACTGTAAATCGCTAAATAATTTGGTGATCCTATGAGAGTCTGGATTCCCAGTGTGAACATGACTCGATATAACTGTGTTAAAATCCTTGTTGAAATAGATAGCTCCAAGGCCTATAAAGAACAAGATCAAGATTCAGTTTGGTGAAGATGAATAATTCTGGCTGAATGTTAGTTATGGTTCTTTCCCACGTTACTGTAACCATTGCAATCATCTTGGACACCACGAAAATATCTGCAAAAATAATAAGTTCATGCAAAAGTTTAAGCCCAAAGGTTCATCAACAAACTACTGAACAACAGAAGAATCCTTTAAAGTCCAAAATTGTTACCACAAATGACAACTCTGATCCCAATAACCAGCAACATTGCAACCCGGAAATCCACTCATCTGAATCCAAATAAGTCAATACAATCATTCTCTGATCCCTGTAAATTCAAAAGATGACGACATTCTCCACCAAACTAATAATATACAACCTGAAATCATTGAAGCATTACTTACTCTAGACATAAGTCTCTCTTTGATGTTGATGGCAGTTATTTAAACCAACCTTCTGATCTCATCTCTCCAACGAAACTCACTACTGGGAGCCTCCCTGGTAGCCCTACACACAAAGTCAGCAATAAATAAATCAAAAGAATCCAAATTAAGAAAACTAAAAAGCTAAAAGGCTGGAATTCTAAAGCTCCAACATCCTTCAAACTATTACAGCTTAAAAAATATGTGAAAACCCATTCAATTAAATGACCATCAAGATCATTAATTGGAATGTAAGGGGGTTGGGTAACACTCAAACTCTTAGAAGATTGTAATCTTTGAAGAAAGCTAAAAAGCCAGTTCATATGGCTATCCAAGAGCCTATGGTCAACTCTTCAAAGTTGGAAGAAGTGGCCAGAAAGCTTAAATATAACTTTTATTTTTGTAACACTAACAATAAAATTTGGCTCATGTGGTGTAGTGAATTTAGTGTGGATATACTTGTGAATAATGAGCATCTAATTCAATTATAGGTTCATCATCCTATGTTGAATAAAAACTTCATGGTTACTATTGTTTATTCAAAGGGTACTAAAGAATTGAGAATGGACCTGTGGAACTCTCTAAGAAACTTAGCTGATTCCTCTATTAAATGGATGGTGTTTGATGGTTTCAATACAATTTTGAATATTGATGAACACCTATCATGCACTAGTATCAACCTTAACAGTATGGATGACTTCAGTAATGCCATCCTTGACTGCAATCTTATTAATGAGGGATTCTCTAGCTCTAAATATACGTGGTCTAATAGGAGAAAGTGGAAGCGTCTGAACATGGTGTTATACAACAATTCATGGCTAAATTACTTTGATGTCACCAAAGTTGTCCATCTTGCTAAGACATGTTCAGATCATTCTCCCATTTTTATTATGGTATCTTCCAATCTAAATACGTTCAACTCCTCTTTTAAGTTTCTTAACATGTGGGTGCAACACCATGTTTTTTAGAAATGGTGGAGCAAAGCTGGAATGGTCCTATGAGTGGCAATCTTATTCAGAAGTTCTGGCAGAAACTAAGAAGCCTGAAGCCTGATTTAAAGGTTTGGAACAGAAATGAATTTGGTAATATGTTTGATGCTATCAAACAGATTGAATATGAAATTCAGTTCGAGAAAGTTACTCTACAATCTTCAAACTTTACAATTGACAAGGACCTTCTGGAAAAAGCTAGGAACCAGCATCTAATTCTATTGGCAAGGGAAGAGAGCTATTGGGAACAAAAAACTCACACTGTTTGGCTAAAAGATAGTGAGAAGAACACTCCCTTCTTCCATAATTATCTGAAGAAAAGATCAAAGAAAAACCTAATTCAGAGAATCAAGGAAGATGATCACTGGTTGGAAGATAACGAAGCCATCACCAACTCTATTATTGCCTATTTTAAAAATCTCATTACTGATAATTCTAATGTCACTCTTTCAGACATCTACTTTGATCTTATTCCTAACAGTATTACTAATAAAGATACTAGTATGCTGACTCCAGAGCCTACTGAGATGGAAATTTATGGAATTGTCTCAAATCTTAATCCAAACAGTGCCCCTGGCCCTGATAGATTTAATGGAAAATTTTATAAGGAATGCTGGTCAATAATTGCTTGTGATCTCACTGGAGTTTTTAAAGAGATTTTCAAATATGATATTACTCTAAAGGGTTTGCATGCCACAACCATTTTCCTGATCCCTAAAACAAATTGTCTTAAGTACTGGAAAGATTTTCGACCCATAAGCCTCACCACAATGTTGAACAGAATTTACTCAAAAATTATTAACAGCATGTTGGCTGACATTCTCCCTAAGTTGATATCTAAAGAACAATGAGCTTTTGTCCAGGGAAGAAGAATTTAAGACAGTATATTGATTGCCCATGAATTAAGCTATGGCATTAATCTGAAGAACAGAGGAGGTAATGTTATTTTGAAAATTGAGATTGCAAAGGCTTTCGACAGAATCTCTCATAGGTTCTTGCTAAAGGTTTTGAGGAAATTTGGATTCAATACTAAGTTTGTTGAGCTGATAAACAAGAATGTTAACAACAATTACTTCTCATTAGCTATAAATGGTTCTCTTAAAGGTTTCTTCAAAGCTAAGAAGGGTTTAAGAGTGCAAATAATTACTTTCTCCACTAACTTTGGCTCGCTACTTGAGTGCAAATAATAAGACAATCGTTCCCTTTCCTTCTTGAAGCACTCCTCTGACTTTCACATGTAATCACGGCAAGAGTCCTCTTGTATCCAATTGGAAGCCTTGTGAGAATAGTAAGCACCAGTATCCTAAAGCATGTATACTTCAAAATCTTCTTCATATCTACTCATCTGTCCCATTCCAATTTCAACAAATATATCTAGCACATTCTTCAATAATGCTCTGTCTATCTGCTCCGCCTCGCGCTCTTTACCAATCAGAGTAATTAATGCATCTCTAACACTAGAGTTTATCTCCCTGTAAACCAGATCATGGAAACAAGACATGCCAACTTCATTCAGAGGCGCAAGCGACCTGCGAGAGATGAATAATGGAAGAAGCGGGACAACTACCGAAACATGATTTTATGATTTCCCCATCTCTTAACCAACTCGCGTAGCATGAACTCGCCATGCTTCTCCATCAAAGCGGGTAATACCGTTGAGGTCATATATTCTTTAAATGCTTCCTTGTATTTGTCATATAGCTGCTGCGAATAATTATGAAGCGGCTTTTGCGTGCACATATTATAGATGGTGCTGTAAAGCATAATATATTCCTCTGATATAAATGGAGGCTCGTCTCGTCCTTCGAGAATCTTCTTCAGCTTTGTGATACCTTTCAACATATAGTCCCATCCTTTCTCCAAGTCAATGGTTTTGCGCTCCATTATAACACAAAGTGCTTCAGAATCCTCCTCAATCTAAGAGATTTGGAAGAAAAGAAATAAGGTTGCTTTGATCGAGATTTGGGAAAGAATAAGTAAGCTAAGTAAAAAAAAACTCTAAATGAAATTGTGATGGGTAGAGAGATTGGGTGCTCTTATATAAAGAAGGGATAAAGAGAGGAGAGAACGGCTTAAAAGGCGATGGAGGAATTAAGTAAGGATAATTTCAAAATATATTTTCCTAAGTTTTTGGTTGTATATATCTTTGATATACATTGTTTGTTAGCGCATTCCTAAATTGACTCTAATGGACATGTTAACTTATACGTTAACTAAAAAAAATCTTAAAAATAGCTAGTTGTCTTGTTAAATACCCTGAGCAATTTAACAAAGCCACGTAAGCCTACCTTTGGTTTTTTTAGTTTTTATTTTTATTTTATTTTAAATAATATTATATATAATTAAATAGGAATTGAGCCTATAGATCAAAAAGCGGTGTGGAGGTATAAGTGTGCTAATCAGGTTAAATTATGAAGGATTGTGTCAAAATCTCAACACTTAGACCTATAATAATTCATGGACTAATATGATTACTTAGGAATGACAATGAGTGGAGATGGATGAGGATATAGCTAAACCCTAATCAATCATGTCTATATTTTTTCAAACTCGTCGGGTTCAGATATCTGTCGGGTAAGAGAGTTTTGTTTCCCGCGCCCATACCTTTCGGGGTTAGATATACATCCTCGGATACCTTATATTTATTTTTTGTCTATATAATTTTTTCATAAAGATTATCCAATAAAAAATTTAATAAAAAATAATGTATTAAATTTAATAAAAATAATAATATTGAATATAGACTCTCCAACTTTATTTAAAAAAATTCATAACAAATATATAACACATATTTATTACTAAATTTTTTTAATTTAAAATTTTAACATATTATTTTTATTATTATATGTATTTGTCAAAACAATTTACTTCAAATATACTATTCTAGTTTTAAATTAATTTAATTTATATTCTAATTTTTTAAAAAATAATTTTTAATATTAATATGAGTAAAAAACTCACAAACATAAATTAATTTTTTAAAAAAACTCATTCAATCACATTATAATACAATTTAAAAGGTATATCAGTGAGATTTAATTGATAATGATTGACGTTTTGTAGGATGGGAGATGCTCCAAGAACAGAGCATGATTTCTTGATTCTCCATTTCCGATCTACCTTCAAACTTAGTTCCGAAGAAGGAGAAATTGGCTCACCTATGGGCTTCATCAAGCTCTACAAAATCAATGCCCAATTTTCCGATGAATCTTGTGGATTTTCCTCTTCTATCTCAGAAAAATCAAGGGATTACAACTCAAAACCCAGGAAATATAACTATTGTCATATATACTCCTACTTTTGGAATTACAATCATGATGGAAGTCGTGAGGTTGTTAAATCTCCAGTTACATTGAAATCTAAAATAGAGGGTTTTATACACAGAAATGTTGTTGTTACCTATAATCTGGATCACTCTATTATCAAATTCGATAGGAAAGATAAAGAAATTTTGCAGAATGGTTCCAAACATACTATCAACGGGAATGTTACGTTGGGTAAACCAAAATTTGAAATCCTGAAAGATTTCATGGGAAAATTCAGATTCATGGGAAAATTCAGGTTACGTTGGGTAAATCAAATTCGTCATGTTTTTATCGAATTTGAAAACAAGGAAGACCTGCATAAACTCTGGACCATGAACTTCTGGATTATTGGAGAAAGAACCATGCGTCTCTTGAAATAAGGAGAAATCGTTATATTTATTATCAGAAACCGTAAATAAGGGAAACTTAATTTATAGAAAAATAGATATAGATAATAATAAATATATAATTTTATATTTATTTTTTTTAGGATAATTCTTTTAACATATTCAAAATAGATATTAAAACGAATTCTATATTATATAGAACTTTTTCTTTTCATTAATATTATTAACCATGATTAAAGAAGTTAACTTAAAAGAACCTAATATTTATTTATGAAAATTGAAAAAACCACTGTGAAAAAACAATACCCAGATACATTGTTAAAGGTATCTAAACAAGCCACATTTACTACCCAAAATCCAAATAAGATAGTACCTAAACATGCAGGTCCAACTAAGCTAAGTACCTAAACATGCTCGGGTTGTCTTTGTCCCTTTCAAGATACTCTCGCGTGATCAGATCCTCCATCCGCTTCTTGATAGCCTTAATATCAGGCTTAAACATTGGGCTTAGCTGCTCAACACATTCAGAAACCAGATGCTGATGCCCCAAAACTTTACGGCTCTTCATTATACGCACAATTGCTGCATCAATGGCATGGCGTCGATCTTTGTCAACATCTTCAACAACCTTCCTGCGTTCTTCGACTGGTGGCAGAGGAATCCTGATCCTCCTCATTCTGTCTGTAAACCTTGAATTAAACTCGAAGTGATCAGCTTGGGACACAGTCTTCGTGCTGGGGTCCTTAGTTAGGATCTTATACTTGGCACATGACAAAGAATGAAGCAACCTCACCAAGTCATCATGACTCAAGTTTAACTGAGCCATGATCTCTGAATAACTTAACCTATCCGCAGAATTGAAAAGCACCAAGACAGCAGCCTGGTAGGTAGACACAATCAACTCAATGGTTTTCTGGTCAAATTTTCCATGAATATGACATGTACCTAGTGAGTAGATCCATGTAAGTTTTCTGTGTTTTGTTTTTGTTTCATAGAATACCTTGAAAGCTTCAACACATTTCACCATTTCAGAGGGAAGACTTATATCAAACGACTTATAACTTGGCCAAAAACCAGTTGTAAGGACTGTAACAGTTAAGTCAATTCCAGGATGTGCTGCTGCATTATCTGCAAGGTAGTCTACAAAATTATTCTGATTCTCTCTTGCTAAAGTCAAATCCGTTACCATGCCCTCCATCTTTGATGTGAACTGTCCACCACATTGCTGTTTTAACTTTGTCAGTATACTTCTTTCGTGATCATCGTTGGCACTTCGATCAAACAGAAGGCGTCGAGCAAGCTTCTTCCTATAGAATTCAGCAAAAAAGTCCTTATCACTTATATATGCAAGCAACTTCACAACCTTTTCAAGTGTGTCTTCAATGGCTTCATCACTCAACTTCTCACGACCACCCTTTTTGAGAATATTATCACAGAATGTTGCCAAAAGCTCTGCACTGGAGCTACCAGCAACGGTTTTATTGCAAAATACCTCAAAAGCTTCCTTAAGTGCCTTGTGAAACAATGTATGGCCCTGAAAACATTCGGTCACATAAGTCATATACTTGTCATGCAGCTCAATTATTTTTCTGATAAGGACCAGTTCTTGTATACCAGAAGAATTTGACACTTGGCTACTTGCAGCATCTTCAGCTTGTTGAAACAGCGCAGTTCCCTCTGCTGTAACATGCTGTTTGAATATGGTAGCAACTGGTTCCAAACCTTTAGGTGTTTTATGGTAAAGTCTGTACATCCTAGAAAGATCCTCCACCTTGTCATCCCTAAGCAACGCACGACATCCAGAATGTTCTTTCTCTAGTAGTCGGGGCTCATATACTACCAGCAACTCATTTTGCACTTTCTCCACTAACTTTGGCTCGGTACTTGAGTGCAAATAATGAGACACTCGTTCCCTTTCCTTCTTGAAGCACTCCTCTGACTTTCGCATGTAATCAGGGCAAGAGTCCTCTTGTATCCAATTGGAAGCCTTGCGAGAATAGTAAGAGCCGGTATCCTGAAGCATGTGCACTTCAAAATCTTCTTCATATCTACTCATCTGTCCCATTCCAATTTCAACAAATATATCTAGCACATTCTTCAACAATGCTCTGTCTATCTGCTCCCCCTCGCGCTCTTTAGCAATCAGAGTAATTACCGCATCTCTAACACTAGAGTTTATCTCCTGGTAAACCAGATCATGGAAACAAGACAGGCCAACTTCATTCAGAGGCGCAAGCTGGTTGCGAGCGATGAAGTAGCGGCCAAGATAATGGAAGAAGCGGGACAGCCACCGAACCATGATTTTATGAGTTCCCCATCTCTTAACCAACTCGCGCAGCATGAACTCGTCATGCTTCTCCATCAAAGCGGGTAATACCGTTGAGGTCATATATTCTTCAAATTCTTCCTTGTATTTGTCATATAGCTGCTGCGAATAATCATGAGGCGGCTTCTGCGTGCACATAGTATAGATGGTGGTGTAAAGCGTAATATATTCCTCTGATATAAACGGAGGCTCGTCTCGTCCTTCCAGAATCCTCTTCAGCTTTGTGATGCCTTTTAGCATATAATCCCATCCTTGCTCCAGCTCAATGGTTTTGCGCTCCATTATAGCACAAAGAGCTTCACAATCCGATCGAGATTCGGAAGAAAAGAAATAAGGTTGCTTTGATCGAGATTTGGAAGAAAATAAGTGAGCTGGGTTTAGTGGTCGATCAAGTCCCAAAAAACTTTATATCAAATTGTGATGTGCAGAGAGATCGGATGCTGTTATATAAAGAACGGATAAAGAGAGGAGAGAACGACTTAAACAATAAAACAATTTGCAGTAAAAGGAAAAGATTATAACTAAAGCCTAATATATCGGCTAAAATCAAACTAAGTATATAACAGTTATATTAAAAACTAATTCTAATTTAAAGTAAAAAAATATAGATAATAACAATCCTATAATTTAGAATAAAGGAGTTATGTAAAATAGGGAATGGTAACTACCTTATATATAGACTAAGTGTTGGAACAAAAACATAATTTTAAATTTAAATAATTTTAATTTAAAATAAAAAAAAAGATATCGATTATAATTTATAAATTAAAATAATTTTAATTTAATATAGAAAAAAGATATAGATTATAACTAAATCCTAAAAAAACTAGTATATACAAATTAGAAACATGGACTAATGTAGAATTTTCAAAAAAAGAAATGCAAACTTACGTGTTTAAGAAGAGTATGACTTTTATCGTGAGTTAAAAAAGTTCTCTGAGACACGAGGTTTTTAAAAGATAGGCCGAGTAGGAGCGACATGGTTCTTTTAGGGTTTGTTCTCTGGGTTTCTTTTTGTTTTTGGGCTCATGCGTTTAGATCATTTATATCTAATTTTTTAATTTTTACTTATTTAAAGAGTTACGTAAAACCGGTTTAAATATGACTAAATAGGTGGGAGGTCAAACGTTTTTACTAACAAAATTTTGAATTAAATTAATAGCATTTAATAAGACCAAAAAATTTTACTAATAGATTTTGAATTACATTAATAAAAAGGAAATTGGATTACATGTAATATTTTTATTTTCTGCAAACCAACGCCAGATGGTAAACTGTAGAATATAGTGTTTCGTTTCCGGATAATCTCTGAAGTCTTGTAAACAATTTCTTATTGAAATATTTTTGGGGTTCTCTAAAAATTTCAATTGGATAAAATCAGAGATATATACTTTGAACAGAGAGGATGAAAATCATCTGATCTTCTTTTCAGCAGAACCCATATTTATAAATTCGACCAACCAAAAACAGTTTGGAAGTAAGGGCAGTTAGGGTATCTTAACTGATTTTGTAATAAAACGACAATAATTTAAAATTAGAATAAAACAGTCAAATTTTAAATTTCGAAATTCTGTTGACTTGCAACAATAGCCGATTTAACCAAAATAAAAATTTTCCAAGCTGACCTGTCAGCTCAGCTTCTTTACTCGCTGCTGCTAATGCCACAAACTCTGATTCCATTGTTGAATCAGTAATACAAGTTTGTTTCTTAGACGCCCAAGAGATAGCACCTCCCCCAAGTAGAAATACCCATCCACTTGTGGAAGAATGATCTTCCATATTGGAAATATAACTCGCGTCTGAATATCCTTCAAGTACAGAAGGAAATCCGGTATAAGTTAAACCATAATTCATGGTTCCTTTCAAATACTTGAATACTCGATTTAAAGATTGCCAATGATGCGAACTAGGATTGCTAGTATACCTACTAAGTTTTCCAACAGCAAAGGCAATATCCGGCCTAGTGCTAGTCATGGCATAGATAAGACACCCGATGGCTCTCGATTATTCAAGTTGAGATACAGCAATACCTTTATTAGGTAGAAGCTTAAGACTAGGATCTATAGGTGTGCTTACCGGAGAACAATCTTTAAAATTAAATTTATTTAATATCTTCTCAATATAGTGAGATTGAGAAATCGATATACTATTGTTCTTTCGCTTGATTCTTATACCAAGAATCATTTCAGCTTCCCCCAAATCCTTCATCTCAAAGTTAGATGATAAAAAATTCTTCGTTTCATTAACCTGATTTTGGTCAGTACCAAAAATCAACATATCATCCACATATAGACAAATCATAACTCCTTTACCAGAATTATCAAATTTGCTATATACACACTTGTCTGCTTGGTTAAGAATAAATCCATTAGACAATATCACATTATCAAATTTTTTTATGCCAATATTTTGGTGCTTGTTTCAAACCATACAAGGAGTTTTTCAACTTGCATACCTTGTTTTCACAACCAGGCATCACAAACCCTTCCGGTTGTTTCATATAAATCTCCTCATCCAAATCACCATTCAAGAATGCTGTTTTAACATCCATTTGATGAATTACAAGATTGTATACAGATGCAAGTGCAATCAACAATCTAATAGTGGAAATCCTAGCAACCGGAGCATAAGTATCAAAGAAGTCAATGCCTTCTCTTTGTCTAAATCCCTGGATAACCAATCTAGCTTTATACCTTTCAATAGTACCATCTACTTTCATTTTTCGTTTAAATATCCATCTATTTCCCAATGATTTGCACCCAGGAGGTAAATCAGCCAACTCCCATGTATTATTATGCATGATAGACTCTATTTCATCCTGGATAGCTTCTTTCCAGAATGCAGCATCCCTTGATGCCATAGCATCACTAAAAGTCCTTGGATCATCTTCAATAACAAAACAGTATTGATATTGATAGTCAATCTTATCTCTTGACCCTTCAACTAAATATAGTTGAAAATCAGATCCGTACAACTTAGTTTTTCTGGCTCTAGTACTTCTCCTTGGTTCAGAAGGTCCAGGTACACAATTGGTACCACTTGATATATTTTCAATTTCACTTAAGTTCCTATTCAAAGAGTTTTGAATCAAATCTCTAGGTCTAGGTATAGAAGTAAATCTCTCTTCATCAAATATTGCATCTCTTGACTCGATAACTGTGTTCACCGACACATAGTCATTAGATTCTAACACATAAAACCTATATGCAATGGAATGCTCAGCATACCCAATGAAGATACAATCTATACCTCTTTCACCCAAATTTTTCCTTTTAGGTTCAGTGAGTCTTACAATAGCTCTACAACCCCAAACTCTCAGATAATTTAGTGTTGGAGGCTTCTTAAACCAAAGCTCATACGGGGTCATCTTATTCCTTTTAGTAGGAACACGATTCAATAAATAACAGGCTGTTAACATAGCCTCACCCCAGAATCCTTCACTCAAACCTGAATAGGACAACATGGAATTAACCATTTCTTTCAAAGTCCTATTCTTCCTTTCAGCTATACCATTTTGTTGTGGTGTATAAGGAGCCGTGGTTTGATGAATTATACCCGTAGACTGAAAATATATAGGATCATAATATTCACCTCCTCTATCCGTACGTAGATTTTTAATCAAATCATTCTTATGTAGCTCAACTTCTTCCTTATAGATTTTAAACTTATCAAGAGCTTCATTTTTAGCATGCAACAAATAAATGTAGCAATATCTAGATGCATCATCAATAAAAGTAATAACATACTTTTTATTTCCTAATGAAGGTGTAGCATGGAAATCACTATGTACTAGTTCCAATATTTTGGAAACTCGGTTAACATTATTGAAAGGTTTTCTAGTTATCTTAGTTAACATGCAAGTTTTACATTTTTCATTATTTGCATCAACAGGAGGAATAAGGCTCATTTTAGACATGTCTTTTATTCTTTCATAATGAACATGTCCTAATCTAGCATGCCATAATTCTGTTTTATTTATATTTCTACACACACTAGTAGAAGTCATGCAAACAGAATCATTTTCGAACGAAACATTAATATTTAACATAAACATACCATTACATAAATATCCGAATCCCATAAATACACCATGTTTTGACAAAACATATTTGCCACTTTCGTACACTTGTTTGAAACCACAATTGTTTAAAACAACACCAGACAAAAGATTCTTTCGAATCCCAGGAACATACAATACATTGTTCAATAATATGTACTTTCCAGAAGTAAATAGTAATTTAACATTTCCTAGTCCTTTGATTGGTTCAGTAGCAACATTTCCCATCTTAAGTGAAGGTCCATCTTCAATCGGTTGAAAATTACTAAACCATCGAAGATCTTTACATACATGACTTGTTGCTCCCGAATCAACCCACCAAGCAACATCATCATCCTGCACATAAAATGCTTCAGATATTAGAGATATATAATTTTAACCAGAATTAGAATTCTGAAAAAAAATCTGACCTTGTTGCTTTTCAGGATCCTTAGATCCACTTGAACCAGCATTATGTCCACTTGAACCAGCATTGTTCCCACTTGGACCAACATTATTTTTGCCTTTTCCAACTCGACAATCCCTTCTAAAGTGACCAGGTTTGCCACATTTCTAGCATGCTATTTTAGGCTTTTTGCTGTTAAAATTACTGTTTTTGTTGTTTCCTTTAAACTTTCGTTTATTCCCCTTATCTGTATTTCCATTCTTAAAGAATCCGCTGCTTTCAGCCATATTTACAGATGAGTTTCCCACTTGGTTTTTACCCTTGGGATTACTTAATTCATCTTGAGCCCTTAGAGACTCTTCAATCTTAAAATGACTACCAAGTTCGACTAGAGTCATTTCTTCCTTGTTGTGTTTCAGTGTGTGTTTAAAATCCTTCCACGAAGGAGGCAATTTGTCAATAACAGAAGAAACCGAAATACATTCGTCCATTTTCATATTGTGTTGAACAAATTGACCCAGAATTCTTAGTAGTTCATTATACTGTTCCATTACAGGTCTAGAGTCAACCATTTTGTAATTTATAAAATTACTAACCAGGAACTTCCTACTAGAAGCATCTTCTGCCATGTATTTTGATTCTATAGAATCCCATAATTCTTTTGCAGATTCGACATTTTGGTATACATCAAACAAAGTATCAGACATACCGTTTAATATATGGCCTCGGCAAATGTAGTCATCATTCTCCCACTTGCTGCGCCTCCTCGTTTGTTCCAATGTTTCATTCTCACTGATCTCTGGCCAGGGGGTACTCAAGACATACACAACCTTGAGTGTAGTCAACAGAAAATGCATCTTTTTCTGCCATCGTCTGAAATCATGTCCTTCGAACTTGTCCAACTTAGCGAATTTACTTGTCATCTCCTTCGCAGATTCTCCTCCGTTCGTCATCTCTATCTTCATCAACAAGACTAGAATATTTCAATAAAATGTAGAAAATAGTGTTTCGTTTCCGGATAATCTCTGAAGTCTTGTAAACAATTTCTTATTGAAATATTTTTGGGGTTCTCCAAAAATTTCAATTGGATAAAATCAGAGATATATACTTTGAACAGAGAGGATGAAATTTGATATGATCTTCTTTTCAACAGAAACCATATTTATAAGTTCGACCAACCAAAAACAGTTTGGAAGTTAGGTCAGTTAGGGTATCTTAACTGGTTTTGTAATAAAACGGCTATAATTTCAAATTTGAATAAAACGGTCAAATTTTGAATTTCGAAATTCTGTTGACTTGCAACAATAGCCGCTAATCGTGATATAATCTAACAAGCGTGCACTCCGCACTCTACGACTTGTTTGATAATATATCATGATTAAATTGGTCGACTAGTCGATCCAATTACACTAAAATAAATAACATCTCTAACACTAGAGTTTATCTCCTGGTAAACCAGATCATGGAAACAAGACAGGCCAACTTCATTCAGAGGCGCAAGCTGGTTGCGAGCGATGAAGTAGCGGCCAAGATAATGGAAGAAGCGGGACAGCCACCGAACCATGATTTTATGAGTTCCCCATCTCTTAACCAACTCGCGCAGCATGAACTCGTCATGCTTCTCCATCAAAGCGGGTAATACCGTTGAGGTCATATATTCTTTAAATTCTTCCTTGTATTTGTCATATAGCTGCTGCGAATAATCATGAGGCGGCTTCTGCGTGCACATAGTATAGATGGTGCTGTAAAGCGTAATATATTCCTCTGATATAAACGGAGGCTCGTCTCGTCCTTCCAGAATCCTCTTCAGCTTTGTGATGCCTTTTAGCATATAATCCCATCTTTGCTCCAACTCAATGGTTTTGCGCTCCATTATAGCACAAAGAGCTTCACAATCCGATCGAGATTCGGAAGAAAAGAAATAAGGTTGCTTTGATCGAGATTTGGAAGAAAATAAGTGAGCTGGGTTTAGTGGTCGATCAAGTCCCAAAAAACTTTATATCAAATTGTGATGTGCAGAGAGATCGGATGCTGTTATATAAAGAACGGATAAAGAGAGGAGAGAACGACTTAAAAGGCGGTGGAGCCGTTGAGGAATTGAGTAAGGATATAAGTTGCAAAATATCTTTTCCTTCTTTGGTTCTATATATTTTAACAACGCCTCAAACTATTTTTTTTTTAAATTTTGTTAAAACTAATAAATGAAGTTATTTTGTTTAATGATTTTATCTTTACAAAATTTTAATTAAAACTATTCTTTAAATTTTATCATAATTTCTGAAAAAAATTCAATTCTTTACCTTCTTTCTATTTTCAAAAGACGGTGCAGGAATTGAGTAAGGATAATTTCAAAATATATTTTTCTAAGTTTTTGGTTGTATATATCTTTATATATATATATATATATATATATATATTGTTTGTTAGCGCATTAAAAAAATATTAAAAATAGCTAGTGCTCTTGTTAAATAGTCCTGTGGTTTTTTAGTTTTTATTTTTATTTTATGTTTTGTTTTTAATGTTTGTTATTAAATATAAAAATAAAATATAATTTTATAAAAATAACAATAAATTTTAAAATTATTTTTGAAAGATATTTTTCAAAATAGTATATAACAAAATCAAATTTAATATTTCAAAGATATTTTTAAAAATAAATATAAATAAAATAAAATTTATTATATATAACATATTGTTGTAAAATAGATAGAAATAAAATCAATTATTATATGACAACAAATCTTAACAAAACTAATAAATTAGATAAAATAAAAGTTGTTATTTAAAAGATACATCTAACTATTTTAAAAGATATGATCTAATATATTTCAAGAAATTATATGTTTAATAAATCCTCATATATTTTGAAATCATATCTTTAACAAATCCTCATATATATTTTTATTCTATTGTTTTACTTTTTTTTTACTTCTTAATTTCTAAAACAAAGGCTTTTGATATTTTTTATCAATATGAAAATACTAATAAACAAATATTTAAAATCTTATACGATAATAAAATTAAATAACATTTTAATAGATACAATAAAATCATCAAAGATATTAAAAAAATGAATAATATTTCTCTAACATGAGATTTTAACATTGAAGTGAAAATTAGGTTGTTAACTAAAAAGAAGCTAAATGAAACTAAATTATATTTCTCTCTCCTACGTGGCACTTACTACATGCTCTAACTTTTAACCTATTTATATTTTAAAAACCGCTGAAACTATTTTTCCGTACAAAAATTTTAAAATTATTCTGTAAAGTTATTTTGTTTATTTTGTTTAACGATTTTATCCTTACAAAATCTTATAAATTGTTAGATTTATTTAAGTTACCAAAAAAATCCAATTCTTTACCTTCTCTATCTTCAAAAGGCAAAAAATTAGAAACTAAAATTAAAATTAAAAATAGGATTAAAATTAAAAATAAACTAAAATTAATTACTAAAACAAAATGTTAAATGTAAATTAAAGTTAAAATTTAAACCAAATCTGCAACTAAACTTACCCTTACTCTAAACTTTCTCCTTTACCTCTTCCACACCTCGAACAACATACGAAACCAATATCGCCACACATACCATCCACAACCACTCATTAACTAAAACTCACCGAAAAATTAAATCTGAACCGAAAATTGGAATCGGAATCGAACGATACCGGCGAGAAGATTTCCCGAGGAGATTCGAATAAAAGTTACTGTAACTTGATTTCTTTGTTGTTAAATGCGTTAGTTGGGATTAAATTATCGATTAGGGTGTATTTAGGCTTGTTTTTTGTGTTGGTTAGATGATACTGAACCTTGAAAGCTTCTGTCATGGCGATAGTGTTCTTCACCACACGAGACCGTCGATCACTATCGTTACGCCATCGCGTGGTGTGTGAAACGTTGCCCACGCCATCACAGTGGCGTGGACAACCTTTCCTTCGCCATAAGTATGGCGTAGTTGGTCATTTCCACGCCGTCAAGAAGGCGTGGGTATATGGGTTTACGTCATCCCTATGACGAACACCAATATACTCACGCCTTCTTGATGGGGTGGGATGATTTGGTCACCGGAGTAACCCAAGACCAGAATATTCTTATTGGTTGGTATGTTTTACGCATTTATGTTATTATATTTCTATAAACGATTCACGATTGACAATTGATATTTCGAACCAACCTTGACATATTGTACGTTTCTTATTTCAGGTTTTGGATCCCGTTGACGCTTCCGGATCCCGCGATGGCTCTCTCATGAAGAGAATAAAGAAGTGGACAAGGGTACGGGAAGCTGGCCAGGCCGTTTTAGTAGCTGATTCAGCGGTTCCGATGGAGAAGCTGCATATAGTTTCCAGACCACATGCTTCTAGATCCAGTTCCACTTCCGCTTCCCGCAGAGGATGTCATCCTCCCCCACCTAGAAGGCAGCCTTCAGCTCCTCCCTCTCCAGACTGCCATCGTTATTCAGCGAGGCGTGCATCGCCCATGCTGCATACCACCTTTGGATGGGAGAGGTAATATTTACATTTGCAGTTGATATTTTACTTCGGTTGATTTTTAATATATACTAATATATTAAACGAATATTTTCAGGAGCGCGAGATGCGGCTATACGCCCATTATCCTAGCCATAGAGGTTGGAGTTTGGCCTGACAAGTAGGGTGCGCGCCGTAGTTGATGGCACTCCTTTCGGTAGACTCATCAAGTCGTTCTATTACATGTACACGCACTCCAACATGACGGAGGGTTTTTTGGAGCGGTGGCATATGGAGACAAATAGTTTCCATTTTTCGTTCGGAGAGATGACGATCACTCTCGACGACGTCCATACCATTTTGGCACTCCTAGTTTGGGGTGAGCTTGTTGTTTTTCCCGTTATATCGGACAAGTCTATGGAAATGCATGAGCTGCTGAACTGCTTTTGGTGGACGAGGTATCGTTCGTGAAGGGGGTTGAGAAATGCAAGGGCGTCGGTTTGGGGTTTAATTGGCTCCGAAGTAGGTTTAGTGGGCTAGAGTTCTGCAACAAAAACCCTGATCTCACTAATATTATCGTACATGCGGCTGCGCGCGCCTATATATTACATATGTCTGGCACCGTTCTATTCCCCACCAAGAGTAACATGTACGCTAATTTCAAGATTTGTTTTTCTTTCGTAATTTGACTGAGGAAGGTGTCAGACGTTACTCATGGGGTAGTACTGTGCTTGCTTACATGTACCAGCATCAGGTTGAGGCCTCGCTTCACGACACGAGGACTATGCCAGATGTATCGGTTTGCTGGACACATGAATACAGGATCATGTTTTCATGCTCTGCCCTGTTACTCGTTTCACTTACACCGAGTGCGAGCCTACTATTGCGAGATGGGATACAACTTCTGTAGTATCTGACCGCTGGATGAAGCTAAACCTTTGGATCCGTCAACAACCTATAGGAGATACATGTAAGTATTATTATTGAGTAATACCAAAACTGTTTTATGTTTTACCCTTGGTATCTTTAGTTGAATAAGGTAGAACTTTTTTATAAATGTTTGTGTCGTAATGATTTTTATTGTAGATATTGTTTGATCCTTATCGTGCGATACGCGATCATTTTCCGTTCAAACGTATAACATGGTTTTAAGATGTCATCTGCGGTGTAGAGTACTCGCAGGCATACTATCTGGAGCGGGTGTTGAGGCAGTTTGGCCGTGTCCAGAGGGTTATCCCGTATCCATTGTTGAAGATGCAGTCGAAGTCGAAAAGAAAACTGAAGACGATGGCCTATACATTCGAGGAGGATAGTTGTGAGAATTGGCGAAGTAACACATTTGATGAGGTTTTTAGGGGAGTGTTGATGAGAGACGAGATGGATCTTTCTGTACTCCTGATTACCTTATGCTCCATTAGAATATTAGCTTGTTAAACCTCATCAACACTGTAAACTACTCGCTCGATGACTATGTTTACGAGTATCGGGAAGGAGCTATCATTCGACTTTTGTGTGCCGGTATGTAGAGGATCTCGTTGTTTCCCAGAGTTGGTGAGTTTGACCATGAATTCGATCGTTTTGTCGTGGGTTAGGAGAATGTTGTGTCTACTGCCATGAGACTTGCTTAGACATAACGTTTTATGTTTCGGGTTGTACGATACTATTTACGATATTTTGGTAGTCTAATGTTCATCATTTTCGTATGATATTATATGATTGTTGTTAATTAATTTGATGGTTCGGTTGTTGTATGATACTTTTCCATTGTTGTTAGATATTTTAATGTTTTATTTTGGTATCTTGCTAGAGTTATTTTGGTATCTTTTTTACGATTTTCGTTACCCTTGTTACCACAATTACTAAAAAAATGTGCGGAATAAAATAAAAAATTTCATCCTCAAATCAGGTATAATAACAACTTAATAATACCTTAAGGCTAATTAAAAGTAGAGAAAAATTCATAAAAATTAAAACAACATTCAAGGAAAGCGTGAACTACAATATGAATTAAGGAAAACATAAATTCAAACAACTCAAACGTAAACTCAAGCATAAACTCAAACATTTGAAATTACTTATACTAATCATAATTTATCTATTAGGCAGTTCCATTTCATCAACTTTATTTCTTTTTTCGTAATCTAGTAACAATAAATAAGATACCCATATAAATTTAACATTTATTGTATTTTGAAGAAAATTAAATAAAATACAACTTTATTTGAATTGGTTCATATATGATAAATATTTTCATCCATACAAGAAACTTTAATGTGTTATATGAAAGCGAACCTTACATCTTCATAACGTTAAACACTAACTAAGAAAAAAAACAATTAAACTCATAAAGCAACCTTAATTCAAAAATAATGATTTTTTGATGAGACAAAAGCATGACAAAACATGTCTAGTTCACTATTAAACCATAAAATTATAAATCATAACACCAAAGAGACTATGAATACATATAAATAAAAGAGAATTTTAATTCATCACATGGTGTACAAAATCCAAAATGTTTAAAACTAACTGGTTTTCAACGATTGGCAAACCTTGAGAATGATACAATCGTTTTTCTCGGGCCAATTTGTTATGGAAACTTGAGAACTACTTTGACTGATAAAAAACTATATAGACGATAAACAAGATATCACATTCAGGTGGAACATTAGATCAAAGTAAACGAGGATAGGTTTTAGTCATTTATTGTGTATTGATCATGTACGCGGTTATACGGTTCACGTTCATCTATTGATAATGAATCCAAAGGTCTCATTGAAGTTAAATATATTTTTGAGAAGCATATGACGATCTAAGTGAGACATTATTGGATTATTTATGGATTGGTATGTTAAATATATATTTGGTTATTGTCATAAAGTAGTCCAATTAATAAGTAATCATAATAAATTATATTATATATAATCAAATAGGAATTGAGCCTATAGATCAAAAAGCGGTGTGGAGGTATAAGTGTGGTAATCGGGTTGAATTATGAAGGATTGTGTCTAAATCTCAACACTTAGACCTATAATAATTCATGGACGAATATGATTACTTAGGGATGACAATGAGCGGAGATGGGTGAGGATATAACTAAACCTTAATCAATCATGTCCATATTTTTTCAAACTCGTCAGGTTCGGATATATGTCGGGTAAGAGAGTTTTATTTCCAGCGCCCATACCTGTTAGGGTTGGATATCCATCCGCGGATACCTTATATTTATTTTTTGTCTATATAATTATTTCATAAAGATTATCCAATAAAAAATTTAATAAAAAATATTGTATTAAATTTAATAATAATAATAATATTGAATATAGACTCTCAAACTTTATTAAAAAATTTAATAACAAATATATAACACATATTTATTACTTCATTTTAAAAAAAAATTAATACATTATTTTTATCATTATATGTATTTGTCAAAACAATTAACTTCAAATATACTATTCTACCTTCAAACTTAGTTCCGAAGAAGGAGAAATTGGCTCACCTATGGGCTTCATCAAGCTCTACAAAATCAATGCCCAATTTCCCGATGAATCTTGTGGATTTTCCTCTTCTATCTCAGAATAATCAAGGGATTACAACTCAAAACCCAGGAAATATAACTATTGTTATATCTAATCCTACTTTTGAAACGTAGAATTACAATCATGGTGAAAGTCGTGAGGCTGTTAAATCTCCAGTTAAGTTCACTAAATCATTTTTCGATACATTGAAATCTAAAACAGAGGGTTTTATACACAGAAATGTTGCTGTTACCCATAATTTGGATCACTCTGTTATCAAATTCGATAGGAAAGATAAAGAAATTTTTCAGAATGGTTCTAAACATACTATCAACGGGAAGTTTGCGTTGGGTAAACCAAAATTTGAAATCTTGAAAGATTTCATGGGGAAAATCAGATTCACTAGCTCCTTCAACATCACCCAATAGGATTTTCGTCATGTTTTTATCAAATTTGAAAACAAGGAAGACCTGCATAAACTCTGGACCAGGAACGTATGGATCATTGGATACAAAACCATGCATCTTTTGAAATGGGATCCTTACTTCGATCCTAATAAAGAGAGCCTGATAATATCTGTTTGGATTACTTTAACATACATTCTTGAATTCCTGTATAATCGTAGTACTATACTGTAAATCGCTAAATAATTTGGTGATCCTATGAGAGTCTGGATTCCCGGTGTGAACATGACTCGATATAACTGTGTTAAAATCCTTGTTGAAATAGATAGCTCCAAGGCCTATAAAGAACAAGATCAAGATTCAGTTTGGTGAAGATGAAGAATTCTGGCTGAATGTTAGTTATGGTTCTTTCCCACATTACTGTAACCATTGCAATCATCTTGGACACCACGAAAATATCTGCAAAAATAATAAGTTCATGCAAAAGTTTAAGCCCAAAGGTTCATCAACAAACTACTGAACAACAGAAGAATCCTTTAAAGTCCAAAATTGTTACCACAAATGACAACTCTGATCCCAATAACCAGCAACATTGCAACCCGGAAATCCACTCATCTGAATCCAAATAAGTCAATACAGTCATTCTCTGATCCCTGTAAATTCAAAAGATGACGACATTCTCCACCAAACTAATAATATACAACCTGAAATCATTGAAGCATTACTTACTCTAGACATAAGTCTCTCTTTGATGTTGATGGCAGTTATTTAAACCAACCTTCTGATCTCATCTCTCCAACGAAACTCACTACTGGGAGACTCCCTGGTAGCCTTACACACAAAGTCAGCAATAAATAAATCAAAAGAAGCCAAATTAAGAAAACTAAAAAGCTAAAAGGCTGGAATTCTAAAGCTCCAACATCCTTCAAACTATTACAGCTTAAAAAATATATGAAAACCCATTCAATTAAATGACCATCAAGATCATTAATTGGAATGTAAGGGGGTTGGGTAACACTCAAACTCTTAGAAGATTGTAATCTTTGAAGAAAGCTAAAAAGCCAGTTCGTATGGCTATCCAAGAGCCTATGGTCAACTCTTCAAAGTTGGAAGAAGTGGCCAGAAAGCTTAAATATAACTGTTATTTTTGTAACACTAACAATAAAATTTGGCTCATGTGGTGTAGTGAATTTAATGCGGATATACTTGTGAATAATGAGCATCTAATTCAATTATAGGTTCATCATCCTATGTTGAATAAAAACTTCATGGTTACTGTTGTTTATTCAAAGGGTACTAAAGAATTGAGAATGGACCTGTGGAACTCTCTAAGAAACTTAGCTGATTCCTCTATTAAATGGATGGTGTTTGATGGTTTCAATACAATTTTGAATATTGATGAATACCTATCATGCACTAGTATCAACCTTAACAGTATGGATGACTTCAGTAATGCCATCCTTGACTGCAATCTTATTAATGAGGGATTCTCTAGCTCTAAATATACGTGGTCTAATAGGAGAAAGTGGAAGCGTCTGAACAGGGTGTTATACAACAATTCATGGCTAAATTACTTTGATGTCACCAAAGTTGTCCATCTTGCTAAGACATGTTCAGATCATTCTCCCATTTTTATTATGGTATCTTCCAATCTAAATACGTTCAACTCCTCTTTTAAGTTTCTTAACATGTGGGTGCAACACCATGTTTTTTAGAAATGGTGGAGCAAAGCTGGAATGGTCCTATGAGTGGCAATCTTATTCAGAAGTTCTGGCAGAAACTAAGAAGCCTGAAGCCTGATTTAAAGGTTTGGAACAGAAATGAATTTGGTAATATGTTTGATGCTATCAAACAGATTGAATATGAAATTCATTTCGAGAAAGTTACTCTACAATCTTCAAACTCTAGAATTGACAAGGACCTTCTGGAAAAAGCTAGGAACCAGCATCTAATTCTATTGGCAAGGGAAGAGAGCTATTGGGAACAAAAAACTCACACTGTTTGGCTAAAAGATAGTGAGAAGAACACTGCCTTCTTCCATAATTATCTGAAGAAAAGATCAAAGAAAAACCTAATTCAGAGAATCAAGGAAGATGATCACCGGTTGGAAGATAACGAAGCCATCACCAACTCTATTATTGCCTATTTTAAAAATCTCATTACTGATAATTCTAATGTCACTCTTTCAGACATCTACTTTGATCTTATTCCTAACAGTATTACTAATAAAGATACTAGTATGCTGACTCCAGAGCCTACTGAGATGGAAATTTATGGAATTGTCTCAAATCTTAATCCAAACAGTGCCCCTGGCCCTGATAGATTTAATGGAAAATTTTATAAGGAATGCTGGTCAATAATTGCTTGTGATCTCACTGGAGTTTTTAAAGAGATTTTCAAATATGGTATTACTCCAAAGGGTTTGCATGCCACAACCATTTTCCTGATCCCTAAAACAAATTGTCCTAAGTACTGGAAAGATTTTCGACCCATAAGCCTCACCACAATGTTGAACAGAATTTACTCAAAAATTATTAACAGCAGGTTGGCTGACATTCTCCCTAAGTTGATATCTAAAGAACAATGAGCTTTTGTCCAGGGAAGAAGAATTTAAGACAGTATATTGATTGCCCATGAATTAAGCTATGGCATTAATCTGAAGAACAGAGGAGGTAATGTTATTTTGAAAATTGAGATTGCAAAGGCTTTCGACAGACTCTCTCATAGGTTCTTGCTAAAGGTTTTGAGGAAATTTGGATTCAATACTAAGTTTGTTGAGCTGATAAACAAGAATGTTAACAACAATTACTTCTCTTTAGCTATAAATGGTTCTCCTAAAGGTTTCTTCAAAGCTAAGAAGGGTTTAAGAGTGCAAATAATTACTTTCTCCACTAACTTTGGCTCGCTACTTGAGTGCAAATAATAAGACACTCGTTCCTTTTCTTTCTTGAAGCACTCCTCTGACTTTCACATGTAATCAGGGCAAGAGTCCTCTTGTATCCAATTGGAAGCCTTGCGAGAATAGTAAGCACTAGTATCCTAAAGCATGTGTACTTCAAAATCTTCTTCATATCTACTTATCTGTCCCATTCCAATTTCAACAAATATATCTAGCACATTCTTCAATAATGCTCTGTCTATCTGCTCCCCCTCGCGCTCTTTACCAATCAGAGTAATTAATGCATCTCTAACACTCGAGTTTATCTCCCGGTAAACCAGATCATGGAAACAAGACATGCCAACTTCATTCAGAGGCGCAAGCGACCTGCGAGCGATGAATAATGGAAGAAGCGGGACAACCACCGAAACATGATTTTATGATTTCCCCATCTCTTAACCAACTCGCGTAGCATGAACTCACCATGCTTCTCCATCAAAGCGGGTAATACCGTTGAGGTCATATATTCTTTAAATGCTTCCTTGTATTTGTCATATAGCTGCTGCGAATAATCATGAGGCGGATTTTGCGTGCACATATTATAGATGGTGCTGTAAAGCATAATATATTCCTCTGATATAAACGGAGGCTCGTCTCGTCCTTCGAGAATCTTCTTCAGCTTTGTGATACCTTTCAGCATATAATCCCATCCTTTCTCTAAGTCAATGGTTTTGCGCTCCATTATAACACAAAGTGCTTCAGAATCCTCCTCAATCTAAGAGATTTGGAAGAAAAGAAATAAGGTTGCTTTGATCGAGATTTGGGAAAAAATAAGTAAGCTAAGTAAAAAAAAAATCTAAATTAAATTGTGATGGGTAGAGAGATTGGGTGCTCTTATATAAAGAAGGGATAAAGAGAGGAGAGAACGGCTTACAAGGCGATGGAGGAATTAAGTAAGGATAATTTCAAAATATATTTTCCTAAGTTTTTGGTTGTATATATCTTTGATATACATTGTTTGTTAGCGCATTCCTAAATTGACTCTAATGGACATGTTAACTTATACGTTAACTAAAAAAAATCTTAAAAATAGCTAGTTGTCTTGTTAAATACCCTGAGCAATTTAACAAAGCCACGTAAGCCTACCTTTGGTTTTTTTAGTTTTTATTTTTATTTTACTTTAAATAATATTATATATAATTAAATAGGAATTGAGCCTATAGATCAAAAAGCGGTGTGGAGGTATAAGTGTGCTAATCAGGTTAAATTATGAAGGATTGTGTCAAAATCTCAACACTTAGACCTATAATAATTCATGGACTAATATGATTACTTAGGAATGACAATGAGCGGAGATGGATGAGGATATAGCTAAACCCTAATCAATCATGTCTATATTTTTTCAAACTCGTCGGGTTCAGATATCTGTCGGGTAAGAGAGTTTTGTTTCCCGCGCCCATACCTTTCGGGGTTAGATATACATCCTCGGATACCTTATATTTATTTTTTGTCTATATAATTTTTTCATAAAGATTATCCAATAAAAAATTTAATAAAAAATAATGTATTAAATTTAATAAAAATAATAATATTGAATATAGACTCTCCAACTTTATTTAAAAAAATTCATAACAAATATATAACACATATTTATTACTAAATTTTTTTAATTTAAAATTTTAACATATTATTTTTATTATTATATGTATTTGTCAAAACAATTTACTTCAAATATACTATTCTAGTTTTAAATTAATTTAATTTATATTCTAATTTTTTAAAAAATAATTTTTAATATTAATATGAGTAAAAAACTCACAAACATAAATTAATTTTTTTAAAAAACTCATTCAATCACATTATAATACAATTTAAAAGGTATATCAGTGAGATTTAATTGATAATGATTGACGTTTTGTAGGATGGGAGATGCTCCAAGAACAGAGCATGATTTCTTGATTCTCCATTTCCGATCTACCTTCAAACTTAGTTCCGAAGAAGGAGAAATTGGCTCACCTATGGGCTTCATCAAGCTCTACAAAATCAATGCCCAATTTCCCGATGAATCTTGTGGATTTTCCTCTTCTATCTCAGAAAAATCAAGGGATTACAACTCAAAACCCAGGAAATATAACTATTGTCATATATAATCCTACTTTTGCAATGTCGAATTACAATCATGATGGAAGTCGTGAGGTTGTTAAATCTCCAGTTATGTTCATTAAATCATTTACCGATACATTGAAATCTAAAATAGAGGGTTTTATACACAGAAATGTTGTTGTTACCTATAATCTGGATCACTCTATTATCAAATTCGATAGGAAAGATAAAGAAATTTTACAGAATGGTTCCAAACATACTATCAACGGGAAGGTTATGTTGGGTAAACCAAAATTTGAAATCCTGAAATATTTCATGGGAAAATTCAGATTTATTGGCTCCTTCAACATCACCCAATAGGATTTTCGTCATGTTTTTATCGAATTTGAAAACAAGGAAGACCTGCATAAACTCTGGACCATGAACTTCTGGATTATTGGAGAAAGAACCATGCGTCTCTTGAAATAAGGAGTAATCCGTTTTATTTTTTAGGTTTTGGATTTTCAATCCGTCGTCTAATAGTTAGGGTTTCTGTTTTTGGTTTTGGATTTAGAGCGATTTGAAGCTTTTGAATTTTGTTCGGGTTTCTAATAGACAATGAGAATAGCAGATAAGCGCATTCTGAAAATGAGAGGGTAATTTTATCATTTGTTATATCCTGTACACTAATTGGAATTAAAAAACTAAAATATATTCACCCAGAATTTTAAAATATTTTATACATCTATTAGGAACTCACCCTAATATATTTAATTTTTTTTTCAACCAAAAATTTATTCTCTTTATTAAGAAGTGGAACTTACACTTTTTTTAATAATACATGAAACTCAATGATTTAGGTATCTCGTTCTAAACATTGAGAAGTTGCTAGTATTGTGTATTATTAGAAATAAAACTATAAATTCAATAAACAAAAACTATAGAATTAAAGCGGCTCAAAATGTATATAAGTCAAGACACCGATTTTTAAAGGGAGATTCTTAGGATGGATGATTACGTGACTACACCAAATTTTATTTTGATGGAGGAAGCCGTAACACTCACTATTGTTTTACCGGAGGAAGCTCAAAGTAACACATGTAGTTGGGGAACGCAGAGGTCTGATCGACAACCTAATATCATTATTTATTTTGGCTGGGAGGAGAAACAATATGTGATTCATTAAAACAGTGCAAAGGGGGTTAAAACATGGTCATAACCCATCTGACCGAAGCAAACCAAGTTGTACGGACATGACAATCTATTATGGAACATCTAACACCGACCTCCATGGACCATATCGAGTAGTTAAGCCTTTTAATTTAGTCCAAATCCATTGTATGAGTATTGATCTTTAGGAACTCTTTGTTTGAAGGCCTCGATGGGCCACTATATATATAGTTAACAAGAAATTACTCTTCTTCACCAAAGTATTTACGACCATAAAGTCTCGTGTGGTGGTTTAAAAGGGACTAGCTGGCTAGAATATCCGTGTTGTCTCTGAAAGGAAACAAGGACAAAGGATTCTCGTCAAAATTGTATGGTTGGCTTCTTTGTGCTTAGAGAAAAAATGACTTCAGTTCTTTTACACAAATGGGTATCTTCTATAGGTAATGAATTTTATTATTTTCTACGATTGAAACTTTCTTCATTTAGCTTGGGTTTTGCCCATGAAGTAGTTGACAAATTTTTTTGATGAAGAGAGTGTCAACATTAGGGTTGTTGGGATAACAAATTATTATTTGTTTAGAAAATGAACTCTCTGCATGATATTATCCATGTTTTGTTGAGTATATTCTTATCAGTCTGTTTATTTTATAGTGAACCAGTTTCTTTAATATCAGATTCTCTTCCAAGATGGTTTTCATGGGTCTAGAAAATTTGTTTCCATACAAAGACCTGCTTGGAAAAATGTTAGTAATAGAAAAACAATTTGATGTTGTTATATATTGAAAGTTATTATGCATAGAACAATAAAGTTAATGTTGAAAGGTGATTTAAGGCTATATTAGAGTATTGTGACTATGAATATGTATAGTGAGTAAAGAACCTAGAAGGATAATGTAGTTCTTTTGTTTCCTACCTCTAGTATTCCAAAATGAAATTGTAACTCTCATTTGGAGGTTAAGTTAAAGGGTTTAAAAGACTCTATAAAGTGTATTATTTTGGTGGTATGGATATTTTTAATGGTTTTATCTTAGGCCTCATTGTTTTCTTGCTAAGAGATTTTCTAGTTTTTGTCTCTTTATCAGGTTTACCAAAGGTTGGGGATGTAGGGAGACTTCCAGTAACTGTTTGCTTGGGAGAATCTAGAAACTTTATCCTTATGAACAAGCTAATTACTGGAGGTAAATAGTTTCCTTACCTCTTTAGTTTGAATTGATTCTATTATTTATGTGTTTAACTCCTCATAAGTGATTGTATCATACTCATGAAATGATAGACTATTTTCATTGTGAATACTAATATTTGAAGTTTACTTTTCTTTATTGGTGGTAATCTTATTATATTATTTTTCTTATTTTCTATTGAGGTATGAGGGTTTTGAGTGGGATATTCTTCCTCAATAATTTGTTGAGGGATAATTCCTTCAGATTTGTGACCATTAATTATTATAGATTTGTTTTTCGAAGCCCATGTTTCGGTTTGGGAGGATGAAATCTGATTTAGGTTGGCTTTAGGGTGAGAAGCTAATTTTATATTCTTTGGAGGTTGTCCTTCATTTTTTGTCATTAGTTTCTAATACTGTTAGGCATTATGTCCAAAGTGATGACAAGCAAGGCATTAAGAGGGTAGTTCTCCGTAAATAATGTCGAGCCAAAAACCATCTTGGTCTCCAAATCCAACTAATAGCATAAGCGCACGAGGTTTGGAGCCATCTAATTGAATCAATGTTTTGCAGAAGTTCAATTTGGATTTGTTACTAATAGGAACCCAGATAGAAAGTAGCATACCAAGTGACTTAGCTATATTTTAGATAGATTATTGATTGTATATATACTCTGGTAAGTTTGGGAAGGTAACCTAAACATAAGTTATTGGTAATTCAAGTCTCAGATTAAACTCAGAGGGTGCATTTTAGTAGTATCGGGTAATGTTGGTCTATTGACCATAAGTTTATCTTTCATAACTCCTAAGGTCATTTAATAGTTTTAATTTAATAAGTGCATGCCTTTGATCCCAACTATACATATTAAAAGAGCCAATAAATTGAAACTTTCTAGAAATTTCTGGATAACGTTCATTCACGGGCGGCCGAAAGAAAAATTTCCTATAAGCATAAATTTCGAATTAGAAAGCATAATTTATTATCTTATTCAGTGAAATGTATAGCATTGAATATTCTATTGTCTTTGAATTTAACATTGTCATCATTGAGTTCCTTCCAACTTAATATTGTTGTTTCAACATAAGTTTTGTTTTGCAGAGGCTGAGTATTATTCTGTTTTGAAGAGCTGTGGTCATAGATAAGATTATGCTTTAAGGATGGTAATAACTCATCATAACATTATATCTTTGGTTCTTTGTGAGATGGTAATGTAATATTGTTGTCTTAGATCTAGAAAATTTGTTTAGGTAAGGTTTGAAGGTTATTGTGTGTTGCTCTGTTTTTAGAAACATAAAGACTATTTACATGGTCAGGAAGAGGATTTGAGACATGGTTTGTTGAATACCGATCCATTTACGTATGTTTCTGATTTACCTTTCTAGCCACCAAGGTAAAAAAAAGTGTGGCGTTGAGCCGAACTCAATAAGGGCGGTGATCAAGGGATGAGGGTGAGCTCTGAATTTCAGAGTTTTTATTAAAGCATTCATTGATCTTTTCAAACTGACTAACACCATAATTAATGATTAGTTCTTATTTAATGTTTACACTAAACAACTGAAAATTTTATCTTTAATTAAATTGTTAACATGATGAATTAAAATTGTACAAATTCTATCATTACTATATATTAACTACCATTTAATATATTTTTAAATTAACAAAGATAAATCCACTACAAGAAGGTTTGAGAGATATTTGGCGACGCCCTAAACCTAGAGACTCCCTCAGTTCTTATGATCTCCTCCATCACTTGAACCTCCGGGACTGATCTGGAATGGTTAGAATAAAACCATAATGTAGTCTAAATAATATTTTTAAACAATATGTTTCTCGATTCAAGATAAATAAAGATTTCTTGCAAAATCAAAATATACACTCATTGGAAAATTCTCTCATGGAAGGCCTTTACTGGAATAAGTTCAGGTTTACTTCACCAAGTTTGGATTTGTGGGAGAATGTTCAATTTATCTTAAATATCTAATTCACATCCTATTAAAATTTAATAAATGACCAGACTACTCAAGCTTATGGAATCAACATACCTAATATGTTGGGCAATTCTCAATGAGGATCCTCAAGTGGACTTGTTTTTTTCAATGTTAAAATCATATCTCCTATTGCTCCAACTTGGTTAGCTTTTAAAAACTTTCCCGAGTTTATGTACAATGAAGTGACAATCTATGATATAGAAAGTGCAATAGATAAACCATTGAAAATCTGGGTCTCTGACAAAAATAGAGTTAATTATAATTTTGTAAGGCTTTGATTGAAATTGATATATCAAATGACTTAAACAATAAAGTTTGGGGTGAGTTTTGGGTACAATGAAAGACACTTAAAAGAAAAAGGTTTGTGGCAAGACATCTTATATGAAGAAATGACTTACTATTGCAAATTTTGTCCTATATACGCCATTATTCAAAGGTATGTAAGAAAGTACAACCAACACAAGAAGTCAAGATATTATAGCAAGAACAGAAACAAACTTATTTACTTCAAAGTCAGAATAAAAGGCAACAACAATTAGCTGAAATATAGGTATCTAAAGTTAAATCAATTATCATAAAATGAATTGATTCAAATGCTCAGGATAATAATATTGGCTTATCGGAAAATACAAAGACATATTATAACAAGCATAATATGAAAGTCATTGTTATCAACACAAAATATAATGATAAAAAAGTTATATGTGATTTAAAAATTATTGACATTGATCTCCAGTTAGCACTATCTGAATATTATAACAATTCTGACACATATCAAAACTCACCTCATGAAAACAAGGTTGGTAGCCTTCCTAACACTCCCGTAAGAGGAAATATAGAACATATGAATGATTTAAAATAAACTATCTCTAAAAGGAAGAAAAAAGAAATGTTATCTCATTATAAAGAGATGGATGAAAATAAGACACTGAAATTAAAGAGTCATCCACTTCATTCTGTGCTCATTTTAAATGACCCTTGTAATTATTAATTGAAATGTGAGAGGATTCATGAATAAAACCACGCTTAAAAGATTCCAATATATTAAAAGGATAGAAAAAGTAGATTTTATTACAATCCAAGAGCCAATGATATCAGTTGATCAGATTGGCAAGATAATAAAAAATTTAGGTTTTCACTACAATATTTCAAATAATAATAAGAAAATCTGGATATTCTGGAAAGAAAAGTTTAAGCAAGAGTTATTTTCAACTATGAACATTATCTGCATCTAGAAGTATCCCACTCAACTATTCACAAAGATTTCATATTCATAATAGTTTATGCTAAATGAATTAAAGACCAGCGAAAGGATATTTGAAATGGCTTAAGAGACATTGCTGAAAGAACTAAACCATGGTGATGAGTGATTTTAAAGTTGTCACTAACTCTCAAGAACAACTTGTTTGTTCTATATTATTTTTAAATAATATTAATGATTTTAACAATTATATACAAGATTGTAGCCTAGAAGAGTTGGTTTTACAAGTTCCATATATACTTGGCCAAATAGCAGAACATATAAGAGAGTTTATAGATTTTTATACAACATGCCTTGGTTGAATCATTTTGAAACAACTAAAGTAAAACACTTCAAAAGAACATGCAAAAATCATTCACCACTGTATATCAGCATTTTTGCTGAGAAAACAACATCAAATCATCTTTTAAATTCCAAAACACATGGACCCTGCATTCATATTTTTTTTAAAGTTGTAGAACTAAGTTGGAATGAGATATACAACGTCCTTCTCTTTTACTATTTTGGAACAAACTTAAAAAGTTCAAGACAAGATTAAAATCTTAGAATTGGGTATCATTTGGTAATATTTTTTTATGTTATAATTTAGTCAGAGGTACATGTTACACACTTAGAAAATTGCTTTAATAATAGTCAAAATATGGAAGATTAGATAAATTACTCAAAGACTCAAGCAATTCACTTGTAATTATTGTGTAGAGAAGAACTCTATTAGGAGAAAAAAAT
The DNA here is from genome assembly GCA_036936605.1 of Limnanthes douglasii subsp. nivea. Classification (NCBI taxonomy): domain Eukaryota; kingdom Viridiplantae; phylum Streptophyta; class Magnoliopsida; order Brassicales; family Limnanthaceae; genus Limnanthes; species Limnanthes douglasii. The sequence continues at coordinate 28,717,598 of JAUPFV010000004.1, forward strand.
GGCACTAGATAGATGAAAGATGGTGACAAGAATATCAAATATTTTTATAATTTTGTCAAAAAAGGAAGAAAAAAGAACAAAATTTATGACATTCTTGAAGGTGATGTGTGGATCACAAAACCAAAAAAATATTGGTATATCTGTTATACCATAATTTAAAAAATCTTATAATAACCCAAATGCATCAAGATGATCAAATTGAGCTACTAAACATCATACCTAAATTAGTTACAGAGTAAAAAATTGAATAACTTATTGAATTACCAACAGAAGATGAAATACTCACTACAGTTAAATAATTGAAATCAACTAATGTGGCAAAAGTATATGGGTTTAATACAAAATTCTTTCAGTTTTATTGGAACATTATCTCAAAAGATTTATGCTCAGTTATCAATACATTCTTTCAAAACCAACAGGTTTCTCAATGTGTTTTTGCCACTGTATTTTGTTTATTCCTAAAGTTGAAGCTTCTAAATCATGAAATGATTTTAGACCTATAAGTTTATGTACAATCTTCAATATAAAAAATTTAAATGAAAGACTAGATATTCTGTTACCTAAAATGATTTCAAAATAACAACAAGGTTTTGTAAAATGGAGAAATATATATATGATAACATTTGTTTTGACTCAAAATCTTACTCATGATCTAAACAGGAAATCCGAGAGAGGAAATATGATGATTAACCTAGACATGTCAAAGGATTTTGATATAATATCTTTTAATTTTATTTTTAAAATCATGAAGGGATTTGAATTTGATAGTAGATAGTTAGAATTAATCAACAGATGCTTAACCTCTAATTGGTTTTCAATTATGTTCAATGAAGAGATTTATGGTTATTTCAAATCTTCTAGTGTTGTTACACAATGACATCCTTTATCTCTTAACCTCTTTATCATTGTTGAATAATGTATTTTCAGAAGTATAAAGAAGCTATATGATGAGAATAAATGATTAAGATATCATCTAAGCAGGCAAATTACTATGCCATGTTTAGCTTTTACTGATGATTTTATAATTTTTACTAATGGGTCTACTCCTAATGTCAAGAAAATCAGGGGCATTCTAAATCATTATGAAGATTGTTCACGTTAAATGATCAACAAAGATAAAACCAGGTTTGTTTCTCCTAAGTCAATGAGCCATACTAGAATTTCAGTAATTGAAAACCTAACTGGATGTAAACAGGGAAGACTTTCATTCAAGTATCTAGGAATTCCCATTCACTCAAGAAATATGATTGGAAATTTTGATTAATTAGTTTCCAAACTCATATCCAAAATCCGAAAATGGGATGGGAAACCCCTCTCTTTTAGAAGTAGACGCATATAAATATAATTTGTTCTAACAACAATTCATATTTATTATATGCAAAGATGTAATCTACCTAAAGTTTTGATCTCAAGACTTGAACAAATGTTCAATCATTTTATTTAGGGTACTTCAGAAAGCAAGAAAGCAAGAAAGCAATTCACTAGTATAGTCGGAAACCGATTTGTAAACCTTATGTAGAGGAATATTTTCTCACATAAACTCTGGTTTAAACTCAGGCAAAACCCTCACTATGGGCCAACTATATGAAATCTCTATACTGCAAAAATTAACATCTATTAGAAGTAAAAATCTTCAACAAGAGTAGAACTTATGGAAATGATTATTAGAAATTATAGAATCAGTATAAAAATATACCTTTTAGAAAATAGTTAGAGGTTCAATTGACTTTTAGTTGGTAAAATAGTATGATATATATGCCTTTATCTCTTTCTCCATCCCTCCTCCTACCACTGAAGAAAAAATTGAATGTATATGTTGGAATGGAGATTAATACTACTCTAAATTGAGTTCAACTATTCTTACCTCTGATATTGAAAAAATTCAAAAAATCAGACTTAACCAACATGAAGATGACAAACTGTTATGGACCATTTCATCTTCAGGTGGTTTCAAGTATTTGAAAGACTTTGGAACAATTCTCTCTTAAAAGATGTTATATTTTAACTTCGAGAATACTAAATGGTTATATTCAAGTTGATTCAGTGTTACAAAATAGAAATTTAACTATCTAGGTGTCAATTTTTTAACAGTTGTGAAAGCACCAACCACATTTATGTGGAATAAAATATGGCCTGGGAAATATGGAAGACTCATTCATGGATTTTTAAAATATACATTACTAGAAATATGAAATTTATTCATGTTTAAAAATCATGGTTTTGATATACTACTCAGGACATCCACATTAGGACTATTGTTCCTCTTATAGTGTGTTAAGTTATCAGGATCGTTGGGAATAAGGCTAAATATGAAGGACATAGCTCATAATCAAGATCTTTGATTAATCAAATATACAATATAATCTCAAGACTGAATAAAGCTAAACTTTTAAAATGATCTTCTGTAAAAATGATACTAACCTTGCTCCATAACTGGGTTGCTTTAAGTTCTCTTTCAAACTTGGATACTATAAAGAATCAAATGATATATTCATGTAGATAAAATATTCAAATTAAACACAGATGATGTTTACAAAATTTTAATGGGATCAAGTGGAGGAGGGATAATAAAATATCACAATGGTGAAGTTATTTTATATGTCGGCAGACTTTATGACAAGCAAACTCCTCATCTTGCTGAATGTAGAGCCCTCTTAGATGGATTGTTAATCTTCATGGGCAAAATATCACTTAATTACTGAACTTATTATTATATTTACAATAGGAAAAACTCATGTTCCATGATCTATCAATTAGATTATTATAAGAAAAATCAAAGAGGTGGTATGATTGTAAAACATATTTTTAAAGTCCACAATGAAGTTGCAAACTGGCTGGCTAAAGAAGCTTTTAATGAAAGGAAAAACTTGGATTTTGATAAAAAATCGATTCCTAATTAGCCAAGAGAAATCTCTTTACTAAAAGTTTAGAGATGGACTATCAAAGAATAAAGAATTAACTAAGAATTTTGGTTTCGAATTCAGCCACACTTCTCTGAATTTGTCACTACATATTTCATTCACAAGATTACAGTTTTGCTGAAATCAAAACCTTAATTTTGGTCATAAATTACTCAAGATCACATCGAAGCTCTATTATCCATATTAGAGTACCTTCAAGAACTTCGAACTCAGTTATCAAATTTTGTTTCTTCAAAACAATCTTGACTATAGTAAGAATAAAGAAACATAAACATAAAGAGGAATGATCTTCATTCTTCGAATTTAAAAGTCTCGATAAAAAAGTAATCCCTTTGATATTCCTATTACTAATTAATAGAAAATATTAAAATAAATGACCAAAAATTAAATAGAAACACTCAACGATTATTCTGGTCCAAGAAAAATAAATTGAAGATGAAGACCTGATAAAAGAAAAAACTAAAGAATTGAAGATATAAACAAAAAGACTAAAGAATTGATAAGTAAAAAAAACTGAAAGAAAAATTCTAAACTAACTAAAAATAAGTTTTGCTATAATCGTTTAGCATTCACAAGTCATCCAAGGAAAACAAATAAGAATGGGCTATAATTGTTTCCAAGTATATTTGGTTCCAAAATTTATTTCTATATTAAGCTTGTAGTGATTTTAATTATCAATAAAATGATGAAATTTTGGTAAATCAAAAAATGTATTTAAAATTAACTAATTTTATTATTACAATCTATTATTTAGTTTTTTTTCAAATATTTTTATTGACTATAACGTATATTTTATTTTATAAAATTCATCTTTCTATTTTTTATTCTTCTCTCAAACCAAAATCGTGAGACTTTTGGAACTAACATCGATAATATTATTTTGATCTTTTGTCAAATTTCAAATATCTCGCTCTTTTTAATGTTTTTTAAACCATCCTTCTACAGTCATATATTCATTTTTTCCAATAGAATTAAAATCTTCAATCATAAGCAAACTCTATAAGTTTTCTCTCATTCTTCATCTTAACATCTGAATCCGAACAGAATCCACAATAAAAAACGAGAAAAAAAATCAATACAAAATTTAATTTCTCTCTCTTTCGTTTATATTGGTTTTATTGTTTTAGTTATGTTTTGCTCCATGTTTAATTCTATTTTTAATAATCTATTGTCTTTGCGAGGAAGATAAAATATATTTTCCGCATCTTTGATCGTGCATCTTGTATATAGTATTTTGCATTTCTCGTCATTTGTGTCTTGAAACCAGGACTAAAAAAAATGCAAAATGTGAAACCATAGCAAAATGAAATATGAAATAAAATCAATAGTAATTTGTTTTCTAAGTGCGAAATCTGAAACCATGGTTATATAAAAATTGAAATACAAAACCAACTTTAAATAAAATGTGAAATATGAAATTACAGTTATTTTTTTAAAAGCGGAATGCGAAACCATAATTATGTCTGATTATTATTTGTTTGCCTAAGTATAAAATGCAAAGCGAGTGTTAAATGAAAAATGCAAAATGTGAACCCACAATAAAATGAAAAGCAAAATGAAAAGTTAGTGTCAATTTTGAAAAAGAAAAGTTGTTTAAGTGCGAAATGTAAAATCATGGTAAAATTTGTTTTTTTCGAAGTGTGAAATGCATCTCTCACAACATCTTGCACATGGTGTGTTTTGTATCTATTGTCTTGCATTTTACACATCGTATCTTGTACCTCTCGTCTTGTTTCTCTTGAAATCAAGGTTAAATAAAAAAACAAAATGCGAAACCATAATAAAATGCGAAATTATGCTAAATTTGATTTCATTTTTGTCTAAATGCGACATGCGAAATAAGAAACAAATATGCAAAATACCAAACTAGGGTTAATTGACCTCGCGAAAATAATAATTCAAAACATATTATCTATGATATTACAACTATGATATTTATAACCAAATTCATATCTTAAGTTATATTTAAAAAATATTGAGATATTGTATATGATTATAAAATTATTATTATATTTTGGTTAGTATTAATTTGTTTTGGTTATTAATATTTTAAGTGTTGTAAGTATTATATAAACCAAAATTTTAAATATTACTTATGTTATTATTACATTTTGAATATTATTAGTAGTGTTGATATTATGTTATAAACCAAAACTACATCTTATCATGTTAAAATATTACAAATTTTATGGTTATAATTTTAATATTACATTTTAATTACTATTGTGATTTGGTTATAAATACTACAAGTGTTATTTATTATTTTTTAAACCAAAATCATATTTTATCATGGTAAAAGATTACAAGTTATATTGTTGTAATTTTAATATTACATTTTGAATATTATTATTTTGATTTGGTTATAAATATTACAAGTGTTATTTATTATTTTTTAAACCAAAATCATATTGTATCATGGTAAAAGATTACAAATTATATTGTTATAATTTTTATATTTCCTTTTTGAATATTACTTTTGTGATTTGGTTTTAAATATTAGAGGTGTTGCTATTATTATTATTTTAATAAAAATGTTATCTTATAATTATTTGATAGTGCAACTGTTGTTATTATAATAAAAAATATTTTTTTTTGTTTATTTAGCCGTTCATAGTTTATACTTTTGCGGGAAGGAGTTGTACAAATGATTTCAAATTAAAATACAAAATCGCAAATACCTTTTTAGTCTCTTGTCACTTACCACTTTTTTAAGACCCAACACTTTCTCAACAGTAACTGCAATTTGTAAAGGATCTCCCAAAACTTGTCCTCGAGTCTCACAATTAACCTTACTTAACGCAGCAACAATCAAATCGACAATCTTCGTCTTCGTACTAAGACTTTATTTAGGAACAACGGTCTTACTCTTAGTTATAGTCAGGTGTTTGACACTTCGTGTCACCTTGTCGACCATTTTGGAACTAAAAGTTTGTTTGGCAGTCTTACTCAAAGTCGTAGGTGTAGTGGCAGGTTTGGCGCTTCGTGTCTCCTTATCGACCATCTTGGAACTAACAGTTTGTTTGACGGTCTTACTCATATTCGTAGGTGCAATGGCAGATTTGACGCGTCGTGTGATCGGATCCCTCTCGGGTGTAGGAGACATCATAAAGGAAGAATATTCCGAAAAATCAGTTTTCTTGGTTGCTTGTCCTAACCTGTTGTTGAAGCCATAAAACACAATTGGGAATTTGGGATAATCACAAATAACAACTAATAAAAACTAATAACAATTATTTTTTTAAAAAAAATCTAACTATTTAGAAAGTAGAACTACAATATGTATAATAAGAAAGTACACTTTTATAGAAATTCTAGAACTAGTTGAGAGATTTAGAGAGATGTAGAGTAGATTTAGAGAGTGTGTGAGTTTGGAGTTGGGGTCTTCTATATTTATAGGGGAGACCCATAAAAAAATTCAAAAATTTTGGAAAAAAAAATTCAGGACCCTCCAACGACTATTTTTTTTTTAAATAAATATGGAATTTGAACTATTTAAAAAATTAAAAATCTATATATATGTAATTCGAACTATTATTTAAAAAATAAATAAAACTCTATAAATAGGAAATTCAAACTATTATTTTTTTTAAAAAAATATAACTCTATAAATAGGGAATTCGAACTATTTAAAAAAAATTAAAACTATAACTAGGGAATTCGAACTATTATTTTAAAAAAATTACAACTATATAAATAGGGAATTCGAACTATTAAAAAAAATTAAAACTCTATAAATAGGGAATTTGATCTATTATTTAAAAAAAATTAAAACTCTATAACTAGGGAATTCGAACTATTATTTTTATTAAAAGTTATTTAAATCTCTTTCAATTTCAATTTTTATTTTATTATTCAAAGGAAACTTATGTCTATCCATATACTTATACAATTTTAAAAACTTTAAATTTATACATCAAATATTGAATAGTTCTAAAAAATAGCCCAAAACTATTTAAATCATCTAAACATATACACTTCAAGCTTGAAAGATCTAAAAAACTACCTAATAATTTAAAATGAGAATACAATTATTTATCTAATATGTATATATTATTTAATATTTACCTAATATTAAATAAAATATTTTAAATATCTAAATATAATCAAACAATATACAAATCATATTACAATTATATTGTTTACGATATCTTGTTTAAGACAATCAAATTATTAATTTTATAATCGTAAAAATATTTTCAATAATATTGAAATTTATAATCGAAATACAATTAGATATATTTTATTTAATATGCACCTAATATTAAATTAAATATCTTGAATATATAAATATAATCAAACATATCAAAATCATATTACAATTATTATTATTTTAAATATAATTTCTTGATTATAGAATTTCGATTAAAATGATATAGTATTTAAATTAAAATACATTAATAGCATAATTAACTCGTTTATATTGTACATATCTCAGTTATTGAAATTAGATTCAATTAACACTTACAAATTAATTTTAAATAATATTATAAAATACTTTGATAAACGGTTCCTAAATAGTTTTTCTGGTGGGTAAACAGCGAAACTAGCCCGGTAGAACCGCAAATCGGCAGAACCATAGAAGCAGTAAACCGTCAGAACTGCAAACTGTTAGAACCGCAACCCGCCAGAACTGCAAACCGTTAGAACCGCAAACCGCGGTTCTCTGTTAAACGGTTCTGACGGTTCACGGTTTGAACCGTTCGACACATCTAACTATAGGTGATTGTGAATAAAATTACAACAGTGTAAAAGAACCTTCTCCTCAAAATATATTTTTATACTATTTCTTGCTACACTATTTTACTTTAATTGGATGTAGGAGGGTAAAAAACATTGTTAGTCCTGCATGTTTACCACTTGTATCAACATAGTCCTTTTCGTTCACTTCTGCATAAAACTCATCTCTTTTGTTTTAAAAATTTAGAAATATAGCCCCCCCGGCACATATAAACCAATTAAAAACTTACACATGGCACTTAACTCTAAGTTTTGTATCACATTTGGTCCCCAAATCTCAAGGTTTGGATCACTTTTGGTCCCCAAAAATATGCGGAGGGACTAATCGTTCAAATTTTTAAAATTAAGGGGATGATTTTTATGCAGAAGTGAACGAAATGGACTATGTTGATACAAGTGGTAAACATGAGAGACTAACTATGATTTTTAGCCGATGCAAAACATCAAAAAATTTATGGTACTTGGTCTGGATAAATATTTTATTTTAGTTAGAAACAATGAAAGTTATTTTATAAAGCAGTTAGTTTGGTCTTTCCTCGTATGATATTCAAGCGAAAGAACAACAATATATTGATTTCTCATCTCATTATATTGAGAAAATATTGAATAAATTTAATTGCAAACATTGTTTTTGGGTTAATACATTCATAGATCCTAGCATAAAGCTTCTACCTAATATAGGTGTAATGGTATCTCAACTTGAATACACAAGATTAATTAGTTGTCTTATGTATGCCATGGCACTAATCAAGTATTCAAGTATTAATTAGTTGTCTTATGTATACACAAGACTAAGTCGAATATTGCTTATGTTATTAGAAAATTTAGTAAGTATACTAGCAATCATAGTTCGTATCATTGGCAAGCTTTAATCAAGTATTCAAGTACCTGAAAAGAAGTATAAATTATGGTTTCATTCGGTTCTTGAAGGTTATTAGGATGTTAGTTATATTTCTAATATGGAAGATCACTCTTCCACAAATGGATGGATATTCCTTGTTGTGGGAGGTACTTTCTCTTGGGAATCAAAGAAACAAACTTGTATTACTTATTCAACAATGTAATTTGAGTTTATGTCATTAATAATAGGTAGTATAGAAGCCGAATGACTAAATAATTTGATATATGAAATTTTAACTAATATTGCCTATCAAACTAATGGTTGATAAGGGTGAGATTTATATGGATTAATAGTCAGATCGGTTATTTATGGGGGTAATTTGGCTTTCTAAAAGTCTTGTAAGATAAGCCAAGAAATGTGTAACATTGAGGGTATTTTGTGTTTAAATAATAATTATGGAGATTAGTACAATAGTGGGGTGGAATGACCTTAAATGGGTTAATCATGTGGTTTTTGGGCTCACCACTTGTACTATATAAATCAATATTCTCTTTCGAGAGAAGATGGACATTTATTACTTTATTACTAATTTTGTCAACTTCTCTCTCTAGATTTACCGTGTTTATCTCTCTAAACAATCTACGTCAAATATATCTTAGACTTATAATTCCTCGAAGAAATATTTGGAAATATCATCTGCCCCATATGTGGGAATTCGATTGGTACCCAAGGAGCCAAACACTTTGAGATAAATGGATATAGAAGTATTAGGAGAGCCTAATATTAGCACTGATGGCTTTGTGACCAGAACTTATCCGAAGATCATCCATTTAAATATCAAGTGATAGATGAACGACAATATGATGATCATTATGCCAACGAGCTACTTGAAAAGTCTACCTTAGTGGATCAGATGAAAGAACTCTTAGAAGAAATAACAAAATTAAACTCAGTGATGATGCAGCTTTGAATTCTAAAAGGCTTAGGTTGGAGGTTCCAAAGGAACGTGTAATTGAAAAGGATGCGTTAGAGGACGGTCATCGGACCAACGATAGGCACGAAATGCGTCGGAGATGAAACCGTTAATTTTCTAGTGACTATTCTCTTTACGAATCGGACAAGTCCTCCTCCCCAGAGAGGGATGAGCGACGAGATAAAATTACTTTAAGAAATCATTCTAAGATGTGTAAAGACAAGTATTGAGCATCTCGTCGGGCCAGGGGCTCGAAAAGAGAAACAAATGATCAAGAGAAAAAAGCACTCGGGTCCAAGGAACGAGATAAAGTGGTGACCATTGCTAGTATGGAGCAAGCTACGTATCATGTTCAAATCCCATCGGGAATTCAAAGGTTCGAGTACCGTGTGACTAACAAGTTTGCAAACCTATCGGAAGAGGTTTTGTATACCGTTGGAAAAGAAGGCCCCATAAGAATTATGTATAATCCCATGCACAACCGGAGGTCATTTCCTCTATTCGCTTAAATTCTTTCAGGGCACGTGTCAAAGAGATTTGACATCTCATAATTAGAAAAGTTAAATGAGACTCAAGATTTAGACAACAAAATTAAGCATTTCAATATTTTTATGATTAACTACGATAATGATAAATTATTGTGCAAAACGTTCTCCCAAACGTTTAAGGATGGAACCTTAATATAGTATAATCGCCTGCCAGAAGGTTGTATTAAGAATTTGATATGTTTTGGAACATTCTAGTTAACACTTTGTGGGAAGTAAAATTTTCTGCACAAATGGTGAAACGATACTATATTACAGATAGAAAATTGGGAAGAGCCTAAAAAGATTATACCAATCGTTTCATGAAAGTTAAAACCAACATGAAGGGTTGCAGAGATAATGTAGCAGTAACAACTTTCCGAATGAGGCTCCTCTTTGGTATTCTGAAAGATAACATTGCAAAAAAATAGTCTATGACGTTTGGAGTGTTGTTGGTTCAAGTAGAGAAGCTAATTTTGGTGGAAGAGACACATGCATGGGAAGTTGCTTCCATGACACAAATTAAGAGGAATCAGTTCTGCCAATCTCCGATGGTAGAATAAAATCAATGTCCCACAATAGTTCCTCCAACTTGTCTTCCATCAACCAATATCCAATCTAGAGTATCGACCCAGCTACCCCTGAGGCGGAGGGTGAATCAACAAATTACAAATTCACAACAGAGTGTCAGGACAATGTCGAACAAGTGGGTTCCACCAACTCATTTTTCCGAACTAACAGACTATGTTGCTATGATCATTGATAGGGCTCAAAGTCACATATAGTTCTAAAAGCCTCCTCCAATAAAAACTCTAAGAGAAATCATAAGCACTAGGTAATGCAAGTATAATGAAGAAGTTGTGCATGATACAAATCATTTGATGATTTTGGAACCTATAGAATCCTTTGATATATCTTCGAAGTATTTGGACCCGAAGTTGGGCAAGAATAAGGTTATGTTGGTAGATGAGCCAACTACGAAAGGAAAGTTTAGTGAATTATTCACTTTCTTTGAAACAATTATTTTCTGGAAGGGCGATATTGTTCCAGGGAGAACAAATATATCTCAAAAAGGGAATTTTTTGAGCCTGGCTACTTAGTTGGAGGTGGGTGCTTTGCCACACCTGTACCAAAATCCATTTTCGCTACTCTATTTTGAGGATAACAACATGAGAGAACTGGTTGGCCTGCACGAGGGTGCTGTGATAATCGTAGTAGGAATTACCAGAGACGATATACAAAGAATTCTGATAGACATCGGTAGCTCTGCCAACATATCATTCATGGCGACTTATGAGAAAATGGAAAGCCCTCCGGTTATTCCTCGTTTGGATCAAACGATTGTGGGCTTTACTGGGATGACTTGCCAAAGTAGTTGGCGAATTCTAGGATATTGTGGAACTGGGTTGTGGATTGTTCAAGATAAAAGTGACAGTGTTGTTCATCGTAGTGGATGCGCCTATATTGTACAATGCGATATGCGAGAGATCTTGGCTGTCTAAAATACACGCGGTTGCCATGATTGTTCACCAATGTTTGAATTATATCGCGGGAAATAATGTGAGAACGACTAGGAGCAGCTACAAATAGTGAGTGAATGTTACCAAAAGACTTTCCCTCAAAGCAGATTAAATGGGATGAGCCAAACAAAGCATAAAAATTAGTAGGGTCCTATCCAGGGTCTGACCTTGTCGACGATCCAAGAAAGTGATGAGAGGGTATTCCCTGAGCAAGCAAACCTGAAACACCGAGCAGATAATATGGTGAGAGAGCAAAGGACGAGCCTGAGATGGAAATAAATATAAACATGCAACAAGGAAGCAGTCGAGGATAATAAAGAGTAGAGCGGGAATCAATAAAAGAAGGTAACAATGAACAAGTTGGATGAACACGTTGGCGATCCGAACAAGTTAAAGAAGAGTTGAACAAGATTAACCGAGCAAGTATCGCTCGGACTAGCACGCTTCCTAAATCGAGCGATAAAACTGAGTGAATGAGTTACTGAACTGAGCTTGGTCAAGCATGTGCTTAAAGAAGACCGAGCACGCCTTAAAAGAGAAACAGTTTGAACTGTGACTTAATACCACTATAAGTCTTAGTCAAACTACGCAGAAATTCAACCATAAATATAAGCTCCATTATGTAAATGGAGTTACGAGTGTAGTATGTTGGAATAATGGTTATTATAACCGCCCATGAATGGGAAAAAGATATAAATAGAGGAGAAACCCTAAATAAATGTAACTTCTCTTTTCTGACAATATTAGTTTTTCTACTTGACAACTTCTTTATTATTTCCCTTAACAAATTTAGCGCCGTCTGTGGGAAAAGAGTTATTATTCACTTTAACCATGGTAGTTACTAGGTCAGGAATCGAGAGAGAAATCCCGGAATTAAGTGATGCAGTAGGTCAGGAGCAGCTAAAAATAGTGAGGGAATGTTAGCGAACGACTTTGGCTCAAAGCATATTAAAGGGGGCAAGCCAAACAAAGCATCAAAATTTAGTAGGGTCCACTCTAGGTTCTGACCCTATCGATGATCCGATGAAGACCCCCAGATTTATGGTCCCTGATGAGAATTTCGAGGCCAACATTTATTCCATTGGGAAAAGTTTAAAGATTGATATAAAAATGTCTCCAGAGGTAAGAGAGAGGTTAATTCAGTTTCTATCAACAAGATACACATGTTCGTGTGGTCCACCAAAGACGTTACGGGGGTACCTGTTGAAATTACAATGTGCGTCAGATCATTAAAAAATGTTTACTTCTCAGGAGAAATCTGAGGCCATTACGGCCAAGGTAGATCGGTTTTCTAAAGTTGGGAACATACAAGAATCTCAGTTTCCGTTGTGGACGACCAATCCAGTTTTAGTAAAAAAGAAAATGGCAAGTGACGAATGCGCGTGAATTTCCCCGACTTGAATAGAGCATGCCCAACAGATCATTTTTAGGTCAATAAGATCGATTAATTAGTGGATTCTATATTGGGAAATCAATTTTTGTATTTCATGGATTCGTATGCAGGGTATAATCATATCAAAATGGATCCAAAAGATCAAGAAATCACTTCGTTCATCACTGTAAATGGTCTGCATTGCTATATAATTATACCTTTTGGGAGATGAGGGCCCAATTTGAGAGGTCAGTGAAAAGGATTTCTTGGGCAAAGGCGAGGGTATTCTTAGCCTCCTCAAATCTATGACTAATATCACTCTTTTTTAGAGAAGGTAAGGCAGGGGCGAGTCTGGCAAGCTTAGTGATGATGGTTTTCATAGGGCTTTAACCACAAGGGAGGGTCCAGCTATTAGAGACCAGATACTGAAAGCACGAGTGGAGCTTTTACATATTAAAGAACTAAAAGGGTCTGGGAATGGAGAGGAAAGGGATGGAGAGATGGAGAATTATCGGGGTGTGGTCGGAGGTAGTGGGGAGGTCATAATGAGCATAGGAGTTTGGGAAATAGTCATCCCAGACATTATTCACTAGGGCTCAGTCAATCCTAGAGGATATGAGGTTGTCCTCTTGGCGATTAAACTACAAAAATTGAAAGCCCGACAAACGAAGGTCGCCCAAGCTGCATATCCGACAACAATCATTGAAAGTATCACTGGAGCTGTTCCAATGGGGGTCAGAACTGGATCGTTCATGGGGGCTTCGGATGGCGTTGAAGTCCCCAAGAACAATCCACGGGAGGGAGTTATTGTTCTGAGCGTAAGTGCAGAGATCGTTCCAGAGGGGGAGGCGGTCCAAAGGTTCATTGTAGCCATAAACAACGGTGAGGCGAAGGATGGTATTTCTAGCAGTCCAAACTAGTTCATAGTGGAAGGTTTGGGTTGTTACATCCTTGATGGAGATACTATAGACGCTTGGGTTCCAAGCGATCTAGATTCTCCCTAACTGGTGACTACTATGGTTAGTGTGGTAGTTCCAGAAGGGTAACATGGTTTTCATGATATGTAAGATGTTATCAATTTTGACTTTGGTTTCAAGTAGGTAGATAACATTAATACTAAACAAAGTTTTTTACATCTTTTTTACGTACAGAGTCATTTAAGCCTCTTACATTCTCGCATGCCATTTTCATAAACAGACAATATATTATAAGATTAAGGGCAGGAAAGGTACTAGTACAACATTGGGGTATCCCCATACATACTCGAAAATACCACAGTGCTTGCAGTTTTGGGCCTTGGGGAAGTAACTAAAGTTGATGATGGTTCCTCTGCTTCCTGGTCTATCTGGGTGGCTGCAGGGCTTTTGTTTGCAACGATAAAGCTTTTGGTCCAATTGTTTTGAGTGATCATTCGGCGAAGAGTTTCTGGAGATGCTTATTCACTATTGCTTGAGTCCGAGAGAGTGATGTGAGTATGGTTGGAGTTTGTTATTGGTTATTTTCCTGGTCGACAGCTTGGAGGGGCTAAGGAGGGGGGTTAGCGAGGATATGACAGGCAACTGCTGCATGGCCGAAAGAACAACAGCGCTTGCAGATAGTTGGGAGCCCTTGAAATTCAACTTGTATAATATGGTCCTTCTCGAGGCAGCGTATGGTGATGAAGGAAAGTCAGCGAAAGCTTGCATGATTATGCAAATTACTGGCATAGTTGAGTCTGGATCTGTCGGCATTTTGGCTATCCACATAGATCAGATTCTCTAAATAGCTTCTAAGGATTCCAAGTCCTTTCTCCGACCAAAATTTGAGGGGCATTCCATGGAACTTGACCCAGAGGGGGATGGCCTTTAGGGCTTTCTTAGTCAGAGTTTCCATGGGTTCCCACCTCTTTAGGAAGACGTGATGACTACTGAAGAACCATGAAGCTTTTTTAAGAACTTCGGTAGCGTTATATGCTGAGGAAAATTTGAAGTAATAACGTCTGGAGGGGGTCGGTTTGCACTCCTGAAGCCCGAATGTGCTCCACACTTGGTTGGCTAGGGTTTTGACATGGGAGACCGCTCATTTTTTGGATAAAAAGTACCCGGATAGACACTTTGACCACTCTTCCTTGTCTCCCGTCAAAGCATCATCGGGGAAGACAAAGACACCGTTGTCGACTTCAATCGCTTCGGTCTTTTCGATTTTTATTGGGGATTTTGATTCAGGTTACAATACGACGTGAGCCCATGAGCGAGTTTGCATATGAGGTTTTAAGATCGAGTCGGGTAGGTGAACGTTAACCAAGGAAGGGGCGGGATGATGTTGTTGCTGTTTCTGAAGTTTTTGAAAGCACTGCTGGTTTATAGAGGATAGAAAGTCAGGTCGGACGCCAAGGGGTCTACGGGCTTTGGATGGACGGGAGAAAGCATGGCCTTTGTTGTTCCTTCCACGGTAGGATTCTGGGAACGGAGAGGGGGACGATATCGGGTTGAGCTTAGGGACTTTGACAAATGGATGGCTTGATGTATGGATTATCGTGGAGTAATAGTGGTGGCCGCTCGAGAGCGAGGGGTTACTAGCCTGAATGGCATGCTGGATAGTCAGAACTGCAATGGAGAAGATGCTCAAATTAGGGAGGGAAGTGGAGGGAGGGGTAGGATAAGCGTTGTTAAAAAGGTATCGGCTAGAGAAGGAGGTATACATAGGGTTATGCATGGGGGGATCAGGAAGCGAGAGGCTTCAGATTCACAGGAGGGGGAGGTTTAGAAGGTGTTAGGGTTTGGGTTTGTAAGGGAGGGGAACATTGCATTTTGACATGGTTTGAGGATGCATGCATGGTAGATGAGACTTGCAAATCTGCATGCATGCATGCAATGGAAGTAGTGTTTTGGGAAGCCGAGGGCATGGAGGGTGCAGAGAACGGATCGTTAGGGTGAGGGAGAGAAAGGGTTACCGGGGGGTGGACAAGATGTCGGATTTTACCAGAGACCCACGATTCAGGACAGGTATGGGGGCTGTTTCACTTCCATGGGGGCATGGATTGGTGCCGGAACCGGGTGATGGTAAAGGCATTCGCGATGGGTCTTCCAATGCGGTGATGGCTCAGAGCAACTTCTCATTGCCGTCGAGGATGGACTGAAGTTGCTTTTCACTGGATGGAGACGATGTTATGTCGATTTCAGAGGGGTCTTCTTCATCAGAGAGCACTTGTATGTTGCTTCTGGTTCCTGGAGGGGAGAGGGAGAGCGGTGAGGTCTTTCTTTCACTTCTGGTTGAGTCGAGGGATTGCATGTTACTGGATCTTCGGTGGGAATGAACCGGAGGAGACGGAGAGTCGTGGACGGAGAGAGGCAGTCCCAACATACATGAGGACTTAGGCGGCGATGACGACGAGGGAGAGGAGGACCTTGTCTCAAGAGATAGAGTGGTGCTAGGGCTGGATTGTCTGGGGATTGATGCGGCAGGAGGGGACGAAATTTTTTCGTTAAAACATGGAGTTATTTTCCGGATAGATTGGCGCGAGGAGGAACTCAGTCGGGTTTCGACCATACTGTCTGGCAAAAAGAGAGGAAAGCAAAATGGAGAGAGGGCTAGAGGAGAGGAGTCGAGGACGGTTTTTTGGTGAGAGGAGAGGTTAAGGGGTAGGCGGTATACAGCGAAAACGGTTGATGGGGGGGGGGGGGTGGTTGGTTTTGTGAAATAGCAGTTACGGGAGGGTTTGAGA
The DNA here is from genome assembly GCA_036936605.1 of Limnanthes douglasii subsp. nivea. Taxonomy (NCBI): domain Eukaryota; kingdom Viridiplantae; phylum Streptophyta; class Magnoliopsida; order Brassicales; family Limnanthaceae; genus Limnanthes; species Limnanthes douglasii. Next base: position 28,734,189 of record JAUPFV010000004.1, read on the forward strand.
TGTAATGTGAAGATGATGGAGGACAGTGGTTTGGTTATAAAAGAAGAGGAAAGAAGACTTAAATGCCAGGAGAGAACAAAGGGTGGAGGAAGGGCGACGAAGGGGTTGCATGGGGAAACATAATGGGTTTCTTGCACATTTGAGGATGCATTAATGAGGAGAGAGGGCTCATTAATGCTGGCACACATACACACAGTCGTTTATTGGCCCGATTTTTAAAATTGTGCAAGCTACAAAGAGAATTTATTCTTTGGCCAATAGAAAGAGGGAGGAACATGGAGATGGACGGCTTGAAGCTTCGCATGTGATAAGGGGTGAGGTGGCTAGGAAGGTGAGCTCGAGTCTCAGGGTGCTAGGAAGGCATACCGAGGGCATTTGCCTTTATTGCATCATGGTTATTTGCTTGATTCGAGAGGGGAGAGCCAGAGACATGTTGGCAGGAGGGAGAAGGTGACGACGACGTATTTATCGTCTCCACAAAGACGAGATAGGGAAGAGAAGTCGCCATTAATGGCGCCGTAAAGAGCTCGGAAGCAATAAATGATTAAAACACCAATAATGGTGATTTTACCTGCAAAACATATGATTGTAGATTATAGGGACTCGGGAACTTAAAAACAAGCATTTGAATCTCCTCATCAACAAGCTTTGGAGCTTGTGATGAGGGATTATGGAAGAAAATACTATGAATCAGGGCTAGAAATGTTGGAAATTTGATTTTCAGAATGGTTCTAGAGAGTTCCTCTCGAGAGAGAAAATAACTGTTGGAAATTAAAATAGAGACTATAGATTTTTTTTTTAGATTCACCGAAGAGTGAAAGCATAAATCATTCTTATTCTTCTAGAGAATGAATAATTTATGGTGAATTTATGCCTTATTAAACTTGAATAAGTAAAACAAGAACAATAAACTCAATTACTCGATCATTCTTTCGCATTTTGTTTACGAAATGAAGCATAAATTTAAGTTGTCATAAAAAATTCATAAATGCAATTATAAAAAATAATTATCTTAATATGAGTAAGAATTATTAAGATTAAAATAATAAATAATAATAATAGACTCAATTTAGTCATATTTATTTTTAAAATAAATTATAAAATTATGACAAAAAAAAGTCTACAAATAATAAAAGTTCGAAGTAATTGCACTTCTATACTAAAAGTAATACAATCCCTAAAGTAGCATAGCTTCCGAATTTGTGTAATTCAACGTGATCTATAAACGTTTTCGTTAAAATTATTGAGTCTAACTACCATAGCCTTTTATATAAAAAATGTAAAAAGTAAATATAAACACATTTTGAAATTCATTTAAGAATGTACAAGAATAGATTGATTTACGGGTATACTTGCAGCTATCCATTTAGTATTTTTGTGTTCGTTTGCGTTTTTATTAATTATGTATATTAATTTGAGAAACTTGCAGAACGAGTTAGTAAAAAAGGAAAAATTTCCAGACACCGAAGGAAGCGACAATTGTTTTATTAGGCTTTAGGATGATGAGATGCGTAAACCTAGCTCGTTATTATAATATTTACAATCTGAAGCCCAACCTTGTAAAGCCCATCCTTTAATACTTGTTTGTGTTTGTGCACCATAACTCGATAAATTGATGATTCAATTTATTCTCTGCTTTATTAAATCAGGCTTAAAATTTGAGATTTGGACCCTCTTCATTGCAGTTTCCAAATTCAACCTGATTACCACATTTGAACCCATAACGTCTTTTCACCCATAGGTTCAATAATTCAGTTAATTAAATAATTAACTCAATTACTTTTAATTTGGACTTCCTTAAGACAATGACCAAAATATATTTATTTAACATATTGGTCTAAATTATTGTCTATATATATATATTCCAAAAATATTCCACTTGGACCGCCACATGCTACTCAAGAATACATATTCAACTTTAACGGGATCCCTATATTCATTGTCAATGGACAAATAGTACAACCCCATATATGACTGATAACAGTAAAGGACTAAAGACCTATTTCTCGTAATGTGAACAATAAGATGAAACAATAATCACATTACCATTATCAATCAATTACTTGGGTCAATTACGAAGTGTGGTCTAAGAGTAATATGGAAAACCTTAGGCAAAACCACATTTGTTAGATGATGTGCTATCATGAAGTTTGTGTCGATGTGCTCTATCCTTATGTGACCTATCTGTACTCTTTCTTTAAGTGACATAAACTTTATATCAATGTGTTTGGATTTAGACGAGTTCATGTTGCTATTAGAGTACTGTACTACGGAATTTTTATCGCAATATAACCTCATGGAACCTTCTATCCCTTGTAGAATGCGTAATCCAGTAACAAAATTTTATAGCTCCAGTACCTGGTTCGATGCCTCAAAGCACGTTAAAATATTTGCTGCCACGATACACGATGCAATAAGTATTTGCTTTACATTTTTTCAGGATATTGTACCTTCAACCAATAAGAATATGTTGGGTGACGTGCTCTTTAGTGTATCTATGTATCCTCCAAAATCCTACTCGGAATACCCAATGTTCTACACTTTACCCAACTTTCCATATGTCAACATGTGCCCCTTTGTTCCTTGCAGGTATCATAGTACCCTTTTAACAGCTTTCTAGTGATCCATGCCCGGGTTACTAACATATCTCCCCAACATATTTACAACAAAGTCAATGTCAGACCTAGTACAAACTTGATCATACATTAAACTCTCAGCTGCTGAAGCATAAGCAATCGTTTTCATTTCCTCAATCTCAAGTTTTGTCTTTGGACATTGACCTAAACCAAGTCTGTCACCCTTTCGTATAGGGGTACTTAGATTTTTGCAATCTGCCAATACGTAACGGTGTAACACACTTTCAATATATACATTTTTTACAATCCAAGAATACCATGAGAGTGATCCCGTTGTAACTGGATTCCTAACACAAAACCGACATCACCAAGATCATTCATATCAAACTTGTCTGATAGAAATTTTTTTGTAGTGTGTAACAATTCCTTATTATTTGAGGCAAACAATATGTCATCAATATATAATATAAAAATTATGAAATTACTCCCACTAAACTTGTGATACACACAATCTTCAACTGAGTTGATTCAAAGTCATAATCGACTATCACCTTAAGGAATTTGTGTTACCATTAACGAGAGGCCCGTTTAAGCCCATATATGGATTCTGTAAGCCTGCATACTAGATCTTTCGAATTACTTTCCATAAAGTGTTCTGGTTGTACTATATAGATCGTTTCCTCAATATTACCATTGAAAAAGCGGTATTAACATCCATATAATGAAGCTCATTGTCGAAATGTACAACTAATGATATGATTGTTCTAAAATAATCCTTCGTCGATATTGGACCAAAGTTTTATTTAAAATCAATCCTTTCATACTGAGTATAACATTTTGCTACAAGACGTGCTTTATATCTCCACATCACCTAAGGTGGTTTCCTTGTGGACTCGTTTTCTGAGAGGTTTCGTTCTACTGGCGATGGTAATATGGATTTGTCATTCGATAGGACCATTATATGATACTCGATTATCAAGGCTAAGGGTAAAATGGATTTATCCTCCTACAAGTCCATCGTCTGATCCACTGTAAGTCATTTTCCTTATGAATATGTAGGTATATGGTTCACTTTTCGCATGTTATTACCAAACATTCCTCCCATCCCTTTGGTAAAATTTGGATTATCTACAACCCTAATGTTATCACGGTTTTTAGGTTATCCCAATCCTCTCAGTTCATTCATTGCATGGCCAAGTTCCATAATTTCAATGCCTCTTTTAGATTCACTGCCATTTATGATTTCAATGATGCTCAAGATCATTCTCATCTTTGGAATGATTTAATAACCATTTCCAAGCATGATCAGGGCATCCCCTGGGTCTCCATGAGGGATTTTAATACCATTCGTCATCCAGAGGAGCGATTAGGCTCCTCCAAAAATTGGTCATCAGAAATTGATGACTTCAATAATTGTTGCTACCTCATCCAATCTTCTCCAAAATCGATAATGTTCTAGTCAATTCTGTCTGGAAAGATCTTTTTACTATGTCTTTCGCTCATTTTGGTTCTCTCCGTTCCTCCGACCATACCATTATCACTCTCAACCTTGGGTTCCTCCGACAAAGACGTAAGAAACCTTTCAAATTCTTTAATATGTGGCAATCTCATTCTCAATTCGAAGACATTGTTTCCAAAAGCTGGAATCTTCCCATCTCTTCCTCTGGTATGAGTCTTGTACAAGCTCAATCGGCTTAAGCATGAGCTTGCTTGCCCCAATCGTAAAGAGTTTAACGACATTAGTACTAGGGTTTCTAATGCTCAAAACACTCTCTTTCAAGCTCAATCTAACCTCGCTAGTGATCCCCTCAACCATATCTTTATGGTCAAAGAAGTTGAGGCTGGCGACTTTCTCTTTTTTAATCGTGCTGAAGAATCCTTCCTCAAAGAAAAATCTAGAGAAAATTGGATCAAGCTTGGTGATAAAAACACCAACTTTTTCCACAATAGTATAAAAACTCGTCTTTTCCGGAACACAATTATATCTATCAATAATGAGCAAGGTATCACTGTTTCAACTCATGATCGTGTTTCCAAGGTCATGATCGTGTTTCTAAGGTCATTGTGAGTTATTTTGAGAACTCCCTTGATACTAGGCATCTAGCTGGTTATTCGGGGTTGGAAAAAGTTGTGTATCTTCTTTCCTCTAAAGTTAATGATACTAATAAGGCCTCAATTATTCGTGAGTCTGCCTTTTTCAGTTTTGATAGTAATATATTGTCTGATTCTGATGGTTTTAATTCTAGTTTAGATTGTTGTTGGGCTGGATATCTGTAATGATGTCCGAGTTTTTTCAAACCGGAATTGTTGACACTTCACTTTCGTTGCTCTCGTTCACAAAAAGGATTTTGCCTATGTGGCTGCTAATATTAGACCTATTGCTCTTTGTAATATTGTTTACAAGATCATCTCTAAAATCCTAGCTAACATAATTAAGAATTATTTCTCCTACCTGATATATAATTCTCAATCGGCTTTCATCTTGGATACACAACAACTATTTCTCACCTTGCCAAAGCTTGATTGGTCTCTTCCTTTGGCAGTAACATTCCTTTGGCAGTAACAGTCATGATAGTAAAAAATCCTTCTTATTTTCCAGTTTTATCAATCTGTTATCTACGTATTAGCTTGGTAAATGTTCAATTTATTTGTATTCCAATAAAAAACAGGGATATGTCCAAAGTTGATGCAACCAATTTTTTATTAATAAATTTTATTTTTTTATAAAAAGAAAAAAAATAGATCATAATTTAACCCAACAGAAAAAAGTTGCAACTTTACTAGTAAATAATATCTAAAATACCCACCTCGACAAAAATTTAGAAAAGTACAGTCATATTTAAATAAACATAAGTTAGTAGTAGAAATTGATCCCTGTTACGAAACAGCCACTTAGCCGAACACTTTTGTTAAAAAATGTTGTATACATGATCATTAACATTAATACATTATCGCGTGCTAGATAACTAAGGAGTTGTCTCTTATCAAAATCTCTACCTTCAAAGACGGGACCAAAGTTTGTCCATAGGTGATCAACAACACCTTGAAACAGAACCAGTAACTAAATGCAAACAACTTGCCTAAAGAGTTGTGTCTTATCAAAATCTCTACCTTGAAAGATGGGACAAGTTAAAAAATTGTGCCTAAGAAGTAAGAAATTGACTGTTATCATCTTTAAAGACAAAAGAAGTTAAAAATTTGGATTTCAACCATCAAATTTGTAAAGCAGTTGAATTGTAGGGAGCAATCACTATTTATAAATTCAGCAAGAGCCAGCAAACAAAGATCGAATCATTCATATATCCTGTTATTAGTAGGCTTCTTATAAACATAAAATTTCATGATACATTGGTACAAAAACTATTGCTTAGGAGCAATTAAAACTAAAAGACTATAACAGATGTATCAGAAGACAGGTAACGCTCATGCAATGATAATAGTTTAAAACACAAACGCTGTTTAATTCTGACCAGTTCAATATATGCTTCGGGAAACTGGACCTCTCCCATTCTCAAGAGTTAAAAGAGAAATCCCCATTTATGAAGCAAAACAAATAAGCCGCAATTATAAAAACAAAAGTGAAAAATGTATCACTCAAATATCCAAAACGAAATTCGATTCGATTCGTACACCGTTCATTCGTTGTTCGATTTGAAATCGAAACAGCTAAAAGCCTATATCGACTGACAATTTAATATACGCTTTCGTTGACACGTCTATCCGGATCTGATCTAGAGATCCAAGCGAAAAACGCAACGCCTGTCGAAAGCGATTCGAGTTATGAAACAAAAATGAAAACAGAAGATAAATACTCTAACGTGAAAAGAGAGTAAACGAAGACGGAGAAGTGAAGGGGAAATTGTGTATAATGACGCTCGTGTAGGCTAGGGTTCTTATACAGGAAGAGATTAGGGTTTTGAATAAAAGAGGAAGGAAATGATTAAGTTGATTTGGGCTTTCTGATTATTGTACCTTACTCCTCTTACCTACTAAGACTACCCGCCCACCGTCTTAACTAGGGCAGTTATCGGTCCGGTTCGATCCAAGTTTTAATGGAACTGGATTGGACCGCTAAGCTTTTCGGTTCGGATCGGATCGGACCGTTAAACTTTCGGTTCTAATTTTTGGAACTAGATCGAACCGTTAAGTTTTCGGTTCGGTCCGGTTCGGTTCCGGTTCGGTCCGGTTCGGTCCGGTTCGGTCGGAGCTTGGTTCGGTCTTGTCCTGTTTCGGTCCGTTTCGATTCAGTCCAGTTTCGGTTCGGTTCGTTATCGGTCCGATTTCCGATTTCGGTCTATTTAAAAAAGTTCAATTCAATTAAAATTTAATTTTTAATTTTTTTATTAAAGTAAATGATATAAAAATTAAAGTTTATAAGTTAATCTTTTGTTTTTGTTAAAATAATTGGTATTTAACTATTAATTTTGATCTTTTATACTATAATGTATAAAAGAATAAATAATAATAATAAATAATCGGTTCTAACTGTTTATTTGGTCCGATTTTCTATCGATTATATCAGTTTATCAGTTCAATTTCATATCGATCATATTGGTTTATCGGTTCGATTTTTAACCAATTTTTTGTTTCAGTTTTTTATAAGTTTTCGGTTTTTAAAATAAAACCGCGAACCGAACCGTTAAAATTCGATTCGGTTTTCGGTCCGGTCCTTTTCGATTCGGTCCTAGTCAGATTCTCGATTCTGGAGAACCGTTGACAAGCCTGGTCTTAGGTATTTGTGCATATTATTAGTAGTGAATTTTCAAAAGAAAAATAAATGCATATTATTAGCATGCACAAATGTATATTTGTGCTTTCGTGTCTTTAAAAGTTGAACTTTATATTAAAGGGAAGGTTACATGGGGATCCTTTATAGGTCTTAAAGATTTATTGAAATATCCTTGTATAAATCATATATTTTCGTTAAATTGTTTTCTTTCTTTAACTTAAAATCTTTCAAAATCGTCGAATAAAAAATGTAAAATTTATCAAATCCAAACTTGCAAACAGGTTCGGGTATGAATTATATATTTATTGATGTAATTATTTTGCAATTTAGTTAGGTATTTTAGTGATATTTAAAGTTACAATGTCCGTCTAAAAATTCGAATTTTCATATATTGTTGTTGTTTTGGAAAGTTATTTGTAGGTATATGTTAGTTAAGTCATTGTCGACGTTTTGATATGTTTTTTTAGTGATTATGGTTTAGTTTTGAAGGATTAGGGTTCGTGGATTTTGCAGGTCTGGGGTTTCTGTGTCGAACAAATTCGCAAACACAGTGTGCCCAGTTTTGGGCAAATCGCGTATACGGTTTTCGCGATTTGCCCAAAACTGGGCACACCGTGTTCGTAATTTTGCTCGATTTTTTTCCCAAAATTCCGAACGGTCTGTTCGCAATTTCACAAATACCGGGCATATTGTGTTCGATATTTAACCTATTTTAATAAATGGAGCATGTTAGATCCCAAATTGACTTGCATATTCATTGCGCACGTTTATGTCTTGAATCTAAATATATAGAAGGGTGTTTGGTAATTGTTTTGGGTTTGTTTTGGTATAGAACAATATATTGTTTTTATTTTCAGCATACCTCGTAGACAGCGTACTCCTGTTCGTCAATCAGGATCAGACTCTGATGGCATGGATACCGAGCAGCGTGAGCCTACTTCATGGTTAGTCAGGCATCAACGTCGCACCGACACTCTTGCGCCTGTAGCTTCTCTTACGTGTGGGACTCTGAATCACCAATTCTGGAGAGTGAATCCCCACGTGTCGGATATTTATCCGAACTATAGACTTCACGAGGCATATAGCGTATTTAAGGTTGAGGTAAGTTAGGATTGCTTTAACGTGTAGTAAATGTTATTTTATATATTGTTTAACTTACTTACATATTGTATAGGTTCGTCGACCCACGCGGTGCTAGGCATGTACGGTATCCATCGTGCATGGGATCTTACCGGCCAAAGCAAGGTGAGAGAGTAGGTTATGATGTCTTGTTTTGCTCCCTTCATCGATTGCTTCGAGCGTTGGTCTACCAATGTGCACCTGGTTGATGTGTTTATCGAGAGGTGGCATTCGGAGACCAACAACTTCCACTTCTCATTTGGTGAGATGACGGTCACGTTAGATGATGTACATGCTATCACTGGTCTTCCGATTACAGGTGATGTTTTCGACCTTCATACTTTTCCTAGTGATGGACAACGTTTAGCTTGGTATGCTAGTTCACCAGGTATACCCGTCGATGTTCTTAAGAAGGAGTTAGATAAAAACAAGGTTGGTAGTTCTAGATCGTTAGGCTACAGTTTTTGCGTGAGGTGTACATCCATAATTTTTTATATGGATGAGTCTATTTTTTATGTTATGGTTATATGTGTCATTAGGGGTTATTTTCTCCATATGCTTGGTTGTTGTGTAGTGACGAACAAGACGGGGAACATTATATCGTTAGATTACTTGCAGTTTGTAGAGCACTATAGGATATCAGTTAGATTTGACTAAGGCAAGCATTTATTAGCTTAGTTGTGTCACCATCTATGTAAATCTTCCATACACACCACGTTAGGGTTTACTGGTTTTGTTGCTCTGTTGGAGACATGGATCTATGATCACTTCCCTTATTTTTTACTGCGGTCAACAGTCTCTACGAGCCTTGTATGCCTATTATGTGCAGATACGCACCTTCATCTTTCCGCATGGATGATGAGACTCGTATCAGTACCCACCATTTATTGTCTTCATTGAGAGAGCATAATGTAATTTACGCGATTTTTTTTTATATTTGTTGATCAGTTATTCTTTTATTATTACTTAGTGTTGATCAATCATTCTTTCATTATGCTTTAGGTCTGGGTCATGTCGTACGAGCATATATGCGAGCATTTCCCTTTATGCGATATGACCTGGATAGTCCATACACTGATAGCAGCAGACATAGTTGAGGCATATTATCCACTGCGGGTCGCTCAACAGTTTGGGAATATTCAGGATATATCACCTGCACTGCGACTTGTTTTACCACCAGGCAGGATGAGGTGTGTTAACACGCGCTATTTTTGGGATAAGGCTACATGGAGAGCATGGTAGTCGCACGTTGTTGATCCGAGGATTCTTGGTGACACATATGTTATAGGTCGTCAGAGTATGACCTCTCTATACGGTGTATGGTCCATGATCACCTATGGTACACCCTGATTGATCCTCAGTGCGAGTCATCTGGTGCATATGTTGCAGAGACCCCAATAGCGATGACTTACCAGGAACGGTTTTTTGCGTTGGATGATCGTGTTATTGATGATTATTCAAGATCGAACGAGATAAGTATGGAGGAGATGCGTTGGTTGATGCATGAGTGTTCGCTTGTGGCGCGCCAGTACTACGAGAGTGATTGAGTGACTTGTATTGCATAACTTGTATTATATTACTATTTATTGAATTTCTTGTGACTATCTTATGCCCCTACTTTATGACTATATGAATTTAATTTTATCTGCACATCATATGTTATTATTGATAAGGAAATAAACCGTCTGGTCCAAGACAAAAAATATTAATTGTTAAGTGGAATAAATGTAATTGTCCCATTAGTGTATTTATTCTTGGTTAGAGGACAATGTACTAAAAATATTAAATGTAAAGGACCAATTTGTAACAATAGAAGGACAACTTAGGAAATAAGTAGAGACCATTTCCCCCACTATATAAGGGAACCCCTTTATTCACGGGGAGCGGAAATTCTTTAATACATTCTCTGACTATTTTCTCTCTTTATATTTTTTACTCTAGTAAGATTTCCCCTTTTTGTCACTTTTTTACTCATCAATTATAACATTTTATGTTTTAACGTATCTTATGTTATTAGTGATAAGGAAGAATAAAAGACAAGGAGAAAAGTGTGAAGAAGAAATATGACAGGAGAAAAGTGCAAAGGAGAAACATGATAGGAGAAAAGTGCAAAGGAGAAACATGATAGGAGGAAAGTGCAGAGAGGAAATTGTGTGATGGTTAAATTGTAAAAGTTGTCTAAGAAACAACCAGAATAAGAAGAAAGTAAAGTGTAGGGACTAAATATGTAATTAATGGGAATTAAAGCGTGTGGGGTCCGTAATTGTACTATAAAAAGGCCACACATGCTTCACAAATCCCGAGATGAATAATAGAATACATTTTCTCTCTCTACTTAACCTAAAAGTTCTGACTTTCTCTCTCTAAAAACTGTAACCAAACAAATTAGATCTATTCATATTGACACTAAGATATTTTCATATCACAAAATCATCACTAAGAAATCCTCGTATCGCAAAAACACCCCTGGACATTCATAAAACTCTTCAGTGGCGCCGTCTGTGGGAAGCGAAGATCGCTCTGATGGCAATCGCTTCCTGGAAATAATTCATGTTCCGAAGAGAACTATGGAAGAGCAAGGGGACGATTTGGTTAACAATTGCGAGGAGAACCTTATAGGCGATGACTACCGGAACGATATGGAATACGAGGGACCATGGGGCCAGCGAGTTGAAAACGCTTTCGACGACTCAGATTTGTTGGCTTGAAGGAATGAATTGCTGCTAGAGATCGAAAGATTGAAAGCAGAAAAGGAAACCGTACAGGAGAATCTTCGATCCGAGATAAGGAGGGAGGCAGTTATTGAAAAGGAGGAGCGTGAAACTGAATTTCATCCCAAAAATAGGGACGGAAGATATCGAGGACGCGAGCGGCGATCGCCAAGGAGAAGAGAGAGGCGACGTTCGAATTCGGCTGACTCAAGTGATTACTCTCAATACAGCTCCTCAGAGTTGTCCCCTCGAAAATACCACAGAAAGAAAAAACGTGATCGCAGGCACACCGATTTCCGAAGAGGAAGAAGCTCGGAGAGGAAATCTTCGAGGGAAAAGAGTCACCATGCCCGAGGTGGCGATCGGTCTCATGGACAGGCAAAGTATCCTGATAGGAAAGAGGACATGGGCCCGCAGAATTCGGAGTGGCAGCAACAATACACTCTACCTTCCGAGGAGGGGTTGTACTTTTCGAATAATGACAATTTACGATCCAACATTTATCGTACGGGTCACAATTGGAGAGCCTCTCCTCTGTCCTCGGAGATTTTAGTGGGGAACCTTCCAAAGCACTTTGATATTTCAAAGCTAGAAAAATTCAATGGGACGCAGGACCCGGATAATCACATCGAACAATTCAAAAATTTTATGATCAATTTCGATGATGATGTAAGTTGCTGTGCAAAGCTTTTTCTCAGACCTTCAAGGGGGTAGCTTCTAAATGGTACAATAGACTTCCGCAGGGCTCTATAAAGAATTTTGATATGTTTTGGAACATCTTCAGACAACACTTTATGGGGAGCAAGAAGTTCAGAGCTAACAGAGACACGATCATCTATTGTCGACAGAAAGTTGGGGAGAGCCTGAAGGATTACACTAATCGTTTTGTCAAAATGAAAACACACATAGAATATTGTAAAGATTCGGTGGCGCTTGCAGCTTTTAGGATGAGCTTACTTCCCGGATTGTTGAAGGATACAGTGGCAGAGAGCCAAGCAATGACCTTCAGAGCATTATTAGATCAGGTTGAGAAGAGGAACTTGGTGTAAGAGACTCAGGCGTCAGAAAAGGGATCTGGGGACCAGTTGGATAAGAATCAATTTCAAAGATCCGAGTCGAGTAACCAACGCCCCCGTTCTAATGTTCAAGCCAAGAATACGGGTCAATATCCGCCGAGGCAGAAATCAAACCCACAATACTATGGCAACCAGCAAAATTACAATCAAGGAACGAGACCCATGTCGAATAAGTGGGTTCGACCCGACTATTTTGCGGAGTTAACAGAAAATGTTGCTACAATATTCGACAAAGCGAAATCTACGGTACCGTTCAGGAAGCCTTTTCCCATACAGACTCCGAGGGAAAGCAGAAGTGTTAATAAGTACTGCAAGTATCATGAGGATATTGGGCACGATACCAAGGATTGCATAGCTTTGAAAAAAGAAGTGCAAGCCTTGGTCGAGAATAGAATGTTACTAGAGTTTGTCAAAAAGCACTCCCAAAAAAATGCCGTGGTGAAAGCTGTCCCGAAGAACACTGACACAGCCATGGTGATTTCCGAAGGGATTGACAACTTTGACATTGAACAGGAATATCTAGACCCCAAGGAGAGGCGGAACAACGTCAATATGGTGGAAGAGATTATTCCGAAGGGGAGGGTGGATACCCTCTGCGCTTTTTTCGAATCCTTGGCAATCTTCGGATGAGACACTATTGTAGGAAATTCTAACAGCTCCCGCAAGAGGCACATGGTCAACCTAACTACCCAGATCGAAGCAGGAGTGTCACCGCAAATGCACCGGTCACCTTCCCTCATTATTTGTTTTGATGACGATGGCATGCACAATGTCGCAGGCCCCCATGAAGATGCGGTGGTGATCGCTGCGGGCATCGCTGGGGATCAAATTCAGAAAATACTTATCGATACAGGGAGTTCAACAAATATATTGTTTATGAGCACTTACCGGAGAATTTCTTACCCACCAGTTATCCGAAGATCCGACAGGACTATAGTGGTCTTCACTGGTGCTACAGCAATGGTGGTAGGAGAATTTCAGTGTGTGGTCGAATTGTGCCGAGGGCCATTTAAGAAGGAGGTGGAAGTACTGTTTATTGTCGTTGACGCGCCGACGTCGTATAACGCCATCCTGGGTCGCTCTTGGTTGTCCCGGATGCATGGCGTAATCTCCACAGTATATCAATGCTTAAAGTATGTGGTTGGGAATAATGTTGGGGTAATCCGAAGTAGTCAGAAAATGGCCCGTGAATGCTATCAGATAGCCTTGTCCTCGAAGGGAGGTCGGGGAGAATCGTCCGATCAAGCATAGCAATTAAAGGGGCCTCCCTCTGAAATCATCCCATGTGATGATCCGAGGGAGACCTCCGGATTTTTAGTCCCAGAAGAGGACTCTGCGACTCATGAATTTGCGGGTGGCAAATCTCTGAGGATTGGGGTCAACCTTTCTTTGGAGTTTAAACAAAGGTTAATTTCTTTTTTATCTGACAGACTTGATATGTTTGCGTGGTGTGCACCAGACGTCACTGGTGTACCGTCGGAAATCATGTGTCATAAGCTTGCAATACGACTAGATGTTCGACCTATTGTTCAGAAAAGGAGACCAGTCTCTCCGGAAAAGGCTACAACAATTCTTTTGGAGGTCGAACGACTTTTGAGCATAGGCCATATTTGTGAGTCGCATTATCATGTGTGGGCATCAAATCCAGTGTTAGTGCGTAAGAAGAATGGTAAGTGGGGGATGTGCGTTGATTTTACGGATTTAAACAGAGCCTGTCCCAAAGATCCATTCCTAGTACCTCGCATCGACCAGTTAGTAGATTTGACCTCGGGTAACCGACTATTGTCGTTCATGGACGCCTATTCAGGATACAACCAAATCCGCTTAGATGCCAACGATGAAGAAAGAACTTTTTTTATTACCGGGAGAGGGTTATACTGCTATAAGGTTATGCCGTTCGGTTTAAAAAATGCAGGGGCTACTTATCAGCGTCTAGTCAATAAAACCTTTGAGGGGCAGATTGGGCGGAACATGGAGGCTTATATCGATGATATGTTAGTCAAAAGTACGCGGGACGAAGACCATTTCGCTGACTTAGAGGAGACGTTCCACAATTTACGCAAAGTCAACCTGAAACTCAATCCGGAGAAGTGCATTTTCGGGGTGAGGTCGGGCAAGTTTCTTGGTTACATGATCAGCAAAAAAGGCATAGAGGTTGATCCAGAACAGATAAAAGCTCTGATTTCTATGACCCCCCCCCCCCGGAATGTGAAAGAAGTCCAAGTTCTGACAGGCAGATTGGCCGCTCTGAATAGATTTATCTCTAGGTCTTCAGATAAGTGTGCACCTTTCTTCAAAGTGCTGTGAAACGCGAAGTAGTTTTGTTGGACCAAGGAATGTTTGACCGCTTTTCATCAAATCCAAAAGTATCTGACGTCGCCTGAGGTCTTGTCTAAACCATTTGTAGGAGAATCGTTAATTGTCTACTTAGCAGTATCAGGGTATGCGGTCAGTGCCATTTTACTCCGCGAAGATGAGTCTCTCCTGAAGCCTATCTATTATGTCAGTAAGAATTTGTTGGATGCGGAGAAGAGATATCTCAGGTTGGAGAAGGTAGCTTTGGCGTTGGTAACGGCGGCTCGAAAGATGAGACCTTACTTCCAGGCCCACCCAATAATCGTTCGGACGGCTTTTCTCTTGAAGGGTTTGTTACAAAGGCCTGATATCTCTGGTCGGATGACCAAATGGTCAGTGGAACTAGGAGATTTCGACATCACATTTGAACCTCGAACAGCGATTAAAGCCCAAGTTTTAGCTGATTTCTTGGTCGAATTCCATTCGGATAGAGAGGAAAGTGAAATCCATGACCATGTTGATAAAACAGCATGGTTGGTAAAGACAGATGGGGGGTCGAACATTTCTGGAAGTGGGGCAGGTGTCCAATTGATTTCTCCGGAAGGAATAGCAATGTTCCAAGCCATTCGGTTCGGTTTTAAGGCTACTAACAACGAAGCTGAGTATGAAGCTGCATTAGCGGGTCTGCGATTGGCCCAGATATGTGGGGCTACAAAGATTAAACTGGTCAGTGATTCACAATTGATGATAAACCAAGCCTTGGGAGAGTCCGAAGCCCGAAAAGATAAGCTGATACAGTATTTGAAAGTATTGAAAGACTTAGCATCCGAATTTGAAGAAGTCGAGTATGAGCATATTCGAAGGGAGTTAAATGGTATCCCAGACTCTCTTGCCTCTATTTCGCGGACAGAAGGTTACCCGTGGGTCTTGACTTAGGAGCGCCCTTCGATTTTGGTTGGTGAGGAGCATACAACAAACGTTTACGAGGAAGTTAATGTGATTAAGAATGATTGGAGGTCGACCATCATTGACTTTTTGGTCAATGATACTTTACCCGACGAAAAGTACGAGGCTAGGAAGATCAGGTTTAAGTCTCATGGCTATATTTTGCTGGGAGGAGTGGTTTATAAGAAATCTATGAGTCGACCGTTATTGAGGTGTTTGAACAAGCCTGAGTCGCAAATTATCTTATCTGAGCTACATGATGGTGAAGGTTCTGCCCATTGCGGGTATAAGGCATTAATTCGAAGAGTGTTTCTGGCTGGTTATTATTGGCCTACTATTGCTGCGGATGCAAAAGAGTTATTAAAACGATGCGACACGTGTCAACACTATGCTAATGTGATCCATAAGCCCGAGGTATTATTAGAAAGTATTTCTGAAGCGGTACCGTTTGACAGGTGGGGCATTGATCTTGTTGGGCCTTTACCAATGGCATCAGGTGGCAGGCAAACCACCATTGTAGCGGTAGATTATTTTTCTAAGTGGGTAGAGGCTGAACCCCTCGCAGGGACGAAGGCTAAGGATGTGATCAAGTTCGTTGTGTCAAACATTTTTGTCATTTTGGTGTGTCATTGCAGATCACAACAGACAACGGACCCCAATTTGATAACAATGAGTTCAAAAGTTTCTGTGTCTCGAGAGGCATACGACAATGTTTTTCTGCACAGTTTCACCCTCAAGCTAATGGGAAAGTGGAGGTGACTAATCGCACAATTCTTGATGGTTTGAAGAAGAATTTGGAAGGAAAGACGGGAAAATGGCCCGACTATTTGCAGGAAGTACTATGGGCATACCGGACGACTCCGCGGACGGCCACTGTTGTATCTCCATTTGCCTTAGTCTATGGAATGGATGCCATTGTCCCTCCAGAGATTGTTTTCCCATCGCATCGTGTAGCAACATATGCATCAGACACGAATGACCAAAGCAGAGCACTGGCTTTAGATTTTGTCGAAGAAAAAAGACAGCAAGCACAATTGACGTCTCTTCATTATCAAACTCTGATGAGGAGTCGGTATGCGTCTAAGGTAAAGTACAGAGCTTTTAATATGGGGGACAAAGTCCTCCGTAAAGTCTTCCTGCACACGAAAGACAAGAGCTTGGAAAAGTTGAGACCAAATTGGGAAGGCCCTTATGAGGTTACTGAGAAGTTCAAACCAGGCACGTATCGGCTAAAAGACAAGAAGGGGCGATATCTCCGTCTCCCATGGAACATTGAACACTTAAAATTGTATCTCGATTGAAGAGTTAGCTAGCAAGTAGTGTTCGTATTCTTTTGTATGTTACATAACGAAATTTAGCGAGGGCACACTATTTCCTACCCTGTTAGGCACATGAAGGTTTTAATGAGGTGTTCGATGAGCTGCTTAATACAAAGAACTCTTTGCCTTAACTATTATTTGGGTCACGATAACGCGTGCCTCGAATTATTGTCTCTTCGAACTATTATTCGGGTCGCAGAAAGCTGTGCCTCGAATTGCCATCTTTTCAAATTATTATTTGGGTCAGAGTAATATGTACCTTGAATTTTTTACTCTTCAAATTATTATTTGGGTTACAGTAATATGTGCCTCGAATTTTTGACCCTTCGAATTATTATTTGGGTCACAGTAATATGTGCCTCGAAGTTTTTACTCTTCAAATTATTATTTGGGTCACAGTAATATGTGCCTCGAATTTTTTACTCTTCAAATTATTATTTGGGTCACAGTAATATGTGCCTCGAATTTTTGACCCTTCGAATTATTATTTGGGTCACAGTAATATGTGCCTCGAATTATTGTCACTTCAAATTATTATCTGGGTCACAGTAACGTGTGCCTCAGATTATTGTCCCTTCAAATTTTCATTTGGGTCACATAAAAGCATGCCTCGAATTTTATTTACCTTTGTTATTATTTGGGACACATAAATGTGTGCTTCGAATTTTATTTGCCTTTAGTATTATTTGGGTCCTCATAATGTGTCTCAAATTACTGTTTCCTCGAATTATCAGATGGGTCACACTAATGTGTTCCACGAATTTTATTTTCCTTAGTCATTATTCAGGTCATAGAAATTATCTTTTGGATCACGTTAACTTAGGATTATCTATTATTAGTTTGAGCTTTTGATCTCATAATAATTTACTTTTAGTTCGAAGGGTTTGTCTCTTCGAATTCTCGGGGAGGAACACAGTATTTGGTGCCTTGGATTGAACTTATACATAAACATACCAATCAATTGCATAAAATTCAGCATATTACAGAATACTTTCGTCACCTTACAAAAAGAAGCCCTATAGGGCCATAAACAAAACATCGAAATCTTCCACATTTTCCCCTAATCTGAATTTTTCGAAGAGACACTCCCCTCTGCTTCTGAGTCGTCACTGTCGCTCACTACTATATGGAGAGGACGAAGTTCCGAGGGGAAAAGTTTCCAAAAACTCCCCAAGTTGTATTCGGGATGCTCAGCATGAATTTGGGTAAGTAAACCAGCTCGAGTAGTGGCATCCCGAGCCTTCAGCTTACTTGTGCACGTAGCTGCATAAGCATCCACATCCTTATCTTTCTCCTCCTCGACCTGCCTGGGGAAGTTCTCCACCCGTCTTAGTAATTGATCCCGATCCTCTTTCACCTTTTTGAAGCTCTTAGTACATTCTGTGAATCCATCGCAGGCCAGACGATGCCCTCTCTTGTACTCAGCTATCAATAGCTCTTGGGCGTCAGTCTTTTTCTTGTACAACTCCCTCTCTTCTTGACAGCACCTCTCCAGCATTATCACATAATATTCAGAGGCAGATAAGCGCTCGTACAAAGCATCTGCCTGACTCTCTATCACTGCGTGTTGCTTCTTGGCCTCCTCGAGCTGAGAAGCAGCTAGCAACGACTTGAACTTGTAGTGATTTTTGCGCTTCTAGAGATGCTGCATCTTTTTCCCTCTATTAACTGAGGTATGCAGCAGTCGTCGAAGATTCAGTGAGAATTCGTCTCTGGATCAATATGCTGAGGAGGGTTTCTCCGAGGGATGGGGAGATGTGTTAACTTTGGACTATTTTCGAAAGGGACAGGGTGTGAAGATTCAGGAAGAGGTGAGTTTGGTCTTTGATGAGAATTTCCCTTGGGTGAGTTTCCACCTCTGTCCTCGGGTACGCTTGAGAGTTCTTGAATCTCTTTGGCTGGAGCGGCTTCCTGATTAGCATCAGGCGTCTCACCATCCTTGGATAGTTCTTGAATGGGTTCGAGGACAGCTTTGCCTTTCCTATCCTTTGTCTTGGCTTCCTTTTTGGATGGAAGGATGGGAGCAGGAGGAGGGGGATTGGAGTTCGATGACACGATATTGCTTGGGGGAGGAAACCCTTGGATATCGACTGTTCCTTCAGGGTTTAGCTATTGCTCTTTCATTGAAACCTCTTCTTCTGGAGGATCCCCGAGATGACTCTTCGAACGAGAGCGCTTGGGAAGATATATCACTATATCTTTTTGACTCACTCACTCCATCACTTCTCGCTCCGAGGGGGGAGCCATCAACCCTCTCATGCTAAATCGGTCGAGGGGATTGAGCCTCCACAACCGACTCCGGGCGAGGTTGTTATCTGTGAAACAGAGACGAAATCGGGTGTCCCAGTGTTCTTTTTCCCAAAAGCGAAGTTTGGTGAACACATTCGTGGCACCCTCAACATAGTCCGAATAAGGCTTCGATATCCTAGTCATAGCTGCAATAAGTAGCCAACATAAAGTCCAGTCATAAACCAAAATTCGATGGAGAATAAATAATTTAGAAGACTCGGAACTTACATTTATTGGTCCACATTAGAGATAGCTTGTGAGGATTCGAAGGAGTGGCCTCTGACCCGGTCTCCCAGCAGCCGGAGAAGAATACGAACTGCTGCCTCCATTTCTTGTCAGCCTCTAAGAGATCTCTCAGAACCTGTTGTCCTCGGTTGAAAGTAAGTGAGTAAAAGGGAAAGAAAGGATTCCTTGCCAGACCAGCAAGGACGATGAGTTTCTCTAATGAAAATTCGTGACCTGAGAGCCTCGAGGCCATAATGCAGGCCATCAGAATAAACCACATATTGGAGACAACCTGTGAAAGACAAAGGTCTATCTTCGCCAAATATTCGATGAAGAAGGGGTCTAAGGGATACCTTAACCCCCAGTTCATGATCTCCGTATACACCACCAACTCGTTGTCTCTCACTGACAAAGGCGTCTCACCCTCCGAAGGAAATCTGATAGTAATATAGGAGGGGATGCACCATCGAGTCCTTAGCATTTCCTCTTCATCTTGTGAAAAGTACTTGTATTTGATATTGTAGAGAGCCACCATATGTTTATTTTCGATGCCCCGAATATTGCTACCAGCAATGCTATCCAATTCTAAGGGAAGTTCAATATCCCCTTTCGATTTTGGGGCAATCCGACGAGCTTGTTCTTCGGATATTGTTCGAGTAGAGGAGTTCGCATTGTTCGAAGGACCTAAAGCAGGGATCACAGGTACTTTTGGTTCGAGGGATGCTGTTGCAGGTGCTATTCCTTTGGAATTTAGACTCTCGTTCCGCCTGTTTTGCATATCCTCTTCGGTGATGATCGTTCTCGAAGGCGAAAATTGAGTCCCATGAATGGTCATAGATGGAGTCGAGGGCAGACTTGACTCATCTAATTCCCTTTTTCGTGGAGGACTGATAGATGTACGATGCAGACTAGTAGATCTCCGCGGAGGACTAACAGATGCTAGGTGAGGTATGATAGCTGTCCGAAGAGGGCTAGCGGATGCCTGGGGGATACCTTCGATTGCTGTTGGGGAAGAAGGCTCTCGAATAACCAGGGGTGCCTCTTTGGCACGCTTTCGCTCCTGCAAACTTTTCTTATCCTTATGAGATCTTTTTCTCTTCCCCGAAGAGTGTTTGTGCTGTCTGTCTTTTCCCATGTTTTCGAGGAGGTTAGACTCACTATGCAGACTTTGTTGAGCAACTTTGAGGGGAATAATTGCAGTTGAATCTGTTGGGGGAGGCCAGGCACCAAAGAACGTAGTAACATATGGTGGGGGTTGGGGCCTCACGTCTCCTCCAGCAGCAACTCTCTCCTCGAACCTCTTGCTGATCAACAACCACTCAGGAATCCGACGGGGTTTGCTCGCCAGTTTTCTCTCTCTAGATTTGTTTGAACAAAAGTTGAATTAATGAAGAGAGAAGATTGCTATTTATAGATGAGGTTGGGCCTTCCAACCAGACCAGGCCCGGGGATTTTTTCTGGTGTTTGCATAGGGGCATTATGGGATATATAGGTGCGAAATGTCCTGACACCAGCCACAGGGGAAGATGCAGAGTTTTCCTAGTCAGAAGATGTCTTGGGAATATGAAACGTTTCTAACAAAGATATGCTGACATGCATTGTTATTCAATGTCGTCACGTTAAAGAATAATCCTAGCACCCTATTTAGCCTTGGATGGAATAAATTCGAAGCATTGATGCAATCGAAATCAGGGGACTTATATGACTAAAAGGGTGCAAGGATTGGGGGGCTACCCAGTTATCAGGATAAATTCGAAGAGAGGAGATTTTCGAGGGGCGGTTTATGACTTCAACAGTTCGAGGAAAGTTGTTGAAGATCGAGGAAAAAGATCTTCGGGGGGTTTCTTAATGACTTCAACAGTTCGAGGGAAGTTGTTGAGATTCAAAGAAAGAAAATATTCGAGGAAAACGTTCTTTGCTTTTCGAAGCTAATTATTCAAGGGTAGGTGAAATGAACAGTCAGAGGATTATTCAGTCCTAGTAAAAGAACTTTCACTAGGACTGGGGGGCTACTGATAAGGAAGAATAAAAGACAAGGAGAAAATTGTGAAGAAGAAATATGACAGGAGGAAAGTGCAAAGGAGAAACATGATAGGAGAAAAGTGCAAAGGAGAAACATAATAGGTGGAAAGTGCAAAGAGGAAATAGTGTGAGGGTTAAATTATAAAAGCTGTCTAAGAAACAACCAGAATAAGAAGAAAGTAAAGTGTAGGGACTAAAGATGTAATTAATGGGAACTAAAGTGTGTGGGGTCCGCAATTGTACTATAAAAGGACCACACACGCTTCACAAATCCCGAGATAAATAATAGAATATACTTTCTCTCTCTACTTAACCTAAAAGTTCTGACTTTCTCTCTCTAAAAACTGTAACCAAACAAATCAGATCTATTGATATTGACACTAAGATATTTTCATATCACAGAATCATCACTAAGAAATCCTCGTATCGCAAAAACACCCATGGACATTCATAAAACTCTTCAATTAGAACACAAAAAACGAAAACTGGATTTTGACTTCAAATACGTGCGTACAAAGTAATAGTTGAACGTAAACAACATAAGACCCAAACAATAACTTAGAAAAACATAAAAATTAAAATAACATGTAAGAAAATCGTAAAATTAAACAACACCTTATCAAAACATGAAAACTCAAAACAGAACCGAAAAAAATCAGAATGCCAAGTCGTCGAATTCGTATCCCATGTTGTGTTCAGAATCATCCCCCTCCTCCCTTTTCGTAATTATATCTTCAAGATACGTTACTATTTAAAATTAAGCAAGAAGCGGCTTCCGTTTGGAACATGATGCTGGAGCGGTTCGATAAAATGGTACATGCGTTTGATTTCATCACGATTGCGCACAACAAGACATGTTGTTCCTGAACGACCGTAGTTAAAATACATCATACACAGGACCCTTTCTAAAAATGCATCACTTGTATCTTCAGACATCTCTCGGCGGGCAACCTTAACCGCTTGAAGCAACTGATAGTCTTCATTGACATTAAACTTCATCTCTAAAAGTGTTTATGTTTTTTTTTTGGTTTGCAAATGTTTGGTGGATGTCATGTTGGATTATATTTCATGTCCTTTTATAGGCGGGAGTTGCATTTGGCGATTGTTTTTTTAAGCGGGAGTTGATATTAGGTCTCATTATAGCGAGGTGAGGTATCCTTTTAAAGATACATGGAACATACACTATAATGAGACCCATAATAATGCTCAACGAGATGTGTGTGTATTGTAAGTATTAGGTGTCGCAAAATTATTGGTCAACTTGGATTCGTTAGCTTTATCTTACAAGTGTCGTGTATTGATTGGTCTACTTGGATTACGTTATCTAAAGACAAAATTGTCAATAAATAGACACTCTAAGAGGCATTAACAGATAAACTAAAAATAATTACGATAAATATGCCTCTTTGGACTGAGTTGGAAGATGAATATTCGATGAAAGCATCTGTCAAAGTAAAACATACACACAAGAATGGCGAAAACCATACTCGGAGGTAATGCTATGCCATATGTATTTCATATAGGTAGGGGTGTGGTGCAGCCACCTAAAATTTCAAGGCGTTTGGATGAGGTTAAAGCTAAGTGGTATGTTATAAATAAATTTCGTGTACATCTGGTTTTTTACCTCAATGACGTGGAACGTCATGTTACGTTTAACATGTTCAACTGCCAACTCACGGATACTATAACAGAGGATGAAATGAATCGTGTCCATTCCGACATTGTTACCATCAAAGAAGAGGATATGCATGTTGCTGCGATGGAATACGAGATTATGAAAGAAGAAAGGAAGTTGATGAAATGGAACTCACCTGATAGATATACTTCATTTACTACGAGTTATTCAAAATAATTCTGTTAGTTGCTGTTTGAGTTAATGTTTTCTTCACTTCTTGTTTGAGTATGAGTGTCCATCGATGTTTTTTTTTTAATTTTTATGATTTCTGATGTACTTTTTTGCAGTTTGAAGCTACTATGAAGTTGTTTTTAGACCTGAATTTGGAAGAATTTGTTTTCCCCTAAATTTTACACCAATTGAGTTAGATGACTATATTATGATAGTGGTAAAAAAGAGTTTAGAACTCGGGAACTTACAAAAAAATAAAAATGGTAAAATTTTCAGTAATGCTCACGAGTATAACGTCTGAGTTTTAGCCAACTCTACGAACACAGAGGGACCGATTTTTCTAAATGGTGAACATGCTGTTTGTTATTTTGACAAATTATGCGGTCTTTGTACGATTTAGACAAAATTGCCCCCCTGTGTTTGCGAATGTGCCACTGTACCGATTTTTCTAGCCATTGTAGTTGCACTTTGGATGAAATTGACACAAATAAGTTACAATAACTAAAAACAAAACTAATATTTATAATAAAGACAAACGTGGAATTTTCGAAATAAATAAACCATGATAGTATAGATTACAAACGATGGCGAAATTTAAATAAAGTATTCATAAATGCGAAAGGAAAAACTACCGATGCATCTAAAAATCCCGAGTCTCCAACCAAATCATAGACATGTAGCGGCTCTTTGTGAGCGGCCGATGGTTGAGCGAGCTTGATTTGGTTATGTTTGTTGAATCATTTTTCGAGCGGTATTTCCTAACCGGTTACGGCTTCGTCGGTGCAAAACAGAAACCAAGTAGGATAGATTTACAAAAGCGGTCCACTTAACACAACCTACACAACGAAAACTAAAATAAATATTCGGTAATAAAATAAGATATAATATTAAAAGATTCATTAGTATACTTACTTTCACGAAATAGTTACCATGTACGAAACCTATACCAACTTCCATGCTAGGACACGATCGAGAAGGTACATCGCGTAAAGGTATATATGTGTAAGATTGGTGGAGCAATACCTGGTATACGATACACTGGTATCTAGTGGCTATCACTAAGCCGTAGTCGGGTAACGTCATCCAATTTCGATTATCGTTTCCATACAATTAAAAAATGTCCAACATTTTCACTAGGTAATCTACACGTTGTGAACCATCAAACACTCTCTCCCATAGATCGCATTGATTTTGTAATTCAACGATCAAATCCCGCATAACTTTATCCCATGAATCAGAGTTACCTTAGAAGGTTAAAGCAACGACCCGTAATCCGCAATTACAACCGGTAGATACGTATTCGATGCTAGAAATGTACTCATGCAAATACTTGGGAAACCAACTGTCGTAGCCGCTAAATTCTTTTCCCTTCAATGATTTTTTCGATTGAGTCACTCTCTCCTTCTTGGGCTGAGCTGTGGTTTTCGCTATATCTTTCATTTTGTATTTTTATACTGAAAATGTTTGATTAGCAACCAAGGCGGTCGTGCTACCTATGGTACCGGGAGTGCTAGCGCCTAAACTACTATCGTATTCCCACTCTGATGGGTTCTATTTAGTTGATTTGTTTGGATCATCTTTTTTCCTACTTTTAGTGACAACCGGCTCTTTAAGTTCCAAAACATGACTTTTATCGGGATCTAGGATTTGCATCATGTTATTTATGATGTGATCTTGGACGTGTGCACCGTGACCGCGGATGGTGCTATCTATTAAGGAGAATTGTTTCGTAAGCTCGTCTTTTCGGTACCAACCTCATCCTTGGATTTGATCTTTAACGTACTCCAATAAACATCACACTTATCCTTTTGAATCGCCTTACCTTCTTTATAAATCATAAGTAACTCGCATGTGCATGGTAAATTGTGAGTTTTCATAATAACACAACCACACATTCTGGGAGTGAACCATATTCCCAAGGTTGTTTTAAGATTTTCCTCTATTATTTCTATAGCCGTACATTAAAGTTTACTGCATTAACCCCCATATTGATAGCCACATTAGCCCCCATAGTTGAGTTTCGTGGACGAAACGTACTACGCTCGAATAATTCAAAAATGTTAGAATGTTAAGCGGTAAGCAATGCATGAACATTTTTCCAAAATTGCTTAAATGTGCATAGACTACTGTCGATTTCCCGCTTGCGGCTCGAGTGAGCACTGTCCGACCTATAACATAAGATAAAATGAATAGAAGTCTAACACTTAATATTAAATACTAATGTATGAAGATGGTAATATAACTCACTGATTGCTAGTATGGCTGCCCAAATGTTTAAACTTGTTCGTGTGGATATTGAGAAATTTGTGTCCATAATTGTCTATCCATTGGTTTATCACGTAATCGAAAACCATTGGACAAATTGCGTACGTGTGGTGTAACTCGGCAAGGATTTTGTTATAATCTTGGAGCGTGGCCTAATAGGAAACCTTTTGATAAAATTAGGCTAACTCATCGGCCATGTCCAAATTTGGAAAAACTTTCCGAACGTAAGAGAAAATGTTCCTACTAATATGCCAAGTACATTGCATATGAGTGATATCTGAAAATATATCATCGATAACGTTCATAAAAGCCAACTCCCTATCGGTGACGATAATATTAGGCAACGCGCACATGTTGTTTGTCAATAACTTCCTTAGAATGCTCAATCAGTAGGTGTAGTTCTCTTGTTTTCCAGAGCTCAAAAAAACAAAAGCGACACAAAACATCTTATTCGTCGAAGTTTGGCCAACTATTTCTAGCAAAGGCATCTTATACCTTGTAGTATTATACGTGCTATCCATTATAAGAACTTGAGAAAAAGTGCAAAAGAAATCGATGCTTTTAGGATGTGCAAAAAAAAAACTCGAGGATCTCTTCCATTGTTTTGCAAGTTCACCCCCAAACATAGTACTCGTGTTGTTTTAACTTACAAAACAAGTACTGCATTTGGGTCTTGCCCGCTTTATCGACCAAATCATGTTTTTGAAGCATGTTGTAGATTGTGCGCATGCTAGATACATTTTCCGAGTCTTTAAGCTTCAAACCGCGATATATCTCTCTTGGTCGAGAACCAAGTTCCGTTTGACTACGAACAAACCCCTTTTCTTCTATTTTTAGTCTAGAGGCTCGTGAGTGATCATTGAAGTGCAAAACGGTTCGTGGTTGTATTTTCCGTTTACCACTATTAATTTCCAATAACCGGGTAGCTCTAAGACCAGTTTTTCCTTTAAATAAAACACACACCCGTATTTTTCCGATGAACATCTCGGCGCTTCTTAACATACCCCGGGTTGGGGTTAGGTTTGTAAACCCCGTGCCTCTTGCACCTAAAATACATCCTAGGAGTTTTCCCATTTTTTCTATCATCGTCGTCTTTACTATGTAGCACAATGAATCCTAGTTTTTTACTTTCGGATTCGACCCATAAGACCAAATCAGGTTTAGTGTATAAGGTATTTGTAGTAAACATTCTCGTGTAATCGGCCATCGAACATGGCGGTTGGTCCGGTCCCTAGATATGGTATGTGCTAATTATATAAAAACATCCTTAATTTTAATTAAACCAGACACCTAATTAGCATCCAATGAAATAGTATGCTAAAAGTAAATTGTCAAAATTGCGAAGAGTGTGTTCGCAATCTCGTAAAAATCACGAGGACCCATTTCACGATTTATACAAAACAAACATGCAACTTTACGAATTCCGGGTTCATAATTCGTCACTTTTATGGCGTAATGAGTTCATGAATCGCACTGAAAGTAGAAAAAACTCGAAAAATACCTCAGCTTGGGTTTCGAAATGGGTTGTCAAAGACTCCTCATGCTCCGACGCAAAATCATCAATATTGCTGCTAAATTCATCATTCAAGTCGCTCAAATCCATAGATTTGTGTGTTTTTTTAGGATTTTAGCTTAGTTAGAGAGAGAAAGCTATATGGAGAAGAATAAGAAAAAGTTGTTTTTTTTTATAAAAAGCTCGTTTTATATATGAAGGGTATATTGGTCATTTCACATAAACAAAAAAAGTGTGATTTTGGGGTCTCATTATAGCTAAAAGGTTTCTCAATATAGCATTTCCCTAGATCAAAAGATGAATATTTTAAAAAAAATAGAAAAAATTGTTGGTAAAAAAATTAAAAAATAATATCACTATTTTTTATTTTCGAAATTTACAAGTAAAGATTTGGTTTGTTTGATTGAGACACCGAAATGTTTTTAGTTCTTTTATTAAGTTTTTACGAAATAATTTTTGGAACATTTTAGTAAGTGAAATAAAATAAAATTGTATCATGATTTATAATTTTTTGAGATCCATAAATAGAGATTTGATTTGTTTGATTCAAACACATAATTGTTTTTGAGTTTTTTTGTTTTAAGTTTATTTGGAAACATCAAACCAATTATATATATATATATATATATATATATATAAATATGGTTGGTATGCTAAAAGATGAAATAAGTTTTGTTGTGTCAAGTGAGAATTTTTGAAGAATCATTTGGAGATTATGCTGAGGTGGCAAATTAGATTAATATCTAATTTATGTTAGTCAAAGATTTAGTTAATATAATAATTGTTAAACAAAATAAATTAGATTAATATGTAATTTATTTTAGTCAAAGATTTAATTAATATATCTTGTAGAATAGTATCTACGGTAATTAATTATAGTCAATAGTTTAAGCTAACTTTAGGAAAATAAATATTGTAATATTAATTGTTGTAACCACCGTGAACTATTATAAAATGTGAACGAGAACGATAAATAAGATATATATTTTCAGAAAGAAAATACTTTTGACATAGTATCAGAACTGAATTGATTTTTTTTTCTCGTAGAGTTTTTGGGTGGTAAGTTTCTCGAGTATTTTGGATGATGAGATTTTTATGAATTTTGAGAGTATTTAGGGATTTTAGTTTCAGATTTTGTTTTTCGTTGAACATTTGGGTAGTGAGATTTTTATTTTCTTTGGAGAATTTGGGATTTTTTTCTTCAGATTTTTCTTGTAGATCTGTTTTTCTTGGTTACATCATGTCACTGGATAAATTCGACTTGTTTCCTATTAAATTTACGGGTAAAAATTATTTTGCTCGGGAATTTCAGATTCAATTGTATGTGAAAGGAAAAGAATTAGGGCATCATATTGATGGGAGTGATCCTGGCCCTCTAATTGTTAATGCTTTGTCTAAGGGGAAAATAAAAGATGCTAGAGTTATGACTTGGATTCTTAGTTCGATCAAACCTCATCTTGTTCTCACCTTGAAGCCTTATAAAACCGTTGTTGGTATGTGGAATTATCTGAAGACAATTCTGCTTGGAGATTTCAATTGGAGTATGAGATGGCTAATTACACTAAAGGAAGTCATTCCATTGAAGCATGTTTTTCTGGTTTTTAAAACCTTTGGGCATATTATTCAGATATTATTTATACTGATATTCTTGCTTCATCTCTTTCTGCTATCCAGACAATGCATGCAACCAGCAGACGAGATCAGTTCTTAATAAAGCTACGACCAGATTTTGACATCGCATGGTCTAATCTGATGAATCGTCATCCCGTACCATCTTTGGATGCATGTTTGGGTGAACTTATTGGTGAGGAGCAACGAATGATAACTCAGACATCTATTGAAAAACTAGTATTAGTACACCAGTTCAGGTAGCTTATGCAACACAAGCGAGAAATAAAAATAGAGACATGCGTGCTATCCAATGCTATAATTGCAATTCTTTTGGTCATATTGCTCGGGATTTTCCCAAAAAGGTTTGTAACTACTGCAAGAAATAAGGGCACATCATCTCTGCTTGTCTCACTCGACCTGAACGACGACAAGATAGTGCTTATCATGCCTCCACTAGTGCATACTGCCTCGCCGATTGTTCATATTCCTTCTCCAACAAAAAATCCAAACACACTCATTCCTGAAATAGTTCAACAAATGATATTTTCTGCTTTTTCTACTTTTGGACTCTCAGGTAATCCAAAACATTATTCCATACCATGGTATTTTGATTATGGAGCCTCGAACCATATGACCAATACCATTGTTCCTTTGTCTAATGTTAGAAATTATGATAAAGATATGAAAATTAACACTGTTAATGGTAATTTTATGCCTATTAGTGTTGTTGGTGATCTTTCTTCCACATTCACTAATATTTTTGTGTCTCATAACCTCTTGACAAATCTTATTTCTGTTGGTCAATTGGTATATAATAATTGACATGTCATTTTCTCTCATTCTGGTTGTGTTGTGTAGGATCAAGTGTCAGGAAAGATGATTGCGAAGGGTCCTAAAGTGGGACGACTCTTTCCATTATATAAGTTTCCTTCCACTGATATTCCTAATTTTTCTTTTCCGTTCGCTTGTAACGTTGTTGGTTCTCGAAACCAAATATGGAATAAACATCTAGGTCATCCATATTATGATGTACTTCGTACTTTGGTTCATTCTGGATTATTGGGCAATAAAAAAAGTTCTCCTTATGATCTTTCTTTTGATTGTACATCATGCAAACTTGGTAAAAATAAGGATTTACCTTTTCCTCATCATGCATCTCGTGATTCACAATGCTTTGATGTTATTCATAATGATGTTGGGGGTATTGCACCCATTGTTTCTCATGCATATACAAGTATTGTTTTACACTCATTGATGATTTTAGTCGTTTTAATTGGGTTTACTTCATTCGGGCTAAAGCTGAAGTTTTTTCAGTTTTTAAACATTTTCTTGCATATATTGAAATTCAATTTTCTGCCAATATAAAAGTTCTACGATATGAATCTGAGGGTGAATATATGTCACATGAGTTTTAAAACTTTCTTCAAAATAAAAGTATTTTCTCCCAACATTCTTGTCCTTCGACACCACAACAAAACGATGTTGCTGAGAGGAAAAATCATCATCTTCTTGATGTGGTAAGAACTATTTTACTTGAATCATCTATTCTTCCTCATTTTTAGTGTGAAGCACTTTCTAAAATTGTTTTATTATATTAATCGCTTACCTTCTCTTATATTAAATCACCTTTCTCCTTTTTTAAAGTTATTTGGTCATTCTCCTTCATATTCTAATCTTCGTGCTTTTGGATGTGTTTGTTTTGTAAACCTCTCTACTCATGAATGTCGTAAACTTACTGCTCAATCTGTAAAATTTTCTTCTCTTGGTTATGTTATTCCTCATAACGGTTATGTTTGTTATGATCCTCATGCTCGTCGTCTTCTAGTGTCTAGGAATGTGATTTTTTTAAATCAATATTTTTTCCATCTCATATGGATCCACCTTATGCATCTTTATCTCTCATGCATAGTTTTTATAATATTCCAAAATCTATAGAAAGATTTAAACCTGGTTTTAAGCATCGATGATGTAATTGAGATGGGTCTGGTCCCACTTCTTCTATGATCCCTTCTAATATTTTCTCGACACCTTACCATGCCCTTGATTCCATACACTTTATCCAGTATTTCAATTCTCACTAGCTACAAACAAGCCATGAAACATGAATGTTGGCAAAACGCAATGCAAGTAGAACTTCAAGCACTTGAGGATAATCATACATGGGATATTGTTCATTGTCCTCCTACAGTTAAACCAGTTGAGAGTAAGTGGGTTTTCTCTGTAAAACTACGTTCTGATGGCTCTTTGGAGAAGTATAAAGCTCGTCTTGTAGCTCTGGGTAATAAACAATAATATGGATTGATTATGAGGATATATTTGCTCTTGTTGCCAAAGTGACCATACTTTGAAGCATCTTGGTTATAGTTGTTTCACAATCGTCGTCGTTGCATCAAATGGATGTTAAGAATGCATTTCTTCATGGTGATCTTCAAGAAGAGATTTTAATGAAGCTTACATATGGTATGAGTACTTCTTCTCCTCATGATGTCTGTAAGTTAAGACATTTTTTGTATGGGCTAAAACAAGCGCCTCGAGCTTGGTTTGAGAAGTTTCGTCGTACACTTCTTTCTTTCAGTTTTACCCAAATTCAGTATGATTCTTCTTTATTTTTCCACATGTCTACATCAAGTATAGTTCTTTTCTTGGTTTATGTGGATGATATTATCATCACTGGTACTGATGGTAGTTTGATTACTAAGCTTCAAAAACAGTTACATGTAACTTTCCATATGAAAGATCTTGGTCAACTTACATACTTCTTAGGATTAGAAGTTCATCATCATGCTAATGATATTTTTTTGAACCAACAAAAGTATATTCAATATCTTATCACTTTGGATGGTTTGGAGGATGCTTCTTTTGTTGATACTCTTATGGAGGTAAATGTCAAATTTAGGAAAAATGAAGGGAACCTTTTAGATAATCCTACTCTTTATCGGTGCTTGGTTGGGAGTTTTATCTACTTGACAACTACGCATCCTGATACATCCTATGTTGTTCATCAAGTCAGCCAGTTTATGTTCTCTCATCGACATGTACACTTTGATGCAGTTCGATGCATCGTTCATTATCTTCAAGTCTCACCTACTCGTGGTTTGTTCTTACTACCGGCTCATCTCTTCAATTATTTTCCTATAGTGATGCTGATTAGGCTGGATATCCAGATACACATCGATCTACTATGGGTTGGTGTATATTTTAGACGATGCTCTAATTTCTTGGAGGTGTAAGAAACAAGATCGTGTTTCTAAATCCTCTACCAAAGCCGAGTATCGTGCCATGTCTAGTACTTGTTCCGAAATTGTATGGCTACTCGATCTTCATAAGAAGATTGGGTTTCCTCAAACAAATTCTAGCCCTCTTCATGTTGATAACACTAGTGCCATTCCAATTGCCAACAATCCTGTTTTTCATTAGCACACCAAACACATTGAAGTTGATTGTCATTCTATTCGAGATACTTTGGAAAAATGGGTGATATCTCTTCCTTATATCTCTTCTGATCTCCAAGTGGCTGATATTTTCACCAAAGCTACGATTCGTCAGCGGCATCAATTTTTATTGGCAAATTGTTACTGGTTGATTTACCAGCATCAATTTGAGCGAGGGTGTTACAAGGAAATAAATTAGATTAATATCTAATTTATTTTAGTCAAAGATTTAGTTAATATATATTGTAGAATAATATCTACGGTAATCAACTATAGTTAATAGTCTAAGCTAACTTTAGGAAAATAAATATTGTAATATTAATTGTTGTAACCACCGTGAACTATTATAAAAGGTGAACGAGAACGATAAATAAGATATACTTTTTCAGAAAGAAATTAATTTTGACAGGTCTACGCTCCTTCGGCCTCATATATGAAACATAAGGTTTTTATGGTCCAACTAACTTTTGGTACATACATATTAGTACACTACAATAATAAATTAACGAATTTCCCTCAAAGTTTTATCAGTAAAATACGGTTAAGTATGATGGTGTAAAGGATCTAGATCGTCACATTGAGAAGTTTAGCACTGTAATATTGAGCTTTGGGAACATGATAATTTTATTTATTTAAAAAGTTACAAGTGATTTGCTAAAAAAACTAAAACTATTTCATAAGAGGGTTTAGTACTTATTAAGTCCCCATCATCAAACTATTATCCACTTAAAACCTTGTTTTTATATTTTTAAGAAAAGTTCATTTAACTCTTCTATTTATCATCTAAAACCCAACAATTTTTTATAATACCAAAAATATTCTGAATTTTAAAACGCAACAAACAACCGAACAGTTTAGATTAGATCGAATATGTTATTTTCTCTCGTGAAAAAGAAGAAAGGAAAAAGAAAAAAAAAGATAAAAAGGAATATAAAAAGAGAGAATGATGTGAATCGAAGTGTTTAAAAATGAATAAAAATGATAGCTTGAACTGAAAAAGCATATGGATCCATCAAAAAACATTTCATTTTTGGCCCAATCTCAATTAGCAATCGATCCCTTGAATCCTTCACCGATATCTACTAAGATTGTTGTATTTTTTCACCTATATCTCCCTCGGCCGTGCCGGGAGATCTTTCTACAAGAAAACGTTAGAGATACTTGACTCAAGCTTGGATACCGTAACACTAAATTCTTTTATAATAGTATAAGAACCGTATCTTGAGAAATAAAATTGTCTTAGTCTTTATTAGTAATAAGGGCATTTCCATTTCACCAAGTAGAGTGATGAGCATCTTAATTAACTATTTTCCCGACTTTATTAGTTTTAGATCTCTACCGGGGTACTGTGAAATAGATGTAATATCTTCGATTATCTTTGTAATAGTTAATTCCCAAGACCGGTTTTTGATGGTTCGTCTTATTACTTGCGCATAAATAAAATTTCTTTTTTAGTATTGATAACGACAAATCCCCATGGCCCGATGGCTTCAATGCTGGTTTTTACAAGTAATCCTGAAGCATCATCAACAAAGATATTTGCGATGAGATCTTAATTTTATTCAGTACTGGTCGTTTTGAGCCATCATGGAAGGCCACCTCCATTTCCCTAATCCCGAAGAAGGATCTCCTTCAACTTTCCAAGACTTTAAGAGAATTGTATGCTGTAATGTAGTTTATAAGTTTGTTTCCAAGATCCTGACTAGCAAGATCAATGACTTTTTTCCTTATGTGATTCATAAATCTCAATTGATTTGATGAAAGATTTTGATAACATTCGGTGGCATCTTATCTCGATATATTAGTGGTCATAAATTTTCCAGAACAGATGATTAAGTAGATCATTCAATGTGTTGCTACCATTTCGTACATTATTAATATTAATTGTAACCCTCACAGGAATTTCCTCGGTAGAAAAAGTCTAAGATAAGGTGATCATTTGTCCCATTTCTTATTTGTTTTGGCCATGCAATTTCTCTCTAGTACTCTAAAGAAGAAATTAATGATGACAACTTTCACTTCAATTGGAAATGTCATAAGCTTAAGATTGTCAATCTCTATTTTACAGATGATTTAATGATTTTTTGTTGGGGTGATATTAACTCCCTTAACTTCATAAATGGTGTTGTTAATGATTTTTTTATCTCTTTGATATTAAATTTAACGCTAGATGAGCCACTTCTTCCTCTCAGGGATTAACCCCTTACTAAGATCAGATTTGATCCATATCATTGGTTCAACTTTGGCTTCATCCTGACTAAATATCTTGGAGTCCCTCTTCTCACGGGTTGACTTTCCCATGACGACTATCGACCCATTTTTGAAAATATTAATACCTGTATTGCCTAATAGACTTATAAACACCTCTTTTATGTGGGCATGCTTCAACTTATCAAATCTGTGCTTTTCGCAGGACATACTTATTGGTCTTCGATCTTCGTTTTCCCTGTCAGATTTCTTAAAGAACTCTCCCAGTCTCTATGTTATTTTTCAATGGTCTAGTCACGAAATGAAGGCTACAGATGTAAAAATGTCTTGGTCTACTATTACCTTGCCCTTATCTGAGGGTGGCCTTGGAATTCTATGCATAACATTCCAAAATCAGGCGGCCTCCTCAAATATTTGTAGTCGGTAGTTATTAAAACCGATAACTTTATATCGTATGACTAAATTATCTCGAAAGATATTAAAGATAATAATTTATGGTATTTAATTATTGAAACTTCTCCCTCTTGGATTTGGAGGAAAAGTTTACGTCTTAGGCCTTCTTTGGCTAGTAATTTCTACAGAGTGACGATCAATAATGGGGAGAAAACTTTCTTTGGTAAGATCATTGGATCATCATTAATTCTCTAGTAACCTATTATTGGATTAATATTATCCATGATTCTAGGATCATAAAAAACCTCAAATTTTCAGACATTATCCACAATGGGCTCTAGAACTAGCCAGATCATATTAGATTTGATAGTGCTAGAAAACGTAGCACCTTCTAAGAGATCAAAAACCTCATCACTTCACTTTCTCCCCTAACATCCTCCACAAGTATGTCCATTACTGGATTGGTAAAAGATGAATCATTAAGTTCACTATTAAGGACACTTACAACGTTCTTCTTATGTCCACCCATCGTGTCGGGTTGACGGGGTTAGTTTGACATACATTTAATATTCCTCCCCACTCTTTTATCATTTGGCTTGCTATCTATGACAAGTTGTCCACCTGTGATAAGCTTCGGAGTTAGAGGATTAATTCTCCCACAAATGGTATCTTATGCAACTCAGACCCTGAAAGTATCAATCATATCCTCTTTGATTGTAGTTAGTTATGTCCAGAGCATTTGAGAATTTTCCTTCTTGGATTAGTGAGACGTCAAACTAGCCCCCTCTCGTAGATGCCCCATTTGGCGTTCTTATTTTGGCCCGATTATTTATCACGTCTGGTGGGAGCAGAATGCAAGAATTTGTTTCTCATCTCCTATTGCCTTTGCTTCTCCGGTTTCGTATTGTATGCTCATTGACCTAAAATTCAGGTTCATTGGCACAAAGGTTCACTGGTCTGTGTAACACTTATTTTTTATGGCTTACATTTGTTGTCTGTGTTGTTTGTAGCCACCCTTTTTTCTAGCCTCGCTGCAGGTGATGTCCATGGCGTATGTCATAGACTTGGTTTCTTTGCACTCTTTCGGGCTTCCTCACTATGGGCTCTTTTGTTTTTAGGTTCAATCTCAGGTTAACCATCTATTATAACATGGTCTTTCTTTTAAGTTTTTATGTCGCTTCGGTGTATACCCTATGTATTTGTAAGAACCATTTTTTTTATTTACAAAATTGTAAAAGAAAACATTTGTAAAATTTAATAAGTAATAAAACTGGACTATTAATAGATACTTCTAACCTTTTTCAACTTTTCTATAATTGTAAATAAAATAATTATCAAACAAATTTTGATTATATAGCTGAACTAGTATATATTACACATATAAATGGTTGAACATATAAATAGTAAAACATAAAATGGCGATTTTATCCATTGATTTTGAAAATTAAATAATTTTTAGCTTCGGAAATCAATTATATCAGTTTAGAGTTTTAGATGTACCAAAATATCTCATATATGTACAAAATAATTATAATTGTTTCACCCCAATCATCAAACTTAAATAGACTTTATAATGTGATTTTTAATGAATTTTGACATAGATGGTTGGATTTGGAATCACGTTGATAAATGCTTCAACGTTTAATGAATGAGTATAATAAAGTAGGGGTGACAATGGGTCTCTAACCCATCCTGTCTATGTATATTCTTTCCCACATCCAAACTCGCCGGATTCAGATATTCATTTGCGGGTATCTATGGAAGTTTTTTTTGGAAAACTACCAACGGATAGTAATTTTTCATGTTTTAAATATTCATGGATAATTAACCATTAAAATAATTCGATAACAAAAACACTCCAACCTCATTCACCTTCATTATTTAAATGTTTTCATAAATAACTATAAAAAAATCATAAATTAAAACATAATAAAAATTCATAATACATAATAACTTGTCATGTTCCAAACTATTACATAAACAAATACCATAAGTTCAATAATAATAAAAATGATATCCAAACAATTAAATTCTCCACAAGCATATTCAAAATTCCAAACTTTTTGAAATCCAGAAACAAAAGATATAAGCATTACGCAAGTTGCTCGATCGACATTTCCTACAAGAAGAAAGAAGAACATGTTATATTTGAGAAACCTTACATACATTAATAGGGTTATGGTGTAAAAGAAAATAGTTAACTCTTTCTCTTCTCTCTGACTCCAAAACCCTAAGCATACATATTTATTTTCTTCTGTAAATTAGGTTTTATAAATTAGTGTTAAAAAACAAAGAGAGACGTAGCCGCAGGAAGCGACTAGGGTTTTGTGTTTATTAGAAAATGTTCCTTTTGTATTGAACTGTTTTTTTATAATGCAAACCCAAGTAACGCTCTCAATATATAGAGAACTTAGAGGCCTATACATGGAAACTTAATATACTGAATATTCTAACACAAAGTGTTTTTTCTCCTTGCAAAAGTGTGTCTCCTAGTTGCTCCATCAGCTATATATTCTAACACTCCCCCTCAAGTTGTGTAGTGGGATCACCAATACCCAACTTGGATAAAACTGATTCAAATGTTCTTGCAGCAACCGCTTTTGTCAGGATGTCTGCCAGTTGGTCTTCGGATCTAACAAACGGAAGTTCGATTGTCCCATCTTCAATCTTTTCTTTTATGAAGTTCCTATCTATTTCAACGTGCTTTGTTCTATCGTGCTGTACCGGATTCTCTGAAATCTTAATCGCGGCTTTATCATCGCACATTAACTAAGTTGGACACTTTAGAGGGGATCCGATTTCTTTCATTATCTTCTTTAACCAAAGTATCTCGGTAATCCCCTTAACGATTCCTCTACATTCTGATTCAGCACTTGACAGTGATACTACTTTCTGTTTCTTACTCCTCCAAGTCACCAAGTTACCTCCAAGAAAAGTAAAGTAGCCAGCAGTTGATCGCTTGTCGTTAGGATTCCCTCCCCAATCAGCATATGTGAATACTTCAACATCAAGGTGTCCATTTTTCTTAAAAATTATGCCTCTTCCTAGTGTGCCTTTGAGATATCGAATAATCTTCATTACTGCCTCCATATGGTGTTCCTGAGGATGATGCATGAACTGGCTAACTACTCCCACCGCGTATGCAATGTCGGGTCGAGTGTGAGCTAGGTAAATCAATTTTCCCACCAACCTTTGGTACCTTTCTTTACTCGCTGGTCTGACCCCTTCAATTATCTTTAATTTGTGATTCACAACCATAAGAGTGTCATTTGGTTTGCAATCCACCATGCCAACTTTAGCTAATAAATCTAATATATATTTCCGTTGGGAGATATAAATCCCTCATCTTGACCTAAGAACCTCGATTCCTAGGAAATACTTCCATCCTCCAAGGTCTTTCATTTTGAACTCCTTAAAGAGGTTTTTCCTAAGAGAGCTAATTTCTTCTTCGTCATTCCCCGTTATAATCATATCGTCGATATATATT
Source organism: Limnanthes douglasii subsp. nivea (assembly GCA_036936605.1). NCBI lineage: Eukaryota > Viridiplantae > Streptophyta > Magnoliopsida > Brassicales > Limnanthaceae > Limnanthes > Limnanthes douglasii. The sequence continues at coordinate 28,772,249 of JAUPFV010000004.1, forward strand.
ATAAGACAAGTGACTCATTCTCCTCTCTTTTTGTGAAACAAGGTATGATCCCCATTACTCTGTTTATAGCTATATTGCTTCATTGCTATTGTAAATCTCCCAAACCAAGCACGAGGAGACTGTTTGAGCCCATATAATGCCTTTTTCAGTTTACATGCCCTCATTTTCTTGAAATCCATCAGAGAACCCTGGTGGGGGTTCCTTATATACCTCTTCTTCCAAGTCTCCAGGTAAGAAAGCATTCTTTACATCAAATTGATGAAGAGGCCAATCTTTATTCATGGCTATTGAAAGTAAAACTCTGATAGTGTCAATCTTTGAAACCGGAGAGAACGTTTCAGAGTAGTCTATACCATATGTTTGTGTATATCATTTGGCAACCAATCTTACCTTGTGTCGTTCATTGGTGCCATCAGATTTATATTTTATATTAAATACCCATCTACACCCGACTGCTTTCTTCCCTTATGGTAACACACAATTCTCCCATGTACCATTCCTTTTTAGAGCTTCCATTTTGGTATTCATTGCCTCATGCCATTCAGTCATCTTCTTAGCTTCTTGAGTTGTTTTAGGGATTTGTTCAGAGAGAATAGTAGCTGAAAACACCTTTGCAATCTTCCTCATTCCTTTCCTGTCCGTTTTAACCGGATATGGAGAAGCACGAGGAACGTGTTCCGGTGAATACCGGTCAGGAGGAACCCCTCTATTTTTTCTTGGGGGAAGAACCAGAGTTTGAGTTTTAACAAATGAACTTCCTCAAATTTCATGGTCAGTAGAATTTTGTGAATTATGATATTGTAAATTTTTTACCTCTTGATGGACATTTTCTTCGGCTGATTCGCTGGTAGTATCCATGGTATTTATTTCTTGTTAGACATTGTCTTCGGGAGAATCATTGGTGGTAAGAACTGCCTCGTCAGTCTTCTTTATGTTGGAAGAGACGTGTTCGGTGGCGCCATCTACCGACTCTATCGGCACATCCTCAAAGTAACTTTCATATAGCAACCAGTCGAGTGATTCACTTACTTTCTCCCCACGAGCACGAGATTGGTGGTAAAAATAATAATCGGATTCTAAGAAGTCACAGTCCATGGTGATATAGATTCGACGAGTAACCGGATTGTAACACAGATAACCCATTTGATGGACACCTTACCCAACGAATACACACTTTTCAGCACACAGATTAAGTTTGTTTCGACTAGTTTTAGGGATATGAACAAACACCGAACAACCAAAGACATGAGGTGGTAAGGTCATAACAGATGGAATTGTAACTTGGGTGGCAAGCACTTGTAATGGAGTTTTATTTCCTAGACATCGGGTTGGTAGACGATTTGCAAGATATGTGGCTGTAGCAAGAGATTCTGGACAAAGAGAATGAGGAAATCTAGATTCAATCATAATAGCACGAGTTTTTTCAAGTAAAGTACGATTTTTTCGTTCTGAAGTACCGGTTTGTTGAGGTGTGTTTGGACAAGTGGTTTGATGGATAAGACCATTTGTTTTGAAAAAATATGCATTGTTTGGTTAACAAACTCTGTTCCATTATCAGAACAGAGAATCTGTATTTTTTTTTCAAATTGAGTCAAAATCATTTTGTAAAAACAAACAAATATTTCTGGCACTTCCGATATATATTTCATGAAGTATATCCAAGTCATTCTTGAGAAATAATCCACAAATAAAACAAAGTATCTGATTTGATTGTTAGTGGAATTAGGCGTTGAACCCCAAGCATCAGAATGGATTCGCGAAAAAGCATAATCAACTCTAGTATTACTTTGATTAAATGAGACCCTACGAATTTTTGCAAGAATGCAGGTTTCATATTTCTCATGAATGGAAGTATTCAAAAAAAGACTAGGAAACAAACTTTTAAGATAGCTAAAAGAAGGATGACCAAGTCGCCGGTGCCATAACCAAAGCTGCCTTTCGGCTGTTCCGTGAGCAAGCATGGCATGTCCCTTATGAACTACCTCATCAACATAATAGAGACCTCCTTGTTCAGTACCACGCCCAATGATCTCCTTCGTACGAATGTCCTGTAAAATGTAAAAAATGGATACATAAGAACCACACAATTGAGTTGTTTTGTCACTTGACTAACATATAATAACTTTAAAGATAGTGAAGGAATGTAGAGGCAGTTTTTAATTTCCATTTTTTCCGAAAAAATAATTGAACCTCCCCCTTTGACTTCACAAATTTATCCACTAGCAGTCTCATATATGGGACTTCTTTGGAGATGACATATCACCAAAGTCTTTAGGATCATAAGACATGGTGTCTGTAGCCCCGCAATCAAATATCCAATTCATTGATTTCTCAAACCCTTTACCTCCAAGTTTTTCATAGGAGTTCGCCGCCATTCCTCCAAAACCAGTGCCACTTCCTTGCTCATTTTTAGTCGGATCTTCACCGCCACTTCCACAACTTGGATTTATCTTCTTTCTCTTTGGATCAGAATTTAAACCTCTGTGCAGAATCTTTAGCAGCCAAAACCATTCCAATTTCAATAGAGTCACTATCAGAAAAACTTGATTTTAGTATATTAAGCCTGGCCACTTCCCTTCGTATTGTAGCATATGCTGTATCCACGGAAGGAAGATGATCATTTTTCAGGATATCTCTCTTGACTGGTTCCAGCTTGTCATTAATCGCCATTAGCAATTGATAGAGTCTTTGTTCTTGAGTTTTCTTATTGTAGATCTGAATGTCTTATGGGTCTTTCATAGGGTTCAGATCTCACCTATCTATAGATATCCATATGTTCTGCAGTTTGTTCCACAAGTCTTCTAGTGTATCGGACCCTTGCCTTAATGAATTAACCCTCTTATGAAAGTCAAACACCTGTAACGAATCAGTACCAGAACCGTATGTGGTGGCTAACCCATCCAAGAGGGATTTTGCAGTGGGATATTGCGAGACATTATTCACCAAGTTGGATTCAAGATTCTGGATAATCCATGTGAAAACACATTAATCATCTTGTTCCCACCTTGTATATGTTTTGTCAGTTTTGGATGGAGGTGTCGGCTCCCCTGTAATGTGAGAACCTACCCCCTTCCCCCAATTGTTTTTTTCATCAGGTTTGCCCATAGGGCATAGTTGTCACCACCGAGTTTAATCCCTATGGATAAATTCTCGGGGTTAGTTATTTGTTGTTGTGTTCCGAGACCATTTCTCAGAATGACAGCAATCTGCATTGTTAATTCATCAGGGATTTGACTGACCACGACTTCATTGTCAACCATCTTTGTTGAGGATGTTCAGAATTCCCAGAATCACATGTGCTCTGATACCATGTTAAAAATAAAGAGAGAAGTAGCCACAGGAAGCGGCTAGGGTTTTGTGTTTAGTAGAAAATGTTCCTTTTGTATTGAACTGTTTTCTATAATGCAAACCCAAGTAAGGATTTTATTATGTTCTTTTTGTATTGAACTGTTTTATAATGAAAAACCAAGTAAGGCTCTCAATATATAGAGAACTTAAAGGACTATACAAGGAAACTTAATACACTGATTTATAGGGAGAAGATTAAGGACAGTATGTGAAATCCTAAATTATAGTGGTCAATAGTATATAGGAGAAAGCTTAAATCGATCATCACTCAAAAGGAACAAGAAGATGGTAAGGATGAAAGAAGTAATAAAAGGAATCAAGATATTCAGACTACATTTCAACAAGTTCAATTGAACAAATCTGTACAACATCATGTGGAAAGTAATATTAATCAGTTACATTCACGAGAAAGTAGTAAAGAGATTATTGAGGCTATTGAAAAGATAGATCACGAGCATCTGAATGAACATTCTCCTGATCCTAACATTGGTAGTTTCTCTCCCTCTCCTACTTATTCTCTTCAGCAAAGTTTCAATGAAGTAATATCATCCAAATTGAAAGCTGCAAAAAGAAGAAGGTCAACATGAAAACTATCTATCAAGTCTCTTTGTTCTAGGGATAGACTTTACAAATCCTATTATGATAATGATCAGAGCTATTAGTTGCAATGCAAGGGGTGTGAATAGCAAGCCTACCTTGAGAAGACTCAAGTCTATGGTTAGAACTGAGTGTATTAAGGTACTTGCTATTCAAGAACCAATGCCAAAGCATGATAAAATAAAAGAGGTTGTTGATATTCTTGGTTTTAGTGACTGTTATGCTAATATTTTTAATAAGCTTTGGATATTCTGGATGGAGAATATTAATGTTAACATTGTTCTTAACATAGAGCAATGTATTCATATGAAGATTGAATACCCTGGTGTAGATGATAGAATCTAATTTACTTCAGTTTATGCTAAGTGTAATCGTATCCAGAAATTGGGTCTTTGGGAGTATGTTATGGTTGTTGCTGGCATTAATAAAGCTTGGATGTGTGTTGGTGACTTTAACATCATTTCATCCCATGATGAGCAGCTGGGTTGTGTATCTAACTGTCAGGTCAACATGGACAATTTTAATGATACTATAAGGGCTTGCGATCTCAATGATGTTGGTTATAGTGGTTCAAAGTTTACTTGGTCAAAAAGAAACAAATGAAGAAGGCTAGATCGAGCTCTTGTCAATGGTAAGTGGATGCTTAATTTTAATGAAACTCAGGTTTTTCACAAGTTCAGAACGTGTTCTTACCATGCCTCCCTTACTTATAACTGCAAACTCTTGTAATACTAATACTTCAATTCATTAAAAAAAAGAATTTTAAGTTATTAAACATGTGGTCTAATGATGATTCTTTCCTAAGTATTGTTGAGCAGGATTGGAAGCAGCTGATTTGTGGTCATCCTAGCAATACTTTTTGGTACAAATTTGGAAGACTTAAAAGCTGTCTAAAGTTATGGAATAAGGAAAGGTTTGTAAATGTTTTTGACAGTGTTAAAGAAACTGAAAGTAAAGTCAGAGAAATGGAGATCCTTCATTATGCTGTTAATGACCAGTACTCTAAAGCTAATTTAGCTAAGGCTAACAGTCTGCACTTAAAATCTCGTAGGAATGAAGAATATTTCTGGAGACAAAAGTGTTCTAATAGCTGGTTAATTGAGGGAGATGGAAGCTCAAAGATCTTCTACAGTTATGTTGTTAAGAAAAGAAAAAAGAATGAAATCAAGAGTATAAAAGAGGGTGATACCTAGATTCTGAAGAATGATGAGATTGGAAATTCAACTGCTGATTACTTCAAAAAAATACTCATATCTGACCCCTATATCAATAGTGATGAAGAGAAAGAGATGTTGAATGACAAGAACTTTGATTGTATCCCTTCTATTGTTACTGATGATGACAATAAAGAGCTTCTTACAAGAGCTACTGAAGATGAAATCTGGGGTATAATCAGTAACATGAAAAGTGACAGTGCTCCGAGCATTAATGGGTTCAATCTCTTCTTCTTTAAGCTTTGCTGGATTATTATTAAAAATAATTTGTGCAATTTTTTTAATTCTTATCTTCATGGTGGTTCTATCCCTACAGGGTTATTTGCTACTGATATTTGTTTAGTCTCTAAGACCAACAACCCTACTTGGTGGAATAACTATAGGCCTATTGGGTTATGTACCCTTGTTAACAAAATCTTTTCTACTCTAATTAATGAGAGGTTTTCTAACGTTTTACCTAAGATTGTATCTTCAGCACAGACTGCTTTCGTGAAGGGAAGGTTAATCCAGGATAATATCTTATTGGCCAAAGAGTTGTTGTATGATATCAACAAGAAGCCTAAAACTGGTAATGTCATGATACAATTAGACATGTCGAAAGCCTTCGACATAATTTCACATACTTTCATTATTAAAATTCTTCATTCATTCGGTTTCAATCCTAAATTTGTTAGTCTAGTTAGGAAAATGATAAGCGATGTTCATGTTTCTTTACTCATTAACGGTGAAACTTTTGATTAATTCCACATGAAAAGAGGATTAAGGCAAGGAGATCATATCTCACCTAGTATTTTCATCCTTGGTGAAGAATTCATCACTAGAGGAATGCACAATCTTTTTAGTAGTTACCCTAAAATGCATTATACTACAAGAACTAAGTACATTATTCTTTGTATTATTTTTGCTTATGACATTTTAGTTTTCACTAACAGTCTTGCTATATCTATTGACAAGCTGAGCATTTTTTAGACACTTATTAAATAATTTCAGGTCAAGCCACAAACAAAAGCAAAACCAAGCCAAATATTTCATTTAAGTCTCACTCTTCAAGGATTCAAAGTCTCACATTACAAACTGGTTTTGATGTGGACTTTATGCATATTTCTCATTTGGGAGTTACTATTTTAAACAATAATAAAAGGGAGGTTTTCAACCCTATTTTAAACAAGATCAATGACAGAATAACGGAATGGGATACTAAGTTTCTCTCCTATGATGGCAGGTTATCTCTTATAACCAATGTCCTTCTTCCCATTACTTATCATTGGATGCAATGCTGTGAAATTCCTAAGAACACTATCAACAAAATTGAAACTACTTTAAATAGATTTCTTTGAAGAAAAAAGTACAATATAAAGGCTATACATTGGTCTACTTAGTCCTTCATTTGTAAACCTTTTGGAGAATGATGACTAAATATTAGAAAACTTGAAGATATTCAGTTTTCTTTCTCTCAAAAGCTATGGTTTAAGTTTCGAAAAAACAGTTGTTTGTGGTCTAAAGTTATGAATGATATATATTGTCATGATGCCCATCCTTTGTATATGAATAATAGAAAATGATCATTAGTTTGGAACAGGTTGTGCAACATTAGAGAGCAAGCTGGCAGAAAAATTACCTGGGTTCTTGGGAGAGGAGACATTGACTTTTGGAAAGACTCTTGGCATAATCTCCCTACAATAGCCAGTGAAAATAACATCAACTATCTTGATGCAAAAGTTAATTATTTTTGGCAGAATAATGCTTGGAGTTTAAATGAAATGCAGGATAGATTATCAAAAGATAAAATGGATATAATCAATAAACTTAAAATTACTGACAGAGAGGACATCATATGCTGGAAGCTTTCAAAAGACAGAAACTTCAACTTGAAGCAAACTTGGGAAAACATAAGAATCAAACACACTTTCTCTAACTTGTTTTTGAAGATTTGGAACTCAAAAATCCCAAGGAAGTTTTCTTTTATAACTTGGAGACTTATTCATAAATGTATTGCTCTTGATTCTATTATGATGAAGAAGCATCTTAGCCTTACTTCTAAGTGCATGTTTTGTGATAATTGTGAAGATAAAAATCATCTTTTGTTAGTTGTACATTTTCCTGGCCAATTTGGAACTGGTTTTCTTGTATTTTTAAAATCAAAATTAATCGTTACATGGTTCCAACTCATTTGCTTAGATGCTGGTTTTGGTTTTCAAATAAAAAATTTCATATCACTCATTTAATTCCTCAAGCTACTTGCTGGGTGATTTGGAAAGCTAAGAATGCAATAAAACATAAAGGAATTCAGTTCACTATTAGCAAACCTATTGACCTCTTCATAAGCATTATCAAAGGAGTACATATTTCTGCTAAGCTTAATCATAAGCACTAGTTTATGTCTTTTATCGCAGGTGTTACGCTAGGCTGTTGTTCTATCGAAAACCATAAAAATCTAATGTACCTGCGATGGATTCCTCTTCTGTAATCCCATCTCAAAATGAGCGTTGATGGATCATGTGCTGTTAAAGGTGAAGCTGGAGGTGGTATAATAATCAGGAACAACACTGGTGACATAGTTGAAGCCGCTGGAAACCTGTTGGGAAAATCTACTCCTCTTCAAGCTGAAAGAAAAGCATTGCTTGAAGGATTAATTCTTTGCTACAAAAAAACTGGACTCACATAGAAATTGAATCAGATTCACTTATTCTTATAAATCAGCTTGCAAGAACCTGTCGAAAGTTTATCAACAAAAATATGAGCTTAAAGCATATCTCTAGGGTCCAAAATCAAGCAGCCGATTGGCTCGCGAAATGGAACCTAAAGTGTAAGCGTAAACTCAATATTAATCAGTCTAATGCCCCCCCTGAGCTGCTTGCGATTACGTTTCTTGAAAGCATTGGACTTGGCTACATTCATACTGATTAATCTTTCATGGAACTTTGGGTACTGCTGTTGTTTATTCTGCATTTGCAGGTTAGAAAATGAGGGATGAGTAGTAGCAGAAGCTGTTGTTTCAAGCTAAAGAAAGAAGATTGATGTTCTGGCTGTTTTTCTATTTTCCAAAGCTGGCTTTCTAATTTCGAAGTTGTAATGGAGGGAGAGTTTGGCACCAACTTTCAATTTCATTTTTGGATTTAGGGATAAAATATATTTGATCCTTAGGTTATTGTAACTTTCAATTTCATTTTTGGATTTAGGGATAAAATATATTTGATCCTTACATAATCGTAACTTTCAATTTTTCATTAATAAAGTTACCTTTTATTAAAAATATATATATGATCATTGATTCATTTTTATTTAATATTTACACTAGTCACTAAAGATGATATCGTTAATTTAATTATAATATGTATAATTTTATTGTTTATTCGTACAATTTTTTTTTTAAAGATATATAAAGACAAAATTTATGATTTGTAGTTCGAACAATAAACTTTCAAAAATAAAATTGTTGTGTATTTCAATTATTTTTCAATATAATTATATAGTTGAAGATTAAAACTATAGTTATAAAATGAGTTTAGATTTTAGGTTCTGAAGTTTTGGATTTAATTTTAGGGTTTTAGTTTTGGTGACAAGAAGTTCAATTTTTTAGTTTTTGAATATACTTTTTAAATTTAGGAATTAGTTTAGGATTGAGTTTGACTTTAAAACTAAATTTTAGGTTTAAAGTTCAAAGTTGGGGATTTAAAATTTAGTTCTAAATGTTAGTTTTATGTCGGAATCAAATTTGAGACTAAGACTTCATATTAGAATCTATGTATTAAAAATTTAATTTTAAGATTTTAATACAGATTTTAGATTTATGATTAAAAATACAACATAAAATTATTATTGGTGATGTGTTTTAGTGGAAAGTATATTTACATACTATAAAGATTATTGGAATAACGTGAATTATTCAAAAGTGAATTACGTTGTGGAAGGGTTGGATTTATTTGAGAATATTTGGTTGAAGTTATGTAAGATAGTCAAAAAAATATTATAAGTAAGTTCATATGTGATTTAGACTAGCGTAATGAATATTATAAATAAGTTTATATGTGACTTAGAGTAGTGGAAGATGTACCGGAAGTGGTGAAAAGTGTGAAGAATACTCTGAAGCCATTAATGGCTGCTGTAGATTTGAGGAACAGAACTAGAGAAAGGGAGAAGAGAAGAGAAGAACAGAACAGCAGCTAGGGTTGTTTCAGACAAACGGGTTGTCGATTGTGGTCTCTAGTGTTGATGGTGTTTGGGCCTTAGCTAGGGTCGGTTCGGTTGGCTCACACTAAGGCCCATGTCAAGGTCCAATACTCTACTGATCTCATCACACGTTATTAAGTAGTGTTGGACTAGAATTGATTACTAAAATACAATTTGATGTAACAATAATGTGTAACAAATTGTAACTGAATGCCATGATGGCATAAAAACCTAACAAACTTGATTCCCTCTACTACTATAAAGAGGGTCTATTGTGTACAGTTTTTTATTAAGAAAATCAGTTACAAAAATTACAAATCTCACATTTTTCTTCAATCTTCAACTTGGTATCAGAGCCTTCAAAGGCCTTCAATGGCGAATCCCGATTCACCAACACTGAGCAATGAGTCTTTAGGCTCAGTTTTGCCTGGCTGTTTCTCCACTGCAGCTAAGAACGTTCATCTGCAAACAATCAGCAACAACAGCAATCAAATTATACTTGACAGGAACAATTATCTGTTATGGAGAACAATGGTTCTACCTATTGTCAAGGGCAACAAATTAGGAGGATTTATCACAGGGGACAAGCCCTGTCCCCCTAAGTTTATCAATGATCCAGAAGGTAACATGATAGAGAATGTTGACTATGAAGACTGGGTTGCTAAAGACCAGCTTCTACTTGGCTGGCTATACTCTACTATGACCTCTGAGATGGCTACCCAACTAATGCAAGAAGGCACCTCTAAGGAACTATGGGATGCTGCCAGCAAACTCTCTGGCTCACAAACAAGGGCTAGAATCACTTATTACAAGTCAGAATTTCAAAGAACACGTAAAGGTACTTCTACAATGAATGACTACCTAAGTAAGATGAAAAGTATAGCTGATAATCTTGTTCTAGCTGGTTGTGGTGTATCTGTTGATGATCTGGTGACTCAAGTCCTTGCTGGTTTGGACTCTGAGTACACCCCTATAGTTGTGAGTTTAGCAGATAAAGAGTCTATTGGTTGGCTAGATCTACAGACTAGTCTTCTTACCTTTGAAAGTAGACTAGATCAGTTGTTAAGTCTGCAGAATAATATGACTAGTCTAAGTCTGGCCTCTGCTAACTTCACTCAAAAGGCAGAGTACAAATCACAGAACAACAATAATAGTCAAAGAGGATCTTATGGACAGAATAGAGGCAATTACAGAAACAACAGAGGCAGAAACAACTACTACAACAATGGAAGAGGCAGAAACAACTATTTCAGAGGGAGAGGGGGACGTTTCTCCCAAAACAAACCTACTTGCCAAATCTGTAACAGATTTGGTCATTCAGCACCAGTGTGCTACTATAGAGATGATCCATCTGTCATGGGATCTACCTCTTCTGAACAACCTAAAGGGGAAGGAGATCACTCTGCCTATCTAACCACTCAAGACTCAACTGGAGACTCTGCCTGGTATGCTGACTCTGGTGCTAGTCACCACGTAACTGGTAACTCAACTGTACTGACACAGAAGACTGAGTATGCAGGTAACAAGGGTATTATGGTTGGTAGTGGTCACAGGTTGCCAATACACTACATTGGGAATACTAGTTTGCAGTCCTTCACTAAAACTCCTATTATCCTGAAAGATGTTCTACATGTACCTAAAATAAACAAAAACTTGCTTTCTGTTTCACAACTTACTAATTCTAACAGGGTGTTTGTTGAATTTCATGATGGTTTTTGTCTTGTGAAGGACAAGGTGTCAGGGACAGTGCTTCTCAGAGGGACTACTAAGGATGGGCTATACAGAATGGAGGTTTTACCTAAGTCACAAGTATCCAAGGGTCACTCTGTATTTCAAAATTCTGAGTCTCTAGACACTGATGTAGTTTTTCCTACAGTTTTATCTGCTAGTCTTTCTAATTCCCTAAAGGATGGATGGCATAGGAAGCTTGGCCATCCATCACAGCATGTTCTAAACACAGTTCTTAAAGCTTGTAATCTAGCTTCCATTTTAAAAGATGAATGTGGTTTCTGTGAAGCTTGTCAGTTTGGTAAATCCCACAGTTTATCTTATCCTGTGTCTCAGTCCTATGCTAAAAGTGTTCTAGACCTTATACATACAGATGTCTGGGGTCCATCTCCTATAAAATCTACTCAGGGTCACAGTTACTATGTTATATTTTTAGATGATCACACCAGGTTTACCTGGTTCTATCCTATCAAACATAAGAGTCAAGTCATTGGAGTCTTCAAAATGTTCAAAATTCTAGTTGAAAAACAGTTTGATAGGTCTATCAAGGTTGTTCAATGTGATGGTGGAGGGGAATACTTACCCCTGTCCACTATGGCTCAAGAGCATGGTTTTATACTAAGAAAGTCTTGTCCCTATACATCTGCACAGAATGGCAGGGCAGAAAGAAAGCATAGACATCTTGTAGAGACAGGATTGACTCTCTTAGCTCAAGCCAGCCTGCCCTACAAGTTCTGGGTTCAAGCATTTGAAACAGCTACATATCTTATAAATAGACTTCCTACACCAGTTTTGTCTAACAAGTCACCCTATGAGCTATTATTTCACAAAGTCCCAAATTATCTGGTTTTAAAAGCCTTTGGCTGTGCTTGTTTTCCCTGTCTCAGATCCTATCAGGCTCATAAGTTTCAATTCCACACTACAAAATGTATCTTTTTGGGATACAGTCAGTCACACAAAGGGTATGTATGTCTAAGTTCTGTTGGGAAGGTCTATGTGTCTAGAAATGTGGTTTTTAATGAAGATGACTTTCCTTGTAAAGAGGGTTTCCTAAACAGTTCAAGTTCTGAGTCTGTATCTAATTGTCCTCTAGAAATGTGGTTTCCTTCTTTACCTACAGGTCTTGTGACTAAAGATAACCTCACTGCTACTGCCTCTCCTAGTGTCTCTCTTGAAGCCACTCATCTACATCAGTCTGCCTCACAAGGTAATTCTCTGAATTCTTCTAATCCTGGTAGTGATACTTGTTTTCATCCTGTCACTCATGTTAATCCTACCTCATTTGTTGATCAACTAAATTCCCACACTCACATCTCTAGTCCTACCTCATCTTCTCATCAACATGACTCACACAATACCCTAAACACTGACTGTCCTAATCCAAAAATCTCTATCTGCCTGCCTTTCCCTAATCCCTCTCTCCAATCAGAATCTGTAACTCACACTCACCCTATGCAAACTAGGTCTCAAGATGGGACTCGTATTCCTAAAGTCCCTTATGTTGGCTCCCTCACCACTACTGAACTGTCTACTCTAGAACCTACTACTTATTCTAAAGCAGCTCTCAATCCTAAATGGGTTACTGCTATGGAGGCTGAGTATCAGGACCTTATGACAAACAAAACTTGGTCTTTGGTTCCATGGAGTCCTACTCAAAACGTGGTTGGCTGCAAATGGGTTTATAAGGTCAAACACAACATGGATGGGTCTGTTCAGAGGTACAAGGCTAGGCTTGTTGCCAAGGGGTTTCATCAAACCCCTGGCATTGATTTTTCAGAAACTTTCAGTCCTGTAATCAAGCCATCTACAGTCAGACTAGTTCTTACTTTGGCAGTTTCTAAAGATTGGGAGGTCAGACAGTTGGATATCAACAATGCTTTCCTAAATGGGTTTCTAACTGAGGATGTCTACATGGCTCAACCCGAGGGGTTTCAGGATCCTGCAAAGCCTACACATGTGTGTAAGCTTCACAAGGCCCTGTATGGGCTCAAGCAAGCTCCAAGAGCTTGGTACTCCAGGCTAAAGGATACTCTAATTCAATGGGGTTTCAAGAACTCTAGAGCAGACTGCTCTTTGTTCTATTTGGTTTCTAAGACTACTGTAATCCTAATTCTGGTCTATGTTGATGACATTATTGTCACAGGCACACAATCAGCTTGCTTATAGGGATTTGTTCACAGACTCAATGCCATGTTCTCTCTTAAAGACATGGGGCCACTCCATCTATTCCTTGGAATAGAGGTTCATCGTGACCCCTCTGGCATCTACCTTACTCAACACCAGTACATAAGGAACTTACTTGTTTCGCAAGGTCTTGCTCAAGCCAAGCCATGTCCAACTCCACTTGCCTCTGGTGTCCATCTCTCGAGCACATCAGGAGATCCACTTGCTGACCCTACACCATACAGAAGTCTGTTAGGGGCTTTGCAATATTTAACACATACTCGCCCTGATATTGCTTTTGCTGTCAATAAGCTAAGCCAATATCAGCAAGCGCCTACTAATCTACATCTACAAAGCTTAAAAAGGGTTCTTCGATACTTATCTGGTTCGAGTTGGGTTGGTCTCCATATCAAACCCAGTTGTAGTCTTCAACTCCAGGGCTTCTCCGATGCTGATTGGGCATCTTCACCAGATGATAGACGAAGTATTGGTGCTTACTGCGTCTATCTTGGCGATTCTCTGGTCTCGTGGTCCTCCAAGAAGCAGAACGTAGTTGCAAGGTCGTCCACTGAGTCTGAGTACAGGGCATTGGCAAATTTGTCGGCTGAGTTAATGTGGCTTCGATCTATCCTCTCCGAAATCGACTTCCCAGTCACACCTCCCTCTGTCATCTGGTGTGACAATCTGGGAGCGAGTTCACTTGCCTGTAACCATGTCTTTCACGCAAGGACGAAGCATATAGAGCTTGACGTCCATTTTGTTCGAGATCAGGTGCTACAGGGCTCTCTTCAGATCCGATTCGTCCCTTCACACGATCAGATCGCTGACTGCTTGACGAAACCTCTTGCTCACCATCGGTTTTCTTTTCTCCGGGACAAACTCGGGCTTACAGAGTTGCCCCTTCGTTTGCGGGGGGATGTGAAGAATACTCTGAAGCCATTAATGGCTGCTGTAGATTTGAGGAACAGAACTAGAGAAAGGGAGAAGAGAAGAGAAGAACAGAACAGTAGCTAGGGTTGTTTCAGACAAACGGGTTGTCGATTGTGGTCTCTAGTGCTGATGGTGTTTGGGCCTTAGCTAGGGTCGGTTCGGTTGGCTCACACTAAGGCCCATGTCAAGGTCCAATACTCTACTGATCTCATCACACGTTATTAAGTAGTGTTGGACTAGAATTGATTACTAAAATACAATTTGATGTAACAATAATGTGTAACAAATTGTAACTGAATGCCATGATGGCATAACAACCTAACAAACTTGATTCCCTCTACTACTATAAAGAGGGTCTATTGTGTACAGTTTTTATTAAGAAAATCAGTTACAAAAATTACAAATCTCACATTTTTCTTCAATCTTCAACTAAAAGAACATGAAAGAGTGGTGAGAGAGATGAAGATCATGTGTTTAGAGAATATTAGAAGCAAATAAGTGAGCATAAGGCTAAAGAGAATAGTTTAGAGATATAGATGATTTACTGAAAAACGTAAGGATTCTCTACATCAATGATACAACTTGTATTTATAGGCGAGACTTGAATTAAGAGATATTATGAGCTTTAGTTTTTGGGCCTAATGCTTTGCTATTCTAATACATGACTTTAAGCCTTATATTGTTACATTTTTTATGCATTACTTGCTTATCAAATATACCTAAAACATATTTAAGATTTATCTATGTCAAATTACACATAAAGTTTTATTTTATTGACTCAAACCTAATGGATTATGCTCACACAACTTCTGACATTATTAGCAGCTTTACAATCCATTGCAGGACAATCAAGATTTGACTATAGTTTTGAGTCTGAATTGTTAAATGTTTATGTTTGGTATTCTTTGCTGAAGCTTGATTGAGTCGATATCTTCAAAGAGAATGATCCTACCAATATGGTTTTCTGTTAATGTGAGATATATTAGTCGACTATGGTTGAACACGTGAGATTTTTGAAGCCTGTTATCCTCGTACTTGCCTCATTAAATATATTTTTGGCCAACCCCCTCTTGTATAACATGGTATATTGTACCTAAGGAAAAAATTATACTTATAAGTAGTTTTCATCTCATTTTTTATTTTATATTCGTTGCCTATCTCATAACCAAGGTTTACAACCATATTAGGATTTGGACAAAGTTAAAAGCTATGCACTGAAAGTTGATATGTGTTTTCCGTTGAGGTATGAAAGTAAACTATCTAGTCCTTTCGAAGTATAAGTATATAACTAATATTGAGGTATAAATATACATATACATATATATATATATATATATATGATCCTAGATTTATTATTTTTGGCCGAGCCGAAGCTGTGAGCGACTGTGCAAAATAATTATCGTAGTATGATGAATTATATACATCTTCGAAGAGACAAAAGTCTAATGTTTGATGTAACAAAAATATATTAAGCATTATTCTCATAAAGTTAACAATGTTTGCTAAAATTAAAGTCCTCACACATCGGAAAATGAATAGTACTTCGAACACATGTTGATAGTCTGGCCAATAACATCAACATAGCATGCGTGGTACTACTGTTTCAGTTTTAAACCTTAAAATCGTTGGAGATGAACGAATCTGAATCACTGATCTGCAAAACAAATCTATTCCCTTCACTTAGTAACTGAATCCATGGTTGATACTGACTTACCGCTTGCTTAAATATGTTGTTTCTCTCGAATATGAACCCTTTACTCATGTTTTTCTATTTTTTCTCTTATAAAACTTTTGATCGCTTATGCTTTCTTTTTTATTTCTTCTTAAAGTCTCTGTTTTAAGTTTTGCTCTTCTTTTTTAGTTCTCAAACATTTATTCTTTGAATCTATCTCTTTTCTTTAAATATAAAATAGACAAAACCATAGGCTTGCAGTTTTGTGATCCAAATGAAAAAGATTCTGATAGTAAGAACGAGAGTATCAATGATTTGTATGGAGAACCATATACTTGTATAAAGGCTATAATAGCCAATCAGAAGGCTAATGTATCTTTTGTTGTGCCCTTATCTTCTAAAACTTTAGGTGTCAATGCTATTAAGTTCAAGACCAAGATGGCTTCGGTTGAACTTCTCTCTATTAAAATTTAGGTTGCAACTCCTCATCAAGTATCCCGATTGGAATTGTTATCACTGAGAATGCCTCAAAGGTTATAGAAAGTTGGAAATGGAAGTATAAAGTTAGATAAAATAATTTTATTAATGTTAAGTTCCTCATTAAAAATGACTTGTGCCAGAGAGGTAGGATATAATACACCTAAAAAGTAACATTTGAAAACTTACAAGCGGTAGACGAAACTATGTGATAATTTATGAAAAGTATAGCTTCAGTTTCTCTATGTTACAAGGATATCAACGAGGAGATCCTTCTTTATTCAGTAGTCTATATGTGTTCTTGGATTGACCTTAAGTGATATTTATATGGTCCATCACTTTTGTTCGAGCTTTGTCGAGGGTTTTGTCATTGGTTTGGAGAAACACATATTTTAGAACTTTGTCTCCAACTTCAAAGCTTTGAAAATAAGATTTTTGTTATATATATTTTTTATGAGGGTTTTATTGTTCTTTGCTCTTAAGTGCGCTTTCATCATCGTCTCTTTGATTATATCTTGCTCATATCTCATGTCTTTGGTATTTTTTCTTTCGGTGTATATTGATATTATAAATGAATGTATGATAGTTTTTATTGGCACTATGATATCCATATCTTAGACTAGGACAAACTATGTTTAAGTAGTTGTAGTTCATGTACTGGTCCTATATGACCATCTAACTTCATGGAGAAAGTTTGACCACTTCCCGACTGCATCTTTTAGAATTCTCTTGATGCCTTTAATAATTGTTCTATTTTTAAAATACACTTAACCATTTGCATACAATTGGAATAGATATGAAATTTTTTATGTTGTACATCGAGTTCAGAAGAAGAACATTAGGCGATCATTCTGTGTATATAGACAATTTTTAGTAGCGATGATCCTTCGTACTCCATATCTACTACAAATGTTCATATTAAAGAAGTTATTTAATTTATTTTCCTTGATTTTTTCAAAAGGTCTTTCCTCCCACCCACTTTGAAAATAGTATATGACCACCAATATGTATTGTCTTTCATTCCGAGGCTTTCAGCAAAGGATTCATAATGTCAAGCCCCCATCTGTTAACTACAGTTTTGTTTGAGATGGTCTACAAATGAACGATTATTAAAGTGCTAGTATGTTTCGGAGCATTTGACGAGTCTTATGCTTCTTCAATGATGGTTGACTACTAATATCCAATTAAGAAGACTCTCATTTGTAACATATTATAGTCGTAACGAACACTGTCTTCTCAATCATAAATTTATGCTAAACCAAATATAAATTAATTGATCCCGAAACAACAAATTAATAGTCTAGTAAAACCCTACATGTACACCATCTATGGTAACTATACATATCTGGTTACTTGGATTTTGATGCGCCTAGCTTCGACTTCGACCTCGACCTCTAGTAAAGTGGCTTCAAAAATATATGTTTTCATACAATATCTCTAATCATTTTTATCTTCAATGTTAATTAATTCGGAATACAAAGCAACGTGTAAAATTATGTTATATAAACTCATCGAGGGCTTCTAATATAGGATTAAAACTAACAACAAATCTACGCAAGCCCGAGGCTGGAAAATCATTGTTTATAGTGTATTTTACCTTCGTCATTTGCTTGAATGTGTATTTCTCAAATAAATTTTCTTGAAATTGAATCTCCCTAAGGTATTAAATTAAAATTTATTTATTTACCTTTGTTTGCCTAAGACTTTGTTGACTTCAAACTGATAATATATCATGTGGGTAATTATTCAGGTCCCACAAATGTGGATAAGTCTTTCTCCTACGATAATAGCTTTATATGTGGCCTTGTTATTAGAGACAACAAAGTCGAACTTGATATCTCATTTATAGTGTCTCCTAAAGATAATGTTAGTTTCACCATGCACCAACATCTAATTTGTTGCTTATCCTATCATTTTGGACCTGCCATGTTGGTTCAGGATAGTCTACCAAAGGCATGATCCTCTTTTAATGGAATTCAATTGCGAATTTTCTACACATGAGCCTTAAAGTAGTATGTGAATTGAATCTAATATCAAAGTCTCTTAACTCTACTGACTTCTTGGTTAGTGTTCTTGACATGTCTGGCTTTTATAGTACTATCTTAAGTGAAAATAAGGTTTGGGCATGTGTCTGAAACTAATTTCTCATCTTCTTAGTCGTTACTACCAAAGCGAAGACGAGTTTTTTAACTACAATTATCGTGTATCGTTGTCTAGCAATGACTTACTAACATAATATATAGATAAACATGTGTCTTTTATTCCCTAACTATAACTTTACTAGCCGCATAATCAAACACAACTCAGCACATAAATAAAAACTCACCCGAATTTTGCTTCATCATGGTCTCGAAATACATTATAAATTATTTGATATTGTTGAATGATTCATTGCAGGCAGGAGTTCAATTGAAGCAACCAACCTTTTTGAGTATCCTCAAGAAGGTTTTTCATTTTTCTGAAGAGTGGGAGATAAATCAGTTCAAATACATATCTTCCTGCCAAAATATGTACTTCTACGATATTGTGTGATAGCTCCACTTTAGCCAGGTTTGATAATTATATATGTATGTTTCTGTCTATTTCTCACTGACAAGGTATAGCAAAAACTTATGTGATCTAAAGTCAAAACTATATTTCTTGAAATTCAGCTTCAACTCAACCCTTCAGAAATTAGCAAAATTCTCAGCAAGATTTGATAAATTATCTGCAACATAGTTTCTTGAGACCAAAATGTCATCGATGTAGACATGTTAAAGGCTGATTATTAACCAACCTCTGACATGCAACCCCAATATTATCATGCTCAAAATCATAACCTTATAGCAATGCAATCCTCGCTCTGTGAGGAAAGTAGTGTGATCATGATCTGATATATCTGGATTTGATTATAAACTAATTATTCATACATGAAGGACAATGTTTTTGTATCCAAGTTTTACTATTACAAGCTAATTAATATGTGGAAGTGGAAAATGATCATTCAGAAATGTCTTATTGAGATTAGTGAAGTTAACACATATCTTCCACTTGATATTTTATTCTTGAACAACACCGGATTGGCTATTCGTAATGGATAAAATACTTCTCAGAAATGACCTACTTTATTGAGCTTGTCCACATCAACTATTATTGCTTCAAATTCTTTTAGGAGAATAGTATTCTTTTATGATTAATAGGTTGAAACCTAACATCTATGGACATCTTGTGAAATAAATATTGTATGAACACCAACGTCATCTTGAGGAATCTAGGAAAACATTTCTAAGTTACTTGACATAAATTTTAGTAGTTCAGGTACATAAATAACTAGCATGTCTCGACCGAGCCCGGGGACTTTGTTTTCTTATACTGTTATGTTTTTTTAATTATTACCCCGAATTTACTAATAGTTATTATTTCTTGATAACTGGAGATAAAAAAATTACACTCTCTTGTAGTTTTTTGGTTTCTCTTAATCACGCAGACCAGATTTTGGATTATATAATGAATGCATTCTACCATTGGGAATATTACCTATATTTTATCCAACCATGGTCTACCATCATAAACAATCACTGGACCTGATTCATATGATTATGTTGGATAAACCACATCCAACTTCAGTATCACATAACCGGGGTGTGTATCACAGGGAATTAAATTAAGAATTTATTTGGTGGTGTAAGTACTAGCAAACTATCTATTTTCTCATATGTACTTTTAAATAAAAGATTCGATGAACTGTTAGCGTCTACCATAATTGTTATAACTTTTATCCTTGCTATATCTTCAACATTTATTATTGAGTTCTTACGCGATATCGCAACCCTCCAAAGGTCATCATCAAAACTAATAACATAGTATGAGTTTTATATAAGTGCACCTAGGTTTGGCCTTGTCACTATACCTCGAGGTAATATATATACCTATTCTTAAAACAGTTAGTAGTATATAAAAGACTATGTCACCTCCTGCTATTGTAAGTAATACAAGTTGGTTCAGGTTCGGATAAAAGAACTCATTAAATATTCCCATGATAACCATCGCTTGAAGGCCTTCAGAGGCTTGGCAACGATTGATATCTACTCATGCTCAATCATTGATGATTACTTAGGTTCTAATGTAGCTTGTCTCAGCTTGGCCCCAAGACTATTCTTGATAAAATCCACCAGCTTACCTTCATGAATTAGGTTTCACACCTCATCTATCAGAGAAGTACATTCACGAGTATAATGACCCGCTCTTTACAGTAGTTGTAGAGGTTTCAACTATTGTAGTCTTTTGGCCTTATAGAAGAGTTCAACCATTGTAGGGTTCATATCGGGAGTATTGGGATTTTTGGTGTTTGTCATGTGAGGATCCCTATCACTCCGAAAAATCCTATAACTGTAAAGCTAATGAGATTGTGGTATACACCAAGGTGCTGAACATGGGTTTTTGTTTCCCCTTAGACTCGGAAATAGTCAAATATTTTCATTTAATCAAGATTTGCCCAAGCCAGTTGAGCCCAAATTCTTGGTATACTCTGCTAGCCAACATGATTATTTTTCGACTGTAAAAAATTCCCATACTTATGGAGCAGTTTGCTGCCGTGGTTAGTTTGTGTAGATATCACCAAATATTTTTTTTATCATTACAACATGGGAAATGACTACAAAATAGTGAATGATTTGTTAGAGGCTGAAAAACCATGGAGGACTCAGTTTTATTTCATAAGTGGAGCGTGGGAAAATGAGAAAAAAGATAAACTATGAGTCAAATCGAAACCAATTGGCTAGATATTTGAAGAGTTCAAATAACTCTTGTTTGGAATTTTATTAGTATTTAGACTTTATGTTGATATACCGAAGTGATTATTGTGTCTCGTTGTAGTTTTTTAAAAATATTCTTAGAGCATCTAGAGGCAGGAAGGGCTACATTTGCCAAGTTATATCAATGGGCATCAGATAATTAGGGGTTGGGTTTTCATAATTGTTTCATTTCTGGAAACATGTTGAGGGCTCAGTTGTGGAATACCACTGGAAGCACAGATCTTTTTTGGGAACAAATTATCACTCCCTCTCTATCAGATTTCATCCTTAAAAAACTGACGCGAAGGACGACAAACTCTAGTTACCAGTCTGAAACAAAGCTCCTAACTACCTGGACAAGTTGGAGAAGAATAAGAAGAATAAGAAAGTTAAAGGTGACCCATCCCAACAATTTCTCGAAGCAGCTAGTTCGGAGAATCTTGAATGAATCAATGTCGTTTTATTAGAGAAAAAGGTGTAATGAGGGAGGTGATCGAAATGCTAGAAAAAAGAAAAAATATGCTATAGGGTTAGAGATCATACTCCGACCTACAAAAGTTCCTCCCACTCTCCCATCTGATATTCCTCCACAAGAAGAAGTACACGTTGATCCTCCCTCTCCGGTGTTTCCTACAGTCAATCCAAATCCTACTGAGGGTGACGTCAACTTGGATAACTTAGTTAATATGTATTTTAATGAGTTTGTCAAAGAGGACTTCGACCGAACGTTTCCCCAAACAACCACTATGACAAATGTTGTGATTTATGAAGGATAATCTTTCGTAGTATCAAGTGAGCATGATTCTTTGGTCCATAAAATTTTGGTTTATATTAGGCCAATCGTTGATCTGGAAAGACAAGTCAGGGATCAAGAAAATGATATCACTTCTCTTACCACAGAGAACCAAAATTTGAAGGGTTCTCTTTTGTTTGAACAAAAAGCGGAGGCTTTAAGTAAAGAGAAAAATGAACTAAGCACCAAATTGCTTCAATCTATGGCTGCCCATGAGGCCACCCAGACTAAATATTCTAAACTAAAAACTATCACCTATAACAATATCAAGTCTTTGAAGGAACAACAAACCACCAATGCAAGTACTATCAACACCTTATCCGGAGAGAAAGAGAAGTTAGAGATTAAAGATAAAGAAGAAGAAAATATTTCTCTAAAGAGGGATCAAACACAAAAGATATATGCAACAATAGAGAAGTATGATGTTGATGTTGTGGACTCTTTGGAAAAAAGAGATGAAGGTATCAAATCAGATATGATTTTGCTATTTCATGAGACTTTTCCAAAGAAGAACCTTGGACCTTTGTGGAAGTTCGTACCATATGACGAGATTATTTTTCATACCATGCCATATGGTGATAAACATGGTTATTCTTCACCAATCGAGAGTGATTCCGATGAGGGAACTGATGAAAGCTCAAGCACCGATGCCAAGAGTCCCAAAAACGATGATGGTAAGGAAAACCCTAAAGGGAACGAGCCCTAAGTTTATTGTATTTACCCTTTGTGTTTAAGACTAAAGTCTTTGGATGACCAAGGCATTCTACTATTTTCTTTCAAATTTAGTTTTGTGGACCAAAGTCCTTGGATGGCCAAGGCATTTTGTGTGATGGTAGATCGGGTATATTCCGATCAATGTTTAATGTTCATTTTCCATTTATGTATATTTCTTCCTCTTCTTATGTTTAGTATTTAATCAGTATTTAATTTTTCTGACGTGTTTAATGAGCGTTTAATTCATTAAATCACTTCAAATATATTTCATTTGAAGGATAAAAGTGTTTAATATATCTGATCACTTCAGAGATACTTCATTTGAAGGATGTAGGTGTTTAATAGATATTTAATTTATCCAATCTCCTCGTATTTTCCAAAACCTCTGAAAAGGGCATAAGATAACATTAATTTAAAATTGGACACCTCATTGAAACCTCCCTGCACCACCAGGGTAGGAAAGAGTATGCCCCCAAATATTTACATTCAAGTATGATAAAGTAAATACTTACAAGTTAATTTCATTCTAAGTACAACGTGAGATTCTTAATGTTCTATGGGTGATTTAACATGTTGTCTTCTTTGTTTTGAAGTCTGTATATTGCTTGCTTGATCCTTTCACACACCTTGTATGGGCGTTCCCAATTCGGAGCCAGTATTCTGAATTGTTTCTCTTTGGTATGCAAACCTAACTGAAAATATCTTTTGTTTACTTTAGATGCAAACCTACTTCTCATTAAACCCTGATAGTGTGTTGTTCTTATATATGTCTTCACTCTTATTTTCAATAAGATCCAACTGATTCTTAACGACCATTTCATTAGCTTGTCCGGAATTATTTTGTATCCTGAATTATGGAAAATTAAATTCTTTAGGTGTGATTGCATCCATCCTATAAACAAGGTCAAACTAAGACTCTTGAGTGGCCATTCGTGGAGTGGTTCGGTAGACCCATAATACTCCTTGCAAATAACTCGTCCATTTCCCTGCAACTCATTCTAGATTCTTTTCAACCCTATTAAAATTGTCTGATTAACAACTTCAACCTTCCCATTATCCTGAGGGTGGAAAGGATAAGAGAAGAAATGTTGATTTCTTCTGGAAGTGCAAAACATCTCCATATCTTTATTGTCAAATTATAGACCATTGCCTGTGGTAATTCGTCGAAAGATTCCAAATCGGCAACATATGTTGGGTATGATAAATTTTAAGACCGCTTTGGAAGTGGTTCCAACCAATGGGGAAGCTTCCATCCATTTAAAGAAATAGTCAATTGCCACTATTATCGTTCGAAAATCTCCGGACGCAGAGGTTCAACTAAGTCCAAACCCCATCTATCAAATGGTATATGTTCGAATATTGACTTCATAACCACTGCTGGCGTATAAATTTCATTCCCATATCTCTAAAAATGATCACATCTCCTGACCATATCTTTGGTATTGTCGTTATAGTAGGCCAGTAATATCATGTTAACATAATTCTCATGGTTAAGGCCTTATAGCCACCATGCGTTGATCCTTGTCCATCGTGCAATTTATATAGAAAACTTTGGGATTACTCAAAACCTAAGCAACTTAGGGGAGGCCTGCTTAGAGAATTTTTATAAAGAATTTCCCTTAACACTAAGAAACCACGAGCCTTGAACTTGATATTTTTAGCTAAGGCTTTATCTGAAGGCAAAACTCTATCAGAAATAAACTAATGTATTTCATACCTCCAATCTTTGGATTGTATGCCAGATATATTCAAAATTTCTTCAGATTCACCCTCTTTCCCTTGAATTGAACTTATGGAGGGGAATTCTTGCATAATAACCTATGGGTGTGCTTCAAAATAGGTTATAATGGCTAAGGCATCGACCAAAGTATTCTCCGATCTAGGGACACACTCATATTGGATGCTTTTAAAACTTATGGTAACTTCTGTTAGCACTTGCAGATACTTTATTAACTTATCTATTTTAGTTTCAGATAGGTCTTGAGCTTGACTAATAAGCAACTGGGAGTCACTTACTAACCAGACCTTCTTTGCTCTACATATTTGAGCTAGTCTTAACCCATCAGTGGCCGCTTCATATTCTGATTCGTTATTAGATGCCCTAAAAATAAAAAACACAGCGTGATACATGTTAACACCATAAGGGGAAGTTAAACAAATTCCAGCCCCACGTCTCATCATACTAGACCTACCATCTAGTTAGATTAACCATTGTTTCTTAGCCTTGTTTTCCTGCTCTTGTTCGTAAGACCTTTTAGTATGAAATTCTACCAAGAAATCAATTATAGCCTGAGCTTTGACCATGGTTTGAGGCGCAATATCAATATCATAGTCTCCAAGCTCAACTGACCACTTAGTCATTCTTCCTGATATGTCATCTTTTTGTAGAACATTCTTTAAATGGAAAGATGCTCGAAGTATAATCGAATGTGCTTGAAAGTATGACTTTATTTTTATGGCTGCTATTACCAATGCCAAGGCTAATTTTCTAACTTTAAATACCTCTTTTCTTCTTCCAGCAAACTCTTGCTTACGTAATATACCAGACGAGGGTACTTATCCACTTCCCTCACTAGAACATCACTCACGATATACTCTGATACAGGCAAATACATATAAAGTTTCTCCTCTTGGATAGGTTTGAGCAACATCTTGGGTGAAGGAAAATGTTTTTTTTTATTTCAAGAAAGGCTTGATCACACTATGGAGACCAATTGAAGTCTTTAGTGTTCCTCAAAACTTAAAAACATTGAGCATACTTGTCTGATGATCTTGAAATAAACCTATTAAATGCAGCCAACCGTCCGGTTTTTCTCTAGACTTCTTTAGTACTTCAAGGAGGATCCATAGCCAACAGAGAATTTAACTGATCCAGATCGGCTTGTATCCCTTTTTCACTTATGATATATCCTAGGAACTTGCCAGATCAGACCCTAAAAATGCATTTCTCTGGGTTCAACTTCCGGTTGATGGCTTCCAATTTAGAAAAAATCTCTTGAAGATCGGATATGTGTTCTTCCTCCTCGAGGCTCTTCACCATCATATCATCTAAATATACTTTTATGTATCTACCAATCTGGCTAGAAAACGTTTTATTTACCAATCGTTGATAAGTAGCTCCAGCGTTTTTCAACCCAAATGGCATCAGTTTATAGCAATGAATCCATATGTCTGTGATAAAAAGTAGTATAATCTTGATCATTTAGATCTACCTGTATTTGATTGTACCCTGAAATGCATCTATAAAGGATAACAACTTGTTCCCCGATGTAGAGTCTACCAAGTTATCTATCCGAGATACTGAAAAAGTATCTTTAGGACATACCATGTTAAGATCAGTGAAATCAATACACATGCGTCATATCTCATTCTTTTTCTGGACTAAAACAGGTTTAGAACCATAATGGGTATTGAGATTCTTTAATATGCCCCATCTTGGTTACCCGATCCACTTCTTGTACTATCACATCAGCTTTTTCTTTGGAAAAAGGTCCTCATTCTCTAAACTAGCGGTCCAACATCAGATCAGACTGACAAATTATGGAAAATTACTTTAGTGGGTACCCGAGTTACATCATCATTGCACCATGCAAACACATGTAGATTGTTAGACAAGAAAGACAATAAATTTTGTTTCAAACTTTATGATAAATTATTTATTATCTTATTACTTTTTCCTTCTCCAAGGCAATGGATTTCAACTTCTTTAATGGGTATTATAACACTAGGAGCCTTCCTTGGATCATCTATTCTATTATCATCGGTGGAAGGCTCCAATAGTTGATATTCCTTGTTAGCCTTGACTACCTCCAATGACTTTGAGGCAAGGGCTATTACATAGTATTCTCTAGCCACTTTCTGATTGCTTCAGACAACACCCACCTGTGCCCCCAAAATATATTTTAAAAATTGAGGGATAGTAGAGGCCAAAACATATAATCTAGAAAGCCAATATCTTACAAAGGTAGAATTGTAAGATGTTCGGCAGTCAACCACAACAAATAATACCTTCAACGTCTTCTTAAAAGGTCCTCTACCCCACAGTACTTCATCTTCAAACTCACAAATGACATCTGTCAAACTCCCAGTAAACCCCATAATAGTTCTATTTGATCGTTGAATAACTAAGGGATTTTTCGTTTTCTAATAAGTATTCAGAAATAAAACGTTTTCCAAACTACCAGTGTCAACCAATATTCGACGTATGTCGTTACCCCTAATTGATGCCCCTATTACAACTGCGTCTTCGTGTCCCCCCAATATCTCTTAAGTTGTCCTCATCAAATACTATGAAAAAAGCTAGGTTTTAGTACAAATGTGTGGATATTTTCCCTTCCAACTGAGTGGTCAAGCTGTTGACATGCTTTTTTCTTGAACAACTTGAGGGCGTTGTTACGGTGTCTCCCCTAAATATGGTTAACAATTTAAAAAAATTCACCAGATCAAAAATCGTAGCAGAATTATCCAATATCACCCCACTTGATTCCGATCTAAGTCATGGTCAAGGTATTCAGAGTCCACATCAAATCTTTTAACAATCACCATGGTATCTTCTTGTCTGGATAATTTATAGCCAAAGGGTATTTTGGGTAGTTTATTAACTAGGTATTAAATTCTTACGTAGAAGGTAGAGAGATAAAAGAGGTATGTGTTAGTAGTTAATATCCTTAGAAAAAGTCTAATCCATTAATTCAGGTTGGTTGGGGTATTTATACATGTTTTAAGATCCATGGTTCGTCCGGGTTGGACTTTGGATTCGGGTTAGGCTTTAAAGTCCAAAACAAACCGGGTCAACACATAGCTGAGTCATGGTCCCCTTAGATTGACTATTCATAAAAACTTTAATGTATGAGATGCCTGAATTACTCCTTCGGATTAGGAAGAAGGGCACTTCCAAAAATATCCGACCTTATAAACTTTAATCCTCAGTTCTACTTAAAAACCAAAACAACATGTATTTATCTCCCTTATAAACACTTAAATTTCAGCTTGTTCAGAATAGAACAATCTCATCCATAATTCATAAAAAAATTGTTACTCAGTGATATAATAGTAATACATACATCTTTGGAATTTTTATAATTTAGGATATTATGTGTTTAAAAAATTCAAGTAACAAAAGCATTGAAAAAATATAGTTAATAATCTTTTATACTTACAACTAATTATAAGATTAAAAAATAAAATATCATGAACTGAATGAACATATCAAACGACACTTTCAAAGAGTAGTTCCACTAAACATCTAAGTATACCCAAACCATTGTCTTTAATTAAATTTCTTTGTACTCCCCCAACCCATGTAAATTTAACATTTTATTATATTTTGAAGAAAATTAAATAAGATACAACTTTATTTGAACTGGTTCATATATGATAAACATTTTCATCCATACAAGAAACTTTACTATGTTACTTGAAAACGAACCTTACATCTTCACAAAATTAAATGGTAACGCTTCAAAAAACCAATGAACTCATAAAACAACCTTAATTAAATAATAATAAATATTTGATGAGACAAAAGTATGACATAACAAGTCTAGTTCACTATTAAACCATAAAAATACAAAACATAACATCAAAGAGACTATGAATATATATAAATAAAAGAGAATTTAATTCATCACATGGTGTACAAAATCCAAAATGTTTAAAACTAACTCGTTTTCAAATGATTGACAAACTTTGAGAATTATACAATCCTTGTTCTCGGGCCAATTTGTTATGCTTCATGTGTAGGGATTAGAACGTTGGCACCATCAGAATGAGAAAGATACATGAGAAATAATTTCAACAATGAAAAACCACATACACGAGAAACAACATATCACATTCATGTGGAACATCCAATTAAAGTAAACGAGGATAGGTTTTAGTCCTTTATTGTGTATTGATCATGTACGCAGTTATACCGTTCATGTTCATCTATTGATAATAGATCCATAGGTCCCATTGAAGTTAAATATATTTTTGAGGATCATATGACGATCTAAGTGTATGATTATTGGAATACTTGTGGATTAGTATGTTAAATATATATTTAGTCATTATAAAAAAGTAGTCTAATTAATAAGTAATCATATTAAATTAGGCTTTGAACATTACATCATCCCTCGACTATCGCGTTTACTATCACGTTTGGTGGCAGATAGTCCCTTGACTTTCAAATGTCCATTGACAGTCCCTAGACTATCGCGTTTGGATAAAGTTAGTCTACTAGATCCTCTGATCCATGAGAGGCTGCCACCTGTCACCATAGTCTCCAGATTTTTGTATCACCACTAGTCCATTGAGTTTAGTTATCTGTAATATTCTACATTTTGGTTTTGACCTAAACTCAAGGAACTAGTGGTGATACAAAAATCTATGGACTATGGTGACATGTGGCAGCCTCTCATGGATCAGAGGATCTGGTGGACTAACGTTTTTCAAACGCGATAGTCCAGGGACTGTCAACGGACATTTGAAAGTCAAAGGGCTATCTGCCACCAAACACGATAGTCGGGGCGATGTACTGTTCAATGCCTATTAAATTATATTATATATAATTAAATAGGAATTCAGCTTATAGGTTAAAAATGACGTGAAGGTATAAGTGTGGTAACCGGGTTGAATTATGAAGGATTGAGCCCAAATCTCAACACTTAGACTTGTAATAATGCATAGACTAATATGATTATTTAGGGATCACAATGAGCGGAGAATAGTGCAGATATAGCTAAACCATAATCCATCGAGTCTATATTTTATCAAATTCGTCGGGTTCAGATATTCGTCGGATAAGAGAGTTTTGTTTCCCACGCCCAAATCCATCGCGTTCGGGTATTCATCCACAGATACCTTATATTTAATATTTTTATCTATATAAGTTTTTTTTCATAAAGATTATCTATTAAAAAATAATATATTAAAATTAATAATAATAATATTGAATACAGCTCTCAAACTATTTTTTAAAGATTAATAACAAATATATAACACATATTTATTACTTAAATTTTTTATTTATTAAAATTTTAATATATTAGTTTTATTATTATATGTATTTGTAAAAAAAAAATCAAATATATTATTCTACTTTTAAATCTATTTAATTTATATTTTTAATTTTTTAAGTATAATTTTTTTAATATTATTATAAATACAATCAAATATGAATAAAAAACTCGCAAACATAAATTATTTAAAAATACAAAAATAATAATTCAATCACATTATAATACAATTTAAAAGTTAAAATAATAATATATTACATACTAATTATTAATATTAGAGTAGCGGATTTCTCGGATCGGATTCGGATTGGATACTCGTCGTGAAATTTTTAAAACTAATAATTATCTCAAACTCGAGTGGTAGTGTATTTTAAAACTCACAAATCTAGTTCCGATCATAAAATGAGCAATATAAATGAATTTTGTATAACTACAATTTTTCTAGTTGTATTTTCCTACAAAAGAAAAACTCAAGTTGAGTTATTTTTTTAATCTAAATTTTAAAAAACCAATTGTATAAATAATAATAATAGGAAAAATCGTAAAGTTTTATATTTCGAAAAACTAAAAAAATTCCATCATTTCGGTTACGATTTTTTTAATGATCACTCGACAGTTTTTGGGTATATATTGAAAAATTGTATTAAATTATAATAAAAAAGCACCTTTTGTTTGTTTATGTAGAAGAAACACTAAAATACCACTCAAAACATATTTAAACAATTAAATCTTTTTAAAAGCGTAAGTTTTTGCTTATTTTTTAAAAAATATTTTTTTAAATTTAATTTATCTTAAAAAAAGGTTGAAGTTTTTTAATATAAAACAAAATAAATGGGCATGAAACACAATTTTTTATTTCTTACTCGAAAGTGCAATGCAGGTTTAAATAAGGAAATAATCCATCGACTACCACTTTTCCTGTCATTTAGTCCATCGAATAAAAAAACACTGGTGAGGGTCTCTCGACTATCCAATTTTCTTTCATTTAGTCATTCGACTTTAAAATCACCGGTGAGGGTCCCTGGACTTTGCAAAATTCTATAAATTTAGTCTCGAAATTCAAGGTTTAAAAACTTTACAAGTAGATGAGTCCCGAAATCAAATCACTTGCCCTTACCATCACAATCATTCTGATTTATGTCCTTCCTTAATTGCAGTTTGTAGAAAAACCATGGCACCCAAAAAGGCAGTGAGGAGTAAAGCTGTCGAAATTGTGGAACCTTTATAGGAAGATGTGAACGACTTAGAAAACTACTTTTCTCAAATAGCTCCTAGATATACTAATTTAAATGATGACAGAATCTTTGTTCTAAGGGAAAGATGCAATATTCCTGAGGACGTAACCATTACGGCTCCTGGTCTAGGCGAGCATCCCTATCACACACAGGAGACAGAAACTTACCTCTTCACCACTCTGTTTGACTAGGGACTTAGATTACCCATCCCTGAACTAATTCGCGATTATTTCAGTGTCCTGGGTATTTGCCCCACCCAGATGTCAGCAAACGGTT
This sequence comes from Limnanthes douglasii subsp. nivea, assembly GCA_036936605.1. Lineage (NCBI taxonomy): Eukaryota > Viridiplantae > Streptophyta > Magnoliopsida > Brassicales > Limnanthaceae > Limnanthes > Limnanthes douglasii. The sequence goes on from JAUPFV010000004.1 coordinate 28,803,336, forward strand.
GGAGGCTGTTGCTCAACGTAGTTCTTAGCTCACGCGTGTTAAACACCAATGTATGCTTATCTGACCTTCTTTCGGCTGCCGATGTAACCGAATTAGCCAGAACTCCTTTCTTCTATACCCATTTTAAAAGGATTAAGAAGATTGTCGAACTACCCAACTCTGATAGGAATTAGAAAAATTCATTTGTCTTTGTTTCGGGTAATTGGGAACAAAACACCCCTATCCTAAATCTTCAACTAGAACGCAAATGGAAGAAAACTTGTAAGGATTGTTTTTATTTTGTAATGAAATATCAATTTGTTCAAACCCTTTGATCATATCCTTGTACCTTCAGGTGAACTCTCGAACCAGAATTTGTGGAAAGAAGGAAGGCCAAACAATTACATAATTCCTCTTATCAGAGTTAGCAGCTTAGCCTTTGAAGCTTGGCAATAAGACCCCAAAAACCTGTTCACTTGATATAACTATCTTCAATCAGAACTGTGGCCAATACCTGAGCTCAGTATAACGGAAGAAGAAGGAGTTAGAATGTCAAACGGTTCTAAAGCTACCATGGACCGCCTTAAAATGATTTTAGAAAAGAAGCTTCGTGAGAAAAACAGTCCTAACGTTTGGCTAGCAATACCTCAGGTAACACGCAAAGCTGGCGAACCTGGGGATTCCGCCTCTGCTGCAGCTCTCTCAATTGTCAAGGAAATGATTGTGGCAAGGAGAAAGAGAAATTTGTCGAGAAAAATGAAAAAGAAGCACCCCATGTGCCTGCAGCTGCTCAACCAAATAAACCTCGAACAGAAAGGGAAAACGAAGACGAATAGACTAACTTTGGTTCTCTCGACACAAGGAAGAAGAAAAAACAAAAGGCGATTGACGTCGTTCCCCTAACCACCAGAAGATTTCAAATACAAGATGAAGAGGGTGATGGCACCAAAGCCACTTCTAATAAAGGAGTAGATCCTCTTAACCCATCAACAACAGAAGTTGGTGAAGGACATAATCCTCCTAGGGCTAAAGAGATAGTCGATATAGCTGACTCTAATGAGAATGACCATAAAGCTAAGAAAGATACGGTGCTGCAACCCCCAACTCTTGCAACATCAGCTCAACAGCTGGCGCTGAGCTCATCCTTGGGAACTCAAGCTCCCTCTGTGGAGAATTCTGAAAAGAATAGCCCTAGTGATAAAGCTACGGAGACCAGCCAACAAAGGGTACCTGCAGGGGAGCGCCCAAAAGTGCAAGTTCCACGTCCCTCCTCTTACTATGATAAGGTGTCCAACGCAGAGCTCTTGTAGAGGCAAGCAGAGCTAGCGATCGAGGTAAAACTTGTTAACCTATACATTCCAAACTGTAGACTTGATATATATATATATATATATATATTTACCAACATTTCTGGTTGTTTAGATGCAGCATAATTTATCCATTTTGGGTTATTAGAATATGTCTCCTGCTGACGTAACTGCCATGTTTTTTTGTTGTTCTAAGTTCTGCACTGCTGAAGTTATCCGCTTGAGGCATGCTTATGTCTCAACCAAAGCTGTTAAACATGAATCTTTGGATGCTAAAGCCCGATTAGAGAAAGCGGTTGCGTCTCTGCAAGAATCTGTGTTATGCAACGATCAGCAGATCAGAGCTCTGTCTGAAAACCATAAGATGGTGCTAAACCAGAACATAAGTTGCTGAAGAGGAACTGCGATCTGCAAACACATAATGCTAAACTGTTGGACAGTGCCAACAACCAGGCAAACAGTATGGAGGAACAAGCAGATTAGATTGCTGCTCTGACTTCTGAGGTGAGAAAATTAACCAAGGAAGTCGAAGAGGGGCGTCCGCAGCTCGAGCGCGAATAACAACCATGGCAAGAAAAGATAAACGCAATTGTTGAGGAGATGGAAACACAACTGTTCGCACCTGCAACCGACATGATTTCCACGGAGAACCAGAAAGCTGTTGTAGAATTGATGGCCTTAAATCCCGGTCTGAATCTACGCTCTCTTGCTCACCTTTTCCAGCCTGTTGCCCTAACCCCGATCATGGCCCACCAGAAGAACACAAAAACTAACATTGCCGTGGATCCTTCCGAACAATTACCCCATAGTGGCTCTAAGTAATTTACATGCTTATCTTATTGAACTTAATTGTTGTTTTCTCTTTTTATTTTGCTAAACTTATAGTACTGCTTGCAGTAGCTGGATTACATTATTTTGAATCGATTCCTGTTTTTCTTTATTTATTTCTGCAAACGTATGTTGGTAAATGTAGACTATATATGTGCTAAGTTTTCCGGAGACCTATTATAACCCCGAGCTCAGTATGGCTCATTCTGTAGCTTAGAAAACATGTGTCATGATAGCATTTTCGCGGAGAGTTCCCATGGACCCTATTGCGTAGTCTATTTAGACTTGGTCTTTGACCAGTTCGCTAATATACCTCGTACAAAGCATAGATACAGTATGGTAATTGTATAGCCCATAGGCGTGGCCAATTAGCCCGCTCGCGTTTATAGACACTTAGTCTAGACTCAGTATGGTCCATTGCGTAACCAAGAATGGCATGGTCATTGACCCATTTGCTGGTTATAAAGATACAACTCACACATATATTGGCGAAAACAATAATCTATATTGAAAAGATTCAAAAGCTTATTCGTAGATGCCTCAGTAAAAACCCTTCCCGCGTCATCAGGGAGGAAAAAGAGCACATATCTACATCTTATACATTTTGGCAATACAATATTAGATGATTAACATTCCAATGATGCTTGAGTTCTTGACCTTCTTGATCTGCTAATCTGTACGCGTCATGGTATCCTGCTTGAATGAATGAGTACGGGCCTTCCCAATTTGGTCCTAACTTACCAAAATCCTGAAACACCTTCTTCAAGACCAATTAACCCTCCTTGAATGATCTTGGCTTCAACTAAGCATTGAAACGTCCTCTCATGAGACTTCGGTAGTGCTCTACTCGGACCCTGGCCTGGTCTTGTCTTTCGTCAATTAGATCCAGAGACGTTGACCTGGCTATAAGATTTTCTTCCTCCTCATAATGCTAAATCCTATGGCTCGGTACTATGACCACCACTGGGATAAAGGTTTCAGCTCATATACCAAAGCAAATGGTGTATCACGTGTTGTAGAGCTCGGGGTAGTCCTATAAGCCCATAGAACCTCTGCTAACTTGGCTGGCCATTTGCGCTTAGCTCCCTTTAACGTTTTCTTTAGTCTCTCTAATAACATTCTGTTAGTCACTTCGACCTGCATGTTTGCCTGAGGGTAATAAGGGGTGGAAAATGCTAGAGAATCCCATACCGTTTACAAAAGTTTGTAAGGACCAAATTTTGAAATTGAGGCCCGTTGTCTGTCATTAAAATTATTGGAATCCCATACCGATTCAGTATTTGATTATATATGAAATCACCTACCTCTTGAGCGCGGGTTCTAAACAAAGCTTTAGCCTCAACCTATTTCGAAAAATAATCGACTACCACGTTGAGAAACTGTCGCTTGCATGTGGTCATTGGCAGAGGTCCTACCAAATCTATTCCCCACTTATCAAATGGACATGGAACATGAATATTCTGCATGGGCTTGCTCGGTCCATACTTGTGACAATGCAATATGAGATTCTCAGCATCATTCGCTATCTCAGGCCAGTAATACCCAACAAGAAGGAAACGTCGAATCAACGTTCGGTGTTCACAATGAGCTCACGCTTCTCCCGAATGTAGATCTTCCAACACAGAATTAGCTTCATTTCGATCAAGATAACGGAGCAGAGGTATGGTTGAGCTTTTCCTGTATAAAATATCATCGAGAACACAATACTTAGCTGCTATGATTTGTAATGCACCAGCCGCACTTTTACTCACAGGAAACGTTTCTTGATTAAAGTAGTGGAGGTATGGAGTCCTCCAACTGAGAATCAGATCTGATTTTGCCACAAAGGGCAGCTTCATATTCTGCAGCATTTTTTGTAACTGGAAAATTAAAACGCACTGCCTGCTTCATCTCCTCTCCTGTTAGAGTTCTGATTACAATACTTGCACCTCATCTAGTTGTCGAAGATGCACTATCAACTTCAATAATCCACTGATCAAGCTTGACTGTTTGTTCGTCATCTATCTCATCATGCTCTTCCCTTGACGAGCTGAACTCAACTAAAAAATCGGTAATTGCTTGTCCTTTTATAGCTACACGTGGCTCAAAAAGAATGTCATATTCCCCAAGCTCGATGCTCCATTTAGTTAACCTGCCAGAAATATCGGGTTTTTACAGTACTGTTCGCAAAGGATATGTTGTTCGCACCGTGATAACATGCCCTTGAAAATATGGTCTCATTCTCCCAGCTACAACAACCAAGCTTAAGGCCAATTTTTCAAGGTTTAGATACATTGTCTCTGCATCTATCAACGTTTTACTTGTGTAATACACTGGCCAGTGTTTCCCCTTTTGATCGCGCACGAGAACCGAACTCACAGAAAAAGGTGATACTGTCAGGTACATAAATAACGGCTCCTCTAGTGTAGGGGCAGACAAAATCTCAGGAAATGTAAGATATTTCTTCAGGTCATCAAAATCCTTGTCGCACTCTTTTGTTCATGTAAATTTCTTAGCACCCCGCAACACCTTAAAAAAGGGATAACTTTTATCTGAAGTTCGTAAGATGAACCTTGAAAGAGTTGATAACCGCCATGTAAGACATTGGACTTCCTTGACATTCTTTGGTCGTTCCATCTGCAAAATTGCACTTAATTGAACTGGATCTGCCTCAATAACCTGCTGACTTACCATGTAGCATAGGAATTTTCCCTTGGCCACATCAAAAGAACATTTTTCCGGGTTAAGCTTAAGATTATACTTGCGTAATAAATCAAAAACAATCTGTAAGGTACTAATGTGCTGCTCCTCTTCATGTGTTTTAATAATCATGTCATCAATGTACGCTTCCAAATGCTGCCATAAATAATCTTGGAAAATGTGATTAACTAGCCTTTAGTAAGTTGATCCCGCATTCTTCAGGCCAAAGGGCATAACCGTATAACAATAGAGGGCCCGCTCGGTTTGAAAATGTGTGTGCTCCTTGAAGAGTCAGGGAATTACTAGGGGATAATTTTGTGATACGAGGATCTTTTAGTGTAGAAATAGTAGTTAATTCTTTGCTTATGAGCCTTTTTAGAGAGAGAAAGGGAGAACAAGATTAAGTAGAGAGAGAAAGTAATATTCTATTCATCTCGGGATCTGTGAAGTGTGTCTGGTCCTTTTATAGTACAATTATGGGTCCCACACGCTTTAATTCCACTTATTACATCTTAAGTCCCTATATCTTTTCACCTCTTTATAATGACTATTACTATTGTTCTTTATAATTTTCCCGTGACACAACTTCTTCTTTATATTTCGCCTCTAACAAACTTCTTATTTACAATTTTTGCCATGTACTTTATTCTCCCTCATCAGTAGCCCTCCAGTCCTAGTAAAAATATTTTTGCTGGGACTGTGAAAGAGTCTCCACTACTTATTTCAACCCTCCTCGGCAATTTGCTTCCTTGAATATCTTCTCCGCGGATAATGCTTCTTCAATTGCGAACTTCCTCCTCGAAAAATCCTTTAAACAACGTTTCAAATATTACTTGTTTCTTCGAAAAAATCTCTATCCCCCGAGCGTACCCTTCGAACACAGAACATCTATTATGCCACACTACCCAGTAGCCCCCCAATCCTTGCAATGTCTTAGTCATTCTTAAATCAGATCTTGTCGACCTCTTGTATCGGAATTAACTGTATCAGCATTATTTGAGCCCCTAGACTAATAGATTGCAAGGATTTGAACCAAAAATGTATGACATAAACAGTCGTATTTCTTTGTCAACAAATTTTGTTTGCAAATTTTTTCCTATTCCCCAGACGTTTACATCAGTCGATTGTCTCTGCAGCTTCTCCCATGTTTTTTTTTCAACAATTGTGCACCTAGGTTACCGATAATGCCCCTAGGCAAACAATAGAAAATGTCCTCAGGCCCTATCGACCCTAGAAGCCCATTTCTTCCTATAAATACAGACCCTTTTCTTTGACAATCTAAACTTTGATTCTAAAAATTTATAGAGCGAGAAAGTTGGCTTATAAACCTCGTCGGATTCCGGAGTGGCTTATAATTAGTAAAAAATTCCAAGAAAGAGTTGCTGCTGGTGAGTACGTGAGACCTCCACCCCAACATTCTGTGACCACGTTCTACGGTTCCTGCCCTCCACCAGGGAATTCTGGCGCTATCATACCCCTCGATATTGCGCAACAAAGTCTCTTAATTGATCTCCACACCGTCGAACTAATGGGTAAATACAAGCATCACAAGCATTCATCCGGGAAAAGGAAAAGGCATCATCAGGATAAAAGAAATTTGCAGGAGCGGAAGCATGCCAGAGAAAAACCGAGAGAGGCAACCACAACCACCCTGGAGCCCCTCGCATGCTTAGCTATCGAGAATCCTCCTCGTAACAAAGATTCCACTTAATATAGTCTTTCATCAACCCCTTCGATAACTGGTCACGGGACTCCGCGGTTTTCTTTTCAAGGACTGTTATTAACAAAGAAGATGTCTAGGAAATGCCTGACAAAGTCGTAACTGCCAAGGGCAAATCAGTTGCTTCAGATGCCCCAAGACCAAAAGCGCAATTATACCTTTCTTTATACTCTTCGAGTCGGATGGCTTCATCCTTATCAACTATGTCCAAAGAGCAAGCTCGCCGGATTGCCCCAAAATCGAAGGGAGATGTCACTCTCCCCATAGAGCTCGATGCTCTCGCTGGTCGCAATATCCGGGGCATTAAAAACAAACAAATGATTGCTCTACACAACATACCCTACAAGTACTTTTCCACTTCCGAGGAGTCCATGTTGAGGACTCGCTGGTGTATTCCTCCGTACATCACCATTCGCTTCCCCTCGGAAGGCGAAACACCTTTATCAGTGAAGGATTATGAATTAATTGTCTATACCGAAATTATGAACTGGGGACTAAGACCCCTTAGACCATTTTTTCATCGAATATTTCGCTAAGATATGCCTTTGCCCGTCCCAAGCCGGCCCAAACATGTGGTTTACTCTGATGGCCTGCATTATGGCTTCGAGGATTTCGAGCCACGAATTTTCTCTGGAGCAGCTCATCGGCCTAGCAGGGTTAGCCAGGAATCCATTTTTTTATTTTTACTCGCTGACGTTCAACCGAGGGCATAAGATTTTAAAAGATTCATTAGAGGCTCACAAGAAATAGAGGCAACAGTTTGTATTTTTTTTCTGGGCATTGGGAGACGGGGTCGGAAGCAACTCCTTCAAATCCTCACAAGCTCTCTCTTCTCTGGACCAATAAATGTAAGTGCCTTAGATTTTTCATTCTGCATGGCTTCTCGGAGATTGATGTACCAAATTCGTAAACTCTTCGAAATACTTAAACTTTTTGTTCTTCTCGCAGCTATGACTGGGGTGACTAAACCCTACACTGAGTACGTGGAGAGCGCCACTACTGTCTTTACCAGACTCAGTTTATGGGCCAAAGAACACTAGGAAAACCGATTCCTCTTATGCTTCATGGCCAACAATTTTGTTAGGAGTCGACTGTGGAGGCTGAATCCCCTTGACCGGGTTAGCATGAGAGGGCTGATGACCCCTCCATCCGAACAAGAAGTTATGGAGCGTGCGACCAAAAAGGACATCATCATTTATCTCCCCAAACGTTCTCGCGCTAAAAGTCACCTGGATGAGTCCGACGAGGAGGTATCCACCAAAGTTCTTCCATTGGATGCTGAGGGACTGAAAACTATCCAAAAATCCATCTTCTTCGGCAACGATCAAGGAAGTTGAGGCAACTTCCCCTTTCGAAGAAACCTCGCCAGCCAAAAAAGAAAAAAGATACTAAGGGAAAAGACAGTCGAAGACAAGTCCTCTTCGAGCCCATACAAAAATCACCGGAGGAGACGAGGACCCAAACTGAGGCTCCCGAAATTGCTCAAGGCACCGATGGCCAAAACGAATCCAAAGAGCCAGAAAAAGAGATGAGTGATGACTCAAGTCACACCCCCAACTCTCCCCTTACTCAAGGTTCACATCTTGCTCCGATAGAGGGCGTCCCTAATCTTGCACCACTCCCACTCCCCCGGAGTGACCCACCACAGAGTATTGACATCAACATTTTAACCGGGGAGTCCTCGAACTTTGACCCCACAGCTCTTGGGTCACCATCAAGAATCTTCCAAATTCCTTCACGTGACGAATTCTCCCTGAGCCTCTGCACACTGCTTCATAGCTCAGTCAACATGGGGAGAAGGATGCGTCATCTTAAGGGACGAAAAAATTACTATAAATTCCAAGCTTCCCTTGCTGCTTCTCAAATCGAAGAGGTGCTGTCAAGAGGAGCGTGATCTCTACAAAAGGAAAACAGAGACCCAAGAAACAATGATAGTTGAATACCGGAAGGCTCACCAGATCGCCTGCAAAGGATTTGATGATCGTGTTGCTGATTTTCGGAGGGTGAGAGAAGAACGAGATAAGTTGGCAAAACGGGTTGAGAATTTCCCTAGGAAAATCGAAGAGGACCAGGAAAAAGCTGTAAATGCTTATGCAGCTAAGTGCGCGGCTAGCCTCAACGATCGAGATGCCACGGTTCAAGCTGGGCTTATTACTCAGATTCACGCTGAGTATCCTGAGTATAACTTAGGAAGCTTCTGGAAACTCGTCTCTGCAGACCTTCAACCTCCTAACATTGTGTTGAGCGATAGCGAGCCGTCGGATTCCGAGGATAAGGAGGCCTCAGAACCTTCGAAGTAGGAAAATTCATCGTGAGTGAAAGTGAGTCATCAGACTCTAAGGAAAGTCATGCCTCAGACAAGTCTTAGTAGTTAGGAAAAAATGGTAGCATAGTTTAGATTTTTTGTGTATAAGACCTTCTAAGGAGATTTTTGTAGCCCTTCTGAAAGTGAGTCATCAGACTCTAAGGAAAGTCATGCCTCGGAAAAGTCTTAGTAGTTAGGAAAAAATGGTAGCATAGTTTATATTTTTTGTGTATAAGACCTTCTACGGCGATTTTTGTAGCCCCTCTTAAGTTATGCGAGGACATGCACTACCCGGATTTTTGTGTATGCCACAGCTTTTTAATGTTAATCGTGTAACTTATTAATTGTCGTACTGTCATAAGTGTTTGCCAACTCGCATCGTAGTATTCATTGAGGAATTAATCTATACCGACTTGCGTCGTAGTATGCATTATCAACTGTGCTAATATTAGCTTAGGAGAAATAGATTAAGGCACCAAGAAATTTGGGGCACAACATATTGTGACCCAAATAATAGTTCGAAGCATCAAGAAATTCAAGGCACAAAATATTGCGACCCAAATAATAATTCGAGGCATCAAGAAATTCGAGGCACAAAATATTGCGACCCAAATAATAATTCGAGGCATCCAAAATTTGAGACACAAAATATTGTGACCCAAGTAATAATTTAAGGCATCAAAAATCGAAACACAAAATTTTGTGACCCAAATGATAGTTCGAGGCATCAAGAAATTCGAGGCACAACATATTGTGACCCAAATAATAGTGTAAGGGTTAAGAAATTTGGGGCACAAATTATTGTGACCCAAATAATAATTCGAAGTATTAAACAATTTGAGGCACAAAATATTGTGAACCAAATAATAGTTTAAGGCAAAAAATTACGTTGTATTAAACAGCTCATAGTGACACCTCGTTAAAACCTTCATGTGCCTATCAGGATAGAAAAGAGTATGCCCTGGCTATGTTTTGTAACCAGGAGATACAGAAAAGAAAAATATTACGTTCTAACTAGTTCCTCATTCAAGATACAATTTTAAGTGTTCAATGTTCCATGGAAGCCACAAATATCGCCCTTCCTTGTCTTTTAATCAATACGTACCCTGTTTTACTTTCTCTGTTACTTCATAAGGGCCCTCCCAATTTGGTCCCAATTTTCCAAAACTCTTCTCTTTATTGTGTAAGAAGACCTTACGTAATACTTTGTCCCCCACCTTAAAATCTTTGTGATTTGCTTTATAAGCATATCGAATTCTCATTAGGGTTTGATAATGCAAAGATTTTAACTGTGCGCGTTGTCTTTTCTCTTCAACCAAATCTAACTACAAGGCTCTATTCTCATCGTTCAAATCTCCTGTGTAAGTTGCCACTCGATATGATGGGAAAACCATCTTCGAAGGGACAATCGCATCCATACCATATACTAATGCAAATGGAGACACAGCAGTGGCTGTTCGAGGTGTTCTTCTATAAGCCCACACCACTTCTTGTAAATAATCAGGCCATTTTCCTGCTTTTCCTTCCAAATTCATTTTCAACCCATCAAGAATTGTTCGATTGTTCACTTTCACCTGTCCATTAGCTTGGGGGTGAAACAGAGCAGAAAAACATTATCGTATGCCCCTTGAGAGGCAAAAGCTTTTAACTCCTTGTTGTCGAACTGAGGTCCATTATCCGTTGTGATTTGTAATGGTTCCCCAAAGTGACAACAAATATTTGAAACGACAAATTTGATAACATCTTTAGTTTTTGTCCCGACTAGGGGTTGTGCTTCCACCCACTTAGAGAAATAATCCACCGCTACGATTATAGTCTGTCTGTCTCCAGAAGCCATTGGGAGGGATCCAACCAAATCAATACCCCACCTGTCAAATAGAATTGCCTCTGAAATATTTTCTATGAACACCCCAGGCTTGTGAATTATATTTGCATAGCGCTGGTACGTATCACATCGCTTCACTAAATCTTTCGCATCCGAAGAGATAGTCGGCCAATAAAAACCAACCAAGAATACCCGTCGAATTAATGCCTTATACCCACAATGGGCTGAACCTTCCCCATCGTGTAATTCGAACAGGACAGATTGCGACTCATCTTTGTCGAGACACTGTAGTAATGGTCGGCTCAACGATTTCTTATACAAAACGCCTCCCAACATGACATACCCATGAGACTTGAACCTAATCCTCAAAGCCTCGTACTTTTCAGCAGGTAAAGCATCATTTTCCAAGAAGTCAATAATCTCTGTCCTCCAATCAATAGTGATCACATTGCTCACCTCTTGAATGTTCATTGAGTGCTCTGCATCGATCATTATCGAAGGATGCTCCTGTACTAAGACCCATGGGAATCCCTCTGTTCGCGAAGATGCAAGCAATGAATCTAGGATGATATTTGCCTCTCTTCGAACATGTTCGTACTGAAACCCCTCGAATTCAGCAACCAAATCTTTTAACTCTTTTAGGTATTGGATCACCTTTTCTTTTCTGGCCTCCGACTCACCCAAAGCCTGATTTATCACCACCTGTGAATCACTAATTAGTTTAAGCTTTTTGGCCCCACATGTTCGAGCTAAGCACAAACCTGCCAATGCTGCCTCATACTCCGCTGCATTATTAGTTGCCTTAAATCCAAACCGAATAGCTTGGAACATGGTTATCCCTTCTGGCAAGATTAATTGGACACCCGCTCCACTTCCAAAGTTATTTGACCCTTCATCCGTTCGAACCAACCATTCTGATCCATCAAAAGGGTCAATGATTTCCGTGTCCCCTCTGTCTGAGTGGAATTCAACCAAAAAGTCAGCCAAAACCTGGGCTTTTATCGCCGTCTGAGGCTCAAATGTTATATCAAAATCTCCCAATTCAACTGACCATTTAGTCATCCTCCCAGAGATATTGGGCCTTTGTAATAAACCTTTTAGAGGGAATATCGTTCGAATAACTATGGGATGCGCCTGGAAGTAAGGTCTCATCTTTCGAGCAGCTGTTACCAAAGCCAAAGCTACCTTCTCCAACTTGAGATATCGTTTTTCAGCATCCAACAAACTCTTACTGACATAGTAGATAGGTTTCAAGAGAGCGTCCTCTTCTCGGAGTAAGACAACACTAACGGTACAATCTGAAACCGCTACATAAACAATCAAACTTTCCCCCCACCAATGGTTTAGACAGTACATCAGGGGACGTCAAATATTCCTAAATTTGGCGAAAAGCCACTGAGCACTCCAGGTCCAATTAAATTGTTTCACATTCCGTAATACCTTAAAGAAAGCTGCACATTTTTCCGAGGACCGAGAAATTAATCTATTCAGTGCTGCCAACCTCCCTGTCAAGACTTGGACTTCCTTGATATTTCGTGGTGGAGTCATGTTGATTAAAGCTTTTATCTGTTCTGGGTCAGCCTCGATGCCTTTTTCACTTATCACATAACCAAGGAACTTGCCCGATCGTACCCCAAAAACACACTTTTCCGGGTTCAGTTTCAAATTGACCCTACACAAATTACTAAAAGTTTCCTCCAGGTCAGCGAAATGATCTTCGTCCCGCAAACTCTTGACAAGTATATCATCGATAAATGCTTCGACATTCCGACTAATTTGCCCCTCAAAGGTTTTGTTGACCAAGCGCTAATAAGTTGCTCCTGTATTCTTTAAACCAAATGGCATAACCTTGTAACAATATAATCCTCTTCCAGTAATGAATGACGTGCTCTATTCATCCTATGCATCCAACCGGATTTGATTATACCCTGAATACGCGTCCATGAAGGACAACAATCGATTACCCGAGGTCGAATCCACTAACTGATTAATGCGGGGCACCGGAAAATGATCCTTGGGACAAGCTCTATTTAGGTTCGTGAAGTCCACACACATTCTCCACTTACCACTCTTTTTCTGACCAAAACCGGATTAGAGGCCCATACGGGATAATGCGACTCACGAATGTGGCCTATGCTTAATAGCATTTTCACTTCCACAAGAATGGTTGCAGCCTTCTCTTGAGAAACTGGTCTCCTTTTCTGGACAATGGGTCGAACCTCAAGCCGTACCGCAAGTTTATGACACATTATTTCTGATTGTACCCCCGTAACATCCTGTGCACACCAAGAAAACATATCGAGTTTGTTAGACAAAAACTCTATTAATCTTTTTCTAAACTCAAAAGAAAGTTTTACTCCGATCTTCAGAAATTTGCCATCGCCAAACTTGTGCTCCTCATAATCTTCTTCTAGGACCAAAAATCCAGGGGTCTCCCTCGGATCATCACACGGAATGATTTCTGAAGAAAGCCCCTTTAACTGCTATGCCTTGTCTATTATTTCTCCCCAAACTCCCTTCGAGGATAAGGCGATCTGGTAAAATTCGCGGGCCATCTTCTGGCTGCTCCTGATTGTCCCGATGTTGTTTCCTACCACATATTTCAGACAATGATGCACCGTTGAAATCACGCCATGCATCCGGGACAGCCAAGAGTGACCCAGAATTGCGTTATACGAAGTTGGTGCGTCAACCACAATAAACAACACTCCCACCTCCTTTTTAAACGGCCCACGACCTAACTCGACCACACACTGAAAATCTCCAACAACTACGGCTGCGGCGCCGGTAAACCCTACTATAGTTCTGTATGATCGTCGTATAACCGGTGGGTTAGAAATTCTCTTGTAAGTGCTCATAAACAAAATGTTCGCTGAACTTCCTGTATCAACAAGTATCTTTTGAACTTGATCACCAGCAATGCCTGCGGCGATCACTACCGCATCTTCGTGTGGGCCCACGACATTCCGCATATCATCATCATCAAAACATATAATAGGGGAAGGTTGTCGGTGCATTTGTGCTGATACCCCTACTTCAATCTGGAAACTGCAAGTGCCACTGAGTCTTTACAATACTCCATGTCTGTTTTCGTTTTGACGAATCGATTGGTATAATTCTTCAAGCTTTCCCCAACTTTTTGTATACAATAGATTAACGTATCTCTGTTAGCTCTGAACTTTTTGCTCCCCACAAAGTTCTGTCTGAAGATATTCCAGAACATGTCGAAATTCTTTATCGAGCCCTGCGGAAGCCGATTATACCACTTGGAAGCTACCCCCTTGAAGGTCTGAGAAAACGCTATGCACAACAATTTATCATCGTCATCGAAATTAATCATGAAGTTTTTGAATTGCTCGATATGGTTATCAGGGTCTTGTGTCCCGTCGAACTTTTTTAACTTCGAGATATCGAAGTGCTTTGGGAGATTGCCCACCAAAATTTCCGGGGACAAAGGAGAAGCTCTCCAATTATGACTCGTCCGATAGACATTAGATCTCAAGTTTTCATTGCTCGGAAAATACAATCCCTCCTCGGATGGTAGAGTATATTGATGATGTCACTCCGAATTTCGCGGGCCAACGTCTTGGTTTGCAACGAGAAAATTCGTTTGGCCATAACCTCGTTCATTAACTCGAGTACGATAACTCTTCTCCCTCGGAGATTTCCTCTCCGAGTTTTTTCCCCTCCGATGATCTGCGTGTCCTCGACCATGTCTTTTCTTTTTGTGATTTTTCCTAGGAGATGAATCCGACGAGCTGTAACAGGAATAATCGCTTGAGTCAGGTGACTCCAAATGTCGTTTTTGTTTTCTCCTCGAAGATCGTCGTCCATATCCCCTATATCTATCATCCCTGGTTTTAGGACGAAAATTGGCTTCGCGCTCCTCTTTTCCACTGTATGGCTCCCTTCTCACCTCAGAGCGAAGATTCGCCTGAACAATTTCTTTTTCCGCCTTCAATCTCTCGATCTCCAGCAACAATTCGTTCATTCGAGCCAACAAGTCCGAGTCATCAAAAGTGTCTCCAACGCGATGACCCTCACGAGTCTCGTATTCCATATCACTCCGATAATCTTCACCCACCAGATTCTCCTCACAATTGTTAACAAAATTTTAGTCCTTCAAAATTTGAAACAATATTTTAATTTAAAATTACATCCTAATTGTTGAAATTTGGAAAATAACATTTTAATCTTAATTTTTTTTAGAATAGAATAATCGTTTAAATTTTTAAAAAAATATCTAACCCTATAAAACTTTAAAAATCGCAGTTTAGTTTTTAAAGTTTTGAAATTTATATTTTAGTTTTTGAATTTTTGAAAATTATATGCTAATCCTTTCACTTTTGAAAAATATACTTCAATCTAAAAAACTGAAAAAATTAACAAGAGTTAAAACAAAATCTGCTTCTTTTTCTTCAATGGTATCTTTTAAAGAAGAGTGTTACAATCAACATCTTTTAAAATATTTTAAAGTTATAAGATACAAAAATCTAGATAATATTTTCATTAAGACACTTGGCTGTTGATAGGGTTAAAGTTTGATAAAATTAAGTAATATCACAAAGGCCATACAAAATCACCAGAGGAAGATAAATGCACCTCTACTTGTGGAGAATGTGTTTCTCATATCATATTTCTTTCATTGAATTTTTAGAATGCGACCCCAAATAACCAAATCTGACATTTTTGATTTCATTTTGTAAAATATACATTTTTTTGGTAATTATAATTTCTTTAACATATAAATAAATTTATAACATAGTCTTAATCTTTACATATATATTTTAGTCTTCAAAATACTAAAAATTACATGTTAGTCTTTTAAATTTACAAGTAAAGTTTTTTCTTTTTCTAAATAATATCTTTTTCTCCAAAATTTCAAAAGTTGCATCCTAACTATTGATTTTTTAAGAATACCATTTTACTCCTCTTTAACGTGGATGCAGTTTTTAAAGCTATATTTGAGTCTTTAAAATTAAAAAAATTAATTAATCTTTAAAATTATTAAATTATATTTCATTTCTTAAAGTCTAAAATCCTAATGTTAAAATTTGAAAAGTAAATTTTAGTCGTTCAAAATTTGAAACAACATTTTAATTTAAAACTTTCATCCTAAAATTTTTGAAAATAACATTTTATTGTTTATAAAATTTAAAAAAACATCTACTCCTTTAAACGCGATAGTCCAGAAACTGTCAACGGACATTTGAAAGTCAAAGGACTATCTGCCACCAAACGCGATAGTCGAGGGACGATGTACTGTTTAATGTCAATATTCTTTCTTGAAGAATCTATAAGTTGATAAGCTTAACTACTCAAGTGAATTTGTATAGCTCTTGTGATAAAGCTTAACTACTCAAGTGAATTTGTATAGCTTCACTTGAGTAGTTAAGCTTTTTCACAAGAGCTATACAAATTCACTTGAGTAGTTAAGCTTTATCACAAGAGCTATACAAATTCACTTGAGTATAGATGCAAAGAGAACGTGACAGATCTTTCGTCATTGGTTTTTAGACGGCATCCGGCACTTGTTACTTGTTAGTGTATTTTTAAGTTTCTCCCGGGTGAATTTTGTATATCTTCTGGA
Organism: Limnanthes douglasii subsp. nivea; assembly: GCA_036936605.1. Lineage (NCBI taxonomy): Eukaryota > Viridiplantae > Streptophyta > Magnoliopsida > Brassicales > Limnanthaceae > Limnanthes > Limnanthes douglasii. Next base: position 28,819,569 of record JAUPFV010000004.1, read on the forward strand.
CTATTATGTTGGCTCTGGTTATCTTTTTACTATTTTTTAACTATTTTTGAAAAATGTTAAGCTTTATATTTTTTTTAAAAATATAAATGATGTTCGAATTTGTTTATTATAAGAATATAATAAAAATATTAATTTTAAAACTCAAATCACAAAATATGTGAGTTAAAGTTTATAATAATAATAAAAACATAAAAATGTGAAAAAAACACGTATCAAGAAAAATATATAATTTTTTATTTGGTTTTTATAGGATAATTCTTTAACATATTCAAAATGATTAAAGAAGTTAACTCAAAAGAACTTAATATTTATATATTTTAAAAGAGCAATAATAATAAACTCACATCTCTTACATGTATATACAAGTAAAACCGAAGTAGATAGAAGTCTGAACAATCGAAAACAATGTCCATTATTAACCAATTCAATAGAGATGGTTAACTTAGACATCTGGCAAAAAACTAACTTCATGGACCAAAAGTTTTAAAAATAGTTTTAAAAAATAGTTTTAAAAATAGTTTTAAAAAGTAGTTTTAAAAATAATTTTAAAAATAGTTTTAACTACTATATAATATTATAATGTCCATTATTATTAGAATAATATTTTAATAAATTAGAGAAACTAATGATAATTAAAGTAAATAAATATAGATTAATAGGTTAGATGATATTCAATGTATTACTTTTACAATATTTAATTGTGAATGGAAATAAGTCTAGCATGTATTATCTATGATATAAAATTAGCTTATAAAGAGTTTTTTTATAAATAGTGAAGGCAATGCATTTACTAATAAATATAAACATATTAGATTTTATAAATTAATTATAGCTAATTATTACTAGCTAAACAATTTTTATCGCTGTTAAAGAAACAAATTTTTTTAATCATCAATTTCATTTTTAAAATTTTAAATCTTTTAGTTTTTATCAAAAGTTTTATTAGCTATAGAATGGGCCGGAACTAGAATGGACAAGGAAGGAAACTCAAGCTTACAAATAAAATTAAAGATAATTTTCATGTTCCAACAAAGTTAAAGAGTTTCTTAAGGAGAAAAGTACCGATGTAAAGATTCGTGTACAGAGAGGAGAAGCTGCAATTTATATTTATTAATAATAAAGATAAAAAAATTTATCGATATATAATTTACGTATACTCTAAAAATAATCTAACTTTTTTTTAGCTTTTGAAAATTATATTTTATAATATAAATTTTGAAAATTATATTGTTTTAATCTAAATTTTCTAACATTATAATTTAAAATCTAAGATTTAAAAATATTATAATTTAAAATCCCACACAGTATGTTTTAATAAGCTACACTTTCAAAATTTTATATTTTAGCTGTAAAATAAAATTTATATTTTAGTTTGTAAATTTTCAAAATATGTAATATTGTTCTCAATGTCTTTCTAAAAAATACTTCTTTTTCTTCAATGGTATCTTTTAAGAGTGTTACAAACAACATCTTTTAAAATATTTTAAGGTTATAAGATAAAAAGATCTAGATAATATTTTCACTAAGACACTTGGAGGTTGATAGGGTAAAGTTTGATAAAATTAAGTAATATCACAAAGACGATACAAAGTCAAAATGCACCTCTACTTGTGGACACAAGAATGTGTTTCTCATATCATATTTCTTTCATTGAATTTTTAGAATGCAACCTCAAATAACCAAATCTGACATTTTTGAGTTCATTTTGTAAAATAGACATTTTTTTGGTAATTATAATTTCTTTAACATATAAATAAATTTATAACATAGTCTTAATCTTTACATATATATTTTAGTCTTCAAAATACTAAAAATTACATGTTAGTCTCTTAAATTTACAAGTAAACTTTTTTCTTTTTCTAAATAATATCTTTTTCTCCAAAATTTCAAAAGTTGCATCCTAGTTATTGATTTTTAAGAATACCATTTTACTCCTCTTTAACGTGGATGCAGTTTTTAAAGCTATATTTGAGTCTCTAAAATTAAAAAATTAATTAATTAATTTTTAAAATTATTAAATTATATTTCACTTCTTAAAATCTAAAATCCTAATGTTAAAATTTGAAAAGTAAATTTTAGTCCTTCAAAATTTGAAACAACATTTTAATTTAAAACTTTCATCCTAAAATTTTTGAAAATAACATTTTATTGTTTAAAAAATTTAAAACGACATCTACACCTTTAAATTTTTATAAAACTTTAAAAGTTATAGTTTAGTTTTTAACCTTTTAAAATTTGTATTTCCGCTGTTGAACCTTCAAACGAGTGTATGCAAATCAACATGTCCCCGTTGCAGTTCCGGTGGTGGCTCCGCTTATAATAAAAGAACACCGGGTCAGTTGTGACAAATGCTACAAATGGTGTCTTCTTCCCGTTGGTATAAAAGAACACCGGGTCAATTGTGACAAATGCTACAAATGGTGCCTTCTTCCCGTTTGTATGAATCCGGAGATCTTAACCCATAGAAATGGGTTTGTAGCATACTCGATTGTTGTAAGTTATCATGTGATTTTTTTATAAATATACTATAGTTTCCAAAGAAAAAAAAACAAGAAAAGTTAAGGAAGAGTGTGAGAATCAATATCTTTTAAAGTATTTTAAAGGTATAAGATATTTTAAACAAAAATCTAGATGATGCTATCACATGAGATAAGACATTTGCCTATTAATAGACGAAACTAAACCTGCAAATTAATAGCTGGAAACTCTGATTTTCACGTAGGTTTTGATAGTGTGACAAGGACGTCGAAAGAAAACGCTAAAAACAAAGGTGAGTAAAGCTAGAAAATCGTACTATAACAAATAATTAATAAACTCAATTCTAGTTAATAAAACGAATTTAAAATCGTAGTTCTAGACAATTTAACAAGATCATTCTAGACTTCCAAATTCATAATATTAAGGATATAAAACCATAATACGAAAATTAACTACTTTTACCTTACCTTTTAGAGAAAATAAGACCAAAAATATCAAATCTAATAAGTAAACCCTTCTTAAAACTTAATATAAAATGCAAGAGCTCTTTCTTTCGTCATTGGTTTTTAGACCGCGGCTCGCACTTGTTAGTTTATGTTTAAGTCTCTCTATGCAGAATTTTGTATATCTTCTGGACTATTATGTTGGTTCTGCTTATCTTTTTACTGTTCTTTCACTATTTGTTCGAATTTCTTTATTATAAGAATATAATGAAAATATTAATTTTAAAACTCAAATCACAAAATATGTGAGTTAAAGTTTATAACAAAAAAACTTAAAAATGTGAAAAAAAACACGTATCAGAAAAATATATAATTTTTTATTTGTTTTTTATAGGATAATTCTTTTAACATATACAAAATAGATATTGAAACGGATTCTATATTATATACTTTTTCTTTTCATTTATATTATTAACCATGATTAACTCAAAAGAACCTAATAGTTATTTATGAAAATTGAAAAAACTACCTTGCAGATACATTGTTAAATGTATCTAAACAAACCACATTTACTGCCCAAAATCCAAATAAGATAGTACCTAAACATGAAGGTCCAACTAAGCTAAGTACCTAAACATGCTCGGGTTGTCTTTGTCCCTTTCAAGATATTCTCGCGTGATCAGGTCCTCCATGCGCTTCTTGATAGCCTTAATATCAGGCTTAAACATTGGGCTTAGCTGCTCAACACATTCAGAAACCAGCTGCTGATGCACCAAAACTTTACGGCTCTTCATCATACGCACAATTGCTGCATCAATGGCATGGCGTCGATCTTTGTCAACATCTTCAACAACCTTCCTGCGTTCGTCGACTGGTGGCAGAGGAATCTTGATCCTCCTCATTCTGTCTGTAAACCTCGAATTAAACTCGAAGTGATCAGTTTGGGACACAGTCTTCGTGCTGGGGTCCTTATGTTACTTGTGGAGAATGTGTTTCTCATATCATATATCTTTCATTGAATTTTTAGAATGCAACCCGAAATAACCAAATCTGACATTTTTGAGTTCATTTTGTAAAATAGACATTTTTTTGGTATTTATAATTTCTTTAACATATAAATAAATTTATAACATAGTCTTAATCTTTACATATATATTTTAGTCTTCAAAATACTAAAAATTACATGTTAGTCTCTTAAATTTACAAGTAAAGTTTTTTCTTTTTCTAAATAATATCTTTTTCTCCAAAATTTCAAAAGTTGCATCCTAACTATTGATGTTTTAAGAATACCATTTTACTCCTTTTTAACGTGGATGCAGTTTTTAAAGCTATATTTGAGTCTTTAAAATTAAAAAAAAATTAATTATTTTTTAAAATTATTAAATTATATTTCACTTCTTAAAGTCTAAAATCCTAATGTTAAAATTTGAAAAGTAAATTTTAGTCCTTCAAAATTTGAAACAACATTTTAATTTAAAACTTTCATCCTAAAAATTTTGAAAATAACATTTTATTGTTTAAAAATTTTAAAACGACATCTACTCCTTTAAATTTTAAAGAAAAATCTAGATAATTTTTGTAAGATATTTGGTTGTTGATAGGGTTAAAATTTGATAAAATTAAGTAATATGACAAAGACTTATACAATATTAAGGACATAAAACCATTATACGAAAATTAACTACTTTTACCTTCTCATTTAGGGGAAGATAAGACCAAAAATATCAAATCTAAAAAGTAAACCCTTTATAGAAATTTATATAAAATTTGCACGAAAATCATGTTATATTTATTGTTAGAAACGGTAAAATAGGGGAAACTTAATCTATTGAAAAATAGTTAAAAATATATATATTTTTTGGCTTTGAACAGTACATCGTCCCTCAACTATCGTGTTTGGTGGCAGATAGTCCCTTAACTTTCAAATGTCCGTTTACAGTTCCTGGGCTATCACGTTTGGATAAAGTTAGTCCACCAGATCCTCTGATCCATGAGAGGCTGCCACCTGTCACCATAGTCCCTAGATTTTTATATCACCACTAGTCCCTTGAGTTTAGTTATCCGTAATATTCTACATTTTGGATTTGATTTAAACTCAAGGAACTACTGCTGATACAAAAATCTGGGGACTATGGTGACAGGTGGCAGCCTCTCATAGATAAGAAGATCTGGTGGACTAACTTTATCCAAACGCGATAGTCCAGGAACTGTCAACGGACATTTAAAAGTCAAATGACTATATGCCACCAAACGCGATAGTCAAAGGACGATGTACTGTTTAATGTCTATATTCTTTCTTGAGGAATCTATAAGTTGATAAGCTTAAAGTTAAGCTTTATCACAAGAGTTATACAAATTCACTTGAGTAGTTAAGCTTTATCACAAGAGCTATACAAATTCACTTGAGTAGTTAAGCTTTATCACAAGAGCTATACAAATTCACTTGAGTATAGATGCAGGGAGAACGTGACAGATCTTTCGTCATTGGTTTTTAAACGGCAGCTGGCACTTGTTACTTGTTAGTGTATTTTTAAGTTTCTCCCGGGTGAATTTTGTATATCTTCTGGACTATTATGTTGGCTCTGGTTATTTTTTAATTATTTTTGAAAAATGTTAAGCTTTATATTTTTTTAAAGAATATAAATGATGTTCGAATTTGTTTATTATAAGAATATAATAAAAATATTAATTTTAAAACTCAAATCACAAAATATGTGAGTTAATGTTTATAATAATAATAAAAACATAAAAATGTGAAAAAAAACACGTATCAGAAAAATATATAATTTTTTATTTGATTTTTATAGGATAATTCTTTAACATATTCATAATAGATATAAAAAAAGGATTCTATATTATATACTTTTTCTTTTCATTTATATTATTAACCATGATTAAAGAAGTTAACTCAAAAGAACTTAATATTTATATATTTTAAAAGAGCAATAATAATAAACTCACATCTCTTGCATGTATATACAAGTAAAACCGAAGTAGATAGAAGTCTGAACAATCGAAAACAATGTCCATTATTAACCAATTCAATAGAGATGGTTAACTTAGACATCTGGCAAAAAACTAACTTCATCGATCATAAGTTTTAAAAATAGTTTTAAAAATAGTTTTAACTACTATATAATATTATAATGTCCATTATTATTAGAATAATATTTTAATAAATTAGAGAAACTAATGATAATTAAAGTAAATAAATATAGATTAATAGGTTAGATGATATTCAATGTATTACTTTTACAATATTTAATTGTGAATGGAAATAAGTCTAGCATGTATTATCAATATGATATAAAATTAGCTTATAAAGAGTTTTTTATAAATAGGGAAGGCAATGCATTTACTAATAAATATAAACATATTAGATTTTATAAATTAATTATAGCTAATTATTACTAGCTAAACATTTATCGCTGTTAAAGAAACAAATTTTTTTAATCATCAATTTCATTTTTAAAATTTTAAATCTTTTAGTTTTTATCAAAAGTTTTATTAGCTAAAGAATGGGCCGGAACTAGAATGGACAAGGAAGGAAACTCAAGCTTACAAATAAAATTAAAGATAATTTTCATGTTCCAACAAAGTTAAAAAGTTTCTTAAGGAGGAAAGTACCGATGTAAAGATTCGTGTACAGAGAGGAGAAGCTGCAATTTATATTTATTAATAATAAAGAAAAAAAGTTATTTTGAAAATTATATTTTATAATATAAATTTTGAAAATTATATTTTTTTAATCTAAATTTTCTAATATTATAATTTAAAATCTAAAATTTAAAAATATTATAATTTAAAATCCCACAAAGTATGTTTTAATAGCTATACTTTCAAAATTTTATATTTTAGTTGTAAAATAAAATTTATATTTTAGTTTGTAAATTTTCAAAATATGTAATATTGTTCTTAATGTGTTTCTAAAAAATACTTCTTTTTCTTCAATGGTATATTTTGAAGAAGAGTGTTACAATCAACATCTTTTAAAATATTTTAAAGTTATAAGATACAAAAATCCATATAATATTTTCATTAAGACACTTGGCGGTTGATAGGATTAAAATTTGATAAAATTAAGTAATATCACTGAGGCCATAGAAAGTCACCATAGGAAGATAAATGCACCTCTACTTGTGGAGAATGTGTTTCTCATATCATATTTCTTTCATTGAATTTTTAGAATGCAACCCCAAATAACCAAATCTGACATTTCTGAGTTCATTTTGTAAAATAGACATTTTTTTGGTAATTATAATTTCTTTAACATATAAATAAATTTATAACGTAGTCTTAATCTTTACATATATATTTTAGTCTTCAAAATACTAAAAATTACATGTTAGTCTCTTAAATTTACAAGTAAACTTTTTTCTTTTTCTAAATAATATCTTTTTCTTCAAAATTTCAAAAGTTGCATCCTAGTTATTGATTTTTAAGAATACCATTTTACTCTTCTTTAACGTGGATGCAGTTTTTAAAGCTATATTTGAGTCTCTAAAATTAAAAAATTAATTAATTAATTTTTAAAATTATTAAATTATATTTCACTTCTTAAAGTCTAAAATCCTAATGTTAAAATTTGAAAAGTAAATTTTAGTCCTTCAAAATTTGAAACAACATTTTAATTTAAAACTTTCATAGTAAAATTTTTGAAAATAACATTTTATTGTTTAAAAAATTTAAAACGACATCTACACTTTTAAATTTTTATAAAACTTTAAAAGTTATAGTTTAGTTTTTAACCTTTTAAAATTTGTATTTCCGCTGTTGAGCCTTCAAACGAGTGTATGCAAATCAACATGTCCCCGTTGCAGTTCCGGTGGTGGCTCCGCTTATAATAAAAGAACACCGGGTCAGTTGTGACAAATGCTACAAATGGTGCCTTCTTCCCGTTGGTATGAATCCGGAGATCTTAACCCATAGAAATGGGTTTGTAGCATACTCGATTGTTGTAAGTTATCATGTGATTTTTTTTTAAATATACTATAGTTTCCAAAGAAAAAAAAACAAGAAAAGTTAAGGAAGAGTGTGAGAATCAATATCTTTTAAAGTATTTTAAAGGTATAAGATATTTTAAACAAAAATCTAGATGATGCTATCACATGAGATAAGACATTTGCCTATTAATAGACGAAACTAAACCTGCAAATTAATAGCTGGAAACTCTGATTTTCACGTAGGTTTTGATAGTGTGACAAGGACGTCGAAAGAAAACGCTAAAAACAAAGGTGAGTAAAGCTAGAAAATCGTACTATAACAAATAATTAATAAACTCAATTCTAGTTAATAAAACGAATTTAAAATCGTAGTTCTAGACAATTTAACAAGATCATTCTAGACTTCCAAATTCATAATATTAAGGATATAAAACCATAATACGAAAATTAACTACTTTTACCTTACCTTTTAGAGAAAATAAGACCAAAAATATCAAATCTAATAAGTAAACCCTTCTTAAAACTTAATATAAAATGCAAGAGCTCTTTCTTTCGTCATTGGTTTTTAGACCGCGGCTCGCACTTGTTAGTTTATGTTTAAGTCTCTCTATGCAGAATTTTGTATATCTTCTGGACTATTATGTTGGTTCTGCTTATCTTTTTACTGTTCTTTCACTATTTGTTCGAATTTCTTTATTATAAGAATATAATGAAAATATTAATTTTAAAACTCAAATCACAAAATATGTGAGTTAAAGTTTATAACAAAAAAACTTAAAAATGTGAAAAAAAACACGTATCAGAAAAATATATAATTTTTTATTTGTTTTTTATAGGATAATTCTTTTAACATATACAAAATAGATATTGAAACGGATTCTATATTATATACTTTTTCTTTTCATTTATATTATTAACCATGATTAATTCAAAAGAACCTAATAGTTATTTATGAAAATTGAAAAAACTACCTTGCAGATACATTGTTAAATGTATCTAAACAAACCACATTTACTGCCCAAAATCCAAATAAGATAGTACCTAAACATGAAGGTCCAACTAAGCTAAGTACCTAAACATGCTCGGGTTGTCTTTGTCCCTTTCAAGATATTCTCGCGTGATCAGGTCCTCCATGCGCTTCTTGATAGCCTTAATATCAGGCTTAAACATTGGGCTTAGCTGCTCAACACATTCAGAAACCAGCTGCTGATGCACCAAAACTTTACGGCTCTTCATTATACGCACAATTGTTGCATCAATGGCATGGCGTCGATCTTTGTCAACATCTTCAACAACCTTCCTGCGTTCGTCGACTGGTGGCAGAGGAATCTTGATCCTCCTCATTCTGTCTGTAAACCTCGAATTAAACTCGAAGTGATCAGTTTGGGACACAGTCTTCGTGCTGGGTCCTTAGTTAGGATCTTATACTTAGCACATGACAAAGAATGAAGCAACCTCACCAAGTCATCATGCCTCAAGTTTAACTGAGTCATGATCTCTGAATAACTTAACCTATCCGCAGAATTGAAAAGCACCAGGACAGCAGCCTGGTGGGTAGACACAATCAACTCGATGGTTTTCTGGTCAAATTTTCCATGAATATGACATGTACCTAGTGAGTAGATCCATGTAAGTTTTCTATGTTTTGTTTTTGTTTCATAGAACTCCTTGAAAACTTCAACACATTTCACCATTTCAGAGGGAAGATTTATATCAAACGACTTATAACTTGGCCAAAAACCTGTTGTAAGAACTGTAACAGTGAAGTCAATTCCAGGATGTGCTGCTGCATTATCTGCAAGGTAGCCTTCAAAATTATTCTGATTCTCTCTTGCTAATGTCAAATCCGTTACCATGCCCTCCATCTTTGATGTGAAGTGTCCACCACATTGCTGTTTTAACTTTGTCAGCATACTTCTTACGTGATCATCGTTGGCACTTCGATCAAACAGAAGGCGTCGAGCAAGCTTCTTCCTATAGAATTCAGCAAAAAGGTCCTTATCACTTATATATGCAAGCAACTTCACAACCTTTTCAAGTGTGTCTTCAATGGCCTCATCGCTCAACTTCTCACTACCACCCTTTTTGAGAATATTATCACAGAATGTTGCCAAAAGCTCTGCACTGGAGGTACCAGCAACGGTTTTATTGCAAAATATGTCAAAAGCTTCCTTAAGTGACTTGTGAAACAACGTATGGCCCTGAAAACATTCGGTCACATAAGCCATATACTTGTCATGCAGCTCAATTATTTTTCTGACAAGGACCTGTTCTTGTACACCAGAAGAATTTGACACGTGGCTACTTGCAGCATCTTCAGCTTGTTGAACCAGCGCAGTTCCCTCTGCTGTAACATGCTGTTTGAATATGGTAGCAACTGGTTCCAAAGCTTTAGGTATTTTATGGTAAAGTCTGTACATCCTAGAAAGATCCTCCACCTTGTCATCCCTAAGCAACGCACGGCATCCAGAATGTTCTTTCTCTAGTAGTTGGGGCTCATAGACTACCAGCAACTCATTTTGCACTTTCTCCACCAACTTTGGCTCGCTACTTGAGTGCAAATAATGAGATACTCGTTCCCTTTCCTTCTTCAAGCACTCCTCTGACTTTCGCATGTAATCAGGGCAAGAGTCCTCTTGTATCCAACTGGAAGCCTTGCGAGAATAGTAAGAGCCAGTATCCTGAAGCATGTGTACTTCAAAATCTTCTTCATATCTACTCATCTGTCCCATTCCAATCTCAACAAATACATCTAGCACATTCTTCAACAATGCTCTGTCTATCTGCTCCCCCTCGCGCTCTTTATCAATCAGAGTAATTACTGCATCTCTAACACTAGAGTCTATCTCCTGGTAAACCAGATCATGGAAACAAGACAGGCCAACTTCATTCAGAGGCGCAAGCTGCCTGCGAGCGATGAAGTAGCGGCCAAGATAACCGAAGAAGCGGGACAGCCACCGAACCATGATTTTATGAGTTCCCCATCTCTTAACCAACTCGCGCAGCATGAACTCGTCATGCTTCTCCATCAAAGCGGGTAATACCGTTGAGGTCATATATTCTTCGAATGCTTCCTTGTATTGGTCATATAGCTGCTGCGAATAATCATGAGGCGGCTTTTGCGTGGACATGTTATAGATGGTGGTGTAAAGCATTATATATTCCTCCGGTATAAACGGAGGCTCGTCTAGTCCTTCGAGAATCCTCTTCAGCTTTGTGATACCTTTCAGCATATAATCCCATCCTTGCTCCAACTCAATGCTTTTGCGCTCCATTATAGCACAAATAAGTATCTGGGTTTGGAGGTCGATGAAGTCCCAAAAAACTCTAAATCAAATTGCGATGGGTAGAGAGATCGGGTGCTGTTATATATAGAAGGGATAAAGAGAGGAGAGAACGACTTAAAAGGCGGCGGAGGAGGAATTCAGTAACGATTATTTGCAAAATATCTTTTCCTAACTTTTTTTTTCTATATATCTTTATAACTTTTAACCGGCTCAATCTATTTTTCCTTCAATTTTGTTAATATATTCCATGAAGGTAGTTCGTTTAACGATTTTATCATAAATTACAAAATTTTATAAATTGTTAAATTTATTACCATACTTTCCCATTCTTTAGCTTTTCTATCTTCAAAAAAAATTGAAACTAAATTAAAACTAATAATAGATTTAAATTAAAAATAAATTAAAATTAAATACTAAAACAAAATTTAAATGTAAATTAAAGTTCAAATTTAAACCAAATCTGCAACTAAACTTACCTTTACCTTACCGATCACTGTCAACAGTTCTTCAAAACCGAGAACCGGACCGGAACCAAACCGATAAGGATCGGACCGAGAACCGGACCGAATCTTAACAGTTCGGTTCGCGGTTCCATTTTAAAATCCGAAAACCGATAAGGAACCGAAATGAAAAATCGGTTAGGAACCGAACCGATAAACCGATATAGAATCGAACCGATAAAACCAATAAACCGGTATCGGACCGATAGAACCAATAAACCGATAGGAAATCGGACCAATAAAACCGTTAGAATCGATTATTTATTATTATTAATTATTCATGTATAAATTATATTCCCAAAAATTATAATTAATTACCCATTTTTAACCAAATTAAAGATTAATTTATAAACTTTAGTTTTTATATTATTTATTTAAATAAAAATAAATAAAAATCAAATTTTAATTGGATTTAATTTTTTTAAGTGGACCGGACCACTTAAATATAGAAATATGATTGCTTTGATCGAGATTTGGAAAAAAATTAAGTAAGCTGGGTTTGGTGGTCGATCAAGTCCAAAAAACTCTATATCAAATTGCCATGGGTAGAGAAATCGGATGCTGTTATATAAAGAAAGGATAAAGAGAGGAGAGAACGATAAAATGTCGTGGAGCCGTTGAGGAATTGAGTAAGGATATAATTTGCAAAATATCTTTTCTTAAGTTTTTGGTTCTATATATTTTTATAACTTTCAACCTATTATATTTTAAAAACGGCTTAAACTATTTTTCGAATAATTTTTTTAAAAAATTATTCGTTAAGTTATTTTGTTTAAAGGTTTTATCCTTACAAAAATTTATATATTGATAAATTTATTTAATAATTTTTTTAAAAAATCTAATTCTTTTTCTTTTTCTTTTTTTAAGCAAAGAAATTTTTTATTACTAAATTAAAAATTTACAACGATTAAAGTGTCTAATTAAAACAATGAAAACAATAAAGTGTTTGAGGGCAAAACAACCCAATCAAAACCTTAGACCAAAATAAGTACCAAATCAGTTCGACACAATTCTAACTTCAAAATCCTAATTCCTTATTTCCTTCTATTTTCTTCAAAGCCTCCTCCGTAAACAGAAACTGATTACCTTCATAGAACCAAGCAAAATCGATATTTAAATCGTCTTCAAGTCCTCTTCTTTCCAGATACTCCAAAACAGATCGATTCACTTCTCAGCAGAACATTTCTTCCAAAACAACCTCTTGAATTCTAAAAACACTTAGATTCTAATGGCAAGCGAACCTAATTACAGGTTTTGTCATTTTCGAGTTGCAAGCTCTGCTTCTCGAAGATTTCTTGTCTTCAAGGTGATGTCTTCTTTTCTAGTACCAAAACATGGTTAAGGTCTTCTGTTGTGAACTCAAAGAAGTCCCCAGACTCCTTTCACTAGTAGAGACGGGATTTGGTCCTCGAAGTTTCAAACACATGGATTTCTCGTCAAATTTTCCTATTGCGACACGAAGTTTGGCCTTGGCCGATTCGGTGACCATTGGATTAATGCTTGTGAGTCTCCTCTTCTTTGATTTAGAAAGAACCATCTTGATTATACAGAAAACACTGCCAACTGTTCGATAAATTACCTCAACAAGATCGAGTAATGGATCTTCAGGTTGCCTTGTTACTTAAAGCGAGTTGCTTTGATTGTTTTTAGGCTTCTCGAAGGCTTTAATTTTTCTTTTCTCATTTTCTTGTTAAGGTACCTCTTGGATTCCTGGTTTTCCTGAATGGTGGCTTGAGGTGATGCTGGGAGACTTCCAGTAGATTTTGATTTATGTGAGGGAGGGGCTTCATGTAAGACTGGTCTGAATGCTGTTTGAGTGGTGAGTTTGTTTTCTTTAGAGGAATGCAAGGACTTGATAGTGTTATCAGGTGGTTTCAGCCTTTTGTTTTTCTTTAGCTTAGTAGCATCTTTGCAATTGGCTTTCTTCATGTGTGCAGGAGAACACAGTAAGCTCCTAGCATTTAAAGGTGATAGAGTATTCAGAAGAGACACGTCAGAAGAGATGTTGTCTTGATTCTTGGTTCCCAAATCAATCCTATGAAGTACTTCAATTACTTTATGATCTTCAACACCAACAGGTATGTTCAAGTTGGTTTCCTTATCGAGTAATAAGTCAGCAGATAAAGTTGGTTGAGGGTCAATGAGATTTAGTGGCTTATTGATGACGGTCGATCTGATTTTTGGAGACGTATTTATAATTGAATCCCCAATTTTAATCTTCTTATTAGTTGTTTTAATCAAAACCTGATCATGTATCTTTGCAGGTTCCTGAGACTTGTTATTTTCCTCCAGACTTTGGCTCTGGTCAGCATCGTGAGGAACAACTATCAAGGATTTTATTCTGGTAAGTTTATTGTTTGCTGTTTCTGCCTCAGGATCTTCTATTTCCTTCTTGTTTTGAATGGTAGTAGTAAGCTTTTTCCAGCTGTCTATATTGTGGCATATATGTTTGCAAGACTGGCAGTAAAGAGGGGTGTTCTTGTAGCCAACATCAATCCAGCATCCCTCATTCTCACCAAAACCCACCCAGATAGAATTCTGAATTTTCATAGTAACATCCATCTCGAGCCAGACATAGCACGCATTATATAATGCTATATTCCGCTCAGGCACCCAAGACTTGATAGGAACACCTATAGTAGATGCTATTGTTTCAATAATTTCTTTGTTAAATAGATATTCAGGAATTCTTGAAAGCCTAATCCAAACTGGGGTTATTGGGCTTTCGATTTTAGTATTGAATGTTGGCGTCCATTTCAAAACCCTCATGACAGAATGGTCAATAATCCATACACTTCTTGACCAAATCTTGCTGATATCTTCCTTGAGAGAGAACTCCATAAGTATGTGGTGAGAATCCCAGTCTGAGATACTATAAGCACCTACAAATTTTCGATCACTCAAGAATTTTGTTAGAAGTGATCTTTTAGGAATACCTATACTGAATTTACCAATTAAGGTAAATTTAGTTTTTTTCATTAGAGTTTCTTTGACTTGCTTAGAGAATTGAAACGAGATGTGGTCATTTTTGTGGCTGATTGATTCTGGATTGAAGATCTGGTTTGATTGAGTTGTTTTAAATAGTTCTGCATATTTTGTTTTTGTTGTTAGAGGGGATGTATCCAATCTTTGAATGATATTTTTCTGTATCTGCGGGAATTCTTGTTCATTTCTTAGATTTAATTGTCTTGTTTGCATTGTTGATGTAGAATTTTGTATCGATGATGCAGATTTGACAAGGAGTAAAAAAATGCTTGAATCTCGAACTGATTCCACTAATACTAGAGAAGGAGTTAACAATTCATCTAATTCTTTATCTTCTCTGTCTAAAAAGGCTCAAACTATTTTTCCTTAAAATTTCTTAAAACTATTCCATGATGTTATTTTCTTTAACAATTTTATCTTTACAAAATCTTATAAATTGTTAAATTTATTTCGCGAAGTTATCATAATTTCTCGAAAAAAATCTAATTCTTTACCTTCTATCTATCTTAAAAAAATTAAAACTTAAATTAAAACTAAAAATAGATCAAAATTAAAATAAACTAAAATTAAATACTAAAACAAAATATAAATGTAAATTAAAGTTAAAATTTAAACTAAATCTGCAACTAAACTTAGCCTTACCCTATCATTTCTCCCTTACCTCATCCACAACCTCCACACACCTGCAACAACGGAAACCAATATCCACATGCGAAACCAATATCGCCATACATACCATCCACAACCATCCATCAACTGAAACTTACTGGAAAACCAAATCCGAAACAAAAATCGGAATCGAACGATACCAGCGAGAAAATTCACCGAGGAGATTTGAATAAAAGTTACTGTAAGTTAATTTATTTATTGTTAAATGCGTTAGTTAGATTAAGTTATCGATTTGGGTGTATTTAGGCTTGTTTTTTTGTTGGTTAGATGATACTGAAGCTTGAAAGCTTCTGTCATGGAAATCGTGTTCTTCGGCACACGGGGCGTCGAGCACTATCGTTACGCCATCATATTGGATTTCGTGAGTGTGCCTTAGTACTAATAGGATTTCACGCCATTGCGATGACGTGGGCAACCTTTCCTTCGCCACAAGTATGGCATAGTTGGTTATATCCACGTCACCAACAATGCGTGGGTATATAGGTTTACGCCATCCCTGTGGCGTATACCAATATACCCACGTCTTCTTGATGGCGTGGAATGATTTGGTCACCGGAGTAACCCAGGACCTAAATATTCTTATTGGTTGGTGTGTGTTTTACGCGTTTATGCTATTATTTTTCTATAAACGCTTCACGATTGACAATTGATATTTCAAACCATTTTCTACATTTCTTATTTCAGGTTATGGATCCCGTTGACGCTTCCGGGTCCCGATATGGATCTGGGACAAAGAGAATAAAGAAGCGGACAAGGGTACGGGAAGCTGGCCAGCCCGTTTTAGTAGCCGATTCAATGGTTCCGATGGAAAAACTGCCTATAGTTTACGGACCGCATGTTTCGAGATCCAGTTCCGCTTCCGCTTCCCGCGGAGGACGCCATCCTCCTCCACCTAGAAGGCAGCCTAGATCTCATCCCCCTCCAGACTGCCATCGTTATTTAGCGAGGCATTCATTGCCCACGTTACATACCACATTTGGATGGGAGAGGTAATATTTACATTTGCAATTGATATTTTACTTCGGTTGATTTTTAAAATATATTAATATATTAAACGAATACTTTCAGGAGCGCGAGATGCGGCTATACACTCATTATCCCAGCCGTAGAGGTTAGAGTTTGGCTTGACAGGGTAGGATGGACGCCGTAGTTGATGGCACTCCTTTCGGTAGACTTATCGAGCCGATCTATTACATGCACACACACTCCAATATGACGGAGGTTTTTTTGGAGCGGCGGCATATGGAGACAAATAGTTCTATTTATTGTTCGGAGAGATGACGATCACTCTCGACGACGTCCATACCATTTTGGCAGTCCTAGTTCGGGTTGAGGTTGTTGTTTTTCCCGTTATATCGGACAAGTTTATGGCCATGCATGAGCTGTTGAACTGTTTTTGGTGGACGAGGTATCGTTCGTGAAGGAGGTTGAGAAATGCAACGGCGTCGGTTTGGGGTTTAAATGGCTCCGTAGTAGGTTTAGTGGGCTAGATTTCTGCAACGACAACCCTGATCTCACTAATCTTATCATACATACGTCTGCGCGCCTATATATTACATATGTTGGACACCGTCCTATTCTCCAACAAGAGTAACAAGTACGCTAATTTCAAGATTTGTTTTGGTTTCCTGATATGACTGATGAGGGTATTAGACGTTACTCATGGGGTAGTGATGTGCTTGCTTACTTGTACCACCATTAGGGTGAGGCCTCGCTTCACAATACGAGGACTATGGCCGGATGTATCGGTTTCCTGGACACGTGAATACGGGATCCTATTGTTAGGTGCGACCAAAGTCCCACATCCCACATCGATTAAACATGGGAAGAAATATCAGTATATAAGTTAAGAATACATCTCCATTAGTGTGAGGCCTTTTGTAAGTGGACCAAAAGAAAAGCTGTGCGGGCTAGTGGGCGCAAAGCGGACAATATCACACTAGTGTGGAGATCGAAGTATTCTTACTTATATACAAGACAGAATATGCAGATCAAATATTCCCAACAACTGGTATCAGAGCCAGACTGGTAGCGATCCAAAGGAGATAAAATTTGAGTGGGAGCATGGATACAGATGAAGGAAAGACGAGACTCGAAAAATTCAATGGTGTAGATTTTGGGTTCTGGAAGATGCATATTGAAGATTATCTGTACCAGAAAAAGCTTTATGAACCCCTCTTAGAAAAGAAACCAGAGGGTACGAAAGATGAAGAATGGACCCTTCTTGATAGACAAGCTCTTAGAGTCATCCGATTGAGGATATCCCGCAATGTTGCTTTTAACATCATAAAAGAAACAACCACGGCGGGTCTTATGAAGGCTCTCTCCAGGTATGTATGAGAAGCCATCAGCGTCTACCAAAGTTCACTTGGTGAGGTGTTTATTCAATTTGCGAATAATGGAAGGAGTTTCGGTAGCTCAACACCTCAATGAACTCAATACAATCACAACCCAGTTGAGTTCAGTTGAAATTGATTTGGATGAAGAAATACGAGCATTGATACTGTTGTCTTTACTACCAGATAGTTGGAATGCTACTCTCACTACGGTGAGTAGCTCGTGACCTAGTTCCAACTAGATAGTTCGAATCTCCTGTAATAGCAGCATGAAATGAAAATCCAAATATTTGGCACCGGAGGCTTGGCCATATGAGTGTGAAGGGTATGAAAATTATGTACTTGAATGGGAAGCTTCCAGGTCTAAAGTCACTCGATATAGACATGTATGAAGATTGCATACTTGGAAAACAGAAAAAGGGTCAGTTTTCAGACAAGTGGTAGAATCCCAAAGAAAGAAAGGCTGGAGCTTGTTCACTTTAACGTTTGGGGGCCAACAACTTTTTCTATAGGAGGGAAACACTATTTCGTGACCTTTATCGATGATCATTCTCGAAAGGTATATAAGTTTATTTTATGAAGCATAAATCTGAAGTGTTTGATGTTTTTAGGAGATGGAAATCTATGGTTGAGAATGAGACATGTATGAAGATTAAAAAACTGAGAACTGATAATGGTGGTGAATATGAGGACACCAAATTCAAGAACTTTTGCTATGAGCATGGTATCAGAATGGAAAGAACTTTTCCAGGTACGCCTCAACACAATGGTATTGCCGAACGTATGAACATAATGTTGACAAAAAGAGCGAGAAGAATTTACATACAGTGTGGTTTATCGAAGCAGTTCTGGGCAGAAGCAATCAACACATCGGCTTACCTGGTTAACCGAGGCCCCTCGGTTCCCTTAGAACATCGAATACCTGAGGAGGTATGGACTGGTAATGATGTAAAATTATCACATTTAAGAGTTTTTGGTTGTACAACATATGTTCATATAAGTGATCAAGGCAGGAACAAGCTTGATCTGAAATCAAAAAAATGTTTCTTGATCGGCTATGGCGAAGATGAGTTCGGTTATCGTGTTTGGGATGAGGAAAACAAGACGATAATACGAAGCAGAGATGTGATCTTCAATGAAACAGTGATGTATAAGGGCAAACATAAAACATAAAGAAATTACTAAAAGCTGGATGAATCATGAAAACAGGTGTTGGGAATATTAGGTCATTATATCTACAGGAAATGACTCAAATGTTTAGGAAGTCTCTAAACTTCCGAACTGATACTGCATTGGTCATTATATCTACTGGATTATCGTGTTTAGACACTTTCTTCACATCAAGAATTCCCTTTGATATTATATCACGAATAAAATGATACCTGAAATCTATGTGCTTTGTACACTCATGCTACATCTGGTTCCCTGTAAGGTGTATGGCGTTTTGATTGTCACAAAACACTTTTGTAGTAGTCCTATCCAAGCCCAAATCTGACACCAAACCTTGCAACCATATTGTCTCTTTAACTGATTCTGTTATCGCCATGTACTATGCCTCTGTTGTATACAAAGCTACAATAGCTTGCAACTGTGCTTTTCAACTGATTGCACTCCTAGCTAGAGTAAATACATATCATGTCAGAGATCTTATTTTATCAATATCACCTATAAAATCAGAATCAACAAAACCAACTAATGATCCTGCAACATCATTCAGCGATTCACCAAAATTGGTCTTGTTAAAAGTTAAGGCAACATTCACAGTATTCTTAATATACCGAAGTATCCATTTCACTGCCTGCCAGTGTTCTTTGCCAGAACATCCCATGTACCTGCTAACTACACTAACCGCATGTGAAATATCAGGACGTGTGCATAACATGTACGCTAATTTCAAGATTTGTTTTTGTTTCGTAATTTGATTGAGGAGGGTGTCAGATGTTACTCATGGGGTAGTGTTGTGCTTGATTACTTGTACCACCATCAGGGTGAGGCTTCACTTCACGACACGAGGACTATGTGATGTAGCCTGG
Organism: Limnanthes douglasii subsp. nivea; assembly: GCA_036936605.1. Classification (NCBI taxonomy): domain Eukaryota; kingdom Viridiplantae; phylum Streptophyta; class Magnoliopsida; order Brassicales; family Limnanthaceae; genus Limnanthes; species Limnanthes douglasii. The sequence continues at coordinate 28,839,243 of JAUPFV010000004.1, forward strand.
AAAGTCCAAACAAAAGCCTTTTTTTTGTTTTATTTTATTTTATTCAAATATCTTATGTATTTAAATCGAATATAATTATATTAAGATTTTATTTTATTTTATTTTATTTCCTTGTATTATAATTTAGGGTTTTGAGAAGCTCTTATATAAAGTTTCATCTGCCTTAAGTTATTTTAAGTTTTTGGAATAATATATTTTTTATCTCTGAAAATTTCAATCTTTGTTACCCTTAGATTAGGGTTTCATCATGTTACCCTTGAATTAGGGTTTCATATATCGTTGCTTCTTCTTTTATTTCCGCCGCATAATCAGTTTGGTATCAGAGCCTTAGTTCCTGCTATGGGGAAGCATGTTTCTAAAGCCTGACTATTCTGATTCAAGGTTTAAAGAAGAGAACAACACACATGGTCATGAAGATCAGAAATATCATTTGAGTACGAGGGGGGCATACCAACCGTTTCAATGACGATCGTATTGACCGGTTACTGAAGGAGTTTAAATTGGCTACCAATCGTCGAATCAAGGTAAAAATTGCTTATCGAGATGTTGTCTCATGCTATGAAAAAGTTTTCAAAACCATCTTTTTCATCAACTGGACATGGAGATGTTGTCTTCAGGCTATGAAAAGGTTTTCAAAATTATTTGTTTTCATCAACCGGATGGCTTCAATGTGACTTCGAATAAGGAACGCTCGAGAAGAAATTATCTTAGTCTGATAAGGTCAACATTCATAATTTCCAATGTAACGATTGAATAAAATAAAATAAATAAATTGGGTTCTTGATGGTGATGGTGCTGAATTCGAAGATTAATTCTTGTCAACCAGGAGAGGATGATGTAGCCCATAAAGTCCAAACAAAAACCTTTTTTTTTTATTTTATTTTATTCAAATATCTTATGTATTTAAATCAAATCTAATTATATTAAGATTTTATTTTATTTTATTTTATTTAAAAATATTTATTTTATTTCTTTGTATTATAATTTAGGGTTTTGAGAAGCTCTTATATAAAGCCTCATATGCCTTAAGTTATTTTAAGTTTTTTGAATAATATATTTTTTATCTCTGAAAATTGCAATCTTTGTTACCCTTAGATTAGGGTTTCATCATGTTACCCTTGAATTAGGGTTTCATATATCGTTGGCGCCAAGCTACGAGATAGAACAGATGGTGGTAAACACAAAGAGAACAAGACAAAACAAGAATATATAAACCCTAACCCTAAGTTAGAGTATAAGAGACTAAAAGAAAATTCTCAATTTTTATTCATCAAAGTCTGAAAACAAAAATAAGGTATAATATGCTTTATATAGCACTACCCAAAACCCTAATTCCAAATAAGGAAAATTACATAAATATTTTAAAATAAAATAAATAAAATTAACGCTAAAATATTAAAACTGGTTTTCGGAGGCTTTTCAGGTCGAATTTGGATATAAAACTTTGTGATATAGTAACATTTTTAAAATCTGACGGGCTCGTTGAAATCTTCGATTTGAGTACCTGTGTGACCAAACTCCGATACCTGGGCGAGAAAACAGTCTGTTTGCAGTCTTCGCTACATCATCATTCCCCGGTTGGGAAGAATTCGACCTCAAATTCGGAACTTTGAAACATTGACAGAACTGCAAAAACATTGGTGTGTTCACCGCTGATTTCAACCGGTACCGGCACAAGGGTGTGAGATGTGAGAATCTGAATGTTGCAGATCTTGTCAAGAAGTGGTTTCTCAGTTTTGTCCAACTGTGTCATGCCATCGGCATTACTGTGGTCAGCGATAACAAGATATAATCCACCCACTTGTTCTATGTCATCATTTTCAACCCATTTACTAAGCACAACAATACCCTTGCGCGTGTAAAGAGTTGTTGTCTTTCCAGTTCCAGACTGTGCTTGTTGTATCACATCAAAACCCTTACAGAAAGGAACAATTCCTCTTTGTTGAATAGCAGATGGCTTCTCAGGTTCTGTAGAGTATATTTCTACCAGAAGATTCAAAACATTTCAATCTTTTATTTTTAACTTTTTATTGTTTCTTTTATTTTCCCAACCATCACCCCAAACTCCTCCAGGTTCTATTACAAAACCTAACCTTTTATCCATTAAAACACTAATATTTATTTCTAGCAATCTCTTCATAATATCAAATACAAAAATATAATCTTGTATTTTCACGACACGATAATATGCATCTAGAGAGAACCGAAACAAGGGTTCAATTGTAGGATAACCAAAAATACCTGGAAGGCGCATCTCCACGATAAAAGCTATTGCTTCAATGTCCTTCTTCAACAAAATCTCTAGAATGATGTAATATGGTGTACTGAAGTGTGAGACAATTTCTTGATCTACAAGTTTCTCCTTAACATTAATTTGATCTTCATTATCCCATTCTTTAACATCAACGCTCTTCTCTTCAATCTCATCGCCGTAGACATCATAAATTGGATCTCCCAATTCCGACCAAGTTTCATCAGAAATTTCACCCTGGTAGTCAGCCTCATACTCAACAAAGAGTGGATGGTCGAGTATCGGCGAACCCTCCATGTCACCAACAGCTACTTGATGGATCTCCTTCCTCTTTGGTTTTTCCAAATTGTAGTTGTGGTTGTGGTTGGATCATGTGAAAAAAAATCCGCCTTTGAATTTATGGCTGGAGTTTGAAATCCGGTGATGGTCAACCTTTCAATATCTTCTATCACTTTCTTCATTTGATGTCGTAGTGAATTCATCCATTCATCTATCTGCGATCGGAACTGATCGAATTCATCACGGTCGACCAATTCTGCGATCGGAAGAGTGGAATTCTCTCGCAAGGATCAATTTGGCGGCATACCTTTGTTACCCACGCCGTATGAACTTTGGCTCTGATACCAAACTGATGACGCGGCGGAAATAGAAGAAGAAGCAACGATATATGAAACCCTAATTCAAGGGTAACATGATGAAACCCTAATCTAAGGGTAATAAAGATTGAAATTTTCAGAGATAAAAAATATATTATTCCAAAAACTTAAAATAACTTAAGGCATATGAGGCTTTATATAAGAGCTTCTCAAAACCCTAAATTATAATACAAGGAAATAAAATAAATATTTTAAAATAAAATAAACCTTTCCTTCGCCACAAGTATAGCGTAGTTGGTCAAATCCATGTCATCAAGAAGGCGTGGGTATATGAGTTTACGCCATCCCTGGGGTGTATACCAATAATCTCCCGCTTTCTTGATGGCGTGGGATGATCTGGTCACCGGAGTAATCCAGGACCAAAATATTCTTATTTCTTGGTTTGTGTTTTACTCGTATGCTATTATTTTTCTATAAACGCTTCACGATTGACAATTGATATTTCGAACCAACCTTGACATTTTGTACGTTTCTTATTGATATTATTACTGTTATTATTTTGTACCTTTGGATGGGAGATGTAATATTTACATTTGTAGTTGATATTTTACTTCGGTTGATTTTTAATATATACTATTAATCAAATATTTTCAGGAACGCGAGATGCGGCTATACGCCCACTATCCCAGCCGTAGAGGTTGGAGTTTGGCCTGACAGAGTAGGGTGCACGCCGTAGTTGATGGCACTTCTTTCGGTAGACTCATCGAGCCGTTCTATTACATGTACACACACTTCAACATGACGGATATGTTTTTTGAGCGGTGGCATATGGAGACAAATAGTTTCCATTTTTCGTTCGGAGAGATGACGATCACTCTCGACGACGTCCATACCATTTTGGCACTCCTAGTTCGGGGTGAGCTTGTTGTTTTTCCCGTTATATCGGGCAAGTCTATGTCCATGCATGAGCTGCTGAACTGCTTTTGGTGGACGAGGTATCGTTCGCGAATGAGGTTGAGAAATGCAGGGGCGTCGGTTTGGGGTTTAAATGGCTCCGTAGTAGGTTTAGTGGGCTAGAGTTCTGCAACAACAACCCTGATCTCACTAATCTTATCGTACATGCGGCTGCGCGCGCCTATATATTACATATGTTGGGAACCGTTTTATTCCCCGACAAGAGTAACATGTACGCTAATTTCAAGATTTGTTTGTGTTTGGTGATTTGACTGAGGAGGGTGTCAGACGTTACCATGGGGTAAAGCTGTGCTTGCTTAGTTGTACCACCATCAGGGTGAGGTGTCGCTTTACAACACGAGGACTATAGCCGGATGTATCGGTTTGCTGGACACGTGAATACGGGATCATGTTTTCATGCTCTGCCCTGTTACTCGTTCCACTTACACCGAGTGCGAGCTCACTATTGCGAGATGGAATACAACTGCCGCAGTATCTGACTCTCGGATGAAGTTGAATCTTCGGATCACCGTCAACAACCTACAGGAGATAGATGTAAGTCTTATTATTGATTAATGCCAAAACTATTTTATGTTTTACCCTTGGTATCTTTAGTTGAATAAGGTAGAATTGTTTTATAAATGTTTGTGTCGTATTGGTTTGTATTGTAGATACTATTTGATCCTTATCGTGCGATACGTGATCATTAAATCACTATGCAATTATCAAAAAATGGCTGAAGCACATAACATATGCGAAGGAAAGACTTAAATGAACATAGAATTTAACGTGGTTCGACAATTGTCTACGTCCACGGGCACCGCCAGAGAAAAAAGTTTCACTATGATAGAAAAGGTTACATATTTCAGATTGTGTTTTTGTGTAGTCCTAGTAATCTATTTATATAGAATAAATAGACTTACTAGATAATGGTCCTAATGGGCTCGTATACATGAGACCAAAAATGACATTACCCATTTTAGCTTCACTGTCAAAGACACAAAACTGTACCGCCGAACACGATACACAATCAAGGCACAATGACACTAAGAGAGACACAAAACTGTACCGCTGGACACGGTACAATGTCAAGGCACTATTCGACTCATTCACAAGCAATCTTCCCCTTGAGGTGAATATCCTTTCTTCACTATCAACAAATAAACTTCTCTTCTTCTGACTCCCAAAATTCCCCAAAGGCATTCACTCTATACTACGAACACCGATCCAGTTTAGGCACTCCCTAAACTTTCGAACTGATACTACCTTGGTTATTATAGCTGTTGGATTATCGTGTGTAGACACTTTCTTCACATAAACAATTTATTTTTATATTATATCACGAATAGAATGATACGTGACATCTATGTGCTTTGTACGCTCATGGTACATCTGGTTCACTGTAAGGTGTATGACGTTTTGACTGTCACAAAACACTTTTTTAGTAGTCCTATCCAAGCCTAAATCTGCCACCAAACCTTGCAATCATATTACCTCTTTAACTACTTATGATACCGCCATGTACTCTGCCTCTGTTGAAGACAAAGCTACATTATAGCACAAAGAGCTTCAAATTGATCGAGAAATAAGGTTGCTTTGATCGAGATTTGGGAAAAAAAATAAGTAAGCTGGGTTTGGTGGTCGATGAAGTCCCAGAAAACTCTAAATCAAATTGCGATGGGTAGAGAGATCGGGCGCTGTTATATAAAGAAGGGATAAAGAGAGCAGAGAACGACTTAAAAGGCAGCGGCAGAGGAATTCTGTAATGATTATTTGTAAAATATATCTTTATAACTTTTAACCTATTTATATTTTAAAAACGGCTCAAACTATTTTTCCTTAAATTTTGTTAAAACTATTCCATGAAGTTAGTTTGTTTAACGATTTTATCTTTACAAAATTTTATAAATTGTTAAATTTATTTCGCAAAGTTATCATAATTTTTGAAAAAAATCGAATTCTTTACCTTTTTATCTTAAAAATAAAAATATTCTTATTGGTTGGTGTATGCTTTACGCGTTTATGTTATTATTTTTTTATAAACGCTCGTGATTGACAATTGATATTTCGAACCAACCTTGATATTTTGTACGTTTCTTATTTCAGGTTATGGATCCCGTTGACGCTTCCGGGTCCCGCGATGGCTCTCGGACGAAGAGAATAAAGAAGCGAACAAGGGTACGGGAAGCTGGCCAGTCCGTTTTAGTAGTCGATTCAGCGGTTCCGATGGAGAAGCTGTTTATAGTTTCCTCCCCCTCCAGATTGCTATCGTTATTTAGCGAGGCGTTCATCGCCCATGCTGCATACCACCTTTGGATGGGAGAGGTAATACTTACATTTGCAGTTGATATTTTACTTCGGTTGATTTTTAATATATACTAATATATTAAACGAATATTTTCAGGAGCGTAAGATGCGGCTATACGCCCATTATCCCAGCCGTAGAGGTTGGAGTTTGGCCTGACAGAGTAGGGTGGGCGCCGTAGTTGATGGCACTCCTTTCGGTAGACTCATCAAACTGTTCTATTACATGTACACGCACTCCAAAATGACGGATGTTTTTTTGGAGCGGTCGAATATGGAGACAAATAGTTTCCAATTTTCGTTCGGAGAGATGACGATCACTCTCGACGACGTCCATACAATTTTGGCACTCTTAGCTCAGGGTGAGCTTGCAGTTTTTCCCCTTATATCAGACAAGTCTGTGGCGATGCATGAGTTGTTGAACTGTTTTTGGTGGACGAAGTATCGTTCTTCGAGGAGGTTGAGAAATGTAAGGGCGTCGGTTTGGGGTTTAAATGGCTCCGTAGTAGGTTTAGTGGGCTAGAGTTCTGCAACGACAACCCTGATCTCACTAATCTTATCGTACATGCGGCTGTGCGCGCCTATATATTACATATGTTTAGCACAGTTCTATTCCCCAACAAGAGTAACATGTACGCTAATTTCAAGATTTGTTTTGTTTCGTGATTTGACTGAGGAGGGTGTCAAACATTACTCATGTGGTAGTAATGTGCTTGCTTACTTGTACCACCATCAGGGTGAGGCCTCGCTTCACGACACGAGGACTATGGCCGGATGTATCGATTTGCTAGACACGTGAATACGGGATCATGTTTTCATGTTCTGCGCTGTTACTCGTTTCACTTACACCGAGCGCAAACTCCTTATTGCAAGATGGGATACAGCTGCCGCAATATCTGACTCCCGGATGAAGCTGAACCTTTGGATCACCGTCAACAACCTACAGGAGCTAGATGTAAGTATTATTATTGAGTAATGGCAAAACTGTTTTATGTTTTACCGTTGGTATCTTTAGTTGAATAAGGTATAACTATTTTATAAATGTTTGTGTCGTATTGGTTTGTATTGTAGATACCGTTTGATCTTTATCATGCGATACGCAATCATTTTCCGTTCGAATGTATAACATGGTTTCGAGATGTCATATGCGGTGTAGAGAACTCGCAAGCATACTATCTGGAGCGGGTGTTGAGGCAGTTTGGTCGTGTCTAGAGGGTTATCCCGTATCTGTTGTTGAAGATGCACTCGAAGTCGAAAAGAAAACTGAAGACGATGGCCTATACATTCGAGGAGGATAGTTGGGAGAACTAGCGAAGTAACACATTGGATGAGGTTTTTAGGGGAGTGTTGATGAGAGACGAGATGGAGTCTTTTTATACTCCTGATTACCTCTGCTCTATCAGAATATTAACTTGTTCAACCTCATCAACACTGTAATCTACTCGCTCGATGACTATGTTTACGACATATCGAGAAGGAGCTATCATTCGACATTGCGTGCCGGTATGCATAGGTCTCGTTGTTTCCCAGAGTTGGTGAGTTTGACCATGAATTCGATTGTTTCGCTGTGGGTTACGAGAATGTAGTGTCTACTTCCATGAGACTTTCTTAGACATTACGTTTTATGTTGCGGGTTGTATGATACGATTTACAATATTTTTGGTGGTCTAATGTTTATCATTTTCGTATGATGATTTATGATTTTTGTTAATTAGTTTGATGGTTCGGTTATTGTATGATACTTTTCCATTGTTGTTAGATGTTTTAGTGTCTTATTTTGGTATCTTGCTAGAGTTATTTTGGTATCTTTTTAACGATTGTCGTTACCCTTGTTACCACCATTACTAAAAAAATGTGCGGAATAAAATAAAAAATTTCAACCTCAAATCAGGTCTAATAACAACTTAATAATACCTTAAGGCTAATAAAAAGTAGAGCAAAATTCTTAAAAATTAAAACAACATTAGCGTGAACTACAATATGAATTAAGGAAACCATAAATTCAAACAACTCAAACAACAACTCAAACATTTGCAATTACTTATACTAATCATAATTTATCTATCATGTCAGTTCTATTTCATCAACTTCCTTTCTTTTTTTGCAATTTGGTAACAATAAATAAGATACCCATAAAAATTTAACATTTATTGTATTTTGAAGAAAATTAAATAAGATACAACTGTGTTACCAAATGTTTCATCCATACAATGGTTCAATGGTTCATATATGATAAACATTTTCATCCATACAATAAACTTTATTGTGTTATATGAAATCGAACCTTACATCTTCATAACGTCAAACACTAACTAAGAAAAAAAACCATTGAACTTATAAAGCAACCTTAATTCAAATATAATTATTTTTTGATGAGACAAACGCATGACAAAACAAGTCTAGTTCACTATTAAACTATAAAATTATAAATCATAACACCAAAGAGACTATGAATACATATAAATAAAAGAGAATTTTAATTCATCACATGGTGTACAAAATCTAAAATGTTTAAAACTAGAACGTCAGCACCATCAGAAAGAGAAAGATACTTGAGAAATACTTTGAACGATGAAAAACTACATAGACGATCAACAAGATATCATATTCAGGTGGAACAAATGCACAATACTTGCAATTACTTGCGAGAAAAAAAACTTATTGGCTACAAAAAAAGAAATATCCACTAGACAAGACACGTATATAGAAATACAACAGATTTTATTCATATATAAAGAAGAAATGGAATAGAATCGTATGTGCAAAATTTATGTCAACAATCATTGGACTCAAGGCCCTCATGAAATTGAGTCATCAACTATATTCTTTTTTAAGTCTCTACCTACTGATAATAATAATTCTATTGATTTAGCTAGCATTCAATCTACTATCACTAACATGCTCACAAGTGAAGACCATCTCTTATTATTGAGTCTACCTACTGATCAAGATATTTACAATTCTATATTTTCTTTAAATTTTGATAGTATTGTAGGAGTAAATGGATACAACATCAAATTCTATCGTAAATATTGGTCTACCATCGCTACAGATCTATGCTCTACTATTAGATCATTCTTCAATGGTGAATATGTTCCTAATGGTTTTTATGCTACTGAAATCTGTCTAATACCTAAAAAAGAAGATCCTAAAATATGTAATGATTATAGACCTATAAGTCTTTACAATGTCTTTAATATGATTATTTCTAGAATCTTAAATGATAGGATATTTATTCAATTACCTAAGCTTATTTATGAAAAGTAAAGTGGATTTGTCAAGGGTAGATACATTCAAGGAAATATCATTTCCTTACTAAATAGCTAGCATTCAACATAAACAAGAAGAGTAGAGAGAGGAATTTAATTCTTAAGTTAGATTTATCTAAGGCCTTTAATAGAGTCTTTTATTCATTTTTTTAAAAAATTATTACAATCTTTGGTTTTAACTCTAGATTCGTCAATCTAATCCTAAAATCTATCAATAAGGTTAGATTTTCAATCATCCTTAATGGTGAATCCAAAGGTTTCCTCAAAGCTACTAATGGAATTAGACAAGATGATCAATTGTCCCCTAATCTATTGTTTTAGCTCAAGAATTCTTAATAAGAGGTCTAATAAAATTCATAACAGTCTTAGCTTATGATATAAAATTTCTAATAATCACAATATTTCCTGTTTACATTTTGTTAATGACATTATTATATTTACTAATGGTCTTAAATCTAGTATTTTTGTCTTTGATAAGGGTATAAAAATACCAAGTATAACCGAGGACCTAAATTATAATACATTAATGTATATGGGTTTAATTGTAAAGTAGAAAGTAAGTGACACAAATACAAATATAAGGGGTAACATGCGATTAGGATAGATTTGGCATGTGACAATGGGCCCCACAGATGTCACTATATAAGGAAAGATTTTGTCTCCTAAAAGGGGACCTTCTAATGATTAGTACTTGATTTTGACTACTCTCTCTTTATAATCTTGTACTTGTTTGCTTGACACATTTCACCCATTCACATTTCATGATAAACTACCTTAGATATTCTGACACTTATCATTGCCGCCGTCTGTGGGAACGAGAGATACCCAGAGATTAGGTTCCCCAAAATCTCAACCTTACAAAAAGAAAAGTCAGCGAATGAATACCGAGGCTATGAAGGGAAAGGCAAAGGAAAAAGGTTATGATAAGGAGATGACATTTTCGGAGGGTCGAAACTTAAAGACTTATTTGGTGATAATGATCAAAGAAATCAGGGCCTAAGTAAACGGTCGACCCTAATCATGACTAGGCAACATCTGCTAGACGATATTGCTAAGCTAAATGCCGAGAGGGATTTGGCTTTGGCTGAGAAGAAAGGTCGGTTGGATGGTCGAAGCGAACAATCAGATGTAGAAATAAAAGAGGCTCAACGCACTACTGATTGGGAGGAAGTGGAATTTAATAAAGTCAAGAATCGGATGCGAAGGATCGACGGGGCTGCACGAAAGAAATATGGATTCGGATCCAAGACTTGAGTATGAATTTTCTTCAGGGGAGGATATGAGTGAGTCTTCTTCCTCGGTCAGAGATTTTCGACGCTTCAGGAAGAACAAAAGGATGATCAAGGAAAGAGAACTCATAAGGTGTAAGTCATTACGAGCTAAAATAGTGGAACCTCAGGGAGGTAGCATCGACAAAGTAACTCCCAGATCTGCTGAAAAAATCGGTACGGTTACTTTTAACAGAGAGTAGCTGAATTGTCCTCAATTCTAATTTCTGTCAGGGAGCTAATCTTATGGCTATACGGTGGGGAGTCAATTTGCTAAACCACTTGATGAAAGATTGTTCACGAGTCGTGCAGAAGGCCTGGGTGACGGGACTTTCAACATCGGGCATAATTGGAGGTCGTCCCCTTTGTCAAATGAAACTTTGTCGGGGAATCTCCCAAAGCGTTTCGAAATCTCCAAGCTTGAAAAGTACGATGGTAAGAAAGACCCAGATAATCATCTGGAAGCCTTCAAAAAATTTATGTTAAGCTTTGACAATGACGACAAGCTTGTCTGTCGAGCTTTCTCAATGACGTTTAAAGACCGGGCTTCAAAGTTGTATAATTGATTGCCACAAGGATGCATTAAGAATTTCGATATGTTCTGGATGATGTTCAGACAACAGTTTGTCGAAAACAAAAATTTCCGAGCAAACGGGGATACAATAGTTAATTTCCGACAAAAGGTCGGAGAAAGCTTGAGGAATTATACTCGTCGTTTTATAGACGCAAAGACAGATCTCGACTATTATGACGAAAGTGTAGCCTTAACTGGTTACAGATTATGCTTGTTACCGGGACCGATGAAGCAAGTTGTGACAAAGAAGCAAGCCTTCAATTTTTCAGCTTTGTTAGCCCAAGTCGAAAAGCAGATCTTGATTGAAGAAACTGAAGCATCAGAATTGGTTGTACAGATCCAACAAACAAATCAAGCTTCGGTGGTTACGTATCAGAAAACTTCGAAGGCAAGTACGATCCCTCAGCCACAACCGATAAGTACCGTAGCACCAGCAGCACATGCGAAATGATAGGGAAATCAAACTCAGAGGACGCGAATGGTTATCAAGGAAATAATTACCGACCCATATTAAACAAGTGGGTTCGGCCCAATTATTTTGTTGATTTAACTGAATATGTTGCGACTATATTTGATAAGTCGCGGAAAATCGTGCATTTTCGGAAGCCATTCCCAATCGGAACTCCCCGCGAAGGTCGGAACAACCGTTTCTGCAAGTACCACGATGATGTAGGTCATGATACCAAAGATTGTATCGCACTCAAGAATGAAATACAAGCGCAGGTTGACAGTGGTAAATTGCTAGAGTATGTAAAGAAACTAGCTCAGCAAGGTGGAACATCCAAGAAAATTGTAGCGGTGCCTGAACAGGAAATTTCGTTGGTGATTTCTAAGGTCAATGATTCGTTTGACGTGTCCATCGAATATTTGGACCCGGATAAGAACATGAATCGAATCAGAGTGATTGAGGGGGTGGTAACCCCAGCACGAGAAAAGGTAAGAGAATTATGTAAATGTTTTGAGTCTCTGACTATCTTTAGGGGCGATTCAATGGAAGGTACTACCAATTCTTCACCGAAGAGGCATATAATGAATTTGGCTACTTAGCTAGAGGCAAGAACTTCTCCTCATTTGTACCAGAATCGTTCTCCTATTTTGTGCTTTGACGACGATGACATGAGAGGCGTTGCTGGCCCTCATGAGGATGCAATCGTGATTGGGGCGGCTATTACACGGGAGGAGGTGCGAAGAATTTTGGTGGATGCCGGTAGTTTAGCAAATATTATTTTCGTATCAACCTTTTCAGGGTTCAGAAATAAGCTAGTGATTGTAAAGTCAGATCGTACAATCATCGGCTTCACAGAAGTATCGACAGAAGTAGTAGGTGAATTTGAAGGAGTGGTTCAGCTCGGGAGAGGGTCGTTCAAGAAAGAAGTGACGGTTTTGTTTATTGTTGTTGATGCACCTACGTCGCACAACGCAATTTTTGGTCACTCTTGGTTGTCAAGAATGCATACCGTAACTTCTATGGTCCACCAATGCTTGAATTATGTTATCGGAAACAATGTTGGAGTTGTCAGAAGCAGCCAAAATACCGCGACGGAATGTTGCCGGGCAGCTTTGGCAGTGAAACGAGATAGGGAAATGGTCGATGTGAGGGATTAGCAGTTAGCGGGGTCAGCCCGTGGATCAGAGCCTGCAGATGATCCTAGGGAGACCCCGGGAATTTTTCTTATAGATGAAAGCTGTGAGAGTTATGAATTTTCCAAAGGGAATATTTTGAAGATTGGGATGAACTTGTCCCCTTGGTTCTGAAAAAAAATGATCGACTTTCTTAAACAAAAACTACATTTATTCGCTAGTGTTCAAAAGACGTAACGGGGGTCCCTGAGAGCGTCATCTACCACCAATTATCTATAAACCCAAGTATTCGACCCATAACACAAAAGCGCCGAGCATCTTCTCAAGAAAAGGCAGCGGCGATCATTTCTGAGGTCGAAAGATTGACAAGGGTAGGACATATATGGGAATCCCGGTACCCGCAATGGATAACTAATCCAGTTTTGGTTAAAAATAAAAACGGAAAGTGGAGAATGTGTGTAGACTTCACGGACCTCAACCGAGCATGCCCCAAAAACCATTTCCCCATGCCAAGGATTGATCAGTTGGTAGACTCGACATTAGGTAACAAGTTGTTATCTTTTATGGATGCCTATGCAAGGTATAATCAGGTAAAGTTGGATTCTAAAGATCAGGAAAGCACAACATTTATTACAGTAAGAGGCTTGTATTGTTATAAGGTTATGCCCTTTGGTCTAAAAAATGCGGGGGCTACCTATCAAAGACTTGTGAATAAGGTTTTTGAAGAACAAATAGGACTGGATGTAGAGGTCTACATTTACGATATGCTGGTCAAAAGCGTCACCGATGAAAGTCATTTTGCAGATCTAGAAGAAACATTCAGGAACCTTGGAAGAGTGAACCTTAAATTGAATCCATAAAAATGCTCATTTGGAGTTCGATCTGGAAAGTTCTTAGGGTTCATGATCAGGGAAAAAGGGATAGAAGCGGATCCAACCCAGCTAAATGCTACTGAACAATATGGCACCTCCGAGGAATATTAAAGAGGTATAGATTTTGACCGGGCGATTAGCAGCGCTAAACAGATTTATCTCGCGATCTTCAGATAAGTGCGCACCATTTTTTCAAGTTCTGAGGAATGCTAAGAATTTTAGCTGGAATTCTGAATGCACTGAAGCGTTCCTCAACATCAAGAATTATTTGTCATCTTTAACGTTGTTGACAAAGCCGCTACCCCGGGAAAGGTTGTTTCTTTATATAGCGGTTTCGGAGCATGCGGTGAGCGCGGCGCTAGTTCAAGAAGAGGATAGGATTCCTAAACCTGTCTATTATGTGAGTAAAAGTCCGCTGGACGCGGAAAAGCGGTACTTAAAGCTTGATAAGTTAGCTTGGCTTTGGTAACAACCGCTAGAAAAATGCGACCGTACTTCCAAGGCCATTACATTACAATTCGAACCGCTTTCCCCTTTAAAAGTGTTTTACAGCGACCTGATGTTTCTGGTCGTATGACGAAGTGGTTGGTAGAACTGGGAGACTTTAATATCTATTTTGAACCGAGAACGGCAATCAAGGGGCAAGCATTGGCAGACATCTTGGTGGAATTTCACTCTAGCAGACCCGAGGAAGTATCAGTCGAGCCAGAGGTTAACACAGATAAATGGATAGTCAGAACGGATGGTGGCTCAAGTGTCATTGGATGCGGGGCTGGCGTTCAGATTTCTACACCAACGGTAATTACAATGCATCAAGCGATCCGTTTTGGTTTCAAGTCTTCGAACAACGAAGCCGAGTATGAAACAGCATTGACAGGACTAAGGCTGGCGCAGATTTGTAGGGCAAGAAATGTTCGGCTGATCAGTGACTCACAACTACTGATAAATCACGCAAATGGACAATCCAAGGCAAGGAAAGACCAGCTGGTGCAATATTTAGCGGCTTTAAGAATCATGGCCTCGTCTTTTAAAAAGGTGACTTATAAACACGTCTGAAGGGAAGATAACACAATTGCTGATTCACTGGCAACAACGGCATATTCGGGAGAATACCCCTGGATTTTAACGTAAGAATATCCGTCCATTCTGAAGAGAAAATATTTGGAGAGTCGACCAGATATAGCTTCTCAAATTTCAACGATTTCAAATACCGATTAGAGGAGCAACATTACGAAGTTTTTGACTAAGGAAGTATTGCATAATGATAAGAATCTGGCAAAAAGTGTTCGGAACAAGGAGCGAGGTTTTATCTTCTTGGGAATGTTCTTTACAAAAGATCTGCAAGCGGACTTTTGTTAAGATGTTTGGGGTGTGAAGAGTCACATATGGTGTTTTCCAAGTTGCACGACGGCGAAGGATCGACACACTGTGGTTTCAAGACATTGATTAGGAGAGTCCTCTTTTCAAATTTTTATTGGCCTACGTTATTTGTTGATGCTAAAGAACTGGTCAAAAGGTGCGATACGTGCCAGAGTTTTGTCAATTCGATCCACACTCTAGCAGTTCCTCTAGAATCCATATATGAGGGACTACCATTCTACATATGGGAAATAGACTTCGTAGGTCCACTCCCACTAGCAACTGGAGGAAGGCAGACTATTGTAGTTGCAGTGGATTATTTTTTAAAATAGGTCGAAGCAGAACCATTATCTGGCACCAGAGCTAAGGATGTGGTGTAATTCATATAGTCGAACATTTGCTGTCGGTACAGAGTTCCTCAGAATATAATCATGGATAATGGTCCTCAGTTCGACATCAACGAGATGGGGGAATTATGTGCTAATCATAACATACAACAGTGTTTTTCAACTCCATTCCACCCTCGAGCAAATGGGCAGGTCGAAGTTACCTACAGAACGATCATCAGTGGATTCAAAAGGATATTGGATGGAAAAACTGGAAAATGGCCGGATTTCTTACAAGAGATATTATGGTCATACCAAACCACACCTAGAACAGCGACACAAGAATCACCTTACGCTTTGGTGTACGGAATGGATGCGGTAATCCCAGCAGAAATAATATTCCCTTCTTTCAGGGTGGGTCATTACGAGGAGAGCGTCAACGATGAAAATCGGGCTTTGGCTTTGGATTTGATAGAAGAGAAGAGAACAAAATCTCATCTCAGTTCTTTACATTATCAGAACCTGATGAGGAGCAGGTATGCATCAAAAGTTTGAAGAAGAGATTTCAAGGTTGGGGACAAGGTTTTGCGAAAAGTTATCCTTCACACAAAAAATAAGCACCTTAGGAAGTTTGCACCAAACTGGGGAAGACCGTATCAAGTAGTGGAAAAATTAAAGTCGGGGACTTATCATTTGAAAGACAAATTTGATCGTCCAGTGCGCCTCCCGTGGAACATCGAGCATCTTAAATTGTATCTAGAATGAGTTGTAATTTTTATCTTTCTACTTTTCTTTTGTAAAGGAAACTTTAGTCGGGGGCACACTCTTTCCTACCCTGGTGGCGCGGGGAGGTCTTAATGAGGTGTCTACTTAAACCGACCAATTTTAGTAAAATATTTAGAGCCTAAAAATAAACGTGCAAAATGTCGAACCCACTAAGAGGGGTTTTTCAACTTTCGAGTTGATCAACAAAATGTCGAACCCATCAAAGGGGTTTTTTCAACTTTTGAGTTGATCAACAAAATGTGAACCCATCAAGGGGGTTTTTTCAACGTTAAAGTTGATCTACAAAATGTCGAACCCACTAAGAGGGGTTTTTCAACTTTCAAGTTGATCTACAAAATGTCGAACCCACTAAGAGGGGTTTTCAACTCCCGAGTTGATCAACAAAATGTATAACCCATCAAAGGGCTTTTTTCAACTCTCAAGTTGATCTACGAATTTAAGACGCAATTAAATACGTTGAATGTTTAACATCGGAAATTGATCACTTCTAGTTGCAAAAATATGAGTATTCAACTAATTATAAATAAGTTCGAACAAAAATCTGCCATAAAAAACGCGGTTTACAAAGTAGAAATAGTGGCAAAACAAGTTAGAAACAAAGAAAACAAAAACAACACAGTCTAAGCTACAGATATCAGACGTCAGAGAAGTCATCGGACGGGTCAGAGTCTTCAACAGCATAGTCGCTACAGTCGACGCCCTCATGACGGTCTTCTTCAGGAACGTCTAGCCACATCAACCCGAGTGGCATGCGAGGCCAAAAAGCATGGAAGTTCAGGACATAACCGGCCCTCGCGTCGGCAACTTGCTGGTCCATGAACGTTTTGCACTTAACTCCAAAAGCATGATTTTCTTACTTGTTCTGGTCGAGATTCGTTTGGAGCCTCTGCAATTCCTTGGCCATTTTTGTAGACCGCCAACGAAGAGACTCGTTCTGAATCTTCTGAGCAGCCAATTCCTCGACGGCTCTGGCACAGTTTTCTCCCACTGTTTCTCCTTCACACCAAAATTTTTAACTTTAGCCTCGGCAGAATCGGCTCGTCGTTTAACAAGGTCGATCGATTCATGTGATTCGTTGGCTTTGGAGGACATGCTCGTCTTGAGCTCACCAAGCTCCCTCTGAAGCTTCAATACCTCTCTTTCTTTTTGGGCTATGAGGTCAAGTAGAGTCTGCATAGAGTTAGCTAAAACATCGGAAACCTGAAGGAAGAAGGAGTTCAAACTCTGGGCACAGACGGGCAAGAGCGCGGCATCAGGGTGCACCGAAGTCCTTTAGCCCAGAGAGATAGGATCTTTCGATTTCTCCTTTTTCTCGTGGTTTCCACAGGAGCAGGTAGCTTCACACCCTCGAAATGTTCGAACATAGAGGGTATGGTGGTTTGTTCAGGGACAGAATCGATATGTACCTTGTGTGCAACAACTTTTCCTTTATATTTTTTGTTCAAGGAGGAATTGCCTCCCTCTTCAGCCAATGAGTCCTTTTTCCGTTTTTCGCAGTGGTCCTTTTGTCCTCTTTTAATAGCTGTATGAGATTTGTCACCACTTGCAACTGGATCACTAAGGAAGACAGTAGCCTCCGGTTCTACACACAAAATTTCAATAGGTTGGTCCACATCGTTACCCTATTCGACCTCAGCATCGGACAACTCCTCAGACTTCACACGTTTGCTTGGGGCTCGATCCCGTTTGGGCAAAAACAACTCACAATCTGGGGCCTCGAGTCTTTTGACAAAATCAACAACGTCATGAGGGGTTCATAGTTCTTCAGAACTTAAGGTTCGGTCGGAACAGGGCCAGAGGTTGCTGTTGATAAGGTTTGTGTTCTTGAAGCACTGACAAAACTTTTGACCCCAGCTCTTCCTTGCAAAAGCTCAAAGCTGAGCAAAGATTGTCGATGCTTTTTCAAGGTGCTTTTTCCGCAGTTGTTGGATAGTAACCTTGCATACTAAAAGACAACCCTTTTATATATATATATATATATATATATATATATATATATATATATATATATATATATATACACGCATATGAATACCTTCAGGGGTCCATTTAAATGTGAGCCGCCTCAGATTCTCTTGGCTGTAGGGTCGACCATTCTCCCAAACACTAGTGACAAAGACAAATTTTTACTTCCATGATCTGTCAGCCTCTAACAGGTTATTCGCGATTTTCTTGGGGTTGAGGAGAGATGAGTAGAAAAATGGCAGCTTCGGGGATTTGGAGAGCCCGAATATCCCTATATATTGCTCCATTGAGATGGGGATCCTTGATAGTCGTGAAGCCATGATGGTCGACATCAAAGTATACCAAGTGTTAGGGGTTAACTGGGTCGGACATATCTCGAGAATCTCGAAGTATCTAACAATGTCAGGGTCAAGGGGAAGTCGCAAACCCTAGTTGAAGAGTTCGGTGAAAAAGACTACCTCTCGACCTTGGACAGACAAAGACGTCTCACCGGGTTGGGGAAAACGGACCTTAACGCATTGAGTAATTCCCGAGATATTTTTCAAATCCTCTTCTTCATCGGGGGAATAGTATAGGTATTTGCCATTGAATAGAGAAAGGATGTGGTCGTTGGTCAGACGAATGTGGTAACCAGTCACGACATCAGCTGTTCCAAGTGGCAGCGGTTCCCTCTCGACGCCATCAACCATGATTACAAAAGGGTTGGTCGAAGCAGTTGGGTCGGCATCCTCACCTTTAGTTGGTATAAGTTCAGGTTCTGTAGTAGGTGCATCGACAACTTTGGTTGGTGCAGCTGTTTTAGAGGTACCTGGATTGGCCGATCTAGCATCTTTGCTCCATTTTTCGCCGATTTGGAATCTCTGTTTCCCGATTTCGCCGGTGGTAGAACCTGTGAAGGAGGTCTAGGGGTGACTTTCTTAGCAACATCGTCGTTGATCTTTATCACCACGTGTGACGTGGAGGATTTATCCAGGGGTTTCCTAACAGGTCGGTCAGCAACTTTGCTTTTGATTTCAGTCGGTGCTGGCTTTGTGGAATATTTGGGGGCTTGGTTTATAGCCTCTGTTTTTACTGTCCTTGGTGGAGGATGCTTTTCAGCAGACATCAAGTCGCAAGGAGAATAAGTAGCAAGGACAGCGCTTGAACTACTGTGGGTTCGAATATGGCCATGCCTCGTAGTACTGGGTTTTGATGCAGCCTTTTTTCGTCTCCTTTTTTCTTCATCTGTCAGAACCCCTTTTTTGGCCATCGTTGCTGTGTTATGACTAGTTAGAATCCTTATAGTGTCATGAGTTAGTTGAACATACTCGTGCGGAGGAGTAGAGGAAGAACTAGAATCACCCATGGTTAAAAGTGGGGTTTTGGGTCGACTGGTAAGGTTCTGAGGCTCCGAGGGAGTGAGAAGATTCTCAGCGGCGGACTTTTTAGGAGAGGAATGCACAGCAGGAGGCTTCGATAAAGAAGCTTTGGGCAAGATCGGAAGATCATCGTGGATTGAAAGGTTCAAAGGGCCGAGATTTTTACGTTTTGGAAAAATTAACGGCTTTGAATACGCTGGTGAAACGACATCTTTATGGATCAACCCAGCGGCTCGATATTCTTCTGCTCGTTGAGTGATCTGCAAATAGTCGACGAAGCGACAGATTGGTTTTTCAGAAGCGTCGAATTTCTTCGCCGGTTTCTTGTGAGACATGGGTTTTCTCATAAACTGAGTGGGATTTTTTGCCAGAGTTTCTCTCTCTAGAAAAACCTTAGTGAAAATTAGAATGAAAAAAGAAACTATTTATAGAGGTAGCAAGTGTGGTAAAGATCCGCTCCATGGAGAAGTGCAATCGAAAAGAGCCTCGGGAGTATCAAAAGTCGCTTAACCAAAATACTGGTTAAGGTACGACCCAATTACCATCAGACACGTGTCTAACCGAGCGGCTTTAGAAGACCTAGGGGGCTAAAATTTCTACACAGGCGTAGGCGGCTAATGATGAAGAACACACCAACCAATTGGAACAAGACACGTGGGAAGACAGATAAACCGGTTAGACATGGGAGCTTGGTGGGATTTGAAGAATTTAACCCGATTTCGAGCCCACAAAAACAGCCCAAACCATTTTACAAGCCTTAAATACTTTGGCCACAAGACTATAAAAGGTATGTCGATCCTTCGTTCGATATCCTAGCATCGACAGTCGATCAACAACGAACTCAAAATTGGCAGCGATCATCAATGGCCAACCCTGCGTTCGACATTTGAAATTAATGGAAAGCGCCAACCCTGCGTTTGACATTCGAAATCAATGGGAAAGTGACGACCCTGCGTTCAACATTTCAGGTCAATGGAAAAGCGCCGACCTTGCGTTCGACAAACAGGTTCATGAAGAATCCCGACCATGCGCTCTACCCTCGATTAGTTTTTGCTCGATCCTCCGCAAAACTAAGGGGCTACTGATAAGGGTATAAAAATACCAAGTATAACGGAGGACCTAAATTTTAATACATTAATGTATAGGGGTTTAATTGTAAAGTAGAAAGTAAGTGACAAAAATACAAATATAAAGGGTAACATGCGATTAGGATAGATTTGGCATGTGACAATAGGCCCCACAGCTGTCACTATATAAGGAAAGATTTAGTCCCCTAAAAGGGGACCTTGTAATGATTAGTACTTGATTTTGACTACTCTCTCTTTAGAATCTTGTACTTGTTTTCTTGACACATTTCACCCATTCACATTTCCTGATAAACTACCTTAGATATTCTGACACTTATCAGTCTTATTAACAGTTTTCTAACTAATTTCATGAACAAACTAGACAGCTAATCAACAAGGAAAATTATTCTTTATTCTACCTAAATTATCTCTATCAAACATGTCCAAACTTATTTAGCACCTAACTAGTTACAAGGAAAGCCACTTCCATATAATCTACTTGGGTGCAACCATCAACAACAACATCATTGATATACACTATGAAGGATTAATCTTGACTATAAGGAGAAGAGTTCAATAATGGGATCATACCTTGCTCTCATTTGAGGGCAGACTCACACTCATCCAATCAATCTTGATGGTTATTCCCAACTGCCAACTGCAACGTACTCTTCTGTCTGGATCCACCATCAAAGTAATTGAGGCCATCTGAAGTATATTTTTGTGCAGTATAACTGAGAATCACATATCTATCTTTTGGGCCAGTTGGAACAAGATTTGTATTCCCTACAAAAAAGGAGAACTTAACATTAGAAAACTAGATGAAATTCAATTAACTTACTCCTGCTTCCGTAGAAGAGGTTCAGAGAAAATAGTTACTTTATGGTCTAAGGTCACTTACTCCTACAACTCATCTAATGCATGTTAATCTATTCTACAACACGTCTCAGGTTTGGAAGAGACTACACAATATTATAAACATTCGTAAGGTTTTATATTTTAGTCTCTTGGTCATGGAAGTTGTGGGTTTTGGTTAGATCGGTGATACCAAACTAAAGCTCTAATGGATCTTTCTACTACAAATGATTCATCTTGGTATAAACATACTGAAGTTAAAGAATTATGGATCAAAAATGAATTGAACATTCCTATGATGTCTTCTACTATCACCTCAACAAAATCACTAACCTAGTTATCAAGCCTAATCTCCCTGATAAGGTTCACTAGACAACAAATGAATCAGGAAATTTCTCATTTAAAAACACATGGAATGCTCTAAGAGTTAAAGGAACTTCATCAAGCTTATATACATCAATCTGAAGCAGAGCCCCTCCAATAAAATATTTATTTTTATTGGGGAGACTTCTACACAACTGGGTCTAGGTTGACATTGTCCTTCACACTAGAAATATAACTCTAGTTTCAAAGTGTCAGCATTGTGGAAATATTGAAAATATCCAACACACGTTTGTTGAATGCTATCTAGCCTGGTTTGTTTGTATTCATTTCAGCAGTTTGTTTAACATCAGGGTTGGAAATCACATGTCATTCTCTCATATAATCAGATTATGGATTTGGTCTGCTCTTAATCAAATTCACATTAGATCTACACTACCCATTGTAATCTGTTGGTCTCTTTGGCAACCAAAAAAAGAAACAGTTCAGTATTCAATACTTATTTATATCTACTGTAATAGCTTAAACCAAGCAGGTGATTCTCAAACTTGATATGGCTAAAATACTACAAACTTTTCTGGTCAAAAGACTCCAGCAAGGCACTTGAGCTTAGTTATTTTCAACACTTAGATCAGACAAGAAAACTAAAGGCAATTCACTGGATTCCTCCTATAGCTCTTTGTCTTAAACTTAATACAGGGGCTTCATGCTCAATCTCTAGAGAAACCTCATCAATTGCTATTATAAGATATCATAAAGGGGACATAAAGACAGCTATTGGTAGAAACTATGGAATATTATTTCTTAAACTCGTCTTTATTTGATGAACTAATACTCTGTAACAATATGAAAATCTTTGTTCTTGAAATAGAGACTAATTCTCTTATCCTTTTAACTATGTTAGCTACTAACAAAGCTCCTTAGTTTGTATCTCCAATGCTTGAATGCTGTAATAAATTTATTACTTCGGAAATAAGCATCTCACATATCAACAGAGAGCAAAACTCTGTTGTTGACTACTTGGCTGACTAGACCAACAAATACAAATTCAATTGAGATGGAAGTCAATTGAGAGGAGGCTAGAGTGGTACTTTATTCGAGATGAGGATTGTTAGGTGCGACCAAATTCCCACATCCTAGATCGGTTAAACATTGGAATAAATATCAGTATATAAGTTAAGAATACATCTTCATTAGTATGAGGCCTTTTGGAAGTGGACCAAAAGTAAAGTCGTGCGGGCGAGTAGGCCTAAAGCGGACAATATCACACTAGTGTTGAAATCGGAGTATTCTTACTATATACAAAGGCCGAATATATGAACCCAATATTCCCTACAGATGAACTACCAATTATATGAGATGGCAAAAGCTATAGTTGTAGTAAAATGGGATCAGCAGCAATTACAAAAGTGGCAACGCTGATTGCTGCAGCACTGACAGCGTCAACCGCCGACCCTGTTGCTGGTGACATATGTGATCACCCTGATTGATCTCGTGACATTTGTAACCCAGATAAGTTCGATTGGTTATATAGCACCTGATTGAAAACTTGTGGGAGTAAAGCTGAATTTGATATATATTGAGGTTGATTTGTGAATTGAATAAGAAATTGGCTTTGTTGCCTCTCTAACTCTGAACCGTCGTTTGCTGTTTGTGTCAAGTCTAATGTAACGGTTGGAAACAGAGTTGAGGCTGATATGGTTGCCATGCTTGAGGAGAAATGAAGTAGGTTTGCAAGGAGATTAGGACACATGAGCCCATCATCGGTTGACATTGAACTTGAAAGCATCATTTGAGCCACTGACAATGTTGTTGTAGACATTGCCACTGTTGCCTGAAGCAAAAGGTGGTTGTGGTCTCTTTCGTATGACGTTATCAGAATTGTTTTATCCTCGGTACATCGTTGTACTTATTTTCGGATATCGTAGGAAGTAACCATTGTGCAATGATAACAAGTTTGAGAACAGGAATTTCCCTTGACCATTTTATGTCCGTACTTTTTCCGCTGACATCCATCGTTTATCGTAGATAATTTTGTTCGAATTCTAACTGCGATACGAGATTTCCTCATTGTTGCATCTATTTGATCGATACTAGTTTTTGTAGAGGAGTTAAACTTAGGAATCTTAATATCAGGAGGGCTATCCTCTTCGACTAAAGATCTCGAAAAGAATCAATAGAAACAGGCTAATTGATATTCCATTGAAATATTAGACATGTACATCTAAAAAATACTAACTTGTCTTGGGATCCAGAGCAGTAAAGATCTTCTTTAATTAATTTTGTTACATGTTCTCCATAATGATAGCTCACAATAATTATATTTAATAATCATAGTTTTAGTTGTAATCTTCGTAATTTTAGTTTTTCTTTTAGCAAATGCTACTTTATTAAAATCCTATTTGTTAAAATATCTCACTTGAGTAAGCATTCATATTCTCTTAAATAGAAATACTACTTAATTAAAGGTCAACATTTTAAAAAAATCCAAATAAAACAAATAAAATCAACTAATAAAAAAGAGATGCATCAATTTTATATAGATATTTAATAATAAATATATTAAAATATTATCGAGAATAATATTTTAATAAATTAGATAAACTAGTGATAATTAAAGTAAATAAATATAGATTGAATAGGTTAGATGATTTGCCATGTATTATTTTTAATAGAAATAAGTCCAGCAGCTATTATCACACTATGCTATAAAATTAGCTTATAAAATCTTATACTGGAGTTTTTATAAATCATATAGACAATTACGCTGAATTTACATATAAATATAAAGATATTAGATTTTATAAATCAATTATAACTAATTATTACTATCTAAACAATGTTCGATTGCTGTTTATATTTTAACCATCAATCTCATTTTTAAAATTTTGTCTTTTAGTTTTTTATCAAAAAAATTATTCCCAGAAGAGGACTACTCGAAAAAGGGCTTACTCCCATACGTCAGAGCGGAGAAGGACAATCACTCATTCTTAAAACCAGCATTCGAAAGAGTCGGAGCGGAAAAGGGACCAATAATTGGGTGGAACTAGAATGGACAAGGAAGGCAAACTCAAGCTGAGAAATGAAATTTAAGATAGATATAGTAAAAATGCATTATATCATTTCCATGTTCCAACAAAGTTAAAGAGTTCCATAAGGACGAATAAGAACGAAAGTACCATTGTAAAGCAGGGAACTTTAAAATAAAATTTATATTTTAGTTTCTAAACTTCAAAATATGTAATGTTGTTTTTAATTTTATTTAAAAAATACTTTTTTTTTGAAGTTTAGCGAAATTGCAATTGGTCGAGATTTTACCTTCAGCTCTAGTCCTCTTCATCTTACGCAAGTTACCTCCCAAAAGAGTATCTTCACAGTGTGAAGTTTTGATAATCATATTTTAGTTTTAAAAAAAATTCAAACTTACATTCTAACCGTTTAAGTTTTAAAAACAATATTTTTTGGTTTTTAGACCGTCCGCTCGCACTTGTTAGTTTATGTTTAAGTTTTGGTGAATTTTGTATATCCTCTTGACTGTTATGTTGGTTCTGGTTATTTTTTTTTTAACCAAAACCAAACTCAATAATAAATAAATCAATAATTATTCAATTCTGAATGTAAAATCCATTCTAACTAAAAATATGAAATCAAATGGATGCTTGTGTAGTAGTGTTTCAACATTGGTAGCCTGGATCTTTGCCGGGATAACATCCGCACACAAACACAAGACAAGACAGAACGGAGATTTATTTTCGCTACACTTATAGTCACAGCAGCTGCTAGGCTGTATGCAAAATTTGGCTTCAGCTCCTGGCGATCCTCCCAAATAAGGCCCACATGCAGAAACGAGAGATGTTTGATTCTTCATTATAGCTGCTTCTTTGAATAAGAACAGACCGGATAATGTTTATTGTGAAAGTTATAAACTTGTGTGTCCATCTATTTTTATAACTTTCAACCTATTATATTTTAAAAACGGCTTAAACTATTTTTCGAATAATTTTTTTTTAAAATTATTCGGTTAAGTTATTTTGTTTAAAGGTTTTATCCTTACAAAATCTTATATATTGATAAATTTATTTAATATTTTTTTTTAAAAATCTAATTCTTTATCTTCTTTTTTTTTAAGCAAAGAAATTTTTTATTATTAAATTAAAAATTTACAACGATTAAAGTGTCTAATTAAAACAATGAAAACAATAAAGGGTTTGAGGGCAAAACAACCCAATCAAAACCTTAGACCAAAATTAGTACCAAATCAGTTCGACACAATTCTAACTTCAAAACCCTAATTCATTCTTTCCTTCTCTTTTCTTCGAAGCCTCCTCCGTAGACAGAAACTGATTGCCTTCAAAAAACCAAGCAAAATCGATATTTAAATCGTCTTCAAGTCCTCTTCTTTCCAGATACTCCAAAACAGATCGATTCACTTCTCAGCAGAACATTTCCTCCAAAACGACCTCTCGAATTCTAAAAACACTTAGATTCTAATGGCAAGCGAACCTAATTACAGGTTTTGTCATTTTCGAGTTGCAAGCTCTGCTTCTCGAAGATTTCTTGTCTTCAAGGAGATGTCTTCTTTTCTAGTACCAAAACAAGGTAAAGGTCTTCTGTTGTGAACTCAAAGAAGTCCTCAGACTCCTTTCACTAGTAGAGACGGGATTTGGTCCTCGAAGTTTCAAAGACATGGATTTCTCGTCAAATTTTCCTATTGTGACACGAAGTTTGGCCTTGGCCGATTCGGTGACCATTGGATTAATGCTTGTGAGCTTCCTCTTCTTTGATTTAGAAAGAACCATCTTGATTATACAGAAAACACTGCCAACTGTTCGATAAATTACCTCAACAAGATCGAGTAATGGATCTTCAGGTTGCCTTGTTACTTAAAGCGAGTTGCTTTGATTGTTTTTAGGCTTCTCGAAGGCTTTAATTTTTCTTTTCTCATTTTTTTGTTAAGGTACCTCTTGGATTCCTGGTTTTCCTGAATGGCGGCTTGAGGTGATGCTAGGAGACTTCCAGTAGATTTTGATTTATGTGAGGGAGGGGCTTCATGTAAGACTGGTCTGAATGTTGTTTGAGTGGTGAGTCTGTTTTCTTTAGAGGAATGCAAGGACTTGATAGTGTTATCAGGTGGTTTCAGCCTTTTGTTTTTCTTTAGCTTAGTAGCATCTTTGCAATTGGCTTTCTTCATGTGTGCAGGAGAACACAGTAAGCTCCTACCATTTGAAGGTGATAGAGTATTCAGAAGAGACACGTCAGAAGAGATGTTGTCTTGATTCTTGGTTCCCAAATCAATCATATGAAGTACTTCAATTACTTTATGATCTTCAACACCAACAGGTATGTTCAAGTTGGTTTCCTTATCCAGTAATAAGTCAGCAGATAAAGTTGGTTGAGGGTCAATGAGATTTGGTGGCTTATTGATGACGGTCGATCTGATTTTTGGAGACGTATTTATAATTGAATCCCCAATTTTGATCTTCTTATTAGTTGCTTTAATCAAAACCTGATCATGTATCTTTGCAGGTTCCTGAGACTTGTTATTTTCCTCCAGACTTTGGCTCTGGTCAGCATCGTGAGGAACAACTATCAAGGATTTTATTCTGGTAAGTTTATTGTTTGTTGTTTTTGCCTCAGGATCTTCTATTTCCTTCTTGTTTTGAATGGTAGTAGTAAGCTTTTTTCAGCTTTCTATATTGTGGCATATATGTTTGCAAGACTGGCAGTAAAGAGGGGTGTTCTTGTAGCCAACATCAATCCAGCATCCCTCATTCTCACCAAAACCCACCCAGATAGAATTCTGAATTTTCTGCGTAACATCCATCTCGAGCCAGACATAGCACGCATTATATAATGCTATATTCCGCTTAGGCACCCAAGACTTGATAGGAACACCTATAGTAGATGCTATTGTTTCAATAATTTCTTTGTTAAATAGATATTTAGGAATTCTTGAAAGCCTAATCCAAACCGGGGTTATTGGGCTTTCGATTTTAGTATTGAATGTTGGCGTCCATTTCAAAACCCTCATGACAGAATGGTCAATAGTCCATACACTTCTTGACCAAATCTTGCTGATATCTTCCTTGAGAGAGAACTCCATAAGTATATGGTGAGAATCCCAGTCTGAGATACTATAAGCACCTACAAATTTTCGATCACTCAAGAATTTTGTTAGAAGTGATCTTTTAGGAATACCTGTAGCAAATTTACCAATTAAGGTAAATTTAGTTTTTTTCATCAGAGTTTCTTTGACTTGCTTAGAGAACTGAAACGAGATGTGGTCATTTTTGTGGCTGATTGATTCTGGATTGAAGATCTGGTTTGATTGAGTTGTTTTAAACAGGTCTGCATATTTTGTTTTTGTTGTTGGAGAGGATGTATCCAATCTTTGAATGATATTTTTCTGTATCTGCGGAAATTCTTGTTCATTTCTTAGATTTAATTGTCTTGTTTCCATTGTTGATGTAGAATTTTGTATCGATGATGCAGATCTGACAAGGAGTAGAGAATGCTTGAATCTCGAACTGATTCCACTAATACTAGAGAAGTTAACAATTCATCTAATTCTTTATCTTCTCTATCTAAAAAGGCTCAAACTATTTTTCCTTAAAATTTGTTAAAACTATTCCATGATGTTATTTTCTTTAACAATTTTATCTTTACAAAATCTTATAAATTGTTAAATTTATTTCGCGAAGTTATCATAATTTCTCGAAAAAAATCTAATTCTTTACCTTCTCTCTATCTTAAAAAAAATTAAAACTTAAATTAAAACTAAAAATAGATCAAAATTAAAATAAACTAAAATTAAATACTAAAACAAAATTTAAATGTAAATTAAAGTTGAAATTTAAACGAAATCTGCAACTAAACTTAGCCTTACCCTATCATTTCTCCCTTACCTCATCCACAACCTCCACACACCTGCAACAACGGAAACCAATATCCACATGAGAAACCAATATCGCCATACATACCATCCACAACCATCCATCAACTGAAACTTACTGGAAAACCAAATCCGAAACAAAAATCGGAATCGAACGATACCAGCGAGAAAATTCACCGAGGAGATTCGAATAAAAGTTACTGTAAGTTAATTTATTTATTGTTAAATGCGTTAGTTAGATTAAGTTATCGATTTGGGTGTATTTAGGCTTGTTTTTTTGTTGGTTAGATGATACTGAAGCTTGAAAGCTTCTGTCATGGAAATCGTGTTCTTCGGCACACGGGGCGTCGAGCACTATCGTTACGCCATCATATTGGATTTCGTGAGTGTGCCTTAGTACTAATAGGATTTCACGCCATTGCGATGACGTGGGCAACCTTTCCTTCGCCACAAGTATGGCATAGTTGGTTATATCCACGTCACCAACAAGGCGTGGGTATATAGGTTTACGCCATCCCTGTGGCGTATACCAATATACCCACGTCTTCTTGATGGCGTGGAATGATCTGGTCACCGGAGTAACCCAGGACCAAAATATTCTTATTGGTTGGTGTGTGTTTTACGCGTTTATGCTATTATTTTTCTATAAATGCTTCACGATTGACAATTGATATTTCGAACCATTTTGTACGTTTCTTATTTCAGGTTATGGATCCCGTTGACGCTTCCGGGTCCCGCGATGGCTCTCGGACAAAGAGAATAAAGAAGCGGACAAGGGTACGGGAAGCTGGCCAGCACGTTTTAGTAGCTGATTCAACGGTTCCGATGGAAAAACTGCCTATAGTTTACGGACCGCATATTTCTAGATCCAGTTCCGCTTCTGCTTCCCACGGAGGACGACATCCTCCCCCACCTAGAAGGCAGCCTAGATCTCCTCCCCCTCCAGACTGCCATCGTTATTTAGCGAGGCATTCATCGCCCACGTTACATACCACATTTGGATGGGAGAGGTAATATTTACATTTGCAATTAATATTTTACTTCGGTTGATTTTTAAAATATACTAATATATTAAACGAATATTTTCAGGAGCGCGAGATGCGGTTATACGCTCATTATCCCAGCCGTAGAGGTTGGAGTTTGGCCTGACAGAGTAGGGTGCACGCCGTAGTTGATGGCACTCATTTCGGTAGACTTATCGAGCCGATTTGATTACATGCACACACACTCCAACATGACGGAGGTTTTTTTGGAGCGGTGGCATATGGAGACAAATAGTTCTATTTTTTGTTCGGAGAGATGATGATCACTCTCGACGACATCCATACCATTTTGGCAGTCCTAGTTCGGGGTGAGGTTGTTGTTTTTCCCGTTATATCGGACAAGTTTGTGGCCATGCATGAGCTGTTGAACTGTTTTTGGTGGACGAGGTATCGTTCGTGAAGGAGGTTGAGAAATGCAACGGCGTCGGTTTGGGGTTTAAATGGCTCCGTAGTAGGTTTAGTGGGCTAGATTTTTGCAACGACAACCCTGATCTCACTAATCTTATCGTACATACGTCTGCGCGCCTATGTATTACATATGTTGGACACCGTCCTATTCTCCAACAAGAGTAACAAGTACGCTAATTTCAAGATTTGTTTTGGTTTCCTGATATGACTGATGAGGGTAGTAGACGTTACTCATGGGGTAGTGATGTGCTTGCTTACTTGTACCACCATTAGGGTGAGGCCTCGCTTCACGACACGAGGACTATGGCCGGATGTATCGGTTTCCTGGACACGTGAATACGGGATCCTATTGTTAGGTGCGACCAAAGTCCCACATCCCACATCGATTAAACATGGGAAGAAATATCAGTATATAAGTTAAGAATACATCTCCATTAGTGTGAGGCCTTTTGGAAGTGGACCAAAAGAAAAGCCGTGCGGGCTAGTGGGCGCAAAGCGGACAATATCACACTAGTGTGGAGATCAGAGTATTCTTACTTATATACAAGACGGAATATGCAGATCAAATATTCCCAACAACTGGTATCAGAGCCAGACTGGTAGCGATCCAAAGGAGATCAAATTTGAGTGGGAGCATGGATACAGACGAAGGAAAGATGAGACTCGAAAAATTCAATGGTGTAGATTTTGGGTTCTGGAAGATGCATATTGAAGATTATCTGTACCAGAAAAAGCTTTATGAACCCCTCTTAGAAAAGAAACCAGAGGGTATGAAAGATGAAGAATGGACCCTTCTTGATAGACAAGCTCTTAGAGTCGTCCGATTGACGATATCCCGCAATGTTGCTTTTAACATCATAAAAGAAACAACCACGGCGGGTCTTATGAAGGCTCTCTCCAGGTATGTATGAGAAGCCATCAGCGTCTACCAAAGTTCACTTGATGAGGCGTTTATTCAATTTGCGAATAATGGAAGGAGTTTCGGTAGCTCAACACCTCAATGAACTCAATACAATCACAACCCAGTTGAGTTCAGTTGAAATTGATTTGGATGAAGAAATACGAGCATTAATACTTTTGTATTTACTACCAGATAGTTGGAATGCTACTCTCACTACGGTGAGTAGCTCGTGACCTAGTTCCAACTAGATAGTTCGAATCTCCTACAATAGCAGCATGAAATGAAAATCCAAATATTTGGCACTAGAGGCTTGGCCATATGAGTGTGAAGGGTATGAAAAGTATGTACTCGAATGGGAAGCTTCCAGGTCTAAAGTCACTCGATATAGACATGTGTGAAGATTGCATACTTGGAAAACAGAAAAAGGGTCAGTTTTCAGACAAGTGGTAGAATCCCAAAGAAAGAAAGGCTGGAGCTTGTTCACTTTAACGTTTGGGGGCCAACAACTGTTTCTATAGGAGGGAAACACTATTTCGTGACCTTTATCGATGATCATTCTCAAAAGGTATAAGTTTATTTTCTGAAGCATAAATCTGAAGTGTTTGATGTTTTTAGGAGATGGAAATCTATGGTTGAGAATGAGACATGTATGAAGATTAAAAAACTGAGAACTGATAATGGTGGTGAATATGAGGACACCAAATTCAAGAACTTTTGCTATGAGCATGGTATCAGAATGGAAAGAACTTTTCCATGTACGCCTCAACACAATGGTATTTCCGAACGTATGAACATAATGTTGACAGAAAGAGCGAGAAGCATTTACATACAGTGTGGTTTATCGAAGCAGTTCTGGGAAGAAGCAATCAACACATCGGCTTACCTGGTTAACCGAGGCCCGTCGGTTCCCTTAGAACATCGAATACTCGAGGAGGTATGGACTGGTAATGATGTAAAATTATCACATGTAAGAGTATTTGGTTGTACAACATATGTTCATATAAGTGATCAAGGCAGGAACAAGCTTGATCCGAAATCAAAAAAATGTTTCCTGATTGGCTATTGCGAAGATGAGTTCGGTTATCGTGTTTGGGATGAGGAAAACAGGAAGATAATACGAAACAGAGATGTGATCTTCAATGAAACAGTGATGTATAAGGACAAACATAAAACATAAAGAAATTACTAAAAGCCGGATTAATCATGAAAACAGGTGTTGGGAATATTAGGTCATTATATCTACAGGAAATGACTCAAATGTTTAGGAAGTCTCTAAACTTCCGAACTGATACTGCATTGGTCATTATATCTACTGGATTATCGTGTTTAGACACTTTCTTCACATCAAGAATTCCCTTTGATATTATATCACAAATAAAATGATACATGACATCTATGTGCTTTGTACGCTCATGGTACATCTGGTTCCCTGTAAGGTGTATGGCGTTTTGATTGTCACAAAACACTTTTGTAGTAGTCCTATCCAAGCCCAAATCTGACACCAAACCTTGCAACCATATTGTCTCTTTAACTGCTTCTGTTATCGCCATGTACTATGCCTCTGTTGTAGACAAAGCTACAGTAGCTTGCAACTGTGCTTTCCAACTGATTGCACTCCCAGCTAGAGTAAATACATATCATGTCATAGATCTTATTTTATCAATATCACCTACAAAGTCAGAATAAAAAAAACCAACTAATGATCCTGCAACATCATTCAGCGATTCACCAAAATTGGTCTTGTTAAAAGTTAAGGCAACATTCACAGTATTCTTAATATACCGAAGTATCAATTTCACCGCTTGCCAGTGTTCTTTGCCAGAACATCTCATGTACCTTCTAACTACACTAACCGCATGTGAAATATCAGGACGTGTGCATAACATGTACGCTAATTTTAAGATTTGTTTTTGTTTCGTAATTTGACTGAGGAGGGTGTCAGACGTTACTCATGGGGTAGTGTTGTGCTTGATTACTTGTACCACCATCTGGGTGAGGCTTCGCTTCACGACACGAGGACTATGTGATGTAGCCTGGAAAGTCCAAACAAAAGCCTTTTTTTGTTTTATTTTATTTTATTCAAATATCTTATGTATTTAAATCATATATAATTATATTCAGATTTTATTTTATTTTATTTTATTTTATTTTATTTTATTTTAAAATATTTATTTTATTTCCTTGTATTATAATTTAGGGTTTTGAGAAGCTCTTATATAAAGTTTCATATGCCTTAAGTTATTTTAAGTTTTTGGAATAATATATTTTTTATCTCTGAAAATTTCAATCTTTGTTACCCTTAGATTAGGGTTTCATCATGTTACCCTTGAATTAGGGTTTCATATATCGTTAATTCTTCTTCAATTTTCGCCGCATCATCAGTTTGGTATCAGAGCCTCAGTTCCTGCTATGGGGAAGCATGTTTCTAAAGCCTGACTATTCTGATTCAAGGTTTAAAGAAGAGAACAACACACATGGTCATGAAGATCGGAAAGATCATTTGAGTATGAGGGGGCATACCAACCGTTTCAATGACGATCGTATTGACCGGTTACTGAAGGAGTTTAAATTGGCTACCAATCGTCGAATCAAGGTAAAAATTGCTTATCGAGATGTTGTCTCATGCTATGAAAAAAGTTTTCAAAACCATATTTTTTCATCAACTGGACATGAAGATGTTGTCTTCAGGCTATGAAAAGGTTTTCGAAATTATTTGTTTTCATCAACCGGATGGCTTCAATGTGACTTCGAATAAGGAACACTCGAGAAGAAATTATCTTAGTCCGATAAGGTCAACATTCATAATTCCCAATGTAACGATTGAATAAAATAAAATAAATAAATTGGGTTCTTGATGGTGATGGTGCTGAATTCGAAGACGAATTCTTGTCAACTAGGAGAGGATGATGTAGCCCATAAAGTCCAAACAAAAGCCTTTTTTATTTTATTTTATTTTATTCAAATATCTTATGTATTTAAATCAAATCTAATTATATTAAGATTTTATTTTATTTTATTTTAAAATATTTATTTTATTTCCTTGTATTATAATTTAGGGTTTTGAGAAGCTCTTATATAAATCCTCATATGCCTTAAGTTATTTTAAGTTTTTGGAATAATATATTTTTTTATCTCTGAAAAATTGCAATCTTTGTTACCCTTAGATTAGGATTTCATCATGTTACCCTTGAATTAGGGTTTCATATATCGTTGGCGCCAAGCTACGAGATAGAACAGATGGCGGTAAACACAAAGAGAAGAAGACGAAACAAGGATATATAAACCCTAACCCTAAGTTAGAGTATAAGAGACTAAGAGAAAATTCTCAATTTTTATTCATCAAAGTCTGAAAACAAAAATAAGGTATAATATGCTTTATATAGCACTACCCAAAACCCTAATTCCAAATAAGGAAAATTACATAAATATTTTAAAATAAAATAAATAAAATTAACGCTAAAATATTAAAACTGGTTTTCGGAGGCTTTTCAGGTCGAATTTGGATATAAAACTTTGTGATATAGTCACATTTTTAAAATCTGACGGGCTCGTTGAAATCTTCGATTTGAGTACCTGTGTGACCAAACTCCGATACCTGGGCGAGAAACCAGTCTGTTCGCAGTCTTCGCTACATCATCCTTCCCCGGTTGGGAAGAATTCGACCTCGAATTCGGAACTTTGAAACATTGACAAAACTGCAAAAACATTGGTGTGTTCACCGCTGATTTCAACCGGTACCGGCACAAGGGTGTGAGATGTGAGAATCTGAATGTTGCAGATCTTGTCAAGAAGTGGTTTCTCAGTTTTGTCCAACTGTGTCATGTCATCGGCATTACTGTGGTCAGCGATAACAAGATATAATCCACCCACTTGTTCTATGTCATCCTTTTCAACCCATTTACTAAGCACAACAACACCCTTGCGCCCTTGCGCGTGTAAAGAGTTGTTGTCTTTCCAGTTCCAGACTGTGCTTGTTGTATCACATCAAAACCCTTATAGAAAGGAACAATTCCTCTTTGTTGAATAGTAGATGGATTCTCATGTTCTGTAGAGTATATTTCTACCAGAAGATTCAAAACATTGCAATCTTTTATTTTTAACTTTTTATTGTTTCTTTTATTTTCCCAACCATCACCCCAAACTCCTTCAGGTTCTATTACAAAACCTAACCTTTTATCCATTAAAACATTAATATTTAATTCTAGCAATCTCTTCATAATATCAAATACAAAAATATCATCTTGTATTTTCACGACACGATAATATGCATCCAGAGAGAACCGAAACAAGGGTTCCATTGTAGGATAACCAAAAATACCTGGAAGGCGCATCTCCACAATAAAAGCTATTGCTTCAAAGTCCTTCTTCAACAAAATCTCTGGAATGATGTAATATGGTGTACTGAAGTCTGAGACAATTTCTTGATCTACAAGTTTCTCCTTAACATTAATTTGATCTTCATTATCCCATTCTTTAACATCAACGCTCTTCTCTTCAATCTCATCGCCGTAGACATCATAAATTGGATCTCCCAATTCCGACCAAGTTTCATCAGAAATTTCACCCTGGTAGTCAGCCTCATACTCAACAAAGAGTGGATGGTCGAGTAGGCGAACCCTCCATGTCACCAACAGCTACTTGATGGATCTCCTTCCCCTTTGGTTTTTCCAAATTGTAGTTGTGGTTGTGGTTGGATCCTGTGAAAAAAAATTCCGCCTTTGAATTTATGGTTGGAGTTTGAAATCCGGTGGTGGTCAACCTTTCAATATCTTTTATCACTTTCTTCATTTGATGTCGTAGTGAATTCATCCATTCATCTATCTGCGATCGGAACTGATCGAATTCATCACGGTCGACCAATTCTGCGATCGGAAGAGTGGACTTCCCTCGCAAGGATCGATTTGGCGGCATACCTTTGTTACCCACGCCGTAGGAACTCTGGCTCTGATACCAAACTGATGACGCGGCGGAAATAGAAAAAAAAGCAACGATATATGAAACCCTAATTCAAGGGTAACATGATGAAACCCTAATCTAAGGGTAATAAAGATTGAAATTTTCAGAGATAAAAAATATATTATTCCAAAAACTTAAAATAACTTAAGGCATATGAGGCTTTATATAAGAGCTTCTCAAAACCCTAAATTATAATACAAGGAAATAAAATAAATATTTTAAAATAAAATAAAATAAAATAAAATCTTAATATAATTATATTTGATTTAAATACATAAGATATTTGAATAAATTAAAATAAAATAAAAAAGGTTTTTGTTTGGACTTTCTGGGCTACATCATCATGGTTGGATATATCGGTTTTTAGACACATGCATACGGGATCATGTTTTCATGCTCTGCCATGTTACTCGTTCCACTTACACCAAATGCGAGCCCACTATTGTGAGATGGGATATAGCTGCCGCATTATCTGACTCTCGGATGAAGCTGAACCTTCGGATCACCGTCAACAACCTACAAGAGATAGATGTAAGTCTTATTATTGAGTAATGTCAAAACTATTTTATGTTTTACCCTTGGAATCTTTAGTTGAATAAGGTAGAATTGTTTTATAAATGTTTGTGTCGTATTGGTTTGTATTGGAAGAAAATAAGTAAGATGGGTTTGGTGGTCGATGAAGTCCCAAAAAATTCTATATCAAATTGTGATGGGTAGAGAGATCGGGTGCTGTTATATAAAGAATGGATAAAGAGAGGAGAGAACGACTTAAAAGGCGGCGGATGAGGAATTCAGTAACGATTATTTGCAAAATATTTTTTCCTAACTTTTTGGTTCTATATATCTTTATAACTTTTAACCTATTTATATTTTAAAAACGGCTCAAACTATTTTTCCTTAAATTTTGTTAAAACTATTCCATGAAGTTAGTT
Organism: Limnanthes douglasii subsp. nivea; assembly: GCA_036936605.1. NCBI lineage: Eukaryota > Viridiplantae > Streptophyta > Magnoliopsida > Brassicales > Limnanthaceae > Limnanthes > Limnanthes douglasii. The sequence continues at coordinate 28,876,081 of JAUPFV010000004.1, forward strand.
TGTTTAACGATTTTATCTTTACAAAATCTTATAAATTGTTAAATTTATTTCGCGAAGTTACTATAATTTCTGGAAAAAAATCGAATTCTTTACCGTCTCTCTATTTTCAAAAAAAATTGAAACTATAATTAAAACTAAAAGTAAATTAAAATTAAAAATAAACTAAAATTAAATACTAAAAAAATTAAATGTAAATTAAAGTTAAAATTTAAACCAAATCTGCAACTAAACTTACCCTTACCTTATCATTTCTCCCTTACCTCTTCCACAGCCCCACACACCTGCAACAACGGAAACCAATATCAACATGCGAAACTAATATCGGCATACATACAGTCCACAGCCATCCATCAACTGAAACTTACTAGAAAATCAAATCGGAAACAAAAATCAGAATCGAACGATACCAGCGAGAAGAATCACCGAGGAGATTCGAATAAAAGTTGTTGTAAGTTGATTTTTTTTGTTATTAAATGCGTTAGTTAGGATTAAGTTATCGATTAGGGTGTATTTAGGCTTGTTTTTTGTGTTGGTTAGATGTTACTGAAGCTTGCGATGGCGTGAGTAGGCCTTAGTACTAACAGGATTTCACGCCATTGCGATGGCGTGAGAAACCTTTCCTTTGCCACAAGTATAGCGTAGTTGGTCATATCCAGGTCATCAAGAAGGCGTGGGTATATGAGTTTACGCCATCCCTGTGATGTATACCAATAATATCCCGCCTTCTTGATGGCGTGGGATGATCTGGTCACCGGAGTAATCCAGGACCAAAATATTCTTATTTCTTGGTTTTTGTTTTACTCGTTTATGTTATTATTTTTCTATAAACGCTTCACGATTGACAATTGATATTTCGAACCAACCTTGACATTTTGTACGTTTCTTATTGATATTATTACTGTTATTATTTTGTACCTTTGGATAGGAGATGTAATATTTACATTTGCAGTTGATATTTTACTTCGGTTGATTTTTAATATATACTAATATATTAATCAAATATTTTCAGGAGCGCGAGATACGGCTATACGCCCATTATCCCAGCCGTAGAGGTTGGAGTTTGGCCTGACAGAGTAGGGTGCACGCCGTAGTTGATGGCACTTCTTTTGGTAGACTCATCGAGCCGTTCTATTACATGTACACACACTCCAGCATGACGGATGTTTTTTTTAGCGGTGGTATATGGAGACAAATAGTTTCCATTTTTCGTTCGGAGAGATGATGATCACTCTCGACGACGTCCATACCATTTTGGCACTCCTAGTTCGGGGTGAGCTTGTTGTTTTTCCCGTTCTATCGGGCAAGTCTATGTCCATGCATGAGCTGCTGAACTGCTTTTGGTGGACGAGGTATCGTTCGCGAAGGAGGTTGAGAAATGCAGGGGCGTCGGTTTGGGGTTTAAATGGCTCCATAGTAGGTTTAGTGGGCTAGAATACTGCAACGACAACCCTGATCTCACTAATCTTATCGTACATGCGGTTGCGCGCGCCTATATATTACATATGTTGGGAACCGTTCTATTCCCCAACAAGAGTAACACGTACGTTAATTTCAAGATTTGTTTGTGTTTGGTGATTTGACTGAGGAGGGTGTTAGACGTTACCATGGGGTAAAGCTGTGCTTGCTTACTTGTACCACCATCAGGGTGAGGCGTCGCTTTACAACATGAGGACTATAGCCGGATGTATCGGTTTGCTGGACACGTGAATACGGGATCATGTTTTCATGCTCTGCCATTTTACTCCTTCCACTTACACCGAGTGCGAGCTCACTATTGCGAGATGGAATACAACTGCCGCAGTATCTGACTCTCGGATGAAGTTGAATCTTCGGATCACCGTCAACAACCTACAGGAGATAGATGTAAGTCTTATTATTGAGTAATGCCAAAACTATTTTATGTTTTACCCTTGGTATCTTTAGTTGAATAAGGTAAAATTGTTTTATAAATGTTTGTGTCGTATTGGTTTGTATTGTAGATACTATTTGATCCTTATCGTGCGATACATGATCATTAAATCACTATGCAATTATCACAAAATGGCTGAAGCACATAACATATGCGAAGGAAAGACTTAAATGAACACAGGATTTAACGTGGTTCGACAATTGTCTACGTCCACGGGCACCGCCAGAGAAAAACGTTTCACTATGATAGAAAAGGTTACAGATTTCAGATTGTGTTTTTGTGTATTCCTAGTAATCTATTTATGTAGAATAAATAGACTTACTAGATAATGGTCCTAATGGGCTCGTATACATGAGACCAAAATGACATTACCCATTTTAGCTTCACTGTCAAAGACACAAAACTGTACCGCCGAACACGGTAGACAGTCAAGGCATAATGACACTAAGAGAGACACAAAGTTGTACCGCTGGACACGGTACAATGTCAAGGCACTATTCGACTCATTCACAACCAATATTCCCCTTGAGGTGAATATCCTTTCTTCACTATCAACAAAGAAACTTCTCTTCTTCTGACTCCCAAAATTCCCCAAAGGCATTCACTCTATACTGCGAACACCGATCCAGTTTAGGCACTCCATAAACTTTCGAACTGATACTGCCTTGTTTATTATGTTTGTTGGATTATCGTGTGTAGACACTTTCTTCACATAAACAATTCCCTTTGATACCTGACATCTATGTGCTTTGTACGCTCATGGTACATCTGGTTCCCTATAAGGTGTATGGCGTTTTGACTGTCACAAAACACTTTTTTAGTAGTCCTATCCAAGCCGAAATCTGCCACCAAACCTTGCAATCATATTACCTCTTTAACTACTTATGTTACCGCCATGTACTTTGCCTCTGTTGTATACAAAGCTACATTATAGCACAAAGAGCTTCAAATTGATCGAGAAATAAGGTTGCTTTGATCGAGATTTGGGAAAAAAATAAGTAAGCTGGGTTTGGTGGTCGATGAAGTCCTAGAAAACTCTAAATCAAATTGCGATGGGTAGAGAGATCGGGTGTTGTTATATAAAGAAGGGATAAAGAGAGCAGAGAACGACTTAAAAGGCAGCGGAAGAGGAATTCAGTAATGATTATTTGCAAAATATATCTTTATAACTTTTAACCTATTTATATTTTAAAAACGGCTCAAACTATTTTTCCTTAAATTATGTTAAAACTATTCTATGAAGTTAGTTTGTTTAACGATTTTATCTTTACAAAATTTTATAAATTGTTAAATTTATTTCGCAAAGTTATCATAATTTTTGAAAAAAATCGAATTCTTTACCTTTTTTATCTTAAAAATAAAAATATTCTTATTGGTTGGTGTATGCTTTACGCGTTTATGTTATTATTTTTCTATAAACGCTCGTGATTGACAATTGATATTTCGAACCAACCTTGATATTTTGTACGTTTCTTATTTCAGGTTATGGATCCCGTTGACGCTTCCGGGTCCCGTGATGGCTCTCGGACGAAGAGAATAAAGAAGCGAACAAGGGTACGGGAAGCTGGTCAGTCCGTTTTAGTAGTCGATTCAGCGGTTCCGATGGAGAAGCTGTTTATAGTTTCCTCCCCCTCCAGACTGCTATCGTTATTTAGCGAGGTGTTCATCGCCCATGCTGCATACCACCTTTGGATGGGAGAGGTAATACCTACATTTGCAGTTGATATTTTACTTCGGTTGATTTTTAATATATAATAATATATTAAACGAATATTTTCAGGAGCACAAGATGCGGCTATACGCCCATTATCCCAGCCGTAGAGGTTGGAGTTTGGCCTGACAGAGTAGGGTGGGCGCCGTAGTTGATGGCACTCCTTTCGGTAGACTCATCAAACTGTTCTATTACATGCACACGCACTCCAAAATGACGGGTGTTTTTTTGGAGTGGTGGTATATGAAGACAAATAGTTTCCAATTTTCGTTCAGAGAGATGACGATCACTCTCGACGATGTCCATACAATTTTGGCACTCTTAGCTCAGGGTGAGCTTGTGGTTTTTCCCCTTATATCAGACAAGTCTGTGGCGATGTATGAGCTGTTGAACTGTTTTTGGTGGACGAAGTATCGTTCGTCGAGGAGGTTGAGAAATGTAAGGGCGTCGGTTTAGGGTTTAAATGGCTCCGTAGTAGGTTTAGTGGGCTAGAGTTCTGCAACGACAACCCTGATCTCACTAATCTTATCGTACATGCGGCTGTGCGCGCCTATATATTACATATGTTTAGCACCATTCTATTCCCCAACAAGAGTAACATGTACGCTAATTTCAAGATTTATTTTTGTTTCGTGATTTGACTGAGGAGGGTGTCAAACATTACTCATGGGGTAGTAATGTGCTTGCTTACTTGTACCACCATCACGGTGAGGCCTCGCTTCACAACACGAGGACTATGGCCGGATGTATCGAATTGCTAGACACGTGAATACGGGATCATGTTTTCATGCTCTGCGCTGTTACTCGTTTCACTTACACCGAGCGCAAACTCACTATTGCGAGATGGGATACAGCTGCCGCAATATCTGACTCCCGGATGAAGCTGAACCGTTGGATCACCGTCAACAACCTACAGGAGATAGATGTAAGTCTTATTATTGAGTAATGCCAAAACTGTTTTATGTTTTACCGTTGGTATCTTTAGTTGAATAAGGTAGAACTATTTTATAAATGTTTGTGTCGTATTGGTTTGTATTGTAGATACCGTTTGATCTTTATCGTGCGATACGCAATCATTTTCCGTTCGAACGTATAACATGGTTTCGAGATGTCATCTGCGGTGTAGAGAACTCGCAAGCATACTATCTGGAGCGGGTGTTGAGGCAGTTTGGTCGTGTCTAGAGTGTTATCCCGTATCTGTTGTTGAAGATGCAGTCGAAGTCGAAAAGAAAACTGAAGACGATGGCCTATACATTCGAGGAGGATAGTTGGGAGAACTAGCGAAGTAACACATTGGATGAGGTTTTTAGGGGAGTGTTGATAGAGACGAGATGGAGTCTTTTTATACTCTTGATTACCTCTGCTCTATCAGAATATTAACTTGTTCAACCTCATCAACACTGTAATCTACTCGCTCGATGACTATGTTTACGACATATCGAGAAGGAGCTATCATTCGACATTTGCGTGTCGGTATGCATAAGATCTCGTTGTTTCCCAGAGTTGGTGAGTTTGACCATGAATTCGATTGTTTCGCTGTGGGTTACGAGAATGTAGTGTCTACTTCCAGGAGACTTTCTTAGACATTACGTTTTATGTTGCGGGTTGTATGATACCATTTACAATATTTTTGGTGGTCTAATGTTTATCATTTTCGTATGATGATTTATGATTGTTGTTAATTACTTTGATGGTTCGGTTATTGTATGATACTTTTCCATTGTTGTTAGATGTTTTAATGTCTTATTTTGGTATATTGCTAGAGTTATTTTGGTATCTTTTTTACGATTGCCGTTACCCTTAAAAAAATGTGCGGAATAAAATAAAAAATTTCAACCTCAAATCAGGTCTAATAACAACTTAATAATACCTTAAGGCTAATAAAAAGTAGATCAAAATTCATAAAAATTAAAACAACATTAGCGTGAACTACAACATGAATTAAGGAAACCATAAATTCAAACAACTCAAACAACAACTCAAACATTTGCAATTACTTATACTAATCATAATTTATCTATCATGTCAGTTCCATTTCATCAACTTCGTTTCTTTTTTTGCAATTTGGTAACAATAAATAAGATACCCATAAAAATTTAACATTTATTGTATTTTGAAGAAAATTAAATAAGATACAACTTTATTTGAACTGGTTCATATATGATAAATATTTTCATCCATACAATAAACTTTACTGTGTTATATGAAATCGAACCTTACATCTTCATAACGTCAAACATTAACTAAGAAAAAAAACCATTGAACTTATAAAGCAACCTTAATTCAAATATAATTATTTTTTCATGAGATAAACGCATGACAAAACAAGTCTAGTTCACTATTAAACTATAAAATTATAAATCATAACACCAAAGAGACTATGAATACATATAAATAAAAGAGAATTTTAATTTATCACATGGTGTACAAAATCTAAAATGTTTAAAACTAGAACGTCAGCACCATCAGAAAGAGAAAGATACTTGAGAAATACTTTGAACGATGAAAAACTACATAGACGATCAACAAGATATCACATTCAGGTGGAACAAATGCACAATACTTGCAATTACTTGCGAGAAAAAAAAACTTATTGGCTACAAAAAAAGCAATATCCACTAGACAAGAGACATATATAGAAATACAACAGTTTTTATTCATATGTAAAGAAGAAATGGAATAGAATCGTATGTGCAAAATTTATGTCAACAATCATTGGACTCAAGGCCCTCATGAAATTGAGTCATCAACTATATTCTTTTTTAAGTCTCTACCTACTGATAATAATAGTTCTATTGATTTAGCTAGCATTCAATCTACTATCACTAACATGCTCACAAGTGAAGATAATCTCTTATTATTGAGTCTACCTACTGATCAAGATATTTACAATTCTATATTTTCTTTAAATTTTGATAGTATTGTAGGAGTAAATGGATACAACATCAAATTCTATCGTAAATATTGGTCTACCATCGCTACAGATCTATGCTCTACTATTAGATCATTCTTCAATGGTGAATATGTTCCTAATGGTTTTTATGCTACTGAAATCTGTCTAATACCTAAAAAAGAAGATCCTAAAATATGGAATGATTATAGACCTATAAGTCTTTGCAATGTCTTTAATAGGATTATTTCTAGAATCTTAAATGATAGGATATTTATTCAATTACCTAAGCTTATTTATGAAAAGTAAAGTGGATTTGTCAAGGGTAGATACATTCAAGGAAATATCATTTCCTTACTAAATAGCTAGCATTCAACATAAACAAGAAGAGTAGAGAAAGGAATTTAATTCTTAAGTTAGATTTATCTAAGGCCTTTAATAGAGTCTTTTATTCATTTATTAAAAAAATTATTACAATCTTTGGTTTTAACTCTAGATTCGTCAATCTAATCCTAAAATCTATCAATAAGGTTAGATTTTCAATTATCCTTAATGGTGAATCCAAAGGTTTCCTCAAAGCTACTAATGGAATTAGACAAGATGATCAATTATCCCCTAGTCTATTGTTTTAGCTCAAGAATTCTTAATAAGAGGTCTAAAAAAATTCATAATAGTCTTAGCTTAAGATATAAAATTTCTAATAATCACAATATTTCCTGTTTACATTTTGTTGATGACATTATTATATTTACAAATGGTCTTAAATCTAGTATTTTTGTCTTTGATAAGGGTATAAAAATACCAAGTATAACCGAGGACCTAAATTATAATACATTAATGTATATGGGTTTAATTGTAAAGTAGAAAGTAAGTGACACAAATACAAATATAAGGGGTAACATGCGATTAGGATAGATTTGGCATGTGAAAATGGGCCCCACAGATGTCACTATATAAGGAAAGATTTTGTCTCCTAAAAGGGGACCTTCTAATGATTAGTACTTGATTTTGACTACTCTCTCTTTATAATCTTGTACTTGTTTGCTTGACACATTTCACCCATTCACATTTCCTGATAAACTACCTTAGGTATTCTGACACTTATCATTGGCGCCGTCTGTGGGAACGAGAGATACCCAGAGATTAGGTTCCCCAAAATCTCAACCTTACAAAAAGAAAAGTCAGCGAATGAATACCGAGGCTATGAAGGGAAAGGCAAAGGAAAAAGGTTATGATAAGGAGATGACATTTTCGGAGGGTCGAAACTTAAAGACTTATTTGGTGATAATGATCAAAGAAATCAGGGCCGAAGTAAACGGTCGACCCTAATCATGACTAGGCAACATCAGCTAGACGATATTGCTAAGCTAAATGCCGAGAGGGATTTGGCCTTGGATGAGAAGAAAGGTCGGTTGGATGGTCGAAGCGAACAATCAGATGTAGAAATAAAAGAGGCTCAACGCACTACTGATTGGAAGGAAGTGGAATTTTATAAAGTCAAGAATCGGATGCGAAGGATCGACGGGGCTGCACGAAAGAAATATGGATTCGGATCCAAGCTTGAGTATGAATTTTCTTCAGGGGAGGATATGAGTGAGTCTTCTTCCTTGGTCAAAGATTTTCGACGCTTAAGGAAGAACAAAAGGATGATCAATGAAAGAGAACTCATAAGGTGTAAGTCATTACGAGCTAAAATAGTCGAACCTCAGGGAGGTAGCATCGATAAAGTAACTCTCAGATCTGCTGAAAAAATCGGTACGGTTACTTTTAACAGAGAGTAGCTGAATTGTCCTCAATTCTAATTTCCGTCAGGGAGCTAATCTTATGGCTATAAGGTGGGAAGTCAATTTGCTAAACCACTTGATGAAATATTGTTCACGAGTCGTGCAGAAGGCCTGGGAGACGGGACTTTCAACATCGGGCATAATTGGAGGTCGTCCCCTTTGTCAAATGAAACTTTGTCGGGGAATCTCCCAAAGCATTTCGAAATCTCCAAGCTTGAAAAGTACGATGGTAAGAAAGACCCAGATAATCATCTGGAAGCCTTGAAAAAATTTATGTTAAGCTTTGACAATGACGACAAGCTTGTCTGTCGAGCTTTCTCAATGACGTTTAAAGACCGGGCTTCAAAGTTGTATAATTAATTGCCACAAGGATGCATTAAGAATTTCGATATGTTCTGGATGATGTTCAGACAGCAGTTTGTCGGAAACAAAAATTTCCGAGCAAACGGGGATACAATAGTTAATTTCCGACAAAAGGTCGGAGAAAGCTTGAGGAATTATACTCGTCGTTTTATAGACGCAAAGACAGATCTCGACTATTATGACGAAAGTGTAGCCTTAACTGGTTACAGATTATGCTTGTTACCGGGACCGATGAAGCAAGTTGTGACAAAGAAGCAAGCCTTCAATTTTTCAGCTTTGTTAGCCCAAGTCGAAAAGCAGATCTTGATTGAAGAAACGGAAGCATCAGAATTGGTTGTACAGATCCAACAAACAAATCAAGCTTCGGTGGTTACGTATCAGAAAACTTCGAAGGCAAGTACGATCCCTCAGCCACAACCGATAAGTACCGTAGCACCAGCAGCACATGCGAAATGATCGGGAAATCAAACTCAGAGGACGCGAAATGGTTATCAAGGAAATAATTACCGACCCATATTAAACAAGTGGGTTCGGCCCAATTATTTTGCTGATTTAACTGAATATGTTGCGACTATCTTTGATAAGTCGCGGAAAATCGTGCATTTTCGGAAGCCATTCCCAATCGGAACTCCCCGCGAAGGTTGGAACAACTGTTTCTGCAAGTACCACGATGATGTAGGTCATGATACCAAAGATTGTATCGCGCTCAAGAATGAAATACAAGCGCAGATTGACAGTGGTAAATTGCTAGAGTATGTAAAGAAACAAGCTCAGCAAGGTGGAACATCCAAGAAAATTGTAGCGGTGCCTAAACAGAAAATTTCGTTGGTGATTTCTAAGGTCATTGATTCGTTTGACGTGTCCACCGAATATTTGGACCCGGATAAGAACATGAATCTAATCGGAGTGATTGAGGAGGTGGTAACCCCAGCACGAGAAAATATAAGAGAATTATGTAATTTTTTTGAGTCTCTGACTATCTTTAGGGGCGATTCAATGGAAGGTACTACCAATTCTTCACCGAAGAGGCATATAATGAATTTGGCTACTTAGCTAGAGGCAAGAACTTCTCCTCATTTGTGGTGAGGATAATAATCGCCTGAGGGTAGGCTGGTAATTTTAGTTGATGTTTTATGGTGGTATGTGGGTGTTTAAGTGGTGGTGTGTGGATGTTTTAGATGTTTAGAGAGTACAGAGATAATTAAGCAGCTTGGTAGTAGTTAATTTTCATTACCCCTAGTTAATGCGGGTAGTTGGGTATTTATAGTGTGATGTTTGGGCCCTTATGGGCTTTCGGGTCATGTTTAATGGACCCGGGTCATGTTCAAAGACCCATGAGCTCTAAGTAGGAGAGCAAGTAGCTTAGTCAATAAGTGTTTAGGTTCTTTTAGTACTTTTGTCATAGTTCGAACAGTCCTATGGTCATAGTGTTCGAAGTGATCTGTCTGGTCCATGTGACCTGTCCGATCTATCCGGTCCGGAGGCTTTGGACTGATCTGTCCCTGTCCGGGGAGCATGCTGGATTCGGACTCATCAATTTGTACCAGAATCGTTCTCCTATTTTGTGCTTTGACGACGATGACATGAGAGACGTTGCTGGCCCTCATGAGGATGCAATCGTGATTGGGGCGGCTATTACATGGGAGGAGGTGCGAAGAATTTTGGTGGATGCCGGTAGTTTAGCAAATATTATTTTCGTATCAACCTTTTCAGGGTTCAGAAATAAGCTAGTGATTGTAAAGTCAGATCGTACAATCATCGGCTTCACAGAAGTATCGACAGAAGTAGTAGGTGAATTTGAAGGATTGGTTCAGCTCGGGAGAGGGTCGTTCAAGAAAGAAGTGACGGTTTTGTTTATTGTTGTTGATGCACCTACGTCGCACAACGCAATTTTTGGTTGCTCTTGGTTGTCTAGAATGCATACCGTAACTTCTATGGTCCACCAATGCTTGAATTATGTTATCGGAAACAATGTTGGAGTTGTCAGAAGCAGCCAAAATACCGCGAGGGAATGTTGCCGGGCAGCTTTGGCAGTGAAACGAGATAGGGAAATGGTCGATGTGAGGGATTAGCAGTTAGCGGGGTCAGCTCGTGGATCAGAGCCTACAGATGATCCTAGGGAGACCCCAGGATTTTTTCTTACGAATGAAAGTTGTGAGAGTTATGAATTTTCCAAAGGGAATATCTTGAAGATTGGGATGAACTTGTCCCCTTGGTTCTGAAAAAAAATGATCGACTTTCTTAAACAAAAACTACATTTATTCGCTAGTGTTCAAAAGACGTAACGGGGGTCCCTGAGAGCGTCATCTACCACCAATTGTCTATAAACCCAAGTATTCGACCCATAACACAAAAGCGCCGAGCATTTTCTCAAGAAAAGGCAGCGGCGATCATTTCTGAGGTCGAAAGATTGACAACGGTAGGACATATATGGGAATCCCTGTACCCGCGATGGACAACTAATCCAGTTTTGGTTAAAAATAAAAACGGAAAGTGGAGAATGTGTGTAGACTTCACGGACCTCAACCGAGCATGCCCCAAAAACCCTTTCCCCATGCCAAGGATTGATCAGTTGGTAGACTCGACATTAGGTAACAAGTTGTTATCTTTTATGGATGCCTATGCAAGGTATAATCAGATAAAGCTGGATTCTAAAGATCAGGAAAGCACAACATTTATTACAGTAAGAGGCTTGTATTGTTATAAGGTTATGCCATTTGGTCTGAAAAATGCGGGGGCTACCTATCAAAGACTTGTGAATAAGGTTTTTGAAGAACAAATAGGACTGGATGTAGAGGTCTACATTGACGATATGATGGTCAAAAGCGTCACCGATGAAAGTCATTTTGCAGATCTAGAATAAACATTCAGGAACCTTGGAAGAGTGAACCTTAAATTGAATCCATAAAAATGCTCATTTGGAGTTCGATCTGGAAAGTTCTTAGGGTTCATGATCAACGAAAAAGGGATAGAAGCGGATCCAACCCAGCTAAATGCTACTGAACAATATGGCACCTCCGAGGAATATTAAAGAGGTATAGATTTTGACGGGGCGATTAGCAGCGCTAAACAGATTTATCTCGCGATCTTCAGATAAGTGCGCACCATTTTTTCAAGTTTTGAAGAATGCTAAGAATTTTAGCTGGAATTCTGAATGCACTGAAGCGTTCCTCAACATCAAGAATTATTTGTCATCTTTAACGTTGCTGACAAAGCCGCTACCCCGGGAAAGGTTGTTTCTTTATATAGCGGTTTCGGAGCATGCGGTGAGCGTAGCGCTAGTTCAAGAAGAGGATAGGATTCCTAAACCTGTCTATTATGTGAGTAAAAGTCCGCTGGATACAGAAAAGCGGTACTTAAAGCTTGATAAGTTAGCTTGGCTTTGGTAACAACCACTAGAAAAATGCGACCGTACTTCCAAGGCCATTCCATTACAATTCGAACCGCTTTCCCCTTTAAAAGTGTTTTACAGCGACCTGATGTTTCTGGTCGTATGACAAAGTGGTTGGTAGAACTGGGAGACTTTGATATCGATTTTGAACCGAGAACGACAATCAAGGGGCAAGCATTGGCAGACTTCTTGGTGGAATTTCATTCTAGCAGACCCGAGGAAGTATCAGTCGAGCCAGAGGTTAACACAGATGAATGGATAGTCAGAACAGATGGTGGCTCAAGTGTCATTGGATGCGAGGCTGGCATTCAGATTTCTACACCAACGGGAATTACAATGCATCAAGCGATCCGTTTTTGTTTCAAGTCTTCGAACAACGAAGCCGAGTATGAAGCAACATTGACAGGACTAAGGCTGACGCAGATTTGTAGGGCAAGAAATGTTCGGCTGATCCATGATTTACAACTACTGATAAATCACGCAAATGGACAATCCAAGGCAAGGAAAGACCAACTGGTGCAATATTTGGCGGCTTTAAGAATCATGGCCTCGTCTTTTAAAAAGGTGACTTATGAACACGTCCGAAGGGAAGATAATACAATTGCTGATTCACTGGAAACAACGGCATATTCGGGAGAATACCCCTGGATTTTAACGTAAGAATATACGTCCATTCTGAAGAGAAGATTTGGAGAGTCGACCAGATATAGCTTCTCAAATTTCAACGATTTCAAATACCAATTAAAGGAGCAACATTACGAAGTTTTTGACTAAGGAAGTATTGCATAATGATAAGAATCTGGCAAAAAGTGTTCGGAACAAGGAGCGAGGTTTTATCTTTTTGGGAATGTTCTTTACAAAAGATCTGCAAGCGGACTTTTATTAAGATGTTTGGGGTGTGAAGAGTCACATATGGTTTTTTCCAAGTTGCACGACGACGAAGGATCGACACATTGTGGTTTCAAGACATTGATTAGGAGAGTCATCTTTTCAGGTTTTTATTGGCCTACGTTATCTGTTGATGCTAAAGAACTCGTCAAAAGGTGCGATACGTGCCAGAGTTTTGTCAATTCGATCCACACTCCAGCAGTTCCTCTAGAATCCATATATGAGGGACTACCATTCGACATATGGGAAATAGACTTGGTAGGTCCACTCCCACTAGCAACTGGAGGAAGGCAGACTATTGTAGTTGCAGTGGATTATTTTTTAAAATAGGTCAAAGCAGAACCATTATCTGGCACCAGAGCTAAGGATGTGGTGTAATTCATATAGTCGAACATTTGCTGTCGGTACGGAGTTCCTCTAAAGATAATCATGGATAATGGTCCTCAGTTCGACCCTCGAGCAAATGGGCAGGTCGAAGTTACCAACAGAACGATCATCAGTGGATTGAAAAGGATATTGGAAGGAAAAACTGGAAAATGGCCGGATTTCTTACAAGAGATATTATGGTCATACCAAACCACACCTAGAACAGCGACACAAGAATCACCTTACGCTTTGGTGTACGGAATGGATGCGGTAATCCCAGCAGAAACAATATTCCCTTCTTTCAGGGTGGGTCATGACGAGGAGAGCGTCAACGATGAAAATCGGGCTTTGGCTTTGGATTTGATAGAAGAGAAGCGAACAAAATCTCATCTCAGTTCTTTACATTATCAGAACCTGATGAGGAGCAGGTATGCATCAAAAGTTTGAAGAAGAGATTTCAAGGTTGGGGACAAGGTTTTGCGAAAAGTTTTCCTTCACACAAAAAATAAGCACCTTAGGAAGTTTGCACCAAACTGGGGAGGACCGTATCAAGTAGTGGAAAAATTAAAGTCGGGGACTTATCATTTGAAAGACAAATTTGATCGTCCAATGCGCCTCCCGTGGAACATCGAGCATCTTAAATTGTATCTAGAATGAGTTGTAATTTTTATCTTTCTACTTTTCTTTTGTAAAGGAAACTTTAGTCGGGGGCACACTCTTTCCTACCCTGGTGGCGCGGGGAGGTTTTAATGAGGTGTCTACTTAAACCGACTAATTTTAGTAAAATATTTAGAGCCTAAAAATAAACGTGCAAAATGTCGAACCCACTAAGAGGGGTTTTTAAACTTTCGAGTTGATCAACAAAATGTCGAACCCATCAAACGGGTTTTTTCAACTTTCGAGTTGATCAACAAAATGTTGAACCCATCAAAGGGGTTTTTTCAACGTTAAAGTTGATCTACAAAATGTCGAACCCACTAAGAGGGGTTTTTCAACTTTCAAGTTGATCTACAAAATGTCGAACCCACTAAGAGGGGTTTTCAACTCCCGAGTTGATCAACAAAATGTATAACCCATCAAAGGGCTTTTTTCAACTCTCAAGTTGATCTACGAATTTAAGACGCAATTAAATACGTTGAATGTTTAGCATCGGAAATTGATCACTTCTAGTTGCAAAAATATGAGTATTCAAATAATCATAAATAAGTTCGAACAAAAATCCGCTATAAAAAAACGTGGTTTACAGAGTAGAAATAGTAGCAAAACAAGTTAGAAACAAAGAAAAGAAAAACAACACAGTCTAAGCTACAGATATCAGACGTCAGAGAAGTCATCGGACGGGTCAGAGTCTTCAACAGCATGGTCGCTACAGTCGACGCCCTCAGGACGGTCTTCTTCAGGAACGTCTAGCCACATCAACCCGAGTGGCATCCGAGGCCAAAAAGCATGGAAGTTCAGGACATAGCCGACCCTCGCGTCGGCAACTTGCTGGTCCATGAACGTTTTGCACTTAACTCCAAAAGCATGATTTTCTTACTTGTTCTGGTCGAGATTCGTTTGGAGCCTCTGCAATTCCTTGGCCATTTTTGTGGACCGCCAACGAAGAGACTCGTTCTGAATCTTCTGAGCAGCCAATTCCTCGACGGCTTTGGCACGGTTTTCCTCAATTTCGGAAAGGGTTTTCTCCCACTGTTTCTCCATCACACTAAAAATTTTAACTTTAGCCTCGGCAGAGTCGGCTCGTCGTTTAACAAGGTCGATCGATTCATGCGATTCGTTGGCTTTGGAGGAGATGCTCGTCTTGAGCTCAGCAAGCTCCCTTTGAAGCTTCAATAACTCTCTTTCTTTTTGGGCTATGGGGTCAAGTAGAGTCTGCAGAGAGTTAGCTAAAACATCGGAGTCCTGAAGGAAGAAGGAGTTCAAACTCTGGGCACGGACGGGCAAGAGCGCGGCATCAGGGTGCACCGAAGTCCTTTAGCCCAGAGAGATAGGATCTTTCGATTTCTCCTTTTTCTCGTGGTTTCCACAGGAGCCGGTAGCTTCGCACCCTCGAAATGTTCGAACATAGAGGGTATGGTGGTTTGTTCAGGGACAGAATCGATATGTACCTTGTGTGCAGCAGCTTTTCCTTTAGATTTTTTGTTCAATGAGGAATTGCCTCCCTCTTCAGCCAAGGGGTCCTTTTTCTGTTTTTCGCAGTGGCCCTTTTATCCTATTTTAATAGCTGTATGAGATTTGTCACCACTTGCAACTGGATCACTAAGGAAGACAGTAGCCTCCGGTTCTAAACACAGAATTTCAATAGGTTGGTCCACATCGTTACCCTATTCGCCCTCAGCATCGGACAACTCCTCAGACTTCACACGTTTGCTTGGGGCTCGATCCCGTTTGGGAAAAAACACCTCACAATCTAGGACCTCGAGTCTTTTGACAAAATCAACAACGTCATGAGGGGTTCATAGTTCTTCAGATCTTAAGGTTCGGTCGGAACAAGGCCAGAGGTTGTTGTTGATAAGGTTTGTGTTCTTGAAGCACTGACAAAACTTCTGACCCCAGCTCTTCCTTGCAAAAGCTCAAATCTGAGCAAAGATTGTCAATGCTTTTTCAAGGTGCTTTTTCCGCAGTTGTTGGATAGTAACCTTGCATACTAAAAGACAACCCTTTTAAATATATATATACACACGCATATGAATACCTTCAGGGGTCCATTTAAATGTGAGCCGCCTCAGATTCTCTTGGCTGTAGGGTCGACCATTCTCCCAAACACCAGTGACAAAGACAAATCTGTACTTTCATGATCTGTCAGCCTCTAACAGGTTATTCGTGATTTTCTTGGGGTTGAGGAGAGATGAGTAGAAAAATGGCATCTTCGGGGATTTGGAGAGCCCGAATATCCCTATATATTGCTCCATTGAGATGGGGATCCCTGACAGTCGTGAAGCCATGATGGTCGACATCAAAGTATACCAAGTGTTAGGGGTTAACTAGGTCGGACATATCTCGAGAATCTCGAAGTATCTAACAATGTCAGGGTCAAGGGGAAGTCGCAAACCCCAGTTGAAGAGTTCGGTGAAAAAAGACTACCTCTCGACCTTGGACAGACAAAGACGTCTCACCGGGTTGGGGAAAATGGACCTTAACGCATTGAGTAATTCCCGAGATATTTTTCAAATCCTCTTCTTCATCGGGGGAATAGTATAGGTATTTTCCATTGAATAGAGAAAGGATGTGGTCGTTGGTCAGACGAATGTGGTAACCAGTCACGACATCAGTTGTTCCAAGTGGCAGCGGTTCCCTCTCGACGCCATCAACCATGATTACAAAAGGGTTGGTCGAAGCAGTTGGGTCGGCATCCTCACCTTTAGTTGGTATAAGTTCAGGTTCTGTAGTAGGTGCATCGACAACTTTGGCTGGTGCAGCTGTTTTAGAGGTACCTGGATTGGCCGATCTAGCATCTTTGGCTCCATTTTTCGCCGATTTGGAATCTCTGTTTCCCGATTTCACCGGTGGTAGAACCTGTGAAGGAGGTCTAGGGTGACTTTCTTAGCAACATCATCGTTGATCTTTATCACCACGTGTGACGTGGAGGATTTATGCAGGGGTTTCCTAACAGGTCGGTCAGCAACTTTGATTTTGATTTCAGTCGGTGCTGGCTTTGTGGAATATTTGGGGGGTTGGTTTATAGCCTCTGTTTTTACTGTCCTTGGTGGAGGATGCTTTTCAGCAGACATCAAGTCGCAAGGAGAATAAGTAGCAAGGACAACGCTTGAACTACTGTGGGTTCGAATATGGCCATGCCTCGTAGCACTGGGTTTTGATGCAGCCTTTCTTCGTCTCATTTTTTCTTCATCTGTCAGAACCCCCTTTTTGGCCGTCGTTGCTGTGTTATGACTAGTTAGAATCCCTATAGTGTCAGGAGTTAGTTGAACATACTCGTGCGGAGGAGTAGAGGAAGAACTAGAATCACCAATGGTTAAAAGTGGGGTTTTGGGTCGACTGGTAAGGTTCTTCGCCAGTTTCTTGTGAGACATGGGTTTTCTCATAAACTGAGTAAGATTTTTGGCCAGAGTTTATCTCTCTAGAAAAACATTTGTGAAAATGAAAATGAAAAAAGAAAATATTTATAGAGGTAGCAAGCGTGATAAAGATCCGCTCCATGGAGAAGTGCAATCGAAAAGAGCCTCGAGAATATCAAAAGTCGCTTAACCAAAATACTGGTTAAGGTACGACCCAATTACCATCAGACACGTGTCTAACCGAGCGACTATAGCAGACCTAGGGGGCTACAATTTCTACACACGCGTAGGCGACTAATGATGAAGAACACGCCAACCAATTGGAACAAGACACGTGGGAAGACAGATAAACCGGTTAGACATGGGAGCTTGGTGGGATTTGAAGAATTTAACCCGATTTCGAGCCCACAAAAACAGCCCAAGCCATTTTACAAGCCTTAAATACTTTGGCCACAAGACTATAAAAGGTATGTCAATCCTTCGTTCGATATCCTAGCATCGACATTCGATCAACAACGAACTCAAAATTGGCAGCGATCATCAATGGCCAACCCTGCGTTCGACATTTGAAATTAATGGAAAGCGCCGACCCTGCGTTTTACATTCGAAATCAATGGGAAAGTGACGACCCTGCGTTCAACATTTCAGGTCAATGGAAAAGCGCCGACCTTGCGTTCGACAAACAGGTTCATGAAGAATCCCAACCATGCGCTCTACCCTCGATTAGTTTTTGCTCGATCCTCCGCAAAACTAAGGGGCTACTGATAAGGGTATAAAAATACCAAGTATAACGGAGGACCTAAATTTTAATACATTAATGTATAGGGGTTTAATTGTAAAGTAGAAAGTAAGTGACAAAATACAAATATAAGGGGTAACATGCGATTAGGATAGATTTGGCATGTGACAATAGGCCCCACAGCTGTCATTATATAAGGAAAGATTTTGTCCCCTAAAAGGGGACCTTGTAATGATTAGTACTTGATTTTGACTACTCTCTCTCTTTAGAATCTTGTACTTGTTTTCCTGATACATTTCACCCATTCACATTTCCCGATAAACTACCTTAGATATTCTGACACTTATCAGTCTTATTAACAGTTTTCTAACTAATTTCATGAACAAACTAGACAGCTAATCAACAAGGATAAATTCTTCTTTATTCTACCTAAATTATCTCTATCAAACATGTCCAAACTTATTTAGCACCTAACTGGTTACAAGGAAAGCCACTTCCATATAATGTACTTGGGTGCAACCATCAACAACAACATCATTGATATACACTATGAAGGATTAATCTCAACTATAAGGAGAAGAGTTCAATAATGGGATCATACATTGCTCTCATTTGAGGGCAGACTCACACTCATCCAATCAATCTTGATGGTTATTCCCAACTACCAACTGCAACGTACTCTTCTGTCTGGATCCACCATCAAAATAGTTGAGGCCATCTGAAGTATATTTTTGTGCAGTATAACTGAGAATCACATATCTATCTTCTGGGCCAGTTGGAACAAGATTTGTATTCCCTACAAAGAAGGAGAACTTAACATTAGAAAACTAGAGGAAATTCAATTAACTTACTCATGCTTCCGTAGAAGAAGTTCAGAGAAAATAGTTACCTTATGGTCTAAGGTCACTTACTCCTACAACTCATCTAATGCATGTTAATCTATTCTACAATACGTCTCAGATTTGGAAGAGACTACACAATATTATAAACATTCGTGAAGTTTTATATTTTAGTCTCTTGGTCATGGAAGTTGTGGGTTTTGGTTAGATCGGTGATACCAAACTAAAGCTCTAATGGATCTTTCTACTACAAATGATTCATCTTGGTATAAACATACTGAAGTTAAAGAATTATGGATCAAAAATGAATTGAACATTCCTATGATGTCTTCTACTATCACCTTAACAAAATCACTAACCTAGTTATCAAGCCTAATCTCCGTGATAAGGTTCACTAGACAGCAAATGAATCAGGAAATTTCTCATTTAAAAACACATGGAATGCTCTAAGAGTTAAAGGAACTTCATCAAGCTTATATACATCAATCTGAAGCAGAGCCCCTCCAATAAAATATTCATTTTTATTGGGGAGACTTCTACACAACTGGGTCTATGTTGACATTGTCCTTCACGCTAGAAATATAACTCTAGTTTCAAAGTGTCAGCATTGTGGAAATATTGAAAGTATCCAACACACGTTTGTTGAATGCTATCTAGCCTGGTCTGTTTGTATTCATTTCAGCAGTTTGTTTAACATCAGGGTTGGAAATCACATGTCATTCTCTCATATAATCAGATTATGGATTTGGTATGCTCTTAATCAAATTCACATTAGATCTACACTACCCTTTGTAATCTGTTGGTCTCTTTGGCAAAAAAAAAGAAACAGTTCAGTATTCAATACTTATTTATATCTTTTTTTTTGTGTAAATACTTATTTATATCTACTGTAATAGCTTAAACCAAGCAGGTGATTCTCAAACTTGATATGGATAAAATACTCCAAACTTTTATGGTCAAAAGACTCCAGCAAGACACCTGAGCTTAGTTATTTTCAACACTTAGATCAGACAAGAAAACTAAAGGCAATTCACTGGATTCCTCCTATAGCTCTTTGTCTTAAACTTAATACAGAGGCTTCATGCTCAATCTCTAGAGAAACCTCATCAATTGCTATTATAAGATATCATAAAGGGGACATAAAGACAGCTATTGGTAGAAACTATGGAATATTATTTCTTAAACTCGTCTTTAATTTGATGAACTAATACTCTGTAACAATATGAAAATCTTTGTTCTTGAAATAGAGACTAATTCTCTTATCCTTTTAACTATGTTAGCTACTAACAAAGCTCCTTAGTTTGTATCTCCAATGCTTGAATGCTGTAATAAATTTATTACTTTGGAAATAAGCATCTCACATATCAACAGAGAGCAAAACTCTGTTGTTGACTGCTTGGCTCACTAGACCAACAAATACAAATTCAATTGAGATGGAAGTCAATTGAGAGGAGGCTAGAGTGGTACTTTATTCGAGATGAGGATTGTTAGGTGCGACCAAATTTCCACATCCTAGATCGGTTAAACATTGGAATAAATATTAGTATATAAGTTAAGAATACATCTTCATTAGTATGAGGCCTTTTGGAAGTGGATCAAAAGTAAAGTCGTGCGGGCGAGTAGGCCCAAAGCGGACAATATCACACTAGTGTGGAAATCGGAGTATTCTTACTATATACAAAGGCCGAATATATGAACCCAATATTCCCTACAGATGAACTACCAATTATATGAGATGGCAAAAGCTATAGTTGTAGTAAAATGGGATCAGCAGCAATTACAAAAGTGGCAACGCTGACTGCTGCAGCACTGACAGCGTCAGCCGCCGACCCTGTTGTTGGTGACATATGTGATTGACCCTGATTTTCTGTATCTCGTGACATTTGTAACCCAGAGAAGTTCGATTGGTTATATAACACCTGATTGAAAACCTGTTGGAGTAAAGCTGAATTTGATATATATTGAGGTTGATTTGTGAATTGAATAGGAAATTGGCTTTGTTGCCCCTCTAACTCTGAACCGTCGTTTGCTGTTTGTGTCAAGTCTAATGTAACGGTTGGAAACAGAGTTGAGGCTGATATGGTTGCCATGCTTGAGGAGAAATGAAGTAGGTTTGCAAGGAGATTAGGACACATGAGCCCATCATCGGTTGACATTGAACTTGAAAGCATCATTTGAGCCACTGACGATGTTGTTGTAGACATTGCCACTGTTGCCCGAAGCAAAAGGTGGTTGTGGTCTCCTTCGTATGACGTTATCAGAATTGTTTTATCCTCGGTACATCGTTGTACTTGTTTTCGGATATCGTAGGCAGTAACCATTGTGCAATGATAGCAAATTTGAGAACAGGAATTTCCCTTGACCATTTTATGTTCGTACTTTTTCCGCTGACATCCATCGTTTATCGTAGATAATTTTGTTCGAATTCTAACTGCGATACGAGCTTTCCTCATTGTTGCATCTATTTGATCGATACTAGTTTTTGTAGAGGAGTTAAACTTAGGAATCTTAATATGAGGAAGGCTATCCTCTTCGACTAAAGATCTCGAAAAGAATCAATAGAAACAGGCTAATTGATATTCCATTGAAATATTAAACATGTACATGTAAAAAATACTAACTTGTCTTGGGATCCAGAGCAGTAAAGATCTTCTTTAATTAATTTTGTTACATGTTCTCCATAGTGATAGCTCACAATAATTATATTTAATAATCATAGTTTTAGTTGTAATCTTCGTAATTTTAGTTTTTCTTTTAGCAAATGCTACTTTATTAAAATCCTATTTGTTAAAATATCTCACTTTTAGAGTAAGCATTCATATTCTCTTAAATAGAAATACTACTTAATTAAAGGTCAGCATTTTAAAAAAATCCAAATAAAACAAATAAAATCAACTAATAAAAAAGAGATGCATCAATTTTATATAGATATTTAATAATAAATATATTAAAATATTATCGAGAATAATATTTTAGTAAATTAGATAAACTAGTGATAATTAAAGTAAATAAATATAGATTGAATAGGTTAGATGATTTGCCATGTATTATTTTTAATAGAAATAAGTCCAGCAGCTATTATCAGACTATGCTATAAAATTAGCTTATAAAATCTTATACTGGAGTTTTTATAAATAATATAGACAATTACGCTGTATTTACATATAAATATAAAGATATTAGATTTTATAAATCAATTATAACTAATTATTACTATCTAAACAATGTTCGATCGCTGTTTTTTTTTTAACCATCAATCTCATTTTTAAAATTTTGTCTTTTAGTTTTTTATCAAAAAATTTATTCCCAGAAAAGGACTACTCAAAAGAGGACTTACTCCCATACGTCAGAGCGGAGAAGAGCAATCACTCATTCTTAAAACCAGCATTCGAAAGAGTCGGAGCGGAAAAGGGGGCCAAAGAATTGGCTGGAACTAGAATGGACAAGGAAGGCAAACTCAAGCTGAGAAATGAAATTTAAGATAGATATAGTAAAAATGCATTATATCATTTCCATGTTCCAACAAAGTTAAAGAGTTCCATAAGGACGAATAAGGACGAAAGTACCATTGTAAAGCAGGGAACTTTAAAATAAAATTTATATTTTAGTTTCTAAATTTTCAAAATATGTAATGTTGTTTTTAATTTTATTTAAAAAATACTTTTTTTTTTGAAGTTTAGCGAAATTGCAATTGGTCGAGATTTTACCTTCAGCTCTAGTCCTCTTCATCTTACGCAAGTTACCTCCCAAAAGAGTATCTTCACAGTGTGAAGTTTTGATAATCATATTTTAGTTTTAAAAAAAATTCAAACTTACATTCTAACCGTTTAAGTTTTAAAAACAATATTTTTTGGTTTTTAGACCGTCCGCTCGCACTTGTTAGTTTATGTTTAAGTTTTGGTGAATTTTGTATATCCTCTTGACTGTTATGTTGGTTCTGGTTATTTTTTTTTAACAAAACCAAACTCAATAATAAATAAATCAATAATTATTCAATTCTGAATGTAAAATCCATTCTAACTAAAAATATGAAATCAAATGGATGCTTGTGTAGTAGTGTTTCAACATTGGTAGCCTGGATCTTTGCCGGGATAACATCCGCACACAAACACAAGACAAGACAGAACGGAGATTTATTTTCGCTACACTTATAGTCACAGCAGCTGCTAGGCTGTATGCAAAATTTGGCTTCAGCTCCTGGCGATCCTCCAAATAAGGCCCACATGCAGAATTGAGAGATGTTTGATTCTTCATTATAGCTGCTTCTTTGAATAAGAACAGACCGGATAATGTTTATTGTGAAAGTTATAAACTTGTGTGTCCATCTATTTATGTATCGGGTTAGATCAAAAAGAAGTTGTTGGTTCTGGTTATCTTTTACTATTTTTTCACTATTTTTGAAAAAATGTTAAGTTTTATATTTTTTTTGTAAAGAATATAAATGATGTTCAAATTTGTTTATTATAAGTATAATGAAAATATTAATTTTAAAACTCAAATCACAAGTTATGTTAGTTAAAGTTTATAATAATAATAAAACATAAAAATGTAAAAAAAAAAAAGAGAAATTTTTATAGGATAATTCTTTTAACATATTCAAAATAGATATTGAAACGGATTCTATATTATATACTTTTTCTTTTCATTTATATTATTAACCATGATTAACTCAAAAGAACCTAATAGTTATTTATGAAAATTGAAAAAACTACCTTGCAGATACATTGTTAAATGTATCTAAACAAGCCACATTTACTGCCCAAAATCCAAATAAGATAGTACCTAAACATGAAGGTCCAACTAAGCTAAGTACCTAAACATGCTCGGGTTGTCTTTGTCCCTTTCAAGATATTCTCGCGTGATCAGATCCTCCATGCGCTTCTTGATAGCCTTAATATCAGGCTTAAACATTGGGCTTAGCTGCTCAACACATTCAGAAACCAGCTGCTGATGCACCAAAACTTTACGGCTCTTCATTATACGCACAATTGTTGCATCAATGGCATGGCGTCGATCTTTGTCAACATCTTCAACAACCTTCATGCGTTCGTCGACTGGTGGCAGAGGAATCTTGATCCTCCTCATTCTGTCTGTAAACCTCGAATTAAACTCGAAGTGATCAGTTTGGGACACAGTCTTCGTGCTGGGTCCTTAGTTAGGATCTTATACTTAGCACATGACAAAGAATGAAGCAACCTCACCAAGTCATCATGCCTCAAGTTTAACTGAGTCATGATCTCTGAATAACTTAACCTATCCGCAGAATTGAAAAGCACCAGGACAGCAGCCTGGTGGGTAGACACAATCAACTCGATGGTTTTCTGGTCAAATTTTCCATGAATATGACATGTACCTAGTGAGTAGATCCATGTAAGTTTTCTATGTTTTGTTTTTGTTTCATAGAACTCCTTGAAAACTTCAACACATTTCACCATTTCAGAGGGAAGATTTATATCAAACGACTTATAACTTGGCCAAAAACCTGTTGTAAGAACTGTAACAGTGAAGTCAATTCCAGGATGTGCTGCTGCATTATCTGCAAGGTAGCCTTCAAAATTATTCTGATTCTCTCTTGCTAATGTCAAATCCGTTACCATGCCCTCCATCTTTGATGTGAAGTGTCCACCACATTGCTGTTTTAACTTTGTCAGCATACTTCTTACGTGATCATCGTTGGCACTTCGATCAAACAGAAGGCGTCGAGCAAGCTTCTTCCTATAGAATTCAGCAAAAAGGTCCTTATCACTTATATATGCAAGCAACTTCACAACCTTTTCAAGTGTGTCTTCAATGGCCTCATCGCTCAACTTCTCACTACCACCCTTTTTGAGAATATTATCACAGAATGTTGCCAAAAGCTCTGCACTGGAGGTACCAGCAACGGTTTTATTGCAAAATATGTCAAAAGCTTCCTTAAGTGACTTGTGAAACAACGTATGGCCCTGAAAACATTCGGTCACATAAGCCATATACTTGTCATGCAGCTCAATTATTTTTCTGACAAGGACCTGTTCTTGTACACCAGAAGAATTTGACACGTGGCTACTTGCAGCATCTTCAGCTTGTTGAACCAGCGCAGTTCCCTCTGCTGTAACATGCTGTTTGAATATGGTAGCAACTGGTTCCAAAGCTTTAGGTATTTTATGGTAAAGTCTGTACATCCTAGAAAGATCCTCCACCTTGTCATCCCTAAGCAACGCACGGCATCCAGAATGTTCTTTCTCTAGTAGTTGGGGCTCATAGACTACCAGCAACTCATTTTGCACTTTCTCCACCAACTTTGGCTCGCTACTTGAGTGCAAATAATGAGATACTCGTTCCCTTTCCTTCTTCAAGCACTCCTCTGACTTTCGCATGTAATCAGGGCAAGAGTCCTCTTGTATCCAACTGGAAGCCTTGCGAGAATAGTAAGAGCCAGTATCCTGAAGCATGTGTACTTCAAAATCTTCTTCATATCTACTCATCTGTCCCATTCCAATCTCAACAAATACATCTAGCACATTCTTCAACAATGCTCTGTCTATCTGCTCCCCCTCGCGCTCTTTATCAATCAGAGTAATTACTACATCTCTAACACTAGAGTCTATCTCCTGGTAAACCAGATCATGGAAACAAGACAGGCCAACTTCATTCAGAGGCGCAAGCTGCCTGCGAGCGATGAAGTAGCGGCCAAGATAACCGAAGAAGCGGGACAGCCACCGAACCATGATTTTATGAGTTCCCCATCTCTTAACCAACTCGCGCAGCATGAACTCGTCATGCTTCTCCATCAAAGCGGGTAATACCGTTGAGGTCATATATTCTTCGAATGCTTCGTTGTATTTGTCATATAGCTGCTGCGAATAATCATGAGGCGGCTTTTGCGTGGACATGTTATAGATGGTGGTGTAAAGCATTATATATTCCTCCGGTATAAACGGAGGCTCGTCTAGTCCTTCGAGAATCCTCTTCAGCTTTGTGATACCTTTCAGCATATAATCCCATCCTTGCTCCAACTCAATGCTTTTGCGCTCCATTATAGCACAAATAAGTATCTGGGTTTGGAGGTCGATGAAGTCCCAAAAAACTCTAAATCAAATTGCGATGGGTAGAGAGATCGGGTGCTGTTATATATAGAAGGGATAAAGAGAGGAGAGAACGACTTAAAAGGCGGCGGAGGAGGAATTCAGTAACGATTATTTGCAAAATATCTTTTCCTAACTTTTTTTTTCTATATATCTTTATAACTTTTAACCGGCTCAATCTATTTTTCCTTCAATTTTGTTAATATATTCCATGAAGGTAGTTCGTTTAACGATTTTATCATAAATTACAAAATTTTATAAATTGTTAAATTTATTACCATACTTTCCCATTCTTTAGCTTTTCTATCTTCAAAAAAAATTGAAACTAAATTAAAACTAATAATAGATTTAAATTAAAAATAAATTAAAATTAAATACTAAAACAAAATTTAAATGTAAATTAAAGTTCAAATTTAAACCAAATCTGCAACTAAACTTACCTTTACCTTACCGATCACTGTCAACAGTTCTTCAAAACCGAGAACCGGACCGGAACCAAACCGATAAGGATCGGACCGAAAACCGGACCGAATCTTAACAGTTCGGTTCGCGGTTCCATTTTAAAATCCGAAAACCGATAAGGAACCGAAATAAAAAATCGGTTAGGAACCGAACCGATAAACCGATAT
The DNA here is from genome assembly GCA_036936605.1 of Limnanthes douglasii subsp. nivea. NCBI lineage: Eukaryota > Viridiplantae > Streptophyta > Magnoliopsida > Brassicales > Limnanthaceae > Limnanthes > Limnanthes douglasii. The sequence continues at coordinate 28,902,670 of JAUPFV010000004.1, forward strand.
AGAATCGAACCGATAAAACCAATAAACCGGTATCGGACCGATAGAACCAATAAACCGATAGGAAATCGGACCAATAAAACCGTTAGAATCGATTATTTATTATTATTAATTATTCATGTATAAATTATATTCCCAAAAATTATAATTAATTACCCATTTTTAACCAAATTAAAGATTAATTTATAAACTTTAGTTTTTATATTATTTATTTAAATAAAAATCAAATTTTAATTGGATTTAATTTTTTTAAGTGGACCGGACCACTTAAATAAAGAAATATGATTGCTTAGATCGAGATTTGGAAAAAAATTAAGTAATTTGGGTTTGGTGGTCGATCAAGTCCAAAAAACTCTATATCAAATTGCGATGGGTAGAGAAATCGGATGCTATTATATAAAGAAAGGATAAAGAGAGGAGAGAACGATAAAATGTCGTGGAGCCGTTGAGGAATTGAGTAAGGATATAATTTGCAAAATATCTTTTCTTAAGTTTTTGGTTCTATATATTTTTATAACTTTCAACCTATTATATTTTAAAAACGGCTTAAACTATTTTTCGAATAATTTTTTAAAAAAATTATTCGTTAAGTTATTTTGTTTAAAGGTTTTATCCTTACAAAATTTTATATATTGATAAATTTATTTAATAATTTTAAAAAAAATCTAATTCTTTTTCTTTTTCTTTTTTTAAGCAAAGAAATTTTTTATTACTAAATTAAAAATTTACAACGATTAAAGTGTCTAATTAAAACAATGAAAACAATAAAGTGTTTGAGGGCAAAACAACCCAATCAAAACCTTAGACCAAAATAAGTACCAAATCAGTTCGACACAATTCTAACTTCAAAACCCTAATTCCTTATTTCCTTCTATTTTCTTCAAAGCCTCCTCCGTAAACAGAAACTGATTACCTTCATAGAACCAAGCAAAATCGATATTTAAATCGTCTTCAAGTCCTCTTCTTTCCAGATACTCCAAAACAGATCGATTCACTTCTCAGCAGAACATTTCCTCCAAAACAACCTCTTGAATTCTAAAAATACTTAGATTCTAATGGCAAGCGAACCTAATTACAGGTTTTGTCATTTTCGAGTTGCAAGCTCTGCTTCTCGAAGATTTCTTGTCTTCAAGGTGATGTCTTCTTTTCTAGTACCAAAACATGGTTAAGGTCTTCTGTTGTGAACTCAAAGAAGTCCCCAGACTCCTTTCACTAGTAGAGACGGGATTTGGTCCTCGAAGTTTCAAACACATGGATTTCTCGTCAAATTTTCCTATTGCGACACGAAGTTTGGCCTTGGCCGATTCGGTGACCATTGGATTAATGCTTGTGAGTCTCCTCTTCTTTGATTTAGAAAGAACCATCTTGATTATACAGAAAACACTGCCAACTGTTCGATAAATTACCTCAACAAGATCGAGTAATGGATCTTCAGGTTTCCTTGTTACTTAAAGCGAGTTGCTTTGATTGTTTTTAGGCTTCTCGAAGGCTTTAATTTTTCTTTTCTCATTTTCTTGTTAAGGTACCTCTTGGATTCCTGGTTTTACTGAATGGTGGCTTGAGGTGATGATGGGAGACTTCCAGTAGATTTTGATTTATGTGAGGGAGGGGCATCATGTAAGACTGGTCTGAATGTTGTTTGAGTGGTGAGTTTGTTTTCTTTAGAGGAATGCAAGGACTTGATAGTGTTATCAGGTGGTTTCAGCCTTTTGTTTTTCTTTAGCTTAGTAGCATCTTTGCAATTGGCTTTCTTCATGTGTGCAGGAGAACACAGTAAGCTCCTAGCATTTAAAGGTGATAGAGAATTCAGAAGAGACACGTCAGAAGAGATGTTGTCTTGATTCTTGGTTCCCAAATCAATCATATGAAGTACTTTAATTACTTTATGATCTTCAACACCAACAGGTATGTTCAAGTTGGTTTCCTTATCGAGTAATAAGTCAGCAGATAAAGTTGGTTGAGGGTCAATGAGATTTAGTGGCTTATTGATGACGGTCGATCTGATTTTTGGAGACGTATTTATAATTGAATCCCTAATTTTGATCTTCTTATTAGTTGTTTTAATCAAAAGCTGATCATGTATCTTTGCAGGTTCCTGAGACTTGTTATTTTCCTCCAGACTTTGGCTCTGGTCAGCATCGTGAGGAACAACTATCAAGGATTTTATTCTGGTAAGTTTATTGTTTGTTGTTTCTGCCTCAGGATCTTCTATTTCCTTCTTGTTTTGAATGGTAGTAGTAAGCTTTTTCCAGCTGTCTATATTGTGGCATATATGTTTGCAAGACTGGCAGTAAAGAGGGGTGTTCTTGTAGCCAACATCAATCCAGCATCCCTCATTCTCACCAAAACCCACCCACATAGAATTCTGAATTTTCTGAGTAACATCAATCTCGAGCCATACATAGCACGCATTATATAATGCTATATTCCGCTCAGGCACCCAAGACTTGATAGGAACACCTATAGTAGATGCTATTGTTTCAATAATTTCTTTGTTAAATAGATATTCAGGAATTCTTGAAAGCCTAATCCAAACCGGGGTTATTGGGCTTTCGATTTTAGTATTGAATGTTGGCGTCCATTTCAAAACCATCATGACAGAATGGTCAATAATCCATACACTTCTTGACCAAATCTTGCTGATATCTTCCTTGAGAGAGAACTCCATAAGTATGTGGTGAGAATCCCAGTCTGAGATACTATAAGCACCTACAAATTTTCGATCACTCAAGAATTTTGTTAGAAGTGATCTTTTAGGAATACCTATACCGAATTTACCAATTAAGGTAAATTTAGTTTTTTTTCATTAGAGTTTCTTTGACTTGCTTAGAGAACTAAAGCGAGATGTGGTCATTTTTGTGGCTGATTGATTCTGGATTGAAGATCTGGTTTGATTGAGTTGTTTTAAATAGTTCTGCATATTTTGTTTTTGTTGTTAGAGAGGATGTATCCAATCTTTGAATGATATTTTTCTGTATCTGCGGGAATTCTTGTTCATTTCTTATATTTAATTGTCTTGTTTGCATTGTTGATGTAGAATTTTGTATCGATGATGCAGATCTGACAAGGAGTCAGAGAATGCTTGAATCTCGAACTGATTCCACTGATACTAGAGAAGGAGTTAACAATTCATCTAATTCTTTATCTTCTCTGTCTAAAAAGGTTCAAACTATTTGTCCTTAAAATTTGTTAAAACTATTCCATGATGTTATTTTCTTTAACAATTTTATCTTTACAAAATCTTATAAATTGTTAAATTTATTTCGCGAAGTTATCATAATTTCTCGAAAAAAATCTAAATCTTTACCTTCTCTCTATCTTAAAAAAATTAAAACTTAAATTAAAACTAAAAATAGATCAAAATTAAAATAAACTAAAATTAAATACTAAAACAAAATTTAAATGTAAATTAAAGTTAAAATTTAAACTAAATCTGTAACTAAACTTAGCCTTACCCTATCATTTCTCCCTTACCTCATCCACAACCTCCACACACCTGCAACAACGGAAACCAATATCCACATGCGAAACCAATATCGCCATACATACCATCCACAACCATCCATCAACTGAAACTTACTGGAAAACCAAATCCGAAACAAAAATCGGATTCGAACGATACCAGCGAGAAAATTCACCGAGGATATTCGAATAAAAGTTACTGTAAGTTAATTTCTTTATTGTTAAATGCGTTAGTTAGGATTAAGTTATCGATTTGGGTGTATTTAGGCTTGTTTTTTTGTTCGTAAGATGATACTGAAGCTTGAAAGCTTCTGTCATGGCAATCGTGTTCTTCGGCACACGGGGCGTCGAGCACTATCGTTACGCCATCATATTGGATTTCGTGAGTGTGCCTTAGTACTAATAAGATTTCACGCCATTACGATGGCGTGGGCAACCTTTCCTTCGCCACAAGTATGGCATAGTTGGTTATATCCACGTCACCAACAAGGTGTGGGTATATAGGTTTACGCCATCCCTGTGGCGTATACCAATATACCCACGTCTTCTTGATGGCGTGGAATGATTTGGTCATCGGAGTAACCCAGGACCAAAATATTCTTATTGGTTGGTGTGTGTTTTACGCGTTGATGCTATTATTTTTCTATAAACGCTTCACGATTGACAATTGATATTTCAAACCATTTTCTACATTTCTTATTTCAGGTTATGGATCCCGTTGACGCTTCCGGGTCCCGATATGGCTCTCGGACAAAGAGAATAAAGAAGTGGACAAGGGTACGGGAAGCTGGCCAGCCCGTTTTAGTAGCCGATTCAACGGTTCCGATGGAAAAACTGCCTATAGTTTACGGACCGCATGTTTCGAGATCCAGTTCCGCTTCCGCTTCCCGCGGAGGACGCCATCCTCCCCCACCTAGAAGGCAGCCTAGATCTCATCCCCCTCCAGACTGCCATCGTTATTTAGCGAGGCATTCATTGCCCACGTTACATACCACATTTGGATGGGAGAGGTAATATTTACATTTGCAATTGATATTTTACTTCGATTGATTTTTAAAATATATTAATATATTAAACGAATATTTTCAGGAGCGCGAGATGCGGCTATACACTCATTATCCCAGCCGTAGAGGTTAGATTTTGGCTTGACAGGGTAGGATAGACGCCGTAGTTGATGGCACTCCTTTCGGTAGACTTATCGAGCCGATCTATTACATGCACACACACTCCAATATGACAGAGGTTTTTTTGGAGCGGCGGCATATGGAGACAAATAGTTCTATTTATTGTTCGGAGAGATGATGATCACTCTCGACGACGTCCATACCATTTTGGCAGTCCTAGTTCGGGTTGAGGTTGTTGTTTTTCCCGTTATATCGGACAAGTTTATGGCCATGCATGAGTTGTTGAACTGTTTTTGGTGGACGAGGTATTGCTCGTGAAGGAGGTTGAGAAATGCAACGGCGTCGGTTTGGGGTTTAAATGGCTCCGTAGTAGGTTTAGTGGGCTAGATTTCTGCAACGACAACCCTGATCTCACTAATCTTATCGTACATACGTCTGCGCGCCTATATATTACATATGTTGGACACCGTCCTATTCTCCAACAAGAGTAACAAGTACGCTAATTTCAAGATTTGTTTTGGTTTCCTGATATGACTGATGAGGGTATTAGACGTTACTCATGGGGTAGTGCTGTGCTTGCTTACTTGTACCACCATTAGGGTGAGGCCTCGCTTCACAATACGAGGACTATGGCCGGATGTATCGGTTTCCTAGACACGTGAATACGGGATCCTATTGTTAGGTGCGACCAAAGTCCCACATCCCACATCGATTAAACATGGGAAGAAATATCAGTATATAAGTTAAGAATACATCTCCATTAGTGTGAGGCCTTTTGTAAGTGGACCAAAAGAAAAGCCGTGCGGGCTAATGGGCGCAAAGCGGACAATATCACACTAGTGTGGAGATCGGAGTATTCTTACTTATATACAAGACTGAATATGCAGATCAAATATTCCCAACAACTGGTATCAGAGCCAGACTGGTAGCGATCCAAAGGAGATAAAATTTGAGTGGGAGCATGGATACAGACGAAGGTAAGATGAGACTCGAAAAATTCAATGGTGTAGATTTTGGGTTCTGGAATATGCATATTGAAGATTATCTGTACCAGGAAAAGCTTAATGAACCCCTCTTAGAAAAGAAACCAGAGGGTATGAAAGATGAAGAATGGACCCTTCTTGATAGACAAGCTCTTAGAGTCATCCGACTGACGATATCCCGCAATGTTGCTTTTAACATCATAAAAGAAACAACCACGGCGGGTCTTATGAAGGCTCTCTCCAGGTATGTATGAGAAGCCATCAGCGTCTACCAAAGTTCACTTCGTGAGGCGTTTATTCAATTTGCGAATAATGGAAGGAGTTTCGGTAGCTCAACACCTCAATGAACTCAATACAATCACAACCCAGTTGAGTTCAGTTGAAATTGATTTGGATGAAGAAATACGAGCATTGATACTGTTGTCTTTACTACCAGATAGTTGGAATGCTACTCTCACTACGGTGAGTAGCTCGTGACCTAGTTCCAACTAGATAGTTCGAATCTCCTGCAATAGCAGGATGAAATGAAAATCCAAATATTTGGCACCGGAGGCTTGGCCATATGAGTGTGAAGGGTATGAAAATTATGTACTTGAATGGGAAGCTTCCAGGTCTAAAGTCACTCGATATAGACATGTATGAAGATTGCATACTTGGAAAACAGAAAAAGGGTCAGTTTTCAGACAAGTGGTAGAATCCCAAAGAAAGAAAGGCTGGAGCTTGTTCACTTTAACGTTTGGGGGCCAACAACTGTTTCTATAGGAGGGAACCACTATTTCGTGACCTTTATCGATGATCATTCTCGAAAGGTATATAAGTTTATTTTCTGAAGCATAAATCTGAAGTGTTTGATGTTTTTAGGAGATGGAAATCTATGGTTGAGAATGAGACATGTATGAAGATTAAAAAACTGAGAACTGATAATGGTGGTGAATATGAGGACACCAAATTCAAGAACTTTTGCTATGAGCATGGTATCAGAATGGAAAGAACTTTTCCAGGTACGCCTCAACACAATGGTATTGTCGAACGTATGAACATAATGTTGACAAAAAGAGCGAGAAGCATTTACATACAGTGTGGTTTATCGAAGCAGTTCTGGGCAGAAGCAATCAACACATCGGCTTACCTGGTTAACCGAGGCCCGTCGGTTCCCTTAGAACATCGAATACCCGAGGAGGTATGGACTGGTAATGATGTAAAATTATCACATTTAAGAGTTTTTGGTTGTACAACATATGTTCATATAAGTGATCAAGGCAGGAACAAGCTTGATCAGAAATCAAAAAAATGTTTCATGATCGGCTATGGCGAAGATGAGTTCGGTTATCGTGTTTGGGATGAGGAAAACAAGACGATAATACGAAGCAGAGATGTGATCTTCAATGAAACAGTGATGTATAAGGGCAAACATAAAACATAAAGAAATTACTAAAAGCCGGATGAATCATGAAAACAGGTGTTGGGAATATTAGGTCATTATATCTACAGGAAATGACTCAAATGTTTAGGAAGTCTCTAAACTTCCGAACTGATACTGCATTGGTCATTATATCTACTGGATTATCGTGTTTAGACACTTTCTTCACATTAAGAATTCCCTTTGATATTATATCACGAATAAAATGATACCTGAAATCTATGTGCTTTGTACGCTCATGGTACATCTGGTTCCCTGTAAGGTGTATGGCATTTTGATTGTCACAAAACACTTTTGTAGTAGTCCTATCCAAGCCCAAATCTGACACCAAACCTTGCAACCATATTGTCTCTTTAACTGCTTCTGTTATCGCCATGTACTATGCCTCTGTTGTAGACAAAGCTACAGTAGCTTGTAACTGTGCTTTCCAACTGATTGCACTCCCAGCTAGAGTAAATACATATCATATCAGAGATCTTATTTATCAATATCACCTATAAAATCAGAATCAACAAAACCAACTAATGATCCTGCAACATCATTCAGCGATTCACCAAAATTGGTCTTGTTAAAAGTTAAGGCAACATTCACAGTATTCTTAATATACCGAAGTATCCATTTCACTGCCTGCCAGTGTTCTTTGCCAGACCATCCCAGGTACCTGCTAACTACACTAACCGCATGTGAAATATCAGGACGTGTGCATAACATGTACGCTAATTTCAAGATTTGTTTTTGTTTCGTAATTTGACTGAGGAGGGTGTCAGACGTTACTCATGGGGTAGTGTTGTGCTTGATTACTTGTACCACCATCAGGGTGAGGCTTCGCTTCACGACACGAGGACTATGTGATGTAGCCTGGAAAGTCCAAACAAAAGCCTTTTTTTGTTTTATTTTATTTTATTCAAATATCTTATGTATTTAAATCAAATATTAATTATATTAAGATTTTATTTTATTTTATTTTATTTCCTTGTATTATAATTTAGGGTTTTGAGAAGCTCTTATATAAAGTTTCATATGCCTTAAGTTATTTTAAGTTTTTGGAATAATATATTTTTTATCTCTGAAATTTCAATCTTTGTTACCCTTAGATTAGGGTTTCATCATGTTACCCTTGAATTAGGGTTTCATATATCGTTGCTTCTTCTTTTATTTCCGCCGCATCATCAGTTTGGTATCAGAGCCTCAGTTCCTGCTATGGGGAAGCATGTTTCTAAAGCCTGACTATTCTGATTCAAGGTTTAAAGAAGAGAACAACACACATGGTCATGAAGATCAGAAATATCATTTGAGTATGAGGGGGCATACCAACCGTTTCAATGACGATCGTATTGACCGGTTACTGAAGGATTTTAAATTGGCTACCAATCGTCGAATCAAGGTAAAAATTGCTTATCGAGATGTTGTCTCATGCTATGAAAAAGTTTTCAAAACCATCTTTTTCATCAACTGGACATGGAGATGTTGTCTTCAGGCTTTGAAAAGGTTTTCAAAATTATTTGTTTTCATCAACCGGATGGCTTCAATGTGACTTCGAATAAGGAACGCTCGAGAAGAAATTATCTTAGTCCGATAAGGTCAACATTCATAATTCCCAATGTAACGATTGAATAAAATAAAATAAATAAATTGGGTTCTTGATGGTGATGGTGCTGAATTCGAAGACGAATTCTTGTCAACCAGGAGAGGATGATGTAGCCCATAAAGTCCAAACAAAAACCTTTTTTTTATTTTATTTTATTCAAATATCTTATGTATTTAAATCAAATCTAATTATATTAAGATTTTATTTTATTTTATTTTATTTAAAAATATTTATTTTATTTCCTTGTATTATAATTTAGGGTTTTGAGAAGCTCTTATATAAAGCCTCATATGCCTTAAGTTATTTTAAGTTTTTGGAATAATATATTTTTTATCTCTGAAAATTGCAATCTTTGTTACCCTTAGATTATGGTTTCATCATGTTACCCTTGAATTAGGGTTTCATATATCGTTGGCGCCAAGCTACGAGATAGAACAGATGGCGGTAAACACAAAGAGAACAAGACGAAACAAGAATATATAAACCCTAACCCTAAGTTAGAGTATAAGAGACTAAAAGAAAATTCTCAATTTTTATTCATCAAAGTCTGAAAACAAAAATAAGGTATAATATGCTTTATATCGCACTACCCAAAACCCTAATTCCAAATAAGGAAAATTACATAAATATTTTAAAATAAAATAAATAAAATTAACGCTAAAATATTAAAACTGGTTTTCGGAGGCTTTTCAGGTCGAATTTGGATATAAAACTTTGGGATATAGTAACATTTTTAAATTCTGACGGGCTCGTTGAAATCTTCGATTTGAGTACCTGTGTGACCAAACTCCGATACCTGGGCGAGAAACCAGTCTGTTTGCAGTCTTCGCTACATCATCCTTCCCCGGTTGGGAAGAATTCGACCTCGAATTCGGAACTTTGAAACATTGACAGAACTGCAAAAACATTGGTGTGTTCACCGCTGATTTCAACCGGTACCGGCACAAGGGTGTGAGATGTGAGAATCTGAATGTTGCAGATCTTGTCAAGAAGTGGTTTCTCAGTTTTGTCCAACTGTGTCATGCCATCGGCATTACTGTGGTCAGCGATAACAAGATATAATCCACCCACTTGTTCTATGTCATCCTTTTCAACCCAATTACTAAGCACAACAACACCCTTGCGCGTGTAAAGAGTTGTTGTCTTTCCAGTTCCAGACTGTATTTGTTGTATCACATCAAAACCCTTACAGAAAGGAACAATTCCTCTTTGTTGAATAGCAGATGGCTTCTCATGTTCTGTAGAGTATATTTCTACCAGAAGATTCAAAACATTGCAATATTTTATTTTTAACTTTTTATTGTTTCTTTTATTTTCCCAACCATCACCCCAAACTCCTCCAGGTTCTATTACAAAACCTAACCTTTTATCCATTAAAACACTAATATTTATTTCTAGCAATCTCTTCATAATATCAAATACAAAAATATAATCTTGTATTTTCACGACACGATAATATGCATCCAGAGAGAACCGAAACAAGGGTTCCATTGTAGGATAACCAAAAATACATGGAAGGCGCATCTCCACGATAAAAGCTATTGCTTCAATGTCCTTCTTCAACAAAATCTCTAGAATGATGTAATATGGTGTACTGAAGTGTGAGACAATTTCTTGATCTACAAGTTTCTCCTTAACATTAATTTGATCTTCATTATCCCATTCTTTAACATCAACGCTCTTCTCTTCAATCTCATCGCCGTAGACATCATAAATTGGATCTCCCAATTCCGACCAAGTTTCATCAGAAATTTCACCCTGGTAGTCAGCCTCATACTCAACAAAGAGTGGATGGTCGAGTATCGGCGAACCCTCCATGTCACCAACAGCTACTTGATGCATCTCCTTCCTCTTTGATTTTTCCAAATTGTAGTTGTGGTTGTGGTTGGATCATGTGAAAAAAAATCCGCCTTTGAATTTATGGCTGGAGTTTGAAATCCGGTGGTGGTCAACCTTTCAATATCTTCTATCACTTTCTTCATTTGATGTCGTAGTGAATTCATCCATTCATCTATCTGCGATCGGAACTGATCGAATTCATCACGGTCGACCAATTCTGCGATCGGAAGAGTGGAATTCCCTCGCAAGGATCGATTTGGCGGCATACCTTTGTTACCCACGCCGTAGGAACTCTGGCTCTGATACCAAACTGATGACGCGGCGGAAATAGAAGAAGAAGCAACGATATATGAAACCCTAATTCAAGGGTAACATGATGAAACCCTAATCTAAGGGTAATAAAGATTGAAATTTTCAGAGATAAAAAATATATTATTCCAAAAACTTAAAATAACTTAAGGCATATGAGGCTTTATATAAGAGCTTCTCAAAACCCTAAATTATAATACAAGGAAATAAAATAAATATTTTAAAATAAAATAAAATAAAATAAAATAAAATAAAATCTTAATATAATTATATTTGATTTAAATACATAAGATATTTGAATAAATTAAAATAAAATAAAAAAAGGTTTTTGTTTGAACTTTCTGGGCTACATCATCATGGTCGGATATATCGGTTTTTAGACACATGCATACGGGATCATGTTTTCATGCTCTGCCATGTTACTCGTTCCACTTACACCGAATGCGAGCCCACTATTGTGAGATGGGATATAGCTGCCGCATTATCTGACTCTCGGATGAAGTTGAACCTTCGGATCACCGTCAACAACCTACAAGAGATAGATGTAAGTCTTATTATTGAGTAATGTCAAAACTATTTTATGTTTTACCCTTGGAATCTTTAGTTGAATAAGGTAGAATTGTTTTATAAATGTTTGTGTCGTATTGGAAGAAAATAAGTAAGCTGGGTTTGGTGGTCGATGAAGTCCCAAAAAATTCTATATCAAATTGTGATGGGTAGAGAGATCGGGTGCTGTTATATAAAGAAGGGATAAAGAGAGGAGAGAACGACTTAAAAGGCGGCGGCTGAGGAATTCAGTAACGATTATTTGCAAAATATCATTTCCTAACTTTTTGGTTCTATATATCTTTATAACTTTTAACCTATTTATATTTTAAAAACGGCTCAAACTATTTTCCTTAAATTTTGTTAAAACTATTCCATGAAGTTAGTTTGTTTAACGATTTTATCTTTACAAAATCTTATAAATTGTTAAATTTATTTCGCGAAGTTACTATAATTTCTGGAAAAAAATCCAATTCTTTACCTTCTCTCTATCTTCAAAAAAAATTGAAACTATAATTAAAACTAAAAGTAAATTAAAAATAAAAATAAACTAAAATTAAATACTAAAAAAAATTTAAATGTAAATTAAAGTTAAAATTTAAACCAAATCTGCAACTAAACTTACCCTTACCTTATCATTTCTCCCTTACCTCTTCCACAGCCCCACACACCTGCAACAACGGAAACCAATATCCACATGCGAAACTAATATCAGCATACATACAGTCCACAACCATCCATCAACTGAAACTTACTGGAAAATCAAATCAGAAACAAAAAATCAGAATCGAACGATACCGGCGAGAAGAATCACCGAGGAGATTCGAATAAAAGTTGCTGTAAGTTGATTTTTTTTGTTATTAAATGCGTTAGTTAGAATTAAGTTATCGATTAGGGTGTATTTAGGCTTTTTTTGTGTTGGTTAGATGTTACTGAAGCTTGCGATGGCGTGAGTAAGCCTTAGTACTAACCGGATTTCACGCCATTGCGATGGCGTGAGAAACCTTTCTTTTGCCACAAGTATAGCGTAGTTGGTCAAATCCAGGTCATCAAGAAGGCGTGGGTATATGAGTTTACGCCATCCCTGTGGTGTATACCAATAATCTCCCGCCTTCTTGATGGCGTGGGATGATCTGGTCACCAGAGTAATCCAGGACCAAAATATTCTTATTTCTTGGTTTGTGTTTTACTCGTTTATGCTATTATTTTTCTATAAACGCTTCACGATTGACAATTGATATTTCGAACCAACCTTGACATTTTGTACGTTTCTTATTGATATTATTACTGTTATTATTTTGTACCTTTGGATGGGAGATGTAATATTTACATTTGTAGTTGATATTTTACTTCGGTTGATTTTTAATATATACTAATATATTAATCAAATATTTTCAGGAGCGCGAGATGCGGCTATACGCCCACTATCCCAGCCGTAGAGGTTGGAGTTTGGCCTGACAGAGTAGGGTGCACGCCGTAGTTGATGGCACTTCTTTCGGTAGACTCATCGAGCCGTTCTATTACATGTACACACACTTCAGCATGACGGATATTGTTTTTGAGCGGTGGCATATGGAGACAAATAGTTTCCATTTTTCGTTCGGAGAGATGACGATCACTCTCGACGACGTCCATACCATTTTGGCACTCCTAGTTCGGGGTGAGCTTGTTGTTTTTCCCGTTATATCGGGCAAGTCTATGTCCATGCATGAGCTGCTGAACTGCTTTTGGTGGACGAGGTATCGTTCGCGAAGGAGGTTGAGAAATGCAGGGGCGTCGGTTTGGGGTTTAAATGGCGCCGTAGTAGGTTTAGTGGGCTAGAGTTCTGCAACAACAACCCTGATCTCACTAATCTTATCGTACATGCGGCTGCGTGCGCCTATATATTACATATGTTGGGAACCGTTTTATTCCCCAACAAGAGTAACATGTACGTTAATTTCAAGATTTGTTTGTGTTTGGTGATTTGACTGAGGAGGGTGTCAGACGTTACCATGGGGTAAAGCTGTGCTTGCTTACTTGTACCACCATCAGGGTGAGGTGTCGCTTTACGACACGAGGATTATAGCCGGATGTATCGGTTTGCTGGACACGTGAATACGGGATCATGTTTTCATGCTCTGCCCTGTTACTCGTTCCACTTACACCGAGTGCGAGCTCACTATTGCGAGATGGAATACAACTGCCGTAGTATCTGACTCTCGGATGAAGTTGAATCTTCGGATCACCGTCAACAACCTACAGGAGATAGATGTAAGTCTTATTATTGATTAATGCCAAAATTATTTTATGTTTTACCCTTGGTATCTTTAGTTGAATAAGGTAGAATTGTTTTATAAATGTTTGTGTCGTATTGGTTTGTATTGTAGATACTATTTGATCCTTATCGTGCGATACGTGATCATTAAATCACTATGCAATTATCAAAAAATGGCTGAAGCACATAACATATGCGAAGGAAAGACTTAAATGAACATAGAATTTAACGTGGTTCGACAATTGTTTACGTCCACGGGCACCGCCAGAGAAAAAAGTTTCACTATGATAGAAAAGGTTACAGATTTCAGATTGTGTTTTTGTGTAGTCCTAGTAATCTATTTATATAGAATAAATAGACTTACTAGATAATGGTCCTAATGGGCTCGTATACATGAGACCAAAAATGACATTACCCATTTTAGCTTCACTGTCAAAGACACAAAACTGTACCGCCGAACACGGTACACAGTCAAGGCACAATGACACTAAGAGAGACACAAAACTGTACCGCTGGACACGGTACAATGTCAAGGCACTATTCGACTCATTCACAAGCAATCTTCCCCTTGAGGTGAATATCCTTTCTTCACTATCAACAAATAAACTTCTCTTCTTCTGACTCCCAAAATTTCCCAAAGGCATTCACTCTATACTACGAACACCGATCCAGTTTAGGCACTCCCTAAACTTTCGAACTGATACTACCTTGGTTATTATATCTGTTGGATTATCGTGTGTAGACACTTTCTTCACATAAACAATTCATTTTTATATTATATCACGAATAGAATGATACGTGACATCTATGTGCTTTGTACGCTCATGGTACATCTGGTTCACTGTAAGGTGTATGACGTTTTGACTGTCACAAAACACTTTTTAGTAGTCCTATCCAAGCCCAAATCTGCCACCAAACCTTGCAATCATATTACCTCTTTAACTACTTATGATACCGCCATGTACTCTGCCTCTGTTGTAGACAAAGCTACATTATAGCACAAAGAGCTTCAAATTGATCGAGAAATAAGGTTGCTTTGATCGAGATTTGGGAAAAAAATAAGTAAGCTGGGTTTGGTGGTCGATGAAGTCCCAGAAAACTCTAAATCAAATTGTGATGGGTAGAGAGATCGGGCGCTGTTATATAAAGAAGGGATAAAGAGAGCAGAGAACGACTTAAAAGGCAGCGGCAGAGGAATTCTGTAATGATTATTTGTAAAATATATCTTTATAACTTTTAACCTATATATATTTTAAAAACGGCTCAAACTATTTTTCCTTAAATTTTGTTAAAACTATTCCATGAAGTTAGTTTGTTTAACGATTTTATCTTTACAAAATTTTATAAATTGTTAAATTTATTTCGCAAAGTTATCATAATTTTTGAAAAAAATAGAATTCTTTACCTTTTTATCTTAAAAATAAAAATATTCTTATTGGTTGGTGTATGCTTTACGCGTTTATGTTATTATTTTTTTATAAACGCTCGTGATTGACAATTGATATTTCGAACCAACCTTGATATTTTGTACGTTTCTTATTTCAGGTTATGGATCCCGTTGACGCTTCCGGCTCCCGCGATGGCTCTCGGACGAAGAGAATAAAGAAGCGAACAAGGGTACGGGAAGCTGGCCAGTCCGTTTTAGTAGTCGATTCAGCGGTTCCGATGGAGAAGCTGTTTATAGTTTTCTCCCCCTCCAGACTGCTATCGTTATTTAGCCAGGCGTTCATCGCCCATGCTGCATACCACCTTTGGATGGGAGAGGTAATACTTACATTTGCAGTTGATATTTTACTTCGGTTGATTTTTAATATATACTAATATATTAAACGAATATTTTCAGGAGCGCAAGATGCGGCTATACGCCCATTATCCTAGCCGTAGAGGTTGGAGTTTGGCCTGACAGAGTAGGGTGGGCGCCGTAGTTGATGGCACTCCTTTCGGTAGACTCATCAAACTGTTCTATTACATGTACACGCACTCCAAAATGACGGATGTTTTTTTGGAGCGGTCGAATATGGAGACAAATAGTTTCCAATTTTCGTTCGGAGAGATGACGATCACTCTCGACGACGTCCATACAATTTTGGTACTCTTAGCTCAGGGTGAGCTTGCAGTTTTTCCCCTTATATCAGACAAGTCTGTGGCGATGCATGAGTTGTTGAACTGTTTTTGGTGGACGAAGTATCGTTCGTCGAGGAGGTTGAGAAATGTAAGGGCGTCGGTTTGGGGTTTAAATGGCTCCGTAGTAGGTTTAGTGGGCTAGAGTTCTGCAACGACAACCCTGATCTCACTAATCTTATCGTACATGCGGCTGTGCGCGCCTATATATTACATATGTTTAGCACAGTTCTATTCCCCAACAAGAGTAACATGTACGCTAATTTCAAGATTTGTTTTTGTTTCGTGATTTGACTGAGGAGGGTGTCAAACATTACTCATGTGGTAGTAATGTGCTTGCTTACTTGTACCACCATCAGGGTGAGGCCTCGCTTCACGACACGAGGACTATGGCCGGATGTATCGATTTGCTAGACACGTGAATACGGGATCATGTTTTCATGTTCTGCGCTGTTACTCGTTTCACTTACACCGAGTGCAAACTCCTTATTGCAAGATGGGATACAGCTGCCGCAATATCTGACTCCCGGATGAAGTTGAACCTTTGGATCACCGTCAACAACCTACAGGAGCTAGATGTAAGTATTATTATTGAGTAATGGCAAAACTGTTTTATGTTTTACCGTTGGTATCTTTAGTTGAATAAGGTATAACTATTTTATAAATGTTTGTGTCGTATTGGTTTGTATTGTAGATATCGTTTGATCTTTATCGTGCGATACGCAATCATTTTCCGTTCGAACGTATAACATGGTTTCGAGATGTCATATGCGGTGTAGAGAACTCGCAAGCATACTATCTGGAGCGGGTGTTGAGGCAGTTTGGTCGTGTCCAGAGGGTTATCCCGTATCTGTTGTTGAAGATGCAGTCGAAGTCGAAAAGAAAACTGAAGACGATGGCCTATACATTCGAGGAGGATAGTTGGGAGAACTAGCGAAGTAACACATTGGATGAGGTTTTTAGGGGAGTGTTGATGAGAGACAAGATAGAGTCTTTTTATACTCCTGATTACCTCTGCTCTATCAGAATATTAACTTGTTCAACCTCATCAACACTTTAATCTACTAGCTCGATGACTATGTTTACGACATATCGAGAAGGAGCTATCATTCGACATTTGCGTGTCGGTATGCATAGGATCTCGTTGTTTCCCAGAGTTGGTGAGTTTGACCATGAATTCGATTGTTTCGCTGTGGGTTACGATAATGTAGTGTCTACTTCCAGGAGACTTTCTTAGAAATTATGTTTTATGTTGCGGGTTGTATGATACGATTTACAATATTTTTGGTGGTCTAATGTTTATCATTTTCGTATGATGATTTATGATTGTTGTTAATTAGTTTGATGGTTCGGTTATTGTATGATACTTTTCCATTGTTGTTAGATGTTTTAATGTCTTATTTTGGTATCTTGTTAGAGTTATTTTGGTATCTTTTTTACGATTGTCGTTACCCTTGTTACCACCATTACTAAAAAAATGTGCGGAATAAAATAAAAAATTTCAACCTCAAATCAGGTCTAATAACAACTTAATAATACCTTAAGGCTAATAAAAAGTAGAGCAAAATTCATAAAAATTAAAACAACATTAGCGTGAACTACAATATGAATTAAGGAAACCATAAATTCAAACAACTCAAACAACAACTCAAACATTTGCAACTACTTATACTAATCATAATTTATCTATCATGTCAGTTCCATTTCATCAACTTCCTTTCATTTTTTGCAATTTGGTAACAATAAATAAGATACCCATAAAAATTTAACATTTATTGTATTTTGAAGAAAATTAAATAAGATACAACTGTGTTACCAAATGTTTCATCCATACAATGGTTCAATGGTTCATATATGATAAACATTTTCATCCATACAATAAACTTTATTGTGTTATATGAAATCGAACCTTACATCTTCATAACGTCAAACACTAACTAAGAAAAAAAACCATTGAACTTATAAAGCAACCTTAATTCAAATATAATTATTTTTTGATGAGACAAACGCATGACAAAACAAGTCTAGTTCACTATTAAACTATAAAATTATAAATCATAACACCAAAGAGAGTATGAATACATATAAATAAAAGAGAATTTTAATTCATCACATGGTGTACAAAATCTAAAATGTTTAAAACTAGAACGTCAGCACCATCAGAAAGAGAAAGATACTTGAGAAATACTTTGAACGATGAAAAACTACATAGACGATGAACAAGATATCATATTCAGGTGGAACAAATGCACAATACTTGCAATTACTTGCGAGAAAAAAAAACTTATTGGCTACAAAAAAAGAAATATCCACTAGACAAGACACGTATATAGAAATACAACAGATTTTATTCATATGTAAAGAAGAAATGGAATAGAATCGTATGTGCAAAATTTATGTCAACAATCATTGGACTCAAGGCCCTCATGAAATTGAGTCATCAACTTTATTCTTTTTTAAGTCTCTACCTACTGATAATAATAGTTCTATTGATTTAGCTAGCATTCAATCTACTATCACTAACATGCTCACAAGTGAAGATCATCTCTTATTATTGAGTCTACCTACTGATCAAGATATTTACAATTCTATATTTTCTTTAAATTTTGATAGTATTGTAGGAGTAAATGGATACAACATCAAATTCTATCGTAAATATTGGTCTACCATCGCTACAGATCTATGCTCTACTATTAGATCATTCTTCAATGGTGAATATGTTCCTAATGGTTTTTATGCTACTGAAATCTGTCTAATACCTAAAAAAGAAGATCCTAAAATATGTAATGATTATAGACCTATAAGTCTTTACAATGTCTTTAATATGATTATTTCTAGAATCTTAAATGATAGGATATTTATTCAATTACCTAAGCTTATTTACGAAAAGTAAAGTGGATTTGTCAAGGGTAGATACATTCAAGGAAATATCATTTACTTACTAAATAGCTAGCATTCAACATAAACAAGAAGAGTAGAGAAAGGAATTTAATTCTTAAGTTAGATTTATCTAAGGCCTTTAATAGAGTCTTTTATTCATTTATTAAAAAAATTATTACAATCTTTGGTTTTAACTCTAGATTCGTCAATCTAATCCTAAAATCTATCAATAAGGTTAGATTTTCAATCATCCTTAATGGTGAATCCAAAGGTTTCCTCAAAGCTACTAATGGAATTAGACAAGATGATCAATTGTCCCCTAATCTATTGTTTTAGCTCAAGAATTCTTAATAAGAGGTCTAAAAAAATTCATAACAGTCTTAGCTTATGATATAAAATTTCTAATAATCACAATATTTCCTGTTTACATTTTGTTGATGACATTATTATATTTACTAATGGTCTTAAATCTAGTATTTTTGTCTTTGATAAGGGTATAAAAATACCAAGTATAACCGAGGACCTAAATTATAATACATTAATGTATATGGGTTTAATTGTAAAGTAGAAAGTAAGTGACACAAATACAAATATAAGGGCTAACATGCGATTAGGATAGATTTGGCATGTGACAATGGGCCCCACAGATGTCACTATATAAGGAAAGATTTTGTCTCCTAAAAGGGGACCTTCTAATGATTAGTACTTGATTTTTACTACTCTCTCTTTATAATCTTGTACTTGTTTGCTTGACACATTTCACCCATTCACATTTCATGATAAACTACCTTAGATATTCTGACACTTATCATTGTCGCCGTCTGTGGGAACGAGAGATACCCAGAGATTAGGTTCCCCAAAATCTCAACCTTACAAAAAGAAAAGTCAGCGAATGAATACCGAGGCTATGAAGGGAAAGGCAAAGGAAAAAGGTTATGATAAGGAGATGACATTTTCGGAGGGTCGAAACTTAAAGACTTATTTGGTGATAATGATCAAAGAAATCAGGGCCGAAGTAAACGGTCGACCCTAATCATGACTAGGCAACATCTGCTAGACGATATTGCTAAGCTAAATGTCGAGAGGGATTTGGCCTTGGCTGAGAAGAAAGGTCGGTTGGATGGTCGAAGCGAACAATCAGATGTAGAAATAAAAGAGGCTCAACGCACTACTGATTGGGAGGAAGTGGAATTTTATAAAGTCAAGAATCGGATGCGAAGGATCGACAGGGCTGCACGAAAGAAATATGGATTCGGATCCAAGACTTGAGTATGAATTTTCTTCAGGGGAGGATATGAGTGAGTCTTCTTCCTCGGTCAGAGATTTTCGACGCTTCAGGAAGAACAAAAGGATGATCAAGGAAAGAGAACTCATAAGGTGTAAGTCATTACGAGCTAAAATAGTGGAACCTCAGGGAGGTAGCATCGACAAAGTAACTCCCAGATCTGCTGAAAAAATCGGTACGGTTACTTTTAACAGAGAGTAGCTGAATTGTCCTCAATTCTAATTTCGATCAGGGAACTAATCTTATGGCTATAAGGTGGGGAGTCAATTTGCTAAACCACTTGATGAAAGATTGTTCACGAGTCGTGCAGAAGGCCTGGGAGACGGGACTTTCAACATCGGGCATAATTGGAGGTCGTCCCCTTTGTCAAATTAAACTTTGTCGGGGAATCTCCCAAAGCGTTTCGAAATCTCCAAGCTTGAAAAGTACGATGGTAAGAAAGACCCAGATAATCATCTGGAAGCCTTGAAAAAATTTATGTTAAGCTTTGACAATGACGACAAGCTTGTCTGTCGAGCTTTCTCAATGACGTTTAAAGACTGGGCTTCAAAGTTGTATAATTGATTGCCACAAGGATGCATTAAGAATTTTGATATGTTCTAGATGATGTTCAGACAGCAGTTTATCGGAAACAAAAATTTCCGAGCAAACGGGGATACAATAGTTAATTTCCGACAAAAGGTCGGAGAAAGCTTGAGGAATTATACTCGTCGTTTTATAGACGCAAAGACAGATCTCGACTATTATGACGAAAGTGTAGCCTTAACTGGTTACAGATTATGCTTGTTACCGGGACCGATGAAGCAAGTTGTGACAAAGAAGCAAGCCTTCAATTTTTCAGCTTTGTTAGCCCAAGTCGAAAAGCAGATCTTGATTGAAGAAACTGAAGCATCAGAATTGGTTGTACAGATCCAACAAACAAATCAAGCTTCGGTGGTTACGTATCAGAAAACTTCGAAGGCAAGTACGATCCCTCAGCCACAACCGATAAGTACCGTAGCACCAGCAGCACATGCGAAATGATCGGGAAATCAAACTCAGAGGACGCGAAATGGTTATCAAGGAAATAATTACCGACCCATATTAAACAAGTGGGTTCGGCCCAATTATTTTGTTGATTTAACTGAATATGTTGCGACTATATTTGATAAGTCGCGGAAAATCGTGCATTTTCGGAAGCCATTCCCAATCAGAACTCCCCGCGAAGGTCGGAACAACCGTTTCTGCAAGTACCACGATGATGTAGGTCATGATACCAAAGATTGTATCGCGCTCATGAATGAAATACAAGCGCAGGTTAACAGTGGTAAATTGCTAGAGTATGTAAAGAAACTAGCTCAGCAAGGTGGAACATCCAAGAAAATTGTAGCGGTGCCTAAACAGGAAATTTCGTTGGTGATTTCTAAGGTCAATGATTCGTTTGACGTGTCCACCGAATATTTGGACCCGGATAAGAACATGAATCTAATCAGAGTGATTGAGGGGGTGGTAACCCCAGCACGAGAAAAGGTAAGAGAATTATGTAAATGTTTTGAGTCTCTGACTATCTTTAGGGGCGATTCAATGGAAGGTACTACCAATTCTTCACCGAAGAGGCATATAATGAATTTGGCTACTTAGCTAGAGGCAAGAACTTCTCCTCATTTGTACCAGAATCGTTCTCCTATTTTGTGCTTTGACGACGATGACATGAGAGGCGTTGCTGGCCCTCATGAGGATGCAATCGTGATTGGGGCGGCTATTACACGGGAGGAGGTGCGAAGAATTTTGGTGGATGCCGGTAGTTTAGCAAATATTATTTTCGTATCAACCTTTTCAGGGTTCAGAAATAAGCTAGTGATTGTAAAGTCAGATCGTACAATCATCGGCTTCACAGAAGTATCGACAGAAGTAGTAGGTGAATTTGAAGGAGTGGTTCAGCTCGGGAGAGGGTCGTTCAAGAAAGAAGTGACGGTTTTGTTTATTGTTGTTGATGCACCTACGTCGCACAACGCAATTTTTTGTCACTCTTGGTTGTCAAGAATGCATACCGTAACTTCTATGGTCCACCAATGCTTGAATTATGTTATCGGAAATAATGTTGGAGTTGTCAGACGCAGCCAAAATACCGCGAGGGAATGTTGCCGGGCAGCTTTGGCAGTGAAACGAGATAGGGAAATGGTCGATGTGAGGGATTAGCAGTTAGCGGGGTCAGCCCGTGGATCAGAGCCTGCAGATGATCCTAGGGAGACCCCGGGATTTTTTCTTACAGATGAAAGCTGTGAGAGTTATGAATTTTCCAAAGGGAATATCTTGAAGATTGGGATGAACTTGTCCCCTTGGTTCTGAAAAAAAACGATCGACTTTCTTAAACAAAAACTACATTTATTCGCTAGTGTTCAAAAGACGTAACGGGGGTCCCTGAGAGCGTCATCTACCACCAATTATCTATAAACCCAAGTATTCGACCCATAACACAAAAGCGCCGAGCATTTTCTCAAGAAAAGGCAGCGGCGATCATTTCTGAGGTCGAAAGATTGACAAGGGTAGGACATATATGGGAATCCCGGTACCCGCAATGGATAAGTAATCCAGTTTTGGTTAAAAATAAAAACGGAAAGTGGAGAATGTGTGTAGACTTCACGGACCTCAACCGAGCATGCCCCAAAAACCATTTCCCCATGCCAAGGATTAATCAGTTGGTAGACTCGACATTATGTAACAAGTTGTTATCTTTTATGGATGCCTATGCAAGGTATAATCAGATAAAGTTGGATTCTAAAGATCAGGAAAGCACAGCATTTATTACAGTAAGAGGCTTGTATTGTTATAAGGTTATGCCGTTTGGTCTGAAAAATGCGGGGGCTACCTATCAAAGACTTGTGAATAAGGTTTTTGAAGAACAAATAGGACTGGATGTAGAGGTCTACATTTACGATATGCTGGTCAAAAGCGTCACCGATGAAAGTCATTTTGCAGATCTAGAAGAAACATTCAGGAACCTTGGAAGAGTGAACCTTAAATTGAATCCATAAAAATGCTCATTTGGAGTTCGATGTGGAAAGTTCTTAGGGTTCATGATCAGGGAAAAGGGGATAGAAGTGGATCCAACCCAGCTAAATGCTACTGAACAATATGGCACCTCCGAGGAATATTAAAGAGGTATAGATTTTGACCGGGCGATTAGCAGCGCTAAACAGATTTATCTCGCGATCTTCAGATAAGTGCGCACCATTTTTTCAAGTTCTGAGGAATGCTAAGAATTTTAGCTGGAATTCTGAATGCACTGAAGCGTTCCTCAACATCAAGAATTATTTATCATCTTTAACGTTGTTGACAAAGCCGCTACCCCGGGAAAGGTTGTTTCTTTATATAGCGGTTTCGGAGCATGCGGTGAGCGCAGCGCTAGTTCAAGAAGAGGATAGGATTCCTAAACCTGTCTATTATGTGAGTAAAAGTCCGTTGGACGCGGAAAAGCGGTACTTAAAGCTTGATAAGTTAGCTTGGCTTTGGTAACAACCGCTAGAAAAATGCGACCGTACTTCCAAGGCCATTCCATTACAATTCGAACCGCTTTCCCCTTTAAAAGTGTTTTACAGCGACCTGATGTTTCTGGTCGTATGACGAAGTGGTTGGTAGAACTGGGAGACTTTAATATCGATTTTGAACCGAGAACGGCAATCAAGGGGAAAGCATTGGCAGACATCTTGGTGGAATTTCACTCTAGCATACCCGAGGAAGTATCAGTCGAGCCAGAGGTTAACACAGATGAATGGATAGTCAGAACGGATGGTGGCTCAAGTGTCATTGGATGCGGGGCTGGCGTTCAGATTTCTACACCAACGGTTACAATGCATCAAGCGATCCGTTTTGGTTTCAAGTCTTCGAACAACGAAGCCGAGTATGAAACAGCATTGACAGGACTAAGGCTGGCGCAGATTTGTAGGGCAAGAAATGTTCGGCTGATCAGTGACTCACAACTACTGATAAATCACGCAAATGGACAATCCAAGGCAAGGAAAGACCAGCTGGTGCAATATTTAGCGGCTTTAAGAATCATGGCCTCGTCTTTTAAAAGGGTGACTTATGAACACGTCTGAAGGGAAGATAACACAATTGCTGATTCACTGGCAACAACGGCATATTCGGGAGAATACCCCTGGATTTTAACGTAAGAATATCCATCCATTCTGAAGAGAAAAGATTTGGAGAGTCGACCAGATATAGCTTCTCAAATTTCAACGATTTCAAATACCGACTAGAGGAGCAACATTACGAAGTTTTTGACTAAGGAAGTATTGCATAATGATAAGAATCTGGCAAAAAGTGTTCGGAACAATGAGCGAGGTTTTATCTTCTTGGGAATGTTCTTTACAAAAGATCTGCAAGCGGACTTTTGTTAAGATGTTTGGGGTGTGAAGAGTCACATATGGTTTTTTCCAAGTTGCACGACGGCGAAGGATCGACACACTGTGGTTTCAAGACATTGATTAGGAGAGCCCTCTTTTCAAATTTTTATTGGCCTACGTTATCTGTTGATGCTAAAGAACTGGTCAAAAGGTGCGATACGTGCCAGAGTTTTGTCAATTCGATCCACACTCTAGCAGTTCCTCTAGAATCCATATATGAGGGACTACCATTCGACATATGGGAAATAGACTTCGTAGGTCCACTCCCACTAGCAACTGGAGGAAGGCAGACTATTGTAGTTGCAGTGGATTATTTTTTTAAATAGGTCGAAGCAGAACCATTATCTGGCACCAGAGCTAAGGATGTGGTGTAATTCATATAGTCGAACATTTGATGTCAGTACAGAGTTCCTCAGAATATAATCATGGATAATGTTCCTCAGTTCGACATCAACGAGATGGGGGAATTATGTGCTAATCATAACATACAACAGTGTTTTTCAGCTCCATTCCACCCTCGAGCAAATGGGCAGGTCGAAGTTACCAACAGAACGATCATCAGTGGATTCAAAAGGATATTGGAAGGAAAAACTGGAAAATGGCCGGATTTCTTACAAGAGATATTATGGTCATACCAAACCACACCTAGAACAGCGATACAAGAATCACCTTACGCTTTGGTGTACGGAATGGATGCGGTAATCCCAACAGAAACAATATTGCCTTCTTTCAGGGTGGGTCATTACGAAGAGAGCGTCAACGATGAAAATCGGGCTTTGGCTTTGGATTTGATAGAAGAGAAGAGAACAAAATCTCATCTCAGTTCTTTACATTATCAGAACCTGATGAGGAGCAGGTATGCATCAAAAGTTTGAAGAAGAGATTTCAAGGTTGGGGACAAGGTTTTGCGAAAAGTTATCCGTCACACGAAAAATAAGCACCTTAGGAAGTTTGCACCAAACTGGGGAGGACCGTATCAAGTAGTGGAAAAATTAAAGTCGGGGACTTATCATTTGAAAGACAAATTTGATCGTCCAGTGCGCCTCCCGTGGAACATCGAGCATCTTAAATTGTATCTAGAATGAGTTGTAATTTTTATCTTTCTACTTTTCTTTTGTAAAGGAAACTTTAGTCGGGGGCACACTCTTTCCTACCCTGGTGGCGCGGGGAGGTTTTAATGAGGTGTCTACTTAAACCGACCAATTTTAGTAAAATATTTAGAGCCTAAAAATAAACGTGCAAAATGTCGAACCCACTAAGAGGGGTTTTTCAACTTTCGAGTTGATCAACAAAATGTCGAACCCATCAAAGGGGTTTTTTCAACTTTCGAGTTGATCAACAAAATGTTGAACCCATCAAGGGGGTTTTTTCAACGTTAAAGTTGATCTACAAAATGTCGAACCCACTAAGAGGGGTTTTTCAACTTTCAAGTTGATCTACAAAATGTCGAACCCACTAAGAGGGGTTTTCAACTCTCGAGTTGATCAACAAAATGTATAACCCATCAAAGGGCTTTTTTCAACTCTCAAGTTGATCTACGAATTTAAGACGCAATTAAATACGTTGAATGTTTAACATCGGAAATTTGATCACTTCTAGTTGCAAAAATATGAGTATTCAACTAATTATAAATAAGTTCGAACAAAAATCTGCCATAAAAAAACGCGGTATACAAAGTAGAAATAGTGGCAAAACAAGTTAGAAACAAAGAAAACAAAAACAACACAGTCTGAGCTACAGATATCAGACGTCAGAGAAGTCATCGGACGGGTCAGAGTCTTCAACAGCATAGTCGCTACAGTCGACGCCCTCAGGACGGTCTTCTTCAGGAACGTCTAGCCACATAAACCCGAGTGGCATGCGAGGCCAAAAAGCATGGAAGTTCAGGACATAACCGGCCCTCGCGTCGGTAACTTGCTGGTCCATGAACGTTTTGCACTTAACTCCAAAAGCATGATTTTCTTACTTGTTCTGGTCGAGATTCGTTTGGAGCCTCTGCAATTCCTTGGCCATTTTTGTGGACCGCCAACGAAGAGACTCGTTCTGAATCTTCTGAGCAGCCAATTCCTCGACGGCTCCGGCACGGTTTTCTCCCACTGTTTCTCCTTCACACCAAAATTTTTAACTTTAGCCTCGGCAGAATCGGCTCGTCGTTTAACAAGGTCGATCGATTCATGTGATTCGTTGGCTTTGGAGGAGATGCTCGTCTTGAGCTCAGCAAGCTCCCTCTGAAGCGTCAATACCTCTTTCTTTTTGGGCTATGAGGTCAAGTAGAGTCTGCAGAGAGTTAGCTAAAACATCGGAAACCTGAAGGAAGAAGGAGTTCAAACTCTGGGCACAGACGGGCAAGAGCGCAACATCAGGGTGCACCGAAGTCCTTTAGCCCAGAGAGATAGGATCTTTCGATTTCTCCTTTTTCTCGTGGTTTCCACAAGAGCAGGTAGCTTCACACCCTCGAAATGTTCGAACATAGAGGGTATGGTGGTTTGTTCAGGGACAGAATCGATATGTACCTTGTATGCAACAGCTTTTCCTTTAGATTTTTTGTTCAAGGAGGAATTGCCTCCCTCTTCAGCCAATGAGTCCTTTTTTTGTTTTTCGCAGTGGTCCTTTTGTCCTCTTTTAATAGTTGTATGAGATTTGTCACCACTTGCAACTGGATCACTAAGGAAGACAGTAGCCTCCGGTTCTACACACAAAATTTCAATAGGTTGGTCCACATCGTTACCCTATTCGCCCTCAGCATCGGACAACTCCTCAGACTTCACACGTTTGCTTGGGGCTCGATCCCGTTTGGGTAAAAACACCTCACAATCTGGGGCCTCGAGTCTTTTGACAAAATCAACAACGTCATGAGGGGTTCATAGTTCTTCAGAACTTAAGGTTCGGTCGGAACAGGGCCAGAGGTTGCTGTTGATAAGGTTTGTGTTCTTGAAGCACTGACAAAACTTCTGACCCCAGCTCTTCCTTGCAAAAGCTCAAAGCTGAGCAAAGATTGTCGACGCTTTTTCAAGGTGCTTTTTCCGCAGTTGTTGGATAGTAACCTTGCATACTAAAAGACAACCCTTTTATATATATATATATATATATATATATATATATATATATATATATATATATATATATATATATATATATATATATATACACGCATATGAATACCTTCAGGGGTCCATTTAAATGTGAGCCGCCTCAGATTCTCTTGGCTGTAGGGTCGACCATTCTCCCAAACACCAGTGACAAAGACAAATCTGTACTTTCATGATCTGTCAGCCTCTAACAGGTTATTCGCGATTTTCTTGGGGTTGAGGAGAGATGAGTAGAAAAATGGCAGCTTCGGGGATTTGGAGAGCCCGAATATCCCTATATATTGCTCCATTGAGATGGGGATCCTTGACAGTCGTGAAGCCATGATGGTCGACATCAAAGTATAACAAGTGTTAGGGGTTAACTGGGTCGGACATATCTCGAGAATCTCGAAGTATCTAACAATGTCAGGGTCAAGGGGAAGTCGCAAACCCCAGTTGAAGAGTTCGGTGAAAAAGACTACCTCTCGACCTTGGACAGACAAAGACGTCTCACCGGGTTGGGGAAAACGGACCTTAACGCATTAAGTAATTCCCGAGATGTTTTTCAAATCCTCTTCTTCATCGGGGGAATGATGTGGTCGTTGGTCAGACGAATGTGGTAACCAGTCACGACATCAGCTGTTCCAAGTGGCAGCGGTTCCCTCTCGACGCCATCAACCATGATTACAAAAGGGTTGGTCGAAGCAGTTGGGTTGGCATCCTCACCTTTAGTTGGTATAAGTTCAGGTTCTGTAGTAGGTGCATCGACAACTTTGGCTGGTGCAGCTGTTTTAGAGGTACCTGGATTGGCCGATCTAGCATCTTTGCTCCATTTTTCGCCGATTTGGAATCTCTGTTTCCCGATTTCGCCGGTGGTAGAACCTGTGAAGGAGGTCTAGGGGTGACTTTCTTAGCAACATCGTCGTTGATCTTTATCACCACGTGTGACGTGGAGGATTTATGCAGGGGTTTCCTAACAGGTCGGTCAGCAACTTTGCTTTTGATTTCAGTCGGTGCTGGCTTTGTGGAATATTTAGGGGGTTGGTTTATAGCCTCTGTTTTTACTGTCCTTGGTGGAGGATTCTTTTCAGCAGACATCAAGTCGCAAGGAGAATAAGTAGCAAGGACAGCGCTTGAACTACTGTGGGTTCGAATATGGCCATGCCTCGTAGTACTGGGTTTTGATGCAGCCTTTTTTCGTCTTTTTTTTTCTTCATCTGTCAGAACCCCTTTTTTGGCCATCGTTGCTGTGTTATGACTAGTTAGAATCCCTAGAGTGTCATGAGTTAGTTGAACATACTCGTGCGGATGAGTAGAGGAAGAACTAGAATCACTCATGGTTAAAAGTGGGGTTTTGGGTCGACTGGTAAGGTTCTGAGGTTCCGAGGGAGTGAGAAGATTCTCAGCGGCGGACTTTTTAGGAGAGGAATGCACAGCAGGAGGCTTCGATAAAGAAGTTTTGGGCAAGATCGGAAGATCATCGTGGATTGAAAGGTTCAAAGGGCCGAGATTTTTACGTTTTGGAAAAATAAACGGCTTTGAATACGCTGGTGAAACGGCGTCTTTATGGATCAACCCAGCGGCTCGATATTCTTCTGCTCGTTGAGTGATCTGCAAATAGTCGACGAAGCGACAGATTGGTTTTTCAGAAGCGTCGAATTTCTTCGCCGGTTTCTTGTGAGACATGGGTTTTCTCATAAACTGAGTAGGATTTTTTGCCAGAGTTTCTCTCTCTAGAAAAACCTTAGTGAAAATTAGAATGAAAAAAGAAACTATTTATAGAGGTAGCAAGCGTGGTAAAGATCCGCTCCATGGAGAAGTGCAATCGAAAAGAGCCTCGGGAATATCAAAAGTCGCTTAACCAAAATACTGGTTAAGGTACGACCCAATTACCATCAGACACGTGTCTAACCGAGCGGCTTTAGCAGACCTAGGGGGCTACAATTTCTACACAGGCGTAGGCGGCTAATGATGAAGAACACACCAACCAATTGGAACAAGACACGTGGGAAGACAGATAAACCGGTTAGACATGGGAGCTTGGTAGGATTTGAAGAATTTAACCCGATTTCGAGCCCACAAAAACAGCCCAAACCATTTTACAAGCCTTAAATACTTTGGCCACAAGACTATAAAAGGTATGTCGATCCTTCGTTCGATATCCTAGCATCAACAGTCGATCAACAACGAACTCAAAATTGGCAGCGATCATCAATGGCCAACCCTGCGTTCGACATTTGAAATTAATGGAAAGCGCCAACCCTGCGTTTGACATTCGAAATCAATGGGAAAGTGACGACCCTGCGTTCAACATTTCAAGTCAATGGAAAAGCGCCGACCTTGCGTTCGACAAACAGGTTCATGAAGAATCCCGACCATGCGCTCTACCCTCGATTAGTTTTTGCTCGATCCTCCGCAAAACTAAGGGGCTATTGATAAGGGTATAAAAATACCAAGTATAACGGAGGACCTAAATTTTAATACATTAATGTATAGGGGTTTAATTGTAAAGTAGAAAGTAAGTGACAAAAATACAAATATAAAGGGTAACATGCGATTAGGATAGATTTGGCATGTGACAATAGGCCCCACAGCTGTCACTATATAAGGAAAGATTTTGTCCCCTAAAAGGGGACCTTGTAATGATTAGTACTTGATTTTGACTACTCTCTCTCTTTAGAATCTTGTACTTGTTTTCTTGACACATTTCACCCATTCACATTTCTCGATAAACTACCTTAGATATTCTGACACTTATCAGTCTTATTAACAGTTTTCTAACTAATTTCATGAACAAACTAGACAGCTAATCAACAAGGAAAATTATTTATTCTACCTAAATTATCTCTATCAAACATGTCCAAACTTATTTAGCACCTAACTGGTTACAAGGAAAGCCACTTCCGTATAATCTACTTGGGTGCAACCATCAACAACAACATCATTGATATACACTATGAAGGATTAATCTTAACTATAAGGAGAAGAGTTCAATAATGGGATCATACCTTGCTCTCATTTGAGGGCAGACTCACACTCATCCAATCAATCTTGATGGTTATTCCCAACTGCCAACTGCAACGTACTCTTCTGTCTGGATCCACCATCAAAATAATTGAGGCCATCTGAATTATATTTTTGTGCAGTATAACTGAGAATCACATATCTATCTTTTGGGCCAGTTGGAACAAGATTTGTATTCCCTACAAAAAAGGAGAACTTAACATTAGAAAACTAGATGAAATTCAATTAACTTACTCCTGCTTCCGTAGAAGAGGTTCAGAGAAAATACTTACCTTATGGTCTAAGGTCACTTACTCCTACAACTCATCTAATGCATGTTAATCTATTCTACAATACGTCTCAGGTTTGGAAGAGACTACACAATATTATAAACATTCGTAAAGAATTATGGATCAAAAATGAATTGAACATTCCTATGATGTCTTCTACTATCACCTCAACAAAATCACTAACCTAGTTATCAAGCCTAATCTCCCTGATAAGGTTCACTAGACAACAAATGAATCAGGAAATTTCTCATTTAAAAACACATGGAATGCTTTAAGAGTTAAAGGAACTTCATCAAGCTTATATACATCAATCTGAAGCAGAGCCCCTCCAATAAAATATTTATTTTTATTGGGGAGACTTCTACACAACTGGGTCTATGTTGACATTGTCCTTCACACTAGAAATATAACTCTAGTTTCAAAGTGTCAGCATTGTGGAAATATTGAAAATATCCAACACACGTTTGTTGAATGCTATCTAGCCTGGTCTGTTTGTATTCATTTCAGCAGTTTGTTTAACATCAGGGTTGGAAATCATATGTCATTCTCTCATATAATCAGATTATGGATTTGGTCTGCTCTTAATCAAATTCACATTAGATCTACACTACCCATTGTAATCTGTTGGTCTCTTTGGCAACCAAAAAAAGAAACAGTTCAGTATTCAATACTTATTTATATCTACTGTAATAGCTTAAACCAAGCAGGTGATTCTCAAACTTGATATGGCTAAAATACTACAAACTTTTCTGGTCAAAAGACTCCAGCAAGGCACTTGAGCTTAGTTATTTTCAACACTTAGATCAGACAAGAAAACTAAAGGCAATTCACTGGATTCCTCCTATAGCTCTTTGTCTTAAACTTAATACAGAGGCTTCATGCTCAATCTCTAGAGAAACCTCATCAATTGCTATTATAAGATATCATAAAGGGGACATAAAGACAGCTATTGGTAGAAACTATGGAATATTATTTCTTAAACTCGTCTTTATTTGATGAACTAATACTCTGTAACAATATGAAAATCTTTGTTCTTGAAATAGAGACTAATTCTCTTATCCTTTTAACTATGTTAGCTACTAACAAGGCTCCTTATTTTGTATCTCTAATGCTTGAATGCTGTAATAAATTTATTACTTCGGAAATAAGCATCTCACATATCAACAGAGAGCAAAACTCTGTTGTTGACTACTTGGCTCACTAGACCAACAAATACAAATTCAATTGAGATGGAAGTCAATTGAGAGGAGGCTAGAGTGGTACTTTATTCGAGATGAGGATTGTTAGGTGCGACCAAATTCCCACATCCTAGATCGGTTAAACATTGGAATAAATATCAGTATATAAGTTAAGAATACATCTTCATTAGTATGAGGCCTTTTGGAAGTGGACCAAAAGTAAAGTCGTGCGGGCGAGTAGGCCCAAAGCGGACAATATCACACTAGTGTGGAAATCGGAGTATTCTTACTATATACAAAGGCCGAATATATGAACCCAATATTCCCTACAGATGAACTACCAATTATATGAGATGGCAAAAGCTATAGTTGTAGTAAAATGGGATCAGCAGCAATTACAAAAGTGGCAACGCTGATTGCTGCAGCACTGACAGCGTCAGCCGCCGACCCTGTTGCTGGTGACATATGTGATCACCCTGATTTTCTGTATCTCGTGACATTTGTAACCCAGAGAAGTTCGATTGGTTATATAGCACCTGATTGAAAACCTGTGGGAGTAAAGCTGAATTTGATATATATTGAGGTTGATTTGTGAATTGAATAAGAAATTGGCTTTGTTGCCTCTCTAACTCTGAACCGTCGTTTGCTGTTTGTGTCAAGTCTAATGTAACGGTTGGAAACAGAGTTGAGGCTGATATGGTTGCCATGCTTGAGGAGAAATGAAGTAGGTTTGCAAGGAGATTTGGACACATGAGCCCATCATCGGTTGACATTGAACTTGAAAGCATCATTTGAGCCACTGACGATGTTGTTGTAGACATTGCCACTGTTGCCTGAAGCAAAAGGTGGTTGTGGTCTCTTTCGTATGACGTTATCAGAATTGTTTTATCCTCGGTACATCGTTGTACTTATTTCCGGATATCGTAGGAAGTAACCATTGTGCAATGATAGCAAGTTTGAGAACAGGAATTTCCCTTGACCATTTTATGTCCGTACTTTTTCCGCTGACATCCATCGTGTATCGTAGATAATTTTGT
The DNA here is from genome assembly GCA_036936605.1 of Limnanthes douglasii subsp. nivea. Taxonomy (NCBI): domain Eukaryota; kingdom Viridiplantae; phylum Streptophyta; class Magnoliopsida; order Brassicales; family Limnanthaceae; genus Limnanthes; species Limnanthes douglasii. The sequence goes on from JAUPFV010000004.1 coordinate 28,935,445, forward strand.
TCGAATTCTAACTGCGATACGAGATTTCCTCATTGTTGTATCTATTTGATCGATACTAGTTTTTTGTAGAGGAGTTAAACTTAGGAATCTTAATATCAGGAGGGCTATCCTCTTCGACTAAAGATCTCGAAAAGAATCAATAGAAACAGGCTAATTGATATTCCATTGAAATATTAGACATGTACATCTAAAAAATACTAACTTGTCTTGGGATCCAGAGCAGTAAAGATCTTCTTTAATTAATTTTGTTACATGTTCTCCATAATGATAGCTCACAATAATTATATTTAATAATCATAGTTTTAGTTGTAATCTTCGTAATTTTAGTTTTTCTTTTAGCAAATGCTACTTTATTAAAATCCTATTTGTTAAAATATCTCACTTTTAAAGTAAGCATTCATTCTCTTAAATAGAAATACTACTTAATTAAAGGTCAACATTTTAAAAAAATCCAAATAAAACAAATAAAATCAACTAATAAAAAAGAGATGCATCAATTTTATATAGATATTAAATAATAAATATATTAAAATATTATCGAGAATAATATTTTAATAAATTAGATAAACTAGTGATAATTAAAGTAAATAAATATGGATTGAATAGGTTAGATGATTTGCCATGTATTATTTTTAATAGGAATAAGTCCAGCAGCTATTATCACATAAAATTAGCTTATAAAATCTTATACTGGAGTTTTTATAAATAATATAGACAATTACGCTGTATTTACATATAAATATAAAGATATTAGATTTTATAAATCAATTATAACTAATTATTACTATCTAAACAATGTTTCGATCGCTGTTTTTTTTTAACCATCAATCTCATTTTTAAAATTTTATATCTTTTAGTTTTTTATCAAAAAAATTATTCCCAGAAGAAGACTACTCGAAAGAGGGCTTATTCCCATTCGTCAGAGCGGAGAAGGGCAATCACTCATTCTTAAAACCAGCATTCGAAAGAGTCGGGACGGAAAAAGGGCCGAAGAATTGGCTGGAACTAGAATGAACAAGGAAGGCAAACTCAAGCTGAGAAATTAAATTTAAGATAGATATGAGTAAAAATGCATTATATCATTTCCATGTTCCAACAAAGTTAAAGAGTTCCATAAGGACGAAAGTACCATTGTAAAGCAGGGAACTTTAAAATAAAATTTATATTTTAGTTTCTAAATTTTCAAAATATATAATGTTGTTTTTAATTTTATTTAAAAAATATTTTTTTTTGAAGTTTAGCGAAATTGCAATTGGTCGAGATTTTACCTTCAGCTCTAGTCCTCTTCATCTTACGCAAGTTACCTCCCAAAAGAGTATCTTCACAGTGAGAAGTTTTGATAATCATATTTTAGTTTTAAAAAAATTCAAACTTACATTCTAACCGTTTAAGTTTTAAAAACAATATTTTTTGGTTTTTAGACCGTCCGCTCGCACTTGTTAGTTTATGTTTAAGTTTTGGTGAATTTTGTATATCCTCTTGACTGTTATGTTGGTTTTGGTTATCTTTTTCTTTTTAACCAAAACCAAACTCAATAATAAATAAATCAATAATTATTCAATTCTGAATGTAAAATCCATTCTAACTAAAAATATGAAATCAAATGGATGCTTGTGTAGTAGTGTTTCAACATTGGTAGCCTGGATCTTTGCCGGGATAACATCCGTACATAAACACAAGACAGAACGGAGATTTATTTTCGCTACACTTATAGTCACAGCAGCTGCTAGGCTGTATGCAAAATTTGGCTTCAGCTCCTGGCGATCCTCCCAAATAAGATCCACTTGCAGAAATGAGAGATGTTTGATTCTTCATTATAGCTGCTTCTTTGAATAAGAACAGACCGGATAATGTTTATTGTGAAAGTTATAAACTTGTGTGTCCATCTATTTTTATAACTTTCAACCTATTATATTTGAAAAACGGCTTAAACTATTTTTCGAATAATTTTTTTTTAAAATTATTCGGTTAAGTTATTTTGTTTAAAGGTTTTATCCTTACAAAATCTTATATATTGATAAATTTATTTAATATTTTTTAAAAAAAATCTAATTCTTTATCTTCTTCTTTTTTTAAGCAAAGAAATTTTTTATTACTAAATTAAAATTTTACAACCATTAAAGTGTCTAATTAAAACAATGAAAACAATAAAGGGTTTGAGGGCAAAACAACCCAATCAAAACCTTAGACCAAAATTAGTACCAAATCAGTTCGACACAATTCTAACTTCAAAACCCTAATTCATTCTTTCCTTCTCTTTTCTTCAAAGTCTCCTCCGTAGACAGAAACTGATTAGCCAAGCAAAATCAATATTTAAATCGTCTTCAAGTCCTCTTCTTTCCAGATACTCCAAAACAGATCGATTCACTTCTCAGCAGAACATTTCCTCCAAAACGACCTCTCGAATTCTAAAAACACTTAGATTCTAATGGCAAGCGAACCTAATTACAGGTTTTGTCATTTTCGAGTTGCAAGCTCTGCTTCTCGAAGATTTCTTGTCTTCAAGGAGATGTCTTCTTTTCTAGTACCAAAACAAGGTAAAGGTCTTCTGTTGTGAACTCAAAGAAGTCCTCAGACTCCTTTCACTAGTAGAGACGGGATTTGGTCCTCGAAGTTTCAAAGACATGGATTTCTCGTCAAATTTTCCTATTGTGACACGAAGTTTGGCCTTGGCCGATTCGGTGACCATTGGATTAATGCTTGTGAGTCTCCTCTTCTTTGATTTAGAAAGAACCATCTTGATTATACAGAAAACACTTCCAACTGTTCGATAAATTACCTCAACAAGATCGAGTAATGGATCTTCAGGTTGCCTTGTTACTTAAAGCGAGTTGCTTTGATTGTTTTTAGGCTTCTCGAAGGCTTTAATTTTTATTTTCTCATTTTTTTGTTAAGGTACCTCTTGGATTCCTGGTTTTCCTGAATGGTGGCTTGAGGTGATGCTAGGAGACTTCCAGTAGATTTTGATTTATGTGAGGGAGGGGCTTCATGTAAGACTGGTCTGAATGTTGTTTGAGTGGTGAGTTTGTTTTCTTTAGAGGAATGCAAGGACTTGATAGTGTTATCAGGTGGTTTCAGCCTTTTGTTTTTCTTTAGCTTAGTAGCATCTTTGCAATTGGCTTTCTTCATGTGTGCAGGAGAACACAGTAAGCTCCTACCATTTGAAGGTGATAGAGTATTCAGAAGAGACACGTCAGAAGAGATGTTGTCTTGATTCTTGGTTCCCAATTCAATCCTATGAAGTACTTCAATTACTTTATGATCTTCAACACCAACAGGTATGTTCAAGTTGGTTTCCTTATCGAGTAATAAGTCAGCAGATAAAGTTGGTTGAGGGTCAATGAGATTTAGTGGCTTATTGATGACGGTCGATCTGATTTTTAGAGACGTATTTATAATTGAATCCCCAATTTTGATCTTCTTATTAGTTGCTTTAATCAAAACCTGATCATGTATCTTTGCAGGTTCCTGAGACTTGTTATTTTCCTCCAGACTTTGGCTCTGGTCAGCATCGTGAGGAACAACTATCAAGGATTTTATTCTGGTAAGTTTATTGTTTGCTGTTTCTGCCTCAGGATCTTCTATTTCCTTCTTGTTTTGAATGGTAGTAGTAAGCTTTTTTTCAGCTGTCTATATTGTGGCATATATGTTTGCAAGACTGGCAGTAAAGAGGGGTGTTCTTGTAGCCAACATCAATCCAGCATCCCTCATTCTCACCAAAACCCACCCAGATAGAATTCTGAATTTTCTGCGTAACATCCATCTCGAGCCAGACATAGCACGCATTATATAATGCTATATTCCGCTCAGGCACCCAAGACTTGATAGGAACACCTATAGTAGATGCTATTGTTTCAATAATTTCTTTGTTAAATAGATATTTAGGAATTCTTGAAAGCCTAATCCAAACCGGGGTTATTGGGCTTTCGATTTTAGTATTGAATGTTGGCGTCCATTTCAAAACCCTCATGACAGAATGGTCAATAGTCCATACACTTCTTGACCAAATCTTGCTGATATCTTCCTTGAGAGAGAACTCCATAAGTATATGGTGAGAATCCCAGTCTGAGATACTATAAGCACCTACAAATTTTCGATCACTCAAGAATTTTGTTAGAAGTGATCTTTTAGGAATACCTGTAGCAAATTTACCAATTAAGGTAAATTTAGTTTTTTTCATCAGAGTTTCTTTGACTTGCTTAGAGAACTGAAACGAGATGTGGTCATTTTTGTGGCTGATTGATTCTGGATTGAAGATCTGGTTTGATTGAGTTGTTTTAAACAGGTCTGCATATTTTGTTTTTGTTGTTGGACAGGATGTATCCAATCTTTGAATGATATTTTTCTGTATCTGCGGGAATTCTTGTTCATTTCTTAGATTTAATTGTCTTGTTTCCATTGTTGATGTAGAATTTTGTATCGATGATGCAGATCTGACAAGGAGTAGAGAATGCTTGAATCTCGAACTGATTCCACTAATACTAGAGAAGGAGTTAACAATTCATCTAATTCTTTATCTTCTCTATCTAAAAAGGCTCAAACTATTTTTCCTTAAAATTTGTTAAAATTATTCCATGATGTTATTTTCTTTAACAATTTTATCTTTACAAAATCTTATAAATTGTTAAATTTATTTCGCGAAGTTATCATAATTTCTCGAAAAAAATCTAATTCTTTACCTTCTCTCTATCTTAAAAAAAATTAAAACTTAAATTAAAACTAAAAATAGATCAAAATTAAAATAAACTAAAATTAAATACTAAAACAAAATTTAAATGTAAATTAAAGTTAAAATTTAAACTAAATCTGCAACTAAACTTAGCCTTACCCTATCATTTCTCATTTTCCTCATCCACAACCTCCACACACCTGCAACAACGGAAACCAATATCCACATGAGAAACCAATATCGCCATACATACCATCCACAACCATCCATCAACTGAAACTTACTGGAAAACCAAATCCGAAAAAAAAATCGGAATCGAACGATACCAGCGAGAAAATTCACCGAGGAGATTCGAATAAAAGTTACTGTAAGTTAATTTATGTATTGTTAAATGCATTAGTTAGGATTAAGTTATCGATTTGGGTGTATTTAGGCTTGTTTTTTTGTTGGTTAGATGATACTGAAGCTTGAAAGCTTCTGTCATGGAAATCGTGTTCTTCGGCACACGGGGCGTCGAGCACTATCGTTACGCCATCATATTGGATTTCGTGAGTGTGCCTTAGTACTAATAGGATTTCACGCCATTGCGATGACGTGGGCAACCTTTCCTTCGCCACAAGTATGGCATAGTTGGTTATATCCACGTCACCAACAAGGCGTGGGTATATAGGTTTACGCCATCCCTGTGGCGTATACCAATATACCCACGTCTTCTTGATGGCGTGGAATGATCTGGTCACCGGAGTAACCCAGGACCAAAATATTCTTATTGGTTGGTGTGTGTTTTACGCGTTTATGCTATTATTTTTCTATAAACGCTTAACGATTGACAATTGATATTTTGAACCATTTTGTACGTTTCTTATTTCAGGTTATGGATCCTGTTGACGCTTCCGGGTCCCGCGATGGCTCTCGGATAAAGAGAATAAAGAAGCGGACAAGGGTACGGGAAGCTGGCCAGCCCGTTTTAGTCGCTAATTCAACGGTTCCGATGGAAAAACTGCCTATAGTTTACGGACCGCATATTTCTAGATCCAGTTCCGCTTCTGCTTCCCACGGAGGACGCCATCCTCCCCCACCTAGAAGGCAGCCTAGATCTCCTCCCCCTCCAGACTGCCATCGTTATTTAGCGAGGCATTCATCGCACACGTTACATACCACATTTGGATGGGAGAGGTAATATTTACATTTGCAATTGATATTTTACTTCGGTTGATTTTTAAAATATACTAATATATTAAACGAATATTTTCAGGAGCGCGAGATGCGGTTATACGCTCATTATCCCAGCCGTAGAGGTTGGAGTTTGGCCTGACAGAGTAGGGTGCACGCCGTAGTTGATGGCACTAATTTCGGTAGACTTATCGAGCCGATTTGATTACATGCACACACACTCCAACATGACGGAGGTTTTTTTGGAGCGGTGGCATATGGAGACAAATAGTTCTATTTTTTTGTTCGGAGAGATGATGATCACTCTCGACGACATCCATACCATTTTGGCAGTCCTAGTTCGGGGTGAGGTTGTTGTTTTTCCCGTTATATCGGACAAGTTTATGGCCATGCATGAGCTGTTGAACTGTTTTTGGTGGACGAGGTATCGTTCGTGAAGGAGGTTGAGAAATGCAACGGCGTCGGTTTGGGGTTTAAATGGCTCCGTAGTAGGTTTAGTAGGCTAGATTTTTGCAACGACAACCCTGATCTCACTAATCTTATCGTACATACGTCTGCGCGCCTATATATTACATATGTTGGACACCGTCCTATTCTCCAACAAGAGTAACAAGTACGCTAATTTCAAGATTTGTTTTGGTTTCCTGATATGACTGATGAGGGTATTAGACGTTACTCATGGGATAGTGATGTGCTTGCTTACTTGTACCACCATTAGGGTGAGGCCTCACTTCACGACACGAGGACTATGGCCGGATGTATCGGTTTCCTGGACACGTGAATACGGGATCCTATTGTTAGGTGCGACCAAAGTCCCACATCCCACATCGATTAAACATGGGAAGAAATATCAGTATATAAGTTAAGAATACATCTCCATTAGTGTGAGGCCTTTTGGAAGTAGACCAAAAGAAAAGCCGTGCGGGCTAGTGGGCGCAAAGCAGACAATATCACACTAGTGTGGAGATCAGAGTATTCTAACTTATATACAATACGGAATATGCAGATCAAATATTCCCAACAACTGGTATCAGAGCCAGACTGGTAGCGATCCAAAGGAGATCAAATTTGAGTGGGAGCATGGATACAGACGAAGGAAAGATGAGACTCGAAAAATTCAATGGTGTAGATTTTGGGTTCTGGAAGATGCATATTGAAGATTATCTGTACCAGAAAAAGCTTTATGAACCCCTCTTAGAAAAGAAACCAGAGGGTATGAAAGATGAAGTATGGACCCTTCTTAATAGACAAGCTCTTAGAGTCATTCGATTGACGATATCCCGAAATGTTGCTTTTAACATCATAAAAGAAACAACCACGGCGGGTCTTATGAAGGCTCTCTCCAGGTATGTATGAGAAGCCATCAGCGTCTACCAAAGTTCACTTGATGAGGCGTTTATTCAATTTGCGAATAATGGAAGGAGTTTCGGTAGCTCAACACCTCAATGAACTCAATACAATCACAACCCAGTTGAGTTCAGTTGAAATTGATTTGGATGAAGAAATACGAGCATTAATACTTTTGTATTTACTACCAGATAGTTGGAATGCTACTCTCACTACGGTGAGTAGCTCGTGACCTAGTTCCAACTAGATAGTTCGAATCTCCTACAATAGCAGCATGAAATGAAAATCCAAATATTTGGCACCAGAGGCTTGGCCATATGAGTGTGAAGGGTATGAAAAGTATGTACTCGAATGGGAAGCTTCCAGGTCTAAAGTCACTCGGTATAGACATGTGTGAAGATTGCATACTTGGAAAACAGAAAAAGGGTCAGTTTTCAGACAAGTGGTAGAATCCCAAAGAAAGAAAGGCTGGAGCTTGTTCACTTTAACGTTTGGGGGCCAACAACTGTTTCTATAGGAAGGAAACACTATTTCTTGACCTTTATCGATGATCATTCTCGAAAGGTATAAGTTTATTTTCTGAAGCATAAATCTGAAGTGTTTGATGTTTTTAGGAGATGGAAATCTATGGTTGAGAATGAGACATGTATGAAGATTAAAAAACTGAGAACTGATAATGGTGGTGAATATGAGGACACCAAATTCAAGAACTTTTGCTATGAGCATGGTATCAGAATGGAAAGAACTTTTCCATGTACGCCTCAACACAATGGTATTTCCGAACGTATGAACATAATGTTGACAGAAAGAGCGAGAAGCATTTACATACAGTGTGGTTTATCGAAGCAGTTCTGGGCAGAAGCAATCAACACATCGGCTTACCTGGTTAACCGAGGCCCGTCGGTTCCCTTAGAACATCGAATACCCGAGGAGGTATGGACTGGTAATGATGTAAAATTATCACATGTAAGAGTATTTGGTTGTACAACATATGTTCATATAAGTGATCAAGGCAGGAACAAGCTTGATCCAAAATAAAAAAAATGTTTCCTGATTGGCTATTGCGAAGATGAGTTCGGTTATCGTGTTTGGGATGAGGAAAACAGGAAGATAATACGAAACAGAGATGTGATCTTCAATGAAACAGTGATGTATAAGGACAAACATAAAACATAAAGAAATTACTAAAAGCCGGATGAATCATGAAAACAGGTGTTGGGAATATTAGGTCATTATATCTACAAGAAATGACTCAAATGTTTAGGAAGTCTCTAAACTTCCGAACTGATACTGCATTGGTCATTATATCTACTGGATTATCGTGTTTAGACACTTTCTTCACATCAAGAATTCCCTTTGATATTATATCACGAATAAAATGATACATGACATCTATGTGCTTTGTACGCTCATGGTACATCTGGTTCCCTGTAAGGTGTATGGCGTTTTGATTGTCACAAAACACTTTTGTAGTAGTCCTATCCAAGCCCAAATCTGACACCAAACCTTGCAACCATATTGTCTCTTTAACTGCTTCTGTTATCGCCATGTACTATGCCTCTGTTGTAGACAAAGCTACAGTAGCTTGCAACTGTGCTTTCCAACTGATTGCACTCCCAGCTAGAGTAAATACATATCATGTCATAGATCTTATTTTATCAATATCACCTACAAAATCAGAATCAACAAAACCAACTAATGATCCTACAACATCATTCAGCGATTCACCAAAATTGGTCTTGTTAAAACTTAAGGCAACATTCACAGTATTCTTAATATACCGAAGTATCCATTTCACTGCCTGCCAGTGTTCTTTGCCAGAACATCTCTTGTACCTTCTAACTACACTAACCGCATGTGAAATATCACGACGTGTGCATAACATGTACGCTAATTTCAAGATTTGTTTTTGTTTCGTAATTTGACTGAGGAGGGTGTCAGACGTTACTCATGGGGTAGTGTTGTGCTTGATTACTTGTACCACCATCAGGGTGAGGCTTCGCTTCACGACACGAGGACTATGTGATGTAGCCTGGAAAGTCCAAACAAAAGCTTTTTTTGTTTTATTTTATTTTATTCAAATATCTTATGTATTTAAATCATATATAATTATATTAAGATTTTATTTTATTTTATTTTATTTCCTTGTATTATAATTTAGGGTTTTGAGAAGCTCTTATATAAAGTTTCATATGCCTTAAGTTATTTTAAGTTTTTGGAATAATATATTTTTTATCTCTGAAAATTTCAATCTTTGTTACCCTTAGATTAGGGTTTCATCATGTTACCCTTGAATTAGGGTTTCATATATCGTTAATTCTTCTTCAATTTCTGCCGCATCATCAGTTTGGTATCAGAGCCTCAGTTCCTGCTATGGGGAAGCATGTTTCTAAAGCCTGACTATTCTGATTCAAGGTTTAAAGAAGAGAACAACACACATGGTCATGAAGATCGGAAAGATCATTTGAGTATGAGGGGGCATACCAACCGTTTCAATGACGATCGTATTGACCGGTTACTGAAGGAGTTTAAATTGGCTACCAATCGTCGAATCAAGGTAAAAATTGCTTATCGAGATGTTGTCTCATGCTATGAAAAAGTTTTCAAAACCATATTTTTTCATCAACTGGACATGGAGATGTTGTCTTCAGGCTATGAAAAGGTTTTCGAAATTATTTGTTTTCATCAACCGGATGGCTTCAATGTGACTTCGAAAAAGGAACGCTCGAGAAGAAATTATCTTAGTCCGATAAGGTCAACATTCATAATTCCCAATGTAACGATTAAATAAAATAAAATAAATAAATTGGGTTCTTGATGGTGATGGTGCTGAATTCGAAGACGAATTCTTGTCAACTAGGAGAGGATGATGTAGCCCATAAAGTCCAAACAAAAGCCTTTTTTTATTTTATTTTATTTTATTCAAATATCTTATGTATTTAAATCAAATCTAATTATATTAAGATTTTATTTTATTTTATTTTAAAATATTTATTTTATTTCCTTGTATTATAATTTAGGGTTTTGAGAAGCTCTTATATAAATCCTCATATGCCTTAAGTTATTTTAAGTTTTTGGAATAATATATTTTTTTATCTCTGAAAATTGCAATCTTTGTTACCCTTAGATTAGGGTTTCATCATGTTACCCTTGAATTAGGGTTTCATATATCGTTGGCGCCAAGCTACGAGATAGAACATATGGCGGTAAACACAAAGAGAAGAAGACGAAACAAGGATATATAAACCCTAACCCTAAGTTAGAGTATAAGAGACTAAGAGAAAATTCTCAATTTTTATTCATCAAAGTCTGAAAACAAAAATAAGGTATAATATGCTTTATATAGCACTACCCAAAACCCTAATTCCAAATAAGGAAAATTACATAAATATTTTAAAATAAAATAAATAAAATTAACGCTAATATTAAAACTGGTTTTCGGAGGCTTTTCAGGTCGAATTTGGATATAAAACTTTGTGATATAGTCACATTTTTAAAATCTAACGGGCTCATTGAAATCTTCGATTTGAGTACCTGTGTGACCAAACTCCGATACCTGGGCGAGAAACCAGTCTGTTTGCAGTCTTCGCTACATCATCCTTCCCCGGTTGGGAAGAATTCGACCTCGAATTCGGAACTTTGAAACATTGACAAAACTGCAAAAACATTGGTATGTTCACCGCTGATTTCAACCGGTACCGGCACAAGGGTGTGAGATGTGAGAATCTGAATGTTGCAGATCTTGTCAAGAAGTGGTTTCTCAGTTTTGTCCAACTGTGTCATGCCATCGGCATTACTGTGGTCAGCGATAACAAGATATAATCCACCCACTTGTTCTATGTCATCCTTTTCAACCCATTTACTAAGCACAACAACACCCTTGCGCGTGTAAAGAGTTGTTGTCTTTCCAGTTCCAGACTGTGCTTGTTGTATCACATCAAAACCCTTATAGAAAGGAACAATTCCTCTTTGTTGAATAGTAGATGGTTTCTCATGTTCTGTAGAGTATATTTCTACCAGAAGATTCAAAACATTGCAATCTTTTATTTTTAACTTTTTATTGTTTCTTTTATTTTCCCAACCATCACCCCAAACTCCTTAAGGTTCTATTACAAAACCTAACCTTTTATCCATTAAAACATTAATATTTAATTCTAGCAATCTCTTCATAATATCAAATACAAAAATATCATCTTGTATTTTCACGACACGATAATATGCATCTAGAGAGAACCGAAACAAGGGTTCCATTGTTGGATAACCAAAAATACCTGGAAGGCGCATCTCCACGATAAAAGCTATTGCTTCAAAGTCCTTCTTCAACAAAATCTCTGGAATGATGTAATATGGTGTACTGAAGTCTGAGACAATTTCTTGATCTACAAGTTTCTCCTTAACATTAATTTGATCTTCATTATCCCATTCTTTAACATCAACGCTCTTCTCTTCAATCTCATCGTCGTAGACATCATAAATTGGATCTCCCAATTCCGACCAAGTTTCATCAGAAATTTCACCCTGGTAGTCAGCCTCATACTCAACAAAGAGTGGATGGTCGAGTAGGCGAACCCTCCATGTCACCAACAGCTACTTGATGGATCTCCTTCCCCTTTGGTTTTTCCAAATTGTAGTTGTGGTTGTGGTTGGATCGTGTGAAAAAAAATTCCGCCTTTGAATTTATGGTTGGAGTTTGAAATCCGGTGGTGGTCAACCTTTCAATATCTTCTATCACTTTCTTCATTTGATGTCGTAGTGAATTCATCCATTCATCTATCTGCGATCGGAACTGATCGAATTCATCACGGTCGACCAATTCTGCGATCGGAAGAGTGGACTTCCCTCGCAAGGATCGATTTGGCGGCATACCTTTGTTACCCACGCCGTAGGAACTCTGGCTCTGATACCAAACTGATGACGCGGCGGAAATAGAAGAAGAAGCAACGATATATGAAACCCTAATTCAAGGGTAACATGATGAAACCCTAATCTAAGGGTAATAAAGATTGAAATTTTCAGAGATAAAAAATATATTATTCCAAAAACTTAAAATAACTTAAGGCATATGAGGCTTTATATAAGAGCTTCTCAAAACCCTAAATTATAATACAAGGAAATAAAATAAATATTTTAAAATAAAATAAAATAAAATCTTAATATAATTATATTTGATTTAAATACATAAGATATTTGAATAAATTAAAATAAAATAAAAAAGGTTTTTGTTTGGACTTTCTGGACTACATCATCATGGTTGGATATATCGGTTTTTAGACACATGCATACGGGATCATGTTTTCATGCTCTGCCATGTTACTCGTTCCACTTACACCAAATGTGAGCCCACTATTGTGAGATGGGATATAGCTGCCTCATTATCTGACTCTCGGATGAAGCTGAACCTTCGGATCACCGTCAACAACCTACAAGAGATAGATGTAAGTCTTATTATTGAGTAATGTCAAAACTATTTTATGTTTTACCCTTGGAATCTTTAGTTGAATAAGGTAGAATTGTTTTATAAATGTTTGTGTCGTATTTGTTTGTATTGGAAGAAAATAAGTAAGCTGGGTTTGGTGGTCGATGAAGTCCCAAAAAATTCTATATCAAATTGTGATGGGTAGAGAGATCGGGTGCTGTTATATAAAGAATGGATAAAGAGAGGAGAGAACGACTTAAAAGGCGGCGGATGAGGAATTCAGTAACGATTATTTGCAAAATATCTTTTCCTAACTTTTTGGTTCTATATATCTTTATAACTTTTAACCTATTTATATTTTAAAAACGGCTCAAACTATTTTTCCTTCAATTTTGTTAAAACTATTCCATGAAGTTAGTTTGTTTAACGATTTTATCTTTACAAAATCTTATAAATTGTTAAATTTATTTCGCGAAGTTACTATAATTTCTAGAAAAAAAATCGAATTCTTTACCGTCTCTCTATTTTCAAAAAAAAATGAAACTATAATTAAACCTAAAAGTAAATTAAAATTAAAAATAAACTAAAATTAAATACTAAAAAAAATTAAATGTAAATTAAAGTTAAAATTAAAACCAAATCTGCAACTAAACTTACCCTTACCTTATCATTTCTCCCTTACCTCTTCCACAGCCCCACACACCTGCAACAACGGAAACCAATATCAACATGCGAAACTAATATCGGCATACATACAGTAAACAGCCATCCATCAACTGAAACTTACTGGAAAATCAAATCGGAAACAAAAATCAGAATCGAACGATACCAGCGAGAAGAATCACCGAGGAGATTCGAATAAAAGTTGTTGTAAGTTGATTTTTTTTGTTATTAAATGCGTTAGTTAGGATTAAGTTATCGATTAGGGTGTATTTAGGCTTGTTTTTTGTGTTGGTTAGATGTTACTGAAGCTTGCGATGGCGTGAGTAGGCCTTAGTACTAACAGGATTTCACGCCATTGCGATGGCGTGCGAAACCTTTCCTTTGCCACAAGTATAGCGTAGTTGGTCATATCCAGGACATCAAGAAGGCGTGGGTATATGAGTTTACGCCATCCCTGTGATGTATACCAATAATCTCCCGCCTTCTTGATGGCGTGGGATGATCTGGTCACCGGAGTAATCCAGGACCAAAACATTCTTATTTCTTGGTTTTTTTTTTACTCGTTTATGTTATTATTTTTCTATAAACGCTTCACGATTGACAATTGATATTTCGAACCAACCTTGACATTTTGTACGTTTCTTATTGATATTATTACTGTTATTATTTTGTACCTTTGGATAGGAGATGTAATATTTACATTTGCAGTTGATATTTTACTTCGGTTGATTTTTAATATATACTAATATATTAATCAAATATTTTCAGGAGCGCGAGATACGGCTATACGCCCATTATCCCAGCCATAGAGGTTGGAGTTTGGCCTGACAGAGTAGGGTGCACGCCGTAGTTGATGGCACTTCTTTTGGTAGACTCATCGAGCCGTTCTATTACATGTACACACACTCCAGCATGACGGATGGTTTTTTTAGCGGTGGTATATGGAGACAAATAGTTTCCATTTTTCGTTCGGAGAGATGACGATCACTCTCGACGACGTCCATACCATTTTGGCACTCCTAGTTCGGGGTGAGCTTGTTGTTTTTCCCGTTCTATCGGGCAAGTCTATGTCCATGCATGAGCTGCTGAACTGCTTTTGGTGGACGAGGTATCGTTCGCGAAGGAGGTTGAGAAATGCAGGGGCGTCGGTTTGGGGTTTAAATGGCTCCATAGTAGGTTTAGTGGGCTAGAATACTGCAACGACAACCCTGATCTCACTAATCTTATCGTACATGCGGCTGCGCGCGCCTATATATTACATATGTTGGGAACCGTTCTATTCCCCAACAAGAGTAACATGTACGTTAATTTCAAGATTTGTTTGTGTTTGGTGATTTGACTGGGGAGGGTGTTAGACGTTACCATGGGGTAAAGCTGTGCTTGCTTACTTGTACCACCATCAGGGTGAGGCGTCGCTTTACAACACGAGGACTATAGCCGGATGTATCGGTTTGCTGGACACGTGAATACGGGATCATGTTTTCATGCTCTGCCATGTTACTCCTTCCACTTACACCGAGTGCGAGCTCACTATTGCGAGATGGAATACAACTGCCGCAGTATCTGACTCTCGGATGAAGTTGAATCTTCGGATCACCGTCAACAACCTACAGGAGATAGATGTAAGTCTTATTATTGAGTAATGCCAAAAATATTTTATGTTTTACCCTTGGTATCTTTAGTTGAATAAGGTAAAATTGTTTTATAAATGTTTGTGTCGTATTGGTTTGTATTGTAGATACTATTTGATCCTTATCGTGCGATACATGATCATTAAATCACTATGTAATTATCACAAAATGGCTGAAGCACATAACATATGCGAAGGAAAGACTTAAATGAACACAGGATTTAACGTGGTTCGACAATTGTCTACGTCCACGGGCACCGCCAGAGAAAAAAGTTTCACTATGATAGAAAAGGTTACAGATTTCAGATTGTGTTTTTGTGTAGTCCTAGTAATCTATTTATATATAATAAATAGACTTACTAGATAATGGTCCTAATGGGCTCGTATACATGAGACCAAAAATGACATTACCCATTTTAGCTTCACTGTCAAAGACACAAAACTGTACCGCCAAACACGGTACACTGTCAAGGCATAATGACACTAAGAGAGACACAAAGTTGTACCGCTGGACACGGTACAATGTCAAAGCACTATTCGACTCATTCACAACCAATCTTCCCCTTGAGGTGAATATCCTTTCTTCACTATCAACAAAGAAACTTCTCTTCTTCTGACTCCCAAAATTCCCCAAAGGCATTCATTCTATACTGCGAACACCGATCCAGTTTAGGCACTCCCTAAACTTTCGAACTGATACTACCTTGGTTATTATATCTGTTGGATTATCGTGTGTAGACACTTTCTTCACATAAACAATTCCCTTTGATATTATATCACAAATAGAATGATACCTGACATCTATGTGCTTTGTACGCTCACGGTACATCTGGTTCACTGTAAGGTGTATGGCGTTTTGACTGTCACAAAACACTTTTTTAGTAGTCCTATACAAGCCCAAATCTGCCACCAAACCTTGCAATCATATTACCTCTTTAACTACTTATGTTACCGCCATGTACTCTGCCTCTGTTGTAGACAAAGCTACATTATAGCACAAAGAGCTTCAAATTGATCGAGAAATAAGGTTGCTTTGATCGAGATTTGGGAAAAAAATAAGTAAGCTGGGTTTGGTGGTCGATGAAGTCCTAGAAAACTCTAAATCAAATTGTGATGGGTAGAGAGATCGGGTGTTGTTATATAAAGAAGGGATAAAGAGAGCAGAGAACGACTTAAAAGGCAGCGGAAGAGGAATTCAGTAATGATTATTTGCAAAATATATCTTTATAACTTTTAACCTATTTATATTTTAAAAACGGCTCAAACTATTTTTCCTTAAATTATGTTAAAACTATTCTATGAAGTTAGTTTGTTTAACGATTTTATCTTTACAAAATTTTATAAATTGTTAAATTTATTTCGCAAAGTTATCATAATTTTTGAAAAAAATCGAATTCTTTACCTTTTTTATCTTAAAAATAAAAATATTCTTATTGGTTGGTGTATGCTTTACGCGTTTATGTTATTATTTTTCTATAAACGCTCGTGATTGACAATTGATATTTCGAACCAACCTTGATATTTTGTACGTTTCTTATTTCAGGTTATGGATCCCGTTGACGCTTCCGGGTCCCGCGATGGCTCTCGGACGAAGAGAATAAAGAAGCGAACAAGGGTACGGGAAGCTGGCCAGTCCGTTTTAGTAGTCGATTCAGCGGTTCCGATGGAGAAGCTGTTTATAGTTTCCTCCCCCCCAGACTGCTATCGTTATTTAGCGAGGTGTTCATCGCCCATGCTGCATACCACCTTTGGATGGGAGAGGTAATACTTACATTTGCAGTTGATATTTTACTTCGGTTGATTTTTAATATATACTAATATATTAAACGAATATTTTCAGGAGTGCAAGATGCGGCTATACGCCCATTATCCCAGCCGTAGAGGTTGGAGTTTGGCCTGACAGAGTAGGGTGGGCGCCGTAGTTGATGGCACTCCTTTCGGTAGACTCATCAAACTGTTCTATTACATGCACACGCACTCCAAAATGACGAATGTCTTTTGGAGCGGTGGTATATAGAGACAAATAGTTTCCAATTTTCGTTCAGAGAGATGACGATCACTCTCGACGATGTCCATACAATTTTGGCACTCTTAGCTCAGGGTGAGCTTGCGGTTTTTCCCCTTATATCAGACAAGTCTGTGGCGATGTATGAGCTGTTGAACTGTTTTTGGTGGACGAAGTATCGTTCGTCGAGGAGGTTGAGAAATGTAAGGGCGTCGGTTTAGGGTTTAAATGGCTCCGTAGTAGGTTTAGTGGGCTAGAGTTCTGCAACGACAACCCTGATCTCACTAATCTTATCGTACATGCGGCTGTGCGCGCCTATATATTACATATGTTTAGCACCATTCTATTCCCCAATAAGAGTAACATGTACGCTAATTTTAAGATTTGTTTTTGTTTCGTGATTTGACTGAGGAGGGTGTCAAACATTACTCATGGGGTAGTAATGTGCTTGCTTACTTGTACCCCCATCAGGGTGAGGCCTCGCTTCACGACACGAGGACTATGGCCGGATGTATCGATTTGCTAGACACGTGAATACGGGATCATGTTTTCATGCTCTGCGCTGTTACTCGTTTCACTTACACCGAGCGCAAACTCACTATTGCGAGATGGGATACAGCTGCCACAATATCTGACTCCCGGATGAAGCTGAACCGTTGGATCACCGTCAACAACCTACAGGAGATAGATGTAAGTCTTATTATTGAGTAATGCCAAAACTGTTTTATGTTTTACCGTTGGTATCTTTAGTTGAATAAGGTAGAACTATTTTATAAATGTTTGTGTCGTATTGGTTTGTATTGTAGATACCGTTTGATCTTTATCGTGCGATACGCAATCATTTTCCGTATCGAGGTTTTTAGGGGAGTGTTGATGAGAGACGAGATGGAGTCTTTTTATACTCCTGATTACCTCTGCTCTATCAGAATATTAACTTGTTCAACCTCATCAACACTGTAATCTACTCGCTCGATGACTATGTTTACGACATATCGAGAAGGAGCTATCATTCGACATTTGTGTGTCGGTATGCATAAGATCTCGTTGTTTCCCAGAGTTGGTGAGTTTTACCATGAATTCGATTGTTTCGCTGTGGGTTACGAGAATGTAGTGTCTACTTCCAGGAGACTTTCTTAGACATTACGTTTTATGTTGCGGGTTGTATGATACCATTTACAATATTTTTGGTGGTCTAATGTTTATCATTTTCGTATGATGATTTATGATTGTTGTTAATTACTTTGATGGTTCGGTTATTGTATGATACTTTTCCATTGTTTTTAGATGTTTTAATGTCTTATTTTGGTATCTTGCTAGAGTTATTTTGGTATCTTTTTTACGATTGCCGTTACCCTTAAAAAAATGTGCGGAATAAACTAAAAAAATTCAACCTCAAATCAGGTCTAATAACAACTTAATAATACCTTAAGGCTAATAAAAAGTAGATCAAAATTCATAAAAATTAAAACAACATTAGCGTGAACTACAACATGAATTAAGGAAACCATAAATTCAAAAAACTCAAACAACAACTCAAACATTTGCAATTACTTATACTAATCATAATTTATCTATCATGTCAGTTCCATTTCATCAACTTCCTTTCTTTTTTTGCAATTTGGTAACAATAAATAAGATACCCATACAAATTTAACATTTATTGTATTTTGAAGAAAATTAAATAAGATACAACTTTATTTGAACTGGTTCATATATGATAAACATTTTCATCCATACAATAAACTTTACTGTGTTATATGAAATCGAACCTTACATCTTCATAACGTCAAACACTAACTAAGAAAAAAAACCATTGAACTTATAAAGCAACCTTAATTCAAATATAATTATTTTTTGATGAGACAAACGCATGACAAAACAAGTCTAGTTCACTATTAAACTATAAAATTATAAATCATAACACCAAAGAGACTATGAATACATATAAATAAAAGAGAATTTTAATTCATCACATGGTGTACAAAATCTAAAATGTTTAAAACTAGAACGTCAGCACCATTAGAAAGAGAAAGATACTTGAGAAATACTTTGAACGATGAAAACTACATAGACGATCAACAAGATATCACATTCAGGTGGAACAAATGCACAATACTTGCAATTACTTGCGAGAAAAAAAAAATTATTGGCTACAAAAAAAAGCAATATCCACTAGACAAGAGACATATATAGAAATAGAACAGTTTTTATTCATATGTAAAGAAGAAATGGAATGGAATCGTATGTGCAAAATTTATGTCAACAATCATTGGACCCAAGGCCCTCATGAAATTGAGTCATCAACTATATTCTTTTTTAAGTCTCTACCTACTGATAATAATAGTTCTAATGATTTAGCTAGCATTCAATCTACTATCACTAACATGCTCACAAGTGAAGATAATCTCTTATTATTGAGTCTACCTACTGATCAAGATATTTACAATTCTATATTTGTTTTAAATTTTGATAGTATTGTAGGAGTAAATGGATACAACATCAAATTCTATCGTAAATATTGGTCTACCATCGCTACAGATCTATGCTCTACTATTAGATCATTCTTCAATGGTGAATATGTTCCTAATGGTTTTTATGCTACTGAAATCTGTCTAATACCTAAAAAAGAAGGTCCTAAAATATGGAATGATTATAGACCTATAAGTCTTTGCAATGTCTTTAATAGGATTATTTCTAGAATCTTAAATGATAGGATATTTATTCAATTACCTAAGCTTATTTATGAAAAGTAAAGTGGATTTGTCAAGGGTAGATACATTCAAGGAAATATCATTTCCTTACTAAATAGCTAGCATTCAACATAAACAAGAAGAGTAGAGAAAGGAATTTAATTCTTAAGTTAGATTTATCTAAGGCCTTTAATAGAGTCTTTTATTCATTTATTAAAAAAATTATTGCAATCTTTGGTTTTAACTCTAGATTCGTCAATATAATCCTAAAATCTATCAATAAGGTTAGATTTTCAATCATCCTTAATGGTGAATCCAAAGGTTTCCTCAAAGCTACTAATGGAATTAGACAAGATGATCAATTATCCCCTAGTCTATTGTTTTAGCTCAAGAATTCTTAATAAGAGGTCTAAAAAAATTCATAATAGTCTTAGTTTAAGATATAAAATTTCTAATAATCACAATATTTCGTGTTTACATTTTGTTGATGACATTATTATATTTACTAATGGTCTTAAATCTAGTATTTTTGTCTTTGATAAGGGTATAAAAATACCAAGTATAACCGAGGACCTAAATTATAATACATTAATGTATATGGGTTTAATTATAAAGTAGAAAGTAAGTGACACAAATACAAATATAAGGGGTAACATGCGATTAGGATAGATTTGGCATGTGACAATGGGCCCCACAGATGTCACTATATAAGGAAAGATTTTGTCTCCTAAAAGGGGACCTTCTAATGATTAGTACTTGATTTTGACTACTCTCTCTTTATAATCTTGTACTTGTTTGCTTGACACATTTCACCCATTCACATTTCCTGATAAACTACCTTAGATATTCTGACACTTATCATTGGCGCCGTCTGTGGGAACGAGAGATACCCAGAGATTAGGTTCCCCAAAATCTCAACCTTACAAAAAGAAAAGTCAGCGAATGAATACCGAGGCTATGAAGGGAAAGGCAAAGGAAAAAGGTTCTGATAAGGAGATGACATTTTCGGAGGGTTAAAACTTAAAGACTTATTTGGTGATAATGATCAAAGAAATCAGGGCCGAAGTAAACGGTCGACCCTAATCATGACTAGGCAACATCCGCTAGACGATATTGCTAAGCTAAATGCCGAGAGGGATTTGTCCTTGGATGAGAAGAAAGGTCGGTTGGATGGTCGAAGCGAACAATCAGATGTAGAAATAAAAGAGGCTCAACGCACTACTGATTGGAAGGAAGTGGAATTTTATAAAGTCAAGAATCGGATGCGAAGGATCGACGGGGCTGCACGAAAGAAATATGGATTCGGATCCAACTTGAGTATGAATTTTCTTCAGGGGAGGATATGAGTGAGTCTTCTTCCTTGGTCAAAGATTTTCGACGCTTCAGGAAGAACAAAAGGATGATCAAGGAAAGAGAACTCATAAGGTGTAAGTCATTGCGAGCTAAAATAGTCGAACCTCAGGGAGGTAGCATCGATAAAGTAACTCTCAGATCTGCTGAAAAAATCGGTACGGTTACTTTTAACAGAGAGTAGCTGAATTGTCCTCAATTCTAATTTCCGTCAGGGAGCTAATCTTATGGCTATAAGGTGGGGAGTCAATTTGCTAAACCACTTGATGAAAGATTGTTCACGAGTCGTGCAGAAGGCCTGGGAGACGGGACTTTCAACATCGGGCATAATTGGAGGTCGTCCCCTTTGTCAAATGAAACTTTGTCGGGGAATCTCCCAAAGCATTTCGAAATCTCCAAGCTTGAAAAGTACGATGGTAAGAAAGACCCAGATAATCATCTGGAAGCCTTGAAAAAATTTATGTTAAGCTTTGACAATGACGACAAGCTTGTCTGTCGAGCTTTCTCAATGACGTTTAAAGACCGGGCTTCAAAGTTGTATAATTGATTGCCACAAGGATGCATTAAGAATTTCGATATGTTCTGGATGATGTTCAGACAACAGTTTGTCGGAAACAAAAATTTCCGAGCAAACGGGGATACAATAGTTAATTTCCGACAAAAGGTCGGAGAAAGCTTGAGGAATTATACTCGTCGTTTTATAGACGCAAAGACAGATCTCGACTATTATGACGAAAGTGTAGCCTTAACTGGTTACAGATTATGCTTGTTACCAGGACCGATGAAGCAAGTTGTGAAAAAGAAGCAAGCCTTCAATTTTTCAGCTTTGTTAGCCCAAGTCGAAAAGCAGATCTTGATTAAAGAAACCGAAGCATCAGAATTGGTTGTACAGATCCAACAAACAAATCAAGCTTCGGTCGTTACGTATCAGAAAACTTCGAAGGCAAGTACGATCCCTCAGCCACAACCGATAAGTACCGTAGCACCAGCAGCACATGCGAAATAATCGGGAAATCAAACTCAGAGGACGCGAAATGGTTATCAAGGAAATAATTACCGACCCATATTAAACAAGTGGGTTCGGCCCAATTATTTTGTTGATTTAACTGAATATGTTGCGACTATCTTTGATAAGTCGCAGAAAATCGTGCATTTTCGGAAGCCATTCCCAATCGGAACTCCCCGCAAAGGTTGGAACAACCGTTTCTGCAAGTACCACGATGATGTAGGTCATGATACCAAAGATTGTATCGCGCTCAAGAATGAAATACAAGCGCAGATTGACAGTGGTAAATTGCTAGAGTATGTAAAGAAACAAGCTCAGCAAGGTGGAACATCCAAGAAAATTGTAGCGGTGCCTAAACAGAAAATTTCGTTGGTGATTTCTAAGGTCATTGATTCGTTTGACGTGTCCACCGAATATTTGGACCCGGATAAGAACATGAATCTAATCGGAGTGATTGAGGAGGTGGTAACCCCAGCACGAGAAAATGTAAGAGAATTATGTAATTTTTTTGAGTCTCTGACTATCTTTAGGGGCGATTCAATGGAAGGTACTACCAATTCTTCACCGAAGAGGCATATAATGAATTTGGCTACTTAGCTAGAGGCAAGAACTTCTCCTCATTTGTGGTGAGGATAATAATCGCCTGAGGGTAGGCTGGTAATTTCAGTTGATGTTTTATGGTGGTATGTGGGTGTTTAAGTGGTGGTGTGTGGATGTTTTAGATGTTTAGAGAGTATAGAGATAATTAAGCAGCTTGGTAGCAGTTAATTTTCATTACCCCTAGTTAATGCGGGTGGTTGGGTATTTATAGTGTGATGTTTGGGCCCTTATGGGCTTTCGGGTCATGTTTAATGGACCTGGGTCATGTTCAAAGACCCATGAGCTCTAAGTAGGAGAGCAAGTAGCTTAGTCGATAAGTGTTTAGGTTTGTTTAGTACTTTTGTCATAGTTCGAACAGTCCTATGGTCATAGTGTTCGAAGTGATCTGTCCAGTCCATGTGACCTGTCCGATCTATCCGGTCCGGAGGCTTTGGACTGATCTGTCCCTGTCCGGGGAGCATGCTGGATTCGGACTCATCAATTTGTACCAGAATCGTTCTCCTATTTTGTGCTTTGACGACGATGACATGAGAGACGTTGCTGGCCCTCATGAGGATGCAATCGTGATTGGGGCGGCTATTACATGGGAGGAGGTGCGAAGAATTTTGGTGGATGCCGGTAGTTTAGCAAATATTATTTTCGTATCAACCTTTTCAGGGTTCAGAAATAAGCTAGTGATTGTAAAGTCAGATCGTACAATCATCGGCTTCACAGAAGTATCGACAGAAGTAGTAGGTGAATATGAAGGATTGGTTCAGCTCGGGAGAGGGTCATTCAAGAAAGAAGTGACGGTTTTGTTTATTGTTGTTGATGCACCTACGTCGCACAACGCAATTTTTGGTTGCTCTTGGTTGTCTAGAATGCATACCGTAACTTCTATGGTCCACCAATGCTTGAATTATGTATTCGGAAACAATGTTGGAGTTGTCAGAAGCAGCCAAAATACCGCGAGGGAATGTTGCCGGGCAGCTTTGGCAGTGAAACGAGATAGGGAAATGGTCGATGTGAGGGATTAGCAGTTAGCGGGGTCAGCTCGTGGATCAGAGCCTGCAGATGATCCTAGGGAGACCCCAGGATTTTTTCTTACGGATGAAAGCTGTGAGAGTTATGAATTTTCCAAAGGGAATATCTTGAAGATTGGGATGAACTTGTCCCCTTGGTTCTGAAAAAAAAAATGATCGACTTTCTTAAACAAAAACTACATTTATTCGCTAGTGTTCAAAAGACGTAACGGGGGTCCCTGAGAGCGTCATCTACCACCAATTGTCTATAAACCCAAGTATTCGACCCATAACACAAAAGCGCCGAGCATTTTCTTAAGAAAAGGCAGCGGTGATCATTTCTGAGGTCGAAATATTGACAAGGGTAGGACATATATGGGAATCCCTCTACCCGCGATGGACAACTAATCCAGTTTTGGTTAAAAATAAAAACGGAAAGTGGAGAATGTGTGTAGACTTCACGGACCTCAACCGAGCATGCCCCAAAAACCATTTCCCCATGCCAAGGATTGATCAGTTGGTAGACTCGACATTAGATAACAAGTTGTTATCTTTTATGGATGCCTATGCAAGGTATAATCAGATAAAGCTGGATTCTAAAGATCAGGAAAGCACAACATTTATTACAGTAAGAGGCTTGTATTGTTATAAGGTTATGCCATTTGGTCTGAAAAATGCGGGGGCTACCTATCAAAGACTTGTGAATAAGGTTTTTGAAGAACAAATAGGAGTGGATGTAGAGGTCTACATTGACGATATGCTGGTCAAAAGCGTCACCGATGAAAGTCATTTTGCAGATCTAGAAGAAACATTCAGGAACCTTGGAAGAGTGAACCTTAAATTGAATCCATAAAAATGCTCATTTGGAGTTCGATCTGGAAAGTTCTTAGGGTTCATGATCAGCGAAAAAGGGATAGAAGCGGATCCAACCCAGCTAAATGCTACTGAACAATATGGCACCTCCGAGGAATATTAAAGAGGTATAGATTTTGACGGGGCGATTAGCAGCGCTAAAATGATTTATCTCGCGATCTTCATATAAGTGCGCACCATTTTTTCAAGTTCTGAGGAATGCTAACAATTTTAGCTGGAATTCTGAATGCACTGAAGCGTTCCTCAACATCAAAAATTATTTGTCATCTTTAACGTTGCTGACAAAGCCGCTACCCCGGGAAAGGTTGTTTCTTTATATAGCGGTTTCGGAGCATGCGGTGAGCGCAGCGCTAGTTCAAGAAGAGGATAGGATTCCTAAACCTGTCTATTATGTGAGTAAAAGTCCGCTGGATGCAGAAAAGCGTTACTTAAAGCTTGATAAGTTAGCTTGGCTTTGGTAACAACCACTAGAAAAATGCGACCGTACTTCCAAGGCCATTCCATTATAATTCGAACCGCTTTCCCCTTTAAAAGTGTTTTACAGCGACCTGATGTTTCTGGTCGTATGACGAAGTGGTTGGTAGAACTGGGAGACTTTAATATCGATTTTGAACCGAGAACGACAATCAAGGGGCAAGCATTGGCAGACTTCATGGTGGAATTTCATTCTAGCAGACCCGAGGAAGTATCAGTCGAGCCAGAGGTTAACACAGATGAATGGATAGTCAGAACGGATGGTGGCTCAAGTGTCATTGGATGCGAGGCTAGCATTCAGATTTCTACACCAACGGGAATTACAATGCATCAAGCGATCCGTTTTTGTTTCAAGTCTTCGAACAACGAAGCCGATTATGAAGCAACATTGACAGGACTAAGGCTGACGCAGATTTGTAGGGCAAGAAATGTTCGGCTGATCCGTGATTTACAACTACTGATAAATCACGCAAATGGACAATCCAAGGCAAGGAAAGACCAGCTGCTGCAATATTTAGCGGCTTTAAGAATCATGGCCTCGTCTTTTAAAAAGGTGACTTATGAACACGTCCGAAGGGAAGATAATACAATTGCTGATTCACTGGAAACAACGGCATATTCGGGAGAATACCCCTGGATTTTAACGTAAGAATATACGTCCATTCTGAAGAGAAAAGATTTGGAGAGTCGACCAGATATAGCTTCTCAAATTTCAACGATTTCAAATACCGATTAAAGGAGCAACATTACGAAGTTTTTGACTAAGGAAGTATTGCATAATGATAAGAATCTGGCAAAAAGTGTTCGGAACAAGGAGCGAGGTTTTATCTTCTTGGGAATGTTCTTTACAAAAGATCTGCAAGCGGACTTTTGTTAAGATGTTTGGGGTGTGAAGAGTCACATATGGTTCTTTCCAAGTTGCACGACGAAGAAGGATCGACACATTGTGGTTTAAAGACATTGATTAGGAGAGTCATCTTTTCAGGTTTTTATTGGCCTACGTTATCTGTTGATGCTAAAGAACTCGTCAAAAGGTGCAATAGGTGCCAGTGTTTTGTCAATTCGATACACACTCCAGCAGTTCCTCTAGAATCCATATATGAGGGACTACCATTCGACATATGGGAAATAGACTTGGTAGGTCCACTCCCACTAGCAACTGGAGGAAGGCAGACTATTGTAGTTGCAGTGGATTATTTTTTAAAATAGGTCGAAGCAGAACCATTATCTGGCACCAGAGCTAAGGATGTGGTGTAATTCATATAGTCGAACATTTGCTGTCGGTACGGAGTTCCTCTGAAGATAATCATGGATAATGGTCCTCAGTTCGACCCTCGAGCAAATGGGCAGGTCGAAGTTACCAACAGAACGATCATCAGTGGATTGAAAAGGATATTGGAAGGAAAAACTGGAAAATGGCCGGATTTCTTACAAGAGATATTATGGTCATACCAAACCACACCTAGAACAGCGATACAAGAATCACCTTATGCTTTGGTGTACGGAATGGATGCGGTAATCCCAGCAGAAACAATATTCCCTTCTTTCAGGGTGGGTCATGACGAGGAGAGCGTCAACGATGAAAATCGGGCTTTGGCTTTGGATTTGATAGAAGAGAAGCGAACAAAATCTCATCTCAGTTCTTTACATTATCAGAACCTGATGAGGAGCAGGTATGCATCAAAAGTTTGAAGAAGAGATTTCAAGGTTGGGGACAAGGTTTTGCGAAAAGTTTTCCTTCACACAAAAAATAAGCACCTTAGGAAGTTTGCACCAAACTGGGGAGGACCGTATCAAGTAGTGGAAAAATTAAAGTCGGGGACTTATCATTTGAAAGACAAATTTGATCGTCCAATGCGCCTCCCGTGGAACATCGAGCATCTTAAATTGTATCTAGAATGAGTTGTAATTTTTATCTTTCTACTTTTCTTTTGTAAAGGAAACTTTAGTCGAGGGCACACTCTTTCCTACCCTGGTGGCGCGGGGAGGTTTTAATGAGGTGTCTACTTAAACCGACCAATTTTAGTAAAATATTTAGAGCCTAAAAATAAACGTGCAAAATGTCGAACCCACTAAGAGGGGTTTTTCAACTTTCGAGTTGATCAACAAAATGTCGAACCCATCAAACGGGTTTTTTCAACTTTCGAGTTGATCAACAAAATGTTGAACCCATCAAAGGGGTTTTTTCAACGTTAAAGTTGATCTACAAAATGTCGAACCCACTAAGAGGGGTTTTTCAACTTTCAAGTTGATCTACAAAATGTCGAACCCACTAAGAGGGGTTTTCAACTCCCGAGTTGATCAACAAAATGTATAACCCATCAACGGGCTTTTTTCAACTCTCAAGTTGATCTACGAATTTAAGACGCAATTAAATACATTGAATGTTTAGCATCGGAAATTGATCACTTCTAGTTGCAAAAATATGAGTATTCAAATAATCATAAATAAGTTCGAACAAAAATCCGCTATAAAAAACGCGGTTTGCAGAGTAGAAATAGTGGCAAAACAAGTTAGAAACAAAGAAAAGAAAAACAACACAGTCTGAGCTACAGATATCAGACGTCAGAGAAGTCATCGGACGGGTCAGAGTCTTCAACAGCATAGTCGCTACAGTCGACGCCCTCAGGACGGTCTTCTTCAGGAACGTCTAGCCACATCAACCTGAGTGGCATCCGAGGCCAAAAAGCATGGAAGTTCAGGATATAGCCGACCCTCGCGTCGGCAACTTGCTGGTCCATGAACGTTTTGCACTTAACTCCAAAAGAATGATTTTCTTACTTGTTCTGGTCGAGATTCGTTTGGAGCCTCTGCAATTCCTTGGCCATTTTTGTGGACCGCCAACGAAGAGACTCGTTCTGAATCTTCTGAGCAGCCAATTCCTCGACGGCTCTGGCACGGTTTTCCTCAATTTCGGAAAGGGTTTTCTCCCACTGTTTCTCCTTCACACTAAAATTTTTAACTTTAGCCTCGGCAGAATCGGCTCATCGTTTAACAAGGTCGATCGATTCATGCGATTCGTTGGCTTTGGAGGAGATGCTCGTCTTGAGCTCAGCAAGCTCCCTTTGAAGCTTCAATAACTCTCTTTCTTTTTGGGCTATGGGGTCAAGTAGAGTCTGCAGAGAGTTAGCTAAAACATCGAAGTCCTGAAGGAAGAAGGAGTTCAAACTCTGGGCACGGACGGGCAAGAGCGCGGCATCAGGGTGCACCGAAGTCCTTTAGCCCAGAGAGATAGGATCTTTCGATTTCTCCTTTTTCTCGTGGTTTCCACAGGAGCCGGTAGCTTCGCACCCTCGCAATGTTCGAACATAGAGGGTATAGTGGTTTGTTCAGGGACAAAATCGATATGTACCTTGTGTGCAGCAGCTTTTCCTTTAGATTTTTTGTTCAATGAGGAATTGCCTCCCTCTTCAGCCAAGGGGTCCTTTTTCTGTTTTTCGCAGTGGCCCTTTTGTCCTCTTTTAATAGCTGTATGAGATTTGTCACCACTTGCAACTGGATCACTAAGGAAGACAGTAGCCTCCGGTTCTAAACACAGAATTTCAATAGGTTGGTCCACATCGTTACCCTATTCACCCTCAGCATCGGACAACTCCTCAGACTTCACACGTTTGCTTAGGGCTCGATCCTGTTTGGGAAAAAACACCTCACAATCTAGGGCCTCGAGTCTTTTGACAAAATCAACAACGCCATGAGGGGTTCATAGTTCTTCAGATCTTAAGGTTCGGTCGGAACAAGGCCAGAGGTTGTTGTTGATAAGGTTTGTGTTCTTGAAGCACTGACAAAACTTCTGACCCCAGCTCTTCCTTGCAAAAGCTCAAATCTGAGCAAATATTGTCGATGCTTTTTCAAGGTGCTTTTTCCGCAGTTCTTGGATATTAACCTTGCATACTAAAAGACAACCCTTTTAAATATATATATATACACACGCATATGAATACCTTCAGGGGTCCATTTAAATGGCCGCCTCAGATTCTCTTGGCTGTAGGGTCGACCATTCTCCCAAACACCAGTGACAAAGACAAATCTGTACTTTCATGATCTGTCAGCCTCTAACAGGTTATTCGCGATTTTCTTGGGGTTGAGGAGAGATGAGTAGAAAAATGGCAGCTTCGGGGATTTGGAGAGCCCGAATATCCCTATATATTGCTCTATTGAGATGGGGATCCCTGACAGTCGTGAAGCCATGATGGTCGACATCAAAGTATACCAAGTGTTAGGGGTTAACTGGGTCGGACATATCTCGAGAATCTCGAAGTATCTAACAATGTCAGGGTCAAGGGGAAGTCGCAAACCCCAGTTGAAGAGTTCGGTGAAAAAGACTACCTCTCGACCTTGGACAGACAAAGACGTCTCACCGGGTTGGGGAAAACGGACCTTAACGCATTGAGTAATTCCCGAGATGTTTTTTAAATCCTCTTCTTCATCGGGGGAATAGTATAGGTATTTTCCATTGAATAGAGAAAGGATGTGGTCGTTGGTCAGACGAATGTGGTAACCAGTCACGACATCAGTTGTTCCAAGTGGCAGCGGTTCCCTCTCGACGCCATCAACCATGATTACAAAAGGGTTGGTCGAAGCAGTTGGGTCGGCATCCTCACCTTTAGTTGGTATAAGTTCAGGTTCTGTAGTAGGTGCATCGACAACTTTGGCTGGTGCAGCTGTTTTAGAGGTACCTGGATTGGCCGATCTAGCATCTTTGACTCCATTTTTCGCCGATTTGGAATCTCTGTTTCCCGATTTCACCGGTGGTAGAACCTGTGAAGGAGGTCTAGGGTGACTTTCTTAGCAACATCATCGTTGATCTTTATCACCACGTGTGACGTGGAGGATTTATGCAGGGGTTTCCTAACAGGTCGGTCAGCAACTTTGCTTTTGATTTCAGTCGGTGCTGGCTTTGTGGAATATTTGGGGGGTTGGTTTATAGCCTCTGTTTTTACTGTCCTTGGTGGAGGATGCTTTTCAGCAGACATCAAGTCGCAAGGAGAATAAGTAGCAAGGACAGCGCTTGAACTACTGTGGGTTCGAATATGGCCATGCCTCGTAGCACTGGGTTTTGATGCAGCCTTTTTCCGTCTCATTTTTTCTTTATCTGTCAGAACCCTCTTTTTGGCCGTCGTTGCTGTGTTATGACTAGTTAGAATCCCTATAGTGTCAGGAGTTAGTTGAACATACTCGTGCGGAGGAGTAGAGGAAGAACTAGAATCACCAATGGTTAAAAGTGGGGTTTTGGGTCGACTGGTAAGGTTCTTCGCCAGTTTCTTGTGAGACATGGGTTTTCTCATAAACTGAGTAAGATTTTTGGCCAGAGTTTATCTCTCTAGAAAAACATTTGTGAAAATGAAAATGAAAAAAGAAAATATTTATAGAGGTAGCAAGCGTGATAAAGATCCGCTCCATGGAGAAGTGCAATCGAAAAGAGCCTCGGGAATATCAAAAGTCTCTTAACCAAAATACTGGTTAAGGTACGACCCAATTACCATCAGACACGTGTCTAACCGAGCGACTATAGCGGACCTAGGGGGCTACAATTTCTACACACGCGTAGGCGACTAATGATGAAGAACACGCCAACCAATGGGAACAAGACACGTGGGAAGACAGATAAACCGGTTAGACATGGGAGCTTGGTGGGATTTGAAGAATTTAACCCGATTTCGAGCCTACAAAAACAGCCCAAGCCATTTTACAAGCCTTAAATACTTTGGCCACAAGACTATAAAAGGTATGTCGATCCTTCGTTCGATATCCTAGCATCGACATTCGATCAACAACGAACTCAAAATTGGCAGCGATCATCAATGGCCAACCCTGCGTTCGACATTTGAAATTAATGGAAAGCGCCGACCCTGCGTTTTACATTCGAAATCAATGGGAAAGTGACGACCCTGCGTTCAACATTTCAGGTCAATGGAAAAGCGTCGACCTTGCGTTCGACAAACAGGTTCATGAAGAATCCCGACCATGCGCTCTACCATCGATTAGTTTTTGCTCGATCCTCCACAAAACTAAGGGGCTACTGATAAGGGTATAAAAATACCAAGTATAACGGAGGACCTAAATTTTAATACATTAATGTATAGGGGTTTAATTGTAAAGTAGAAAGTAAGTGACAAAATACAAATATAAGGGGTAACATGCGATTAGGATAGATTTGGCATGTGACAATAGGCCACACAGCTGTCATTATATAAGGAAAGATTTTGTCCCCTAAAAGGGGACCTTGTAATGATTAGTACTTGATTTTGACTACTCTCTCTCTTTAGAATCTTGTACTTGTTTTCCTGATACATTTCACCCATTCACATTTCCCGATAAACTACCTTAGATATTCTGACACTTATCAGTCTTATTAACAGTTTTCTAACTAATTTCATGAACAAACTAGACAGCTAATCAACAAGGATAAATTCTTCTTTATTCTACCTAAATTATCTCTATCAAACATGTCCAAACTTATTTAGCACCTAACTGGTTACAAGGAAAGCCACTTCCATATAATCTACTTGGGTGCAACCATCAACAACAACATCATTGATATACACTATGAAGGATTAATCTCAACTATAAGGAGAAGAGTTCAATAATGGGATCATACCTTGCTCTCATTTGAGGGCAGACTCACACTCATCCAATCAATCTTGATGGTTATTCCCAACTACCAACTGCAACGTACTCTTCTGTCTGGATCCACCATCAAAATAATTGAGGCCATCTGAAGTATATTTTTGTGCAGTATAACTGAGAATCACATATCTATCTTCTGGGCCAGTTGGAACAAGATTTGTATTCCCTACAAAGAAGGAGAACTTAACATTAGAAAACTAGATGAAATTCAATTAACTTACTCATGCTTCCGTAGAAGAAGTTTAGAGAAAATAGTTACCTTATGGTCTAAGGTCACTTACTCCTACAACTCATCTAATGCATGTTAATCTATTCTACAATACGTCTCAGGTTTGGAAGAGACTACACAATATTATAAACATTCGTGAAGTTTTATATTTTAGTCTCTTGGTCATGGAAGTTGTGGGTTTTGGTTAGATCGGTGATACCAAACTAAAGCTCTAATGGATCTTTCTACTACAAATGATTCATCTTGGTATAAACATACTGAAGTTAAAGAATTATGGATCAAATATGAATTGAACATTCCTATGATGTCTTCTACTATCACCTTAACAAAATCACTAACCTAGTTATCAAGCCTAATCTCCGTGATAAGGTTCACTAGACAGCAAATGAATCAGGAAATTTCTCATTTAAAAACACATGGAATGCTCTAAGAGTTAAAGGAACTTCATCAAGCTTATATACATCAATCTGAAGCGGAGCCCCTCCAATAAAATATTCATTTTTATTGGGGAGACTTCTACACAACTGGGTCTATGTTGACATTGTCCTTCACGCTAGAAATATAACTCTAGTTTCAAAGTGTCAGCATTGTGGAAATATTGAAAGTATCCAACACACGTTTGTTGAATGCTATCTAGCCTGGTCTGTTTGTATTCATTTCAGCAGTTTGTTTAACATCAGGGTTGGAAATCACATGTCATTCTCTCATATAATCAGATTATGGATTTGGTCTGCTCTTAATCAAATTCACATTAGATCTTCACTACCCTTTATAATCTGTTGGTCTCTTTGGCAACAAAAAAAAAAGAAACAGTTCAGTATTCAATACTTATTTATATCTACTGTAATAGCTTAAACCAAGCAGGTGATTCTCAAACTTGATATGGCTAAAATACTCCAAACTTTTATGGTCAAAAGACTCCAGCAAGACACCTGGGCTTAGTTATTTTCAACACTTAGATCAGACAAGAAAACTAAAGGCAATTCACTGGATTCCTCCTATAGCTCTTTGTCTTAAACTTAATACAGAGGCTTCATGCTCAATCTCTAGAGAAACCTCATCAATTGCTATTATAAGATATCATAAAGAGGACATAAAGACAGCTATTGGTAGAAACTATGGAATATTATTTCTTAAACTCGTCTTTAATTTGATGAACTAATACTCTGTAACAATATGAAAATCTTTGTTCTTGAAATAGAGACTAATTCTCTTATCCTTTTAACTATGTTAGCTACTAACAAAGCTCCTTAGTTTGTATCTCCAATGCTTGAATGCTGTAATAAATTTATTACTTTGGAAATAAGCATCTCACATATCAACAGAGAGCAAAACTCTGTTGTTGACTGCTTGGCTCACTAGACCAACAAATACAAATTCAATTGAGATGGAAGTCAATTGAGAGGAGGCTAGAGTGGTACTTTATTCGAGATGAGGATTGTTAGGTGCGACCAAATTCCCACATCCTAGATCGGTTAAACATTGGAATAAATATCAGTATATAAGTTAAGAATACATCTTCATTAGTATGAGGCCTTTTGGAAGTGGATCAAAAGTAAAGTCGTGCGGGCGAGTAGGCCCAAAGCGGACAATATCACACTAGTGTGGAAATCGGAGTATTCTTACTATATACAAAGGCCGAATATATGAACCCAATATTCCCTACAGATGAACTACCAATTATATGAGATGACAAAAGCTATAGTTGTAGTAAAATGGGATCAGCAGCAATTACAAAAGTGGCAACGCTGACTGCTGCAGCACTGACAGCGTCAGCCGCCGACCCTGTTGTTGGTGACATATGTGATCGACCCTGATTTTCTGTATCTCGTGACATTTGTAACCCAGAGAAGTTCGATTGGTTATATAACACCGGATTGAAAACCTGTTGGAGTAAAGCTGAATTTGATATATATTGAGGTTGATTTGTGAATTGAATAGGAAATTGGCTTTGTTGCCTCTCTAACTCTGAACCGTCGTTTGCTGTTTGTGTCAAGTCTAATGTAACGGTTGGAAACAGAGTTGAGGCTGATATGGTTGCCATGCTTGAGGAGAAATGAAGTAGGTTTGCAAGGATATTAGGACACATGAGCCCATCATCGGTTGACATTGAACTTGAAAGCATCATTTGAGCCACTGACGATGTTGTTGTAGACATTGCCACTGTTGCCCGAAGCAAAAGGTGGTTGTGGTCTCCTTCGTATGACGTTATCAGAATTGTTTTATCCTCAGTACATCGTTGTACTTGTTTTCGGATATCGTAGGCAGTAACCATTGTGCAATGATAGCAAGTTTGAGAACAGGAATTTCCCTTGACCATTTTATGTTCGTACTTTTTCCGCTGACATCCATCGTTTATCGTAGATAAACGATAATTTTGTTCGAATTCTAACTGCGATACGAGCTTTCCTCATTGTTGCATCTATTTGATCGATACTAGTTTTTGTAGAGGAGTTAAACTTAGGAATCTTAATATAAGGAGGGCTGTCCTCTTCGACTAAAGATCTCGAAAAGAATCAATAGAAACAGGCTAATTGATATTCCATTGAAATATTTCAACATGTACATGTAAAAAATACTAACTTGTCTTGGGATCCAGAGTAGTAAAGATCTTCTTTAATTAATTTTGTTACATGTTCTCCATAGTGATAGCTCACAATAATTATATTTAATAATCATAGTTTTAGTTGTAATCTTCGTAATTTTAGTTTTTCTTTTAGCAAATGCTACTTTATTAAAATCCTATTTGTTAAAATATCTCACTTTTAGAGTAAGCATTCATTCTCTTAAATAGAAATACTACTTAATTAAAGGTCAGCATTTTAAAAAAATCCAAATAAAACAAATAAAATCAACTAATAAAAAAGAGATGCATCAATTTTATATAGATATTTAATAATAAATATATTAAAATATTATCGAGAATAATATTTTAATAAATTAGATAAACTAGTGATAATTAAAGTAAATAAATATAGATTGAATAGGTTAGATGATTTGCCATGTATTATTTTTAATAGAAATAAGTCCAGCAGCTATTATCACACTATGCTATAAAATTAGCTTATAAAATCTTATACTGGAGTTTTTATAAATAATATAGACAATTACGCTGTATTTACATATAAATATAAAGATATTAGATTTTATAAATCAATTATAACTAATTATTACTATCTAAACAATGTTCGATCGCTGTTTTTTTTTTTAACCATCAATCTCATTTTTAAAATTTTATGTCTTTTAGTTTTTTATCAAAAAATTTATTCCCAGAAAAGGACTACTCGAAAGAGGGCTTATTCCCATTCGTCAGAGCGGAGAAGGGCAATCACTCATTCTTAAAACCAGCATTCGAAAGAGTCGGGGCGGAAAAGGGGGCCAAAGAATTGGCTGGAACTAGAATGGACGAGGAAGGCAAACTCAAGCTGACAAATGAAATTTAAGATAGATATGAGTAAAAATGCATTATATCATTTCCATGTTCCAACAAAGTTAAAGAGTTCCACAAAGACGAAAGTACCATTGTAAAGCAGGGAACTTTAAAATAAAATTTATATTTTAATTTCTAAATTTTCAAAATATGTAATGTTGTTTTTAATTTTATTTAAAAAATACTTTTTTTAAGTTTAGCGAAATTGCAATTGGTCGAGATTTTACCTTCCGCTCTAGTCCTCTTCATCTTACGCAAGTTACCTCCCAAAAGAGTATCTTCACAGTGTGAAGTTTTGATAATCATATTTTAGTTTTAAAAAAATTCAAACTTACATTCTAACCGTTTAAGTTTTAAAAACAATATTTTTTGGTTTTTAGACCGTCCGCTCGCACTTGTTAGTTTATGTTTAAGTTTTGGTAAATTTTGTATATCCTTGACTGTTATGTTGGTTCTGGTTATCTTTTTTTTTTTAACCAAAACAAAACTCAATAATAAATAAATCAATAATTATTCAATTCTGAATGTAAAATCTATTCTAACTAAAAATATGAAATCAAATGGATGCTTGTGTAGTAGTGTTTCAACATTGGTAGCTTGGATCTTTGCCGGGATAACATCCGCACACAAACACAAGACAGAACGGAGATTTATTTTCGCTACACTTATAGTCACAGCAGCTGCTAGGCTGTATGCAAAATTTGGCTTCAGCTCCTGGCGATCCTCCAAATAAGGCCCACATGCAGAATTGAGAGATGTTTGATTCTTCATTATAGCTGCTTCTTTGAATAAGAACAGACCGGATAATGTTTATTGTGAAAGTTATAAACTTGTGTGTCCATCTATTTATGTATCGGGTTAGATCAAAAAGAAGTTGTTGGTTCTGGTTATCTTTTACTATTTTTTCACTATTTTTGAAAAAATGTTAAGTTTTATATTTTTTTTGTAAAGAATATAAATGATGTTCAAATTTGTTTATTATAAGTATAATGAAAATATTAATTTTAAAACTCAAATCACAAGTTATGTTAGTTAAAGTTTATAATAATAATAAAACATAAAAATGTAAAAAAAAAAAAGAGAAATTTTTATAGGATAATTCTTTTAACATATTCAAAATAGATATTGAAACGGATTCTATATTATATACTTTTTCTTTTCATTTATATTATTAACCATGATTAACTCAAAAGAACCTAATAGTTATTTATGAAAATTGAAAAAACTACCTTGCGGATACATTGTTAAATGTATCTAAACAAGCCACATTTACTGCCCAAAATCCAAATAAGATAGTACCTAAACATGAAGGTCCAACTAAGCTAAGTACCTAAACATGCTCGGGTTGTCTTTGTCCCTTTCAAGGTATTCTCGCGTGATCAGGTCCTCCATGCGCTTCTTGATAGCCTTAATATCAGGCTTAAACATTGGGCTTAGCTGCTCAACACATTCAGAAACCAGCTGCTGATGCACCAAAACTTTACGGCTCTTCATTATACGCACAATTGCTGCATCAATGGCATGGCGTCGATCTTTGTCAACATCTTCAACAACCTTCCTGCGTTCGTCGACTGGTGGCAGAGGAATCTTGATCCTCCTCATTCTGTCTGTAAACCTCGAATTAAACTCGAAGTGATCAGTTTGGGACACAGTCTTCGTGCTGGGGTCCTTAGTTAGGATCTTATACTTAGCACATGACAAAGAATGAAGCAACCTCACCAAGTCATCATGCCTCAAGTTTAACTGAGTCATGATCTCTGAATAACTTAACCTATCCGCAGAATTGAAAAGCACCAGGACAGCAGCCTGGTGGGTAGACACAATCAACTCGATGGTTTTCTGGTCAAATTTTCCATGAATATGACATGTACCTAGTGAGTAGATCCATGTAAGTTTTCTATGTTTTGTTTTTGTTTCATAGAACTCCTTGAAAACTTCAACACATTTCACCATTTCAGAGGGAAGATTTATATCAAACGACTTATAACTTGGCCAAAAACCTGTTGTAAGAACTGTAACAGTGAAGTCAATTCCAGGATGTGCTGCTGCATTATCTGCAAGGTAGCCTTCAAAATTATTCTGATTCTCTCTTGCTAATGTCAAATCCGTTACCATGCCCTCCATCTTTGATGTGAAGTGTCCACCACATTGCTGTTTTAACTTTGTCAGCATACTTCTTACGTGATCATCGTTGGCACTTCGATCAAACAGAAGGCGTCGAGCAAGCTTCTTCCTATAGAATTCAGCAAAAAGGTCCTTATCACTTATATATGCAAGCAACTTCACAACCTTTTCAAGTGTGTCTTCAATGGCCTCATCGCTCAACTTCTCACTACCACCCTTTTTGAGAATATTATCACAGAATGTTGCCAAAAGCTCTGCACTGGAGGTACCAGCAACGGTTTTATTGCAAAATATGTCAAAAGCTTCCTTAAGTGACTTGTGAAACAACGTATGGCCCTGAAAACATTCGGTCACATAAGCCATATACTTGTCATGCAGCTCAATTATTTTTCTGACAAGGACCTGTTCTTGTACACCAGAAGAATTTGACACGTGGCTACTTGCAGCATCTTCAGCTTGTTGAACCAGCGCAGTTCCCTCTGCTGTAACATGCTGTTTGAATATGGTAGCAACTGGTTCCAAAGCTTTAGGTATTTTATGGTAAAGTCTGTACATCCTAGAAAGATCCTCCACCTTGTCATCCCTAAGCAACGCACGGCATCCAGAATGTTCTTTCTCTAGTAGTTGGGGCTCATAGACTACCAGCAACTCATTTTGCACTTTCTCCACCAACTTTGGCTCGCTACTTGAGTGCAAATAATGAGATACTCGTTCCCTTTCCTTCTTCAAGCACTCCTCTGACTTTCGCATGTAATCAGGGCAAGAGTCCTCTTGTATCCAACTGGAAGCCTTGCGAGAATAGTAAGAGCCAGTATCCTGAAGCATGTGTACTTCAAAATCTTCTTCATATCTACTCATCTGTCCCATTCCAATCTCAACAAATACATCTAGCACATTCTTCAACAATGCTCTGTCTATCTGCTCCCCCTCGCGCTCTTTATCAATCAGAGTAATTACTGCATCTCTAACACTAGAGTCTATCTCCTGGTAAACCAGATCATGGAAACAAGACAGGCCAACTTCATTCAGAGGCGCAAGCTGCCTGCGAGCGATGAAGTAGCGGCCAAGATAACCGAAGAAGCGGGACAGCCACCGAACCATGATTTTATGAGTTCCCCATCTCTTAACCAACTCGCGCAGCATGAACTCGTCATGCTTCTCCATCAAAGCGGGTAATACCGTTGAGGTCATATATTCTTCGAATGCTTCCTTGTATTGGTCATATAGCTGCTGCGAATAATCATGAGGCGGCTTTTGCGTGGACATGTTATAGATGGTGGTGTAAAGCATTATATATTCCTCCGGTATAAACGGAGGCTCGTCTAGTCCTTCGAGAATCCTCTTCAGCTTTGTGATACCTTTCAGCATATAATCCCATCCTTGCTCCAACTCAATGCTTTTGCGCTCCATTATAGCACAAATAAGTATCTGGGTTTGGAGGTCGATGAAGTCCCAAAAAACTCTAAATCAAATTGCGATGGGTAGAGAGATCGGGTGCTGTTATATATAGAAGGGATAAAGAGAGGAGAGAACGACTTAAAAGGCGGCGGAGGAGGAATTCAGTAACGATTATTTGCAAAATATCTTTTCCTAACTTTTTTTTTCTATATATCTTTATAACTTTTAACCGGCTCAATCTATTTTTCCTTCAATTTTGTTAATATATTCCATGAAGGTAGTTCGTTTAACGATTTTATCATAAATTACAAAATTTTATAAATTGTTAAATTTATTACCATACTTTCCCATTCTTTAGCTTTTCTATCTTCAAAAAAAATTGAAACTAAATTAAAACTAATAATAGATTTAAATTAAAAATAAATTAAAATTAAATACTAAAACAAAATTTAAATGTAAATTAAAGTTCAAATTTAAACCAAATCTGCAACTAAACTTACCTTTACCTTACCGATCACTGTCAACAGTTCTTCAAAACCGAGAACCGGACCGGAACCAAACCGATAAGGATCGGACCGAGAACCGGACCGAATCTTAACAGTTCGGTTCGCGGTTCCATTTTAAAATCCGAAAACCGATAAGGAACCGAAATGAAAAATCGGTTAGGAACCGAACCGATAAACCGATATAGAATCGAACCGATAAAACCAATAAACCGGTATCGGACCGATAGAACCAATAAACCGATAGGAAATCGGACCAATAAAACCGTTAGAATCGATTATTTATTATTATTAATTATTCATGTATAAATTATATTCCCAAAAATTATAATTAATTACCCATTTTTAACCAAATTAAAGATTAATTTATAAACTTTAGTTTTTATATTATTTATTTAAATAAAAATAAATAAAAATCAAATTTTAATTGGATTTAATTTTTTTAAGTGGACCGGACCACTTAAATATAGAAATATGATTGCTTTGATCGAGATTTGGAAAAAAATTAAGTAAGCTGGGTTTGGTGGTCGATCAAGTCCAAAAAACTCTATATCAAATTGCCATGGGTAGAGAAATCGGATGCTGTTATATAAAGAAAGGATAAAGAGAGGAGAGAACGATAAAATGTCGTGGAGCCGTTGAGGAATTGAGTAAGGATATAATTTGCAAAATATCTTTTCTTAAGTTTTTGGTTCTATATATTTTTATAACTTTCAACCTATTATATTTTAAAAACGGCTTAAACTATTTTTCGAATAATTTTTTTAAAAAATTATTCGTTAAGTTATTTTGTTTAAAGGTTTTATCCTTACAAAAATTTATATATTGATAAATTTATTTAATAATTTTTTTAAAAAATCTAATTCTTTTTCTTTTTCTTTTTTTAAGCAAAGAAATTTTTTATTACTAAATTAAAAATTTACAACGATTAAAGTGTCTAATTAAAACAATGAAAACAATAAAGTGTTTGAGGGCAAAACAACCCAATCAAAACCTTAGACCAAAATAAGTACCAAATCAGTTCGACACAATTCTAACTTCAAAATCCTAATTCCTTATTTCCTTCTATTTTCTTCAAAGCCTCCTCCGTAAACAGAAACTGATTACCTTCATAGAACCAAGCAAAATCGATATTTAAATCGTCTTCAAGTCCTCTTCTTTCCAGATACTCCAAAACAGATCGATTCACTTCTCAGCAGAACATTTCTTCCAAAACAACCTCTTGAATTCTAAAAACACTTAGATTCTAATGGCAAGCGAACCTAATTACAGGTTTTGTCATTTTCGAGTTGCAAGCTCTGCTTCTCGAAGATTTCTTGTCTTCAAGGTGATGTCTTCTTTTCTAGTACCAAAACATGGTTAAGGTCTTCTGTTGTGAACTCAAAGAAGTCCCCAGACTCCTTTCACTAGTAGAGACGGGATTTGGTCCTCGAAGTTTCAAACACATGGATTTCTCGTCAAATTTTCCTATTGCGACACGAAGTTTGGCCTTGGCCGATTCGGTGACCATTGGATTAATGCTTGTGAGTCTCCTCTTCTTTGATTTAGAAAGAACCATCTTGATTATACAGAAAACACTGCCAACTGTTCGATAAATTACCTCAACAAGATCGAGTAATGGATCTTCAGGTTGCCTTGTTACTTAAAGCGAGTTGCTTTGATTGTTTTTAGGCTTCTCGAAGGCTTTAATTTTTCTTTTCTCATTTTCTTGTTAAGGTACCTCTTGGATTCCTGGTTTTCCTGAATGGTGGCTTGAGGTGATGCTGGGAGACTTCCAGTAGATTTTGATTTATGTGAGGGAGGGGCTTCATGTAAGACTGGTCTGAATGCTGTTTGAGTGGTGAGTTTGTTTTCTTTAGAGGAATGCAAGGACTTGATAGTGTTATCAGGTGGTTTCAGCCTTTTGTTTTTCTTTAGCTTAGTAGCATCTTTGCAATTGGCTTTCTTCATGTGTGCAGGAGAACACAGTAAGCTCCTAGCATTTAAAGGTGATAGAGTATTCAGAAGAGACACGTCAGAAGAGATGTTGTCTTGATTCTTGGTTCCCAAATCAATCCTATGAAGTACTTCAATTACTTTATGATCTTCAACACCAACAGGTATGTTCAAGTTGGTTTCCTTATCGAGTAATAAGTCAGCAGATAAAGTTGGTTGAGGGTCAATGAGATTTAGTGGCTTATTGATGACGGTCGATCTGATTTTTGGAGACGTATTTATAATTAAATCCCCAATTTTAATCTTCTTATTAGTTGTTTTAATCAAAACCTGATCATGTATCTTTGCAGGTTCCTGAGACTTGTTATTTTCCTCCAGACTTTGGCTCTGGTCAGCATCGTGAGGAACAACTATCAAGGATTTTATTCTGGTAAGTTTATTGTTTGCTGTTTCTGCCTCAGGATCTTCTATTTCCTTCTTGTTTTGAATGGTAGTAGTAAGCTTTTTCCAGCTGTCTATATTGTGGCATATATGTTTGCAAGACTGGCAGTAAAGAGGGGTGTTCTTGTAGCCAACATCAATCCAGCATCCCTCATTCTCACCAAAACCCACCCAGATAGAATTCTGAATTTTCATAGTAACATCCATCTCGAGCCAGACATAGCACGCATTATATAATGCTATATTCCGCTCAGGCACCCAAGACTTGATAGGAACACCTATAGT
This sequence comes from Limnanthes douglasii subsp. nivea, assembly GCA_036936605.1. Lineage (NCBI taxonomy): Eukaryota > Viridiplantae > Streptophyta > Magnoliopsida > Brassicales > Limnanthaceae > Limnanthes > Limnanthes douglasii. The sequence goes on from JAUPFV010000004.1 coordinate 28,977,314, forward strand.
AGATGCTATTGTTTCAATAATTTCTTTGTTAAATAGATATTCAGGAATTCTTGAAAGCCTAATCCAAACTGGGGTTATTGGGCTTTCGATTTTAGTATTGAATGTTGGCGTCCATTTCAAAACCCTCATGACAGAATGGTCAATAATCCATACACTTCTTGACCAAATCTTGCTGATATCTTCCTTGAGAGAGAACTCCATAAGTATGTGGTGAGAATCCCAGTCTGAGATACTATAAGCACCTACAAATTTTCGATCACTCAAGAATTTTGTTAGAAGTGATCTTTTAGGAATACCTATACTGAATTTACCAATTAAGGTAAATTTAGTTTTTTTCATTAGAGTTTCTTTGACTTGCTTAGAGAATTGAAACGAGATGTGGTCATTTTTGTGGCTGATTGATTCTGGATTGAAGATCTGGTTTGATTGAGTTGTTTTAAATAGTTCTGCATATTTTGTTTTTGTTGTTAGAGGGGATGTATCCAATCTTTGAATGATATTTTTCTGTATCTGCGGGAATTCTTGTTCATTTCTTAGATTTAATTGTCTTGTTTGCATTGTTGATGTAGAATTTTGTATCGATGATGCAGATTTGACAAGGAGTAAAAAAATGCTTGAATCTCGAACTGATTCCACTAATACTAGAGAAGGAGTTAACAATTCATCTAATTCTTTATCTTCTCTGTCTAAAAAGGCTCAAACTATTTTTCCTTAAAATTTCTTAAAACTATTCCATGATGTTATTTTCTTTAACAATTTTATCTTTACAAAATCTTATAAATTGTTAAATTTATTTCGCGAAGTTATCATAATTTCTCGAAAAAAATCTAATTCTTTACCTTCTATCTATCTTAAAAAAATTAAAACTTAAATTAAAACTAAAAATAGATCAAAATTAAAATAAACTAAAATTAAATACTAAAACAAAATATAAATGTAAATTAAAGTTAAAATTTAAACTAAATCTGCAACTAAACTTAGCCTTACCCTATCATTTCTCCCTTACCTCATCCACAACCTCCACACACCTGCAACAACGGAAACCAATATCCACATGCGAAACCAATATCGCCATACATACCATCCACAACCATCCATCAACTGAAACTTACTGGAAAACCAAATCCGAAACAAAAATCGGAATCGAACGATACCAGCGAGAAAATTCACCGAGGAGATTTGAATAAAAGTTACTGTAAGTTAATTTATTTATTGTTAAATGCGTTAGTTAGATTAAGTTATCGATTTGGGTGTATTTAGGCTTGTTTTTTTGTTGGTTAGATGATACTGAAGCTTGAAAGCTTCTGTCATGGAAATCGTGTTCTTCGGCACACGGGGCGTCGAGCACTATCGTTACGCCATCATATTGGATTTCGTGAGTGTGCCTTAGTACTAATAGGATTTCACGCCATTGCGATGACGTGGGCAACCTTTCCTTTGCCACAAGTATGGCATAGTTGGTTATATCCACGTCACCAACAATGCGTGGGTATATAGGTTTACGCCATCCCTGTGGCGTATACCAATATACCCACGTCTTCTTGATGGCGTGGAATGATTTGGTCACCGGAGTAACCCAGGACCTAAATATTCTTATTGGTTGGTGTGTGTTTTACGCGTTTATGCTATTATTTTTCTATAAACGCTTCACGATTGACAATTGATATTTCAAACCATTTTCTACATTTCTTATTTCAGGTTATGGATCCCGTTGACGCTTCCGGGTCCCGATATGGATCTGGGACAAAGAGAATAAAGAAGCGGACAAGGGTACGGGAAGCTGGCCAGCCCGTTTTAGTAGCCGATTCAATGGTTCCGATGGAAAAACTGCCTATAGTTTACGGACCGCATGTTTCGAGATCCAGTTCCGCTTCCGCTTCCCGCGGAGGACGCCATCCTCCTCCACCTAGAAGGCAGCCTAGATCTCATCCCCCTCCAGACTGCCATCGTTATTTAGCGAGGCATTCATTGCCCACGTTACATACCACATTTGGATGGGAGAGGTAATATTTACATTTGCAATTGATATTTTACTTCGGTTGATTTTTAAAATATATTAATATATTAAACGAATACTTTCAGGAGCGCGAGATGCGGCTATACACTCATTATCCCAGTCGTAGAGGTTAGAGTTTGGCTTGACAGGGTAGGATGGACGCCGTAGTTGATGGCACTCCTTTCGGTAGACTTATCGAGCCGATCTATTACATGCACACACACTCCAATATGACGGAGGTTTTTTTGGAGCGGCGGCATATGGAGACAAATAGTTCTATTTATTGTTCGGAGAGATGACGATCACTCTCGACGACGTCCATACCATTTTGGCAGTCCTAGTTCGGGTTGAGGTTGTTGTTTTTCCCGTTATATCGGACAAGTTTATGGCCATGCATGAGCTGTTGAACTGTTTTTGGTGGACGAGGTATCGTTCGTGAAGGAGGTTGAGAAATGCAACGGCGTCGGTTTGGGGTTTAAATGGCTCCGTAGTAGGTTTAGTGGGCTAGATTTCTGCAACGACAACCCTGATCTCACTAATCTTATCATACATACGTCTGCGCGCCTATATATTACATATGTTGGACACCGTCCTATTCTCCAACAAGAGTAACAAGTACGCTAATTTCAAGATTTGTTTTGGTTTCCTGATATGACTGATGAGGGTATTAGACGTTACTCATGGGGTAGTGATGTGCTTGCTTACTTGTACCACCATTAGGGTGAGGCCTCGCTTCACAATACGAGGACTATGGCCGGATGTATCGGTTTCCTGGACACGTGAATACGGGATCCTATTGTTAGGTGCGACCAAAGTCCCACATCCCACATCGATTAAACATGGGAAGAAATATCAGTATATAAGTTAAGAATACATCTCCATTAGTGTGAGGCCTTTTGTAAGTGGACCAAAAGAAAAGCTGTGCGGGCTAGTGGGCGCAAAGCGGACAATATCACACTAGTGTGGAGATCGAAGTATTCTTACTTATATACAAGACAGAATATGCAGATCAAATATTCCCAACAACTGGTATCAGAGCCAGACTGGTAGCGATCCAAAGGAGATAAAATTTGAGTGGGAGCATGGATACAGATGAAGGAAAGACGAGACTCGAAAAATTCAATGGTGTAGATTTTGGGTTCTGGAAGATGCATATTGAAGATTATCTGTACCAGAAAAAGCTTTATGAACCCCTCTTAGAAAAGAAACCAGAGGGTACGAAAGATGAAGAATGGACCCTTCTTGATAGACAAGCTCTTAGAGTCATCCGATTGAGGATATCCCGCAATGTTGCTTTTAACATCATAAAAGAAACAACCACGGCGGGTCTTATGAAGGCTCTCTCCAGGTATGTATGAGAAGCCATCAGCGTCTACCAAAGTTCACTTGGTGAGGCGTTTATTCAATTTGCGAATAATGGAAGGAGTTTCGGTAGCTCAACACCTCAATGAACTCAATACAATCACAACCCAGTTGAGTTCAGTTGAAATTGATTTGGATGAAGAAATACGAGCATTGATACTGTTGTCTTTACTACCAGATAGTTGGAATGCTACTCTCACTACGGTGAGTAGCTCGTGACCTAGTTCCAACTAGATAGTTCGAATCTCCTGTAATAGCAGCATGAAATGAAAATCCAAATATTTGGCACCGGAGGCTTGGCCATATGAGTGTGAAGGGTATGAAAATTATGTACTTGAATGGGAAGCTTCCAGGTCTAAAGTCACTCGATATAGACATGTATGAAGATTGCATACTTGGAAAACAGAAAAAGGGTCAGTTTTCAGACAAGTGGTAGAATCCCAAAGAAAGAAAGGCTGGAGCTTGTTCACTTTAACGTTTGGGGGCCAACAACTTTTTCTATAGGAGGGAAACACTATTTCGTGACCTTTATCGATGATCATTCTCGAAAGGTATATAAGTTTATTTTATGAAGCATAAATCTGAAGTGTTTGATGTTTTTAGGAGATGGAAATCTATGGTTGAGAATGAGACATGTATGAAGATTAAAAAACTGAGAACTGATAATGGTGGTGAATATGAGGACACCAAATTCAAGAACTTTTGCTATGAGCATGGTATCAGAATGGAAAGAACTTTTCCAGGTACGCCTCAACACAATGGTATTGCCGAACGTATGAACATAATGTTGACAAAAAGAGCGAGAAGAATTTACATACAGTGTGGTTTATCGAAGCAGTTCTGGGCAGAAGCAATCAACACATCGGCTTACCTGGTTAACCGAGGCCCCTCGGTTCCCTTAGAACATCGAATACCTGAGGAGGTATGGACTGGTAATGATGTAAAATTATCACATTTAAGAGTTTTTGGTTGTACAACATATGTTCATATAAGTGATCAAGGCAGGAACAAGCTTGATCTGAAATCAAAAAAATGTTTCTTGATCGGCTATGGCGAAGATGAGTTCGGTTATCGTGTTTGGGATGAGGAAAACAAGACGATAATACGAAGCAGAGATGTGATCTTCAATGAAACAGTGATGTATAAGGGCAAACATAAAACATAAAGAAATTACTAAAAGCTGGATGAATCATGAAAACAGGTGTTGGGAATATTAGGTCATTATATCTACAGGAAATGACTCAAATGTTTAGGAAGTCTCTAAACTTCCGAACTGATACTGCATTGGTCATTATATCTACTGGATTATCGTGTTTAGACACTTTCTTCACATCAAGAATTCCCTTTGATATTATATCACGAATAAAATGATACCTGAAATCTATGTGCTTTGTACACTCATGCTACATCTGGTTCCCTGTAAGGTGTATGGCGTTTTGATTGTCACAAAACACTTTTGTAGTAGTCCTATCCAAGCCCAAATCTGACACCAAACCTTGCAACCATATTGTCTCTTTAACTGATTCTGTTATCGCCATGTACTATGCCTCTGTTGTATACAAAGCTACAATAGCTTGCAACTGTGCTTTTCAACTGATTGCACTCCTAGCTAGAGTAAATACATATCATGTCAGAGATCTTATTTTATCAATATCACCTATAAAATCAGAATCAACAAAACCAACTAATGATCCTGCAACATCATTCAGCGATTCACCAAAATTGGTCTTGTTAAAAGTTAAGGCAACATTCACAGTATTCTTAATATACCGAAGTATCCATTTCACTGCCTGCCAGTGTTCTTTGCCAGAACATCCCATGTACCTGCTAACTACACTAACCGCATGTGAAATATCAGGACGTGTGCATAACATGTACGCTAATTTCAAGATTTGTTTTTGTTTCGTAATTTGATTGAGGAGGGTGTCAGATGTTACTCATGGGGTAGTGTTGTGCTTGATTACTTGTACCACCATCAGGGTGAGGCTTCACTTCACGACACGAGGACTATGTGATGTAGCCTGGAAAGTCCAAACAAAAGCCTTTTTTTTGTTTTATTTTATTTTATTCAAATATCTTATGTATTTAAATCGAATATAATTATATTAAGATTTTATTTTATTTTATTTTATTTCCTTGTATTATAATTTAGGGTTTTGAGAAGCTCTTATATAAAGTTTCATCTGCCTTAAGTTATTTTAAGTTTTTGGAATAATATATTTTTTATCTCTGAAAATTTCAATCTTTGTTACCCTTAGATTAGGGTTTCATCATGTTACCCTTGAATTAGGGTTTCATATATCGTTGCTTCTTCTTTTATTTCCGCCGCATAATCAGTTTGGTATCAGAGCCTTAGTTCCTGCTATGGGGAAGCATGTTTCTAAAGCCTGACTATTCTGATTCAAGGTTTAAAGAAGAGAACAACACACATGGTCATGAAGATCAGAAATATCATTTGAGTATGAGGGGGGCATACCAACCGTTTCAATGACGATCGTATTGACCGGTTACTGAAGGAGTTTAAATTGGCTACCAATCGTCGAATCAAGGTAAAAATTGCTTATCGAGATGTTGTCTCATGCTATGAAAAAGTTTTCAAAACCATCTTTTTCATCAACTGGACATGGAGATGTTGTCTTCAGGCTATGAAAAGGTTTTCAAAATTATTTGTTTTCATCAACCGGATGGCTTCAATGTGACTTCGAATAAGGAACGCTCGAGAAGAAATTATCTTAGTCTGATAAGGTCAACATTCATAATTTCCAATGTAACGATTGAATAAAATAAAATAAATAAATTGGGTTCTTGATGGTGATGGTGCTGAATTCGAAGATTAATTCTTGTCAACCAGGAGAGGATGATGTAGCCCATAAAGTCCAAACAAAAACCTTTTTTTTTTATTTTATTTTATTCAAATATCTTATGTATTTAAATCAAATCTAATTATATTAAGATTTTATTTTATTTTATTTTATTTAAAAATATTTATTTTATTTCTTTGTATTATAATTTAGGGTTTTGAGAAGCTCTTATATAAAGCCTCATATGCCTTAAGTTATTTTAAGTTTTTTGAATAATATATTTTTTATCTCTGAAAATTGCAATCTTTGTTACCCTTAGATTAGGGTTTCATCATGTTACCCTTGAATTAGGGTTTCATATATCGTTGGCGCCAAGCTACGAGATAGAACAGATGGTGGTAAACACAAAGAGAACAAGACAAAACAAGAATATATAAACCCTAACCCTAAGTTAGAGTATAAGAGACTAAAAGAAAATTCTCAATTTTTATTCATCAAAGTCTGAAAACAAAAATAAGGTATAATATGCTTTATATAGCACTACCCAAAACCCTAATTCCAAATAAGGAAAATTACATAAATATTTTAAAATAAAATAAATAAAATTAACGCTAAAATATTAAAACTGGTTTTCGGAGGCTTTTCAGGTCGAATTTGGATATAAAACTTTGTGATATAGTAACATTTTTAAAATCTGACGGGCTCGTTGAAATCTTCGATTTGAGTACCTGTGTGACCAAACTCCGATACCTGGGCGAGAAAACAGTCTGTTTGCAGTCTTCGCTACATCATCATTCCCCGGTTGGGAAGAATTCGACCTCAAATTCGGAACTTTGAAACATTGACAGAACTGCAAAAACATTGGTGTGTTCACCGCTGATTTCAACCGGTACCGGCACAAGGGTGTGAGATGTGAGAATCTGAATGTTGCAGATCTTGTCAAGAAGTGGTTTCTCAGTTTTGTCCAACTGTGTCATGCCATCGGCATTACTGTGGTCAGCGATAACAAGATATAATCCACCCACTTGTTCTATGTCATCATTTTCAACCCATTTACTAAGCACAACAATACCCTTGCGCGTGTAAAGAGTTGTTGTCTTTCCAGTTCCAGACTGTGCTTGTTGTATCACATCAAAACCCTTACAGAAAGGAACAATTCCTCTTTGTTGAATAGCAGATGGCTTCTCAGGTTCTGTAGAGTATATTTCTACCAGAAGATTCAAAACATTTCAATCTTTTATTTTTAACTTTTTATTGTTTCTTTTATTTTCCCAACCATCACCCCAAACTCCTCCAGGTTCTATTACAAAACCTAACCTTTTATCCATTAAAACACTAATATTTATTTCTAGCAATCTCTTCATAATATCAAATACAAAAATATAATCTTGTATTTTCACGACACGATAATATGCATCTAGAGAGAACCGAAACAAGGGTTCAATTGTAGGATAACCAAAAATACCTGGAAGGCGCATCTCCACGATAAAAGCTATTGCTTCAATGTCCTTCTTCAACAAAATCTCTAGAATGATGTAATATGGTGTACTGAAGTGTGAGACAATTTCTTGATCTACAAGTTTCTCCTTAACATTAATTTGATCTTCATTATCCCATTCTTTAACATCAACGCTCTTCTCTTCAATCTCATCGCCGTAGACATCATAAATTGGATCTCCCAATTCCGACCAAGTTTCATCAGAAATTTCACCCTGGTAGTCAGCCTCATACTCAACAAAGAGTGGATGGTCGAGTATCGGCGAACCCTCCATGTCACCAACAGCTACTTGATGGATCTCCTTCCTCTTTGGTTTTTCCAAATTGTAGTTGTGGTTGTGGTTGGATCATGTGAAAAAAAATCCGCCTTTGAATTTATGGCTGGAGTTTGAAATCCGGTGATGGTCAACCTTTCAATATCTTCTATCACTTTCTTCATTTGATGTCGTAGTGAATTCATCCATTCATCTATCTGCGATCGGAACTGATCGAATTCATCACGGTCGACCAATTCTGCGATCGGAAGAGTGGAATTCTCTCGCAAGGATCAATTTGGCGGCATACCTTTGTTACCCACGCCGTATGAACTTTGGCTCTGATACCAAACTGATGACGCGGCGGAAATAGAAGAAGAAGCAACGATATATGAAACCCTAATTCAAGGGTAACATGATGAAACCCTAATCTAAGGGTAATAAAGATTGAAATTTTCAGAGATAAAAAATATATTATTCCAAAAACTTAAAATAACTTAAGGCATATGAGGCTTTATATAAGAGCTTCTCAAAACCCTAAATTATAATACAAGGAAATAAAATAAATATTTTAAAATAAAATAAACCTTTCCTTCGCCACAAGTATAGCGTAGTTGGTCAAATCCATGTCATCAAGAAGGCGTGGGTATATGAGTTTACGCCATCCCTGGGGTGTATACCAATAATCTCCCGCTTTCTTGATGGCGTGGGATGATCTGGTCACCGGAGTAATCCAGGACCAAAATATTCTTATTTCTTGGTTTGTGTTTTACTCGTATGCTATTATTTTTCTATAAACGCTTCACGATTGACAATTGATATTTCGAACCAACCTTGACATTTTGTACGTTTCTTATTGATATTATTACTGTTATTATTTTGTACCTTTGGATGGGAGATGTAATATTTACATTTGTAGTTGATATTTTACTTCGGTTGATTTTTAATATATACTATTAATCAAATATTTTCAGGAACGCGAGATGCGGCTATACGCCCACTATCCCAGCCGTAGAGGTTGGAGTTTGGCCTGACAGAGTAGGGTGCACGCCGTAGTTGATGGCACTTCTTTCGGTAGACTCATCGAGCCGTTCTATTACATGTACACACACTTCAACATGACGGATATGTTTTTTGAGCGGTGGCATATGGAGACAAATAGTTTCCATTTTTCGTTCGGAGAGATGACGATCACTCTCGACGACGTCCATACCATTTTGGCACTCCTAGTTCGGGGTGAGCTTGTTGTTTTTCCCGTTATATCGGGCAAGTCTATGTCCATGCATGAGCTGCTGAACTGCTTTTGGTGGACGAGGTATCGTTCGCGAATGAGGTTGAGAAATGCAGGGGCGTCGGTTTGGGGTTTAAATGGCTCCGTAGTAGGTTTAGTGGGCTAGAGTTCTGCAACAACAACCCTGATCTCACTAATCTTATCGTACATGCGGCTGCGCGCGCCTATATATTACATATGTTGGGAACCGTTTTATTCCCCGACAAGAGTAACATGTACGTTAATTTCAAGATTTGTTTGTGTTTGGTGATTTGACTGAGGAGGGTGTCAGACGTTACCATGGGGTAAAGCTGTGCTTGCTTAGTTGTACCACCATCAGGGTGAGGTGTCGCTTTACAACACGAGGACTATAGCCGGATGTATCGGTTTGCTGGACACGTGAATACGGGATCATGTTTTCATGCTCTGCCCTGTTACTCGTTCCACTTACACCGAGTGCGAGCTCACTATTGCGAGATGGAATACAACTGCCGCAGTATCTGACTCTCGGATGAAGTTGAATCTTCGGATCACCGTCAACAACCTACAGGAGATAGATGTAAGTCTTATTATTGATTAATGCCAAAACTATTTTATGTTTTACCCTTGGTATCTTTAGTTGAATAAGGTAGAATTGTTTTATAAATGTTTGTGTCGTATTGGTTTGTATTGTAGATACTATTTGATCCTTATCGTGCGATACGTGATCATTAAATCACTATGCAATTATCAAAAAATGGCTGAAGCACATAACATATGCGAAGGAAAGACTTAAATGAACATAGAATTTAACGTGGTTCGACAATTGTCTACGTCCACGGGCACCGCCAGAGAAAAAAGTTTCACTATGATAGAAAAGGTTACATATTTCAGATTGTGTTTTTGTGTAGTCCTAGTAATCTATTTATATAGAATAAATAGACTTACTAGATAATGGTCCTAATGGGCTCGTATACATGAGACCAAAAATGACATTACCCATTTTAGCTTCACTGTCAAAGACACAAAACTGTACCGCCGAACACGATACACAGTCAAGGCACAATGACACTAAGAGAGACACAAAACTGTACCGCTGGACACGGTACAATGTCAAGGCACTATTCGACTCATTCACAAGCAATCTTCCCCTTGAGGTGAATATCCTTTCTTCACTATCAACAAATAAACTTCTCTTCTTCTGACTCCCAAAATTCCCCAAAGGCATTCACTCTATACTACGAACACCGATCCAGTTTAGGCACTCCCTAAACTTTCGAACTGATACTACCTTGGTTATTATAGCTGTTGGATTATCGTGTGTAGACACTTTCTTCACATAAACAATTTATTTTTATATTATATCACGAATAGAATGATACGTGACATCTATGTGCTTTGTACGCTCATGGTACATCTGGTTCACTGTAAGGTGTATGACGTTTTGACTGTCACAAAACACTTTTTTAGTAGTCCTATCCAAGCCTAAATCTGCCACCAAACCTTGCAATCATATTACCTCTTTAACTACTTATGATACCGCCATGTACTCTGCCTCTGTTGAAGACAAAGCTACATTATAGCACAAAGAGCTTCAAATTGATCGAGAAATAAGGTTGCTTTGATCGAGATTTGGGAAAAAAAATAAGTAAGCTGGGTTTGGTGGTCGATGAAGTCCCAGAAAACTCTAAATCAAATTGCGATGGGTAGAGAGATCGGGCGCTGTTATATAAAGAAGGGATAAAGAGAGCAGAGAACGACTTAAAAGGCAGCGGCAGAGGAATTCTGTAATGATTATTTGTAAAATATATCTTTATAACTTTTAACCTATTTATATTTTAAAAACGGCTCAAACTATTTTTCCTTAAATTTTGTTAAAACTATTCCATGAAGTTAGTTTGTTTAACGATTTTATCTTTACAAAATTTTATAAATTGTTAAATTTATTTCGCAAAGTTATCATAATTTTTGAAAAAAATCGAATTCTTTACCTTTTTATCTTAAAAATAAAAATATTCTTATTGGTTGGTGTATGCTTTACGCGTTTATGTTATTATTTTTTTATAAACGCTCGTGATTGACAATTGATATTTCGAACCAACCTTGATATTTTGTACGTTTCTTATTTCAGGTTATGGATCCCGTTGACGCTTCCGGGTCCCGCGATGGCTCTCGGACGAAGAGAATAAAGAAGCGAACAAGGGTACGGGAAGCTGGCCAGTCCGTTTTAGTAGTCGATTCAGCGGTTCCGATGGAGAAGCTGTTTATAGTTTCCTCCCCCTCCAGATTGCTATCGTTATTTAGCGAGGCGTTCATCGCCCATGCTGCATACCACCTTTGGATGGGAGAGGTAATACTTACATTTGCAGTTGATATTTTACTTCGGTTGATTTTTAATATATACTAATATATTAAACGAATATTTTCAGGAGCGTAAGATGCGGCTATACGCCCATTATCCCAGCCGTAGAGGTTGGAGTTTGGCCTGACAGAGTAGGGTGGGCGCCGTAGTTGATGGCACTCCTTTCGGTAGACTCATCAAACTGTTCTATTACATGTACACGCACTCCAAAATGACGGATGTTTTTTTGGAGCGGTCGAATATGGAGACAAATAGTTTCCAATTTTCGTTCGGAGAGATGACGATCACTCTCGACGACGTCCATACAATTTTGGCACTCTTAGCTCAGGGTGAGCTTGCAGTTTTTCCCCTTATATCAGACAAGTCTGTGGCGATGCATGAGTTGTTGAACTGTTTTTGGTGGACGAAGTATCGTTCTTCGAGGAGGTTGAGAAATGTAAGGGCGTCGGTTTGGGGTTTAAATGGCTCCGTAGTAGGTTTAGTGGGCTAGAGTTCTGCAACGACAACCCTGATCTCACTAATCTTATCGTACATGCGGCTGTGCGCGCCTATATATTACATATGTTTAGCACAGTTCTATTCCCCAACAAGAGTAACATGTACGCTAATTTCAAGATTTGTTTTGTTTCGTGATTTGACTGAGGAGGGTGTCAAACATTACTCATGTGGTAGTAATGTGCTTGCTTACTTGTACCACCATCAGGGTGAGGCCTCGCTTCACGACACGAGGACTATGGCCGGATGTATCGATTTGCTAGACACGTGAATACGGGATCATGTTTTCATGTTCTGCGCTGTTACTCGTTTCACTTACACCGAGCGCAAACTCCTTATTGCAAGATGGGATACAGCTGCCGCAATATCTGACTCCCGGATGAAGCTGAACCTTTGGATCACCGTCAACAACCTACAGGAGCTAGATGTAAGTATTATTATTGAGTAATGGCAAAACTGTTTTATGTTTTACCGTTGGTATCTTTAGTTGAATAAGGTATAACTATTTTATAAATGTTTGTGTCGTATTGGTTTGTATTGTAGATACCGTTTGATCTTTATCATGCGATACGCAATCATTTTCCGTTCGAATGTATAACATGGTTTCGAGATGTCATATGCGGTGTAGAGAACTCGCAAGCATACTATCTGGAGCGGGTGTTGAGGCAGTTTGGTCGTGTCTAGAGGGTTATCCCGTATCTGTTGTTGAAGATGCACTCGAAGTCGAAAAGAAAACTGAAGACGATGGCCTATACATTCGAGGAGGATAGTTGGGAGAACTAGCGAAGTAACACATTGGATGAGGTTTTTAGGGGAGTGTTGATGAGAGACGAGATGGAGTCTTTTTATACTCCTGATTACCTCTGCTCTATCAGAATATTAACTTGTTCAACCTCATCAACACTGTAATCTACTCGCTCGATGACTATGTTTACGACATATCGAGAAGGAGCTATCATTCGACATTGCGTGCCGGTATGCATAGGTCTCGTTGTTTCCCAGAGTTGGTGAGTTTGACCATGAATTCGATTGTTTCGCTGTGGGTTACGAGAATGTAGTGTCTACTTCCATGAGACTTTCTTAGACATTACGTTTTATGTTGCGGGTTGTATGATACGATTTACAATATTTTTGGTGGTCTAATGTTTATCATTTTCGTATGATGATTTATGATTTTTGTTAATTAGTTTGATGGTTCGGTTATTGTATGATACTTTTCCATTGTTGTTAGATGTTTTAGTGTCTTATTTTGGTATCTTGCTAGAGTTATTTTGGTATCTTTTTAACGATTGTCGTTACCCTTGTTACCACCATTACTAAAAAAATGTGCGGAATAAAATAAAAAATTTCAACCTCAAATCAGGTCTAATAACAACTTAATAATACCTTAAGGCTAATAAAAAGTAGAGCAAAATTCTTAAAAATTAAAACAACATTAGCGTGAACTACAATATGAATTAAGGAAACCATAAATTCAAACAACTCAAACAACAACTCAAACATTTGCAATTACTTATACTAATCATAATTTATCTATCATGTCAGTTCTATTTCATCAACTTCCTTTCTTTTTTTGCAATTTGGTAACAATAAATAAGATACCCATAAAAATTTAACATTTATTGTATTTTGAAGAAAATTAAATAAGATACAACTGTGTTACCAAATGTTTCATCCATACAATGGTTCAATGGTTCATATATGATAAACATTTTCATCCATACAATAAACTTTATTGTGTTATATGAAATCGAACCTTACATCTTCATAACGTCAAACACTAACTAAGAAAAAAAACCATTGAACTTATAAAGCAACCTTAATTCAAATATAATTATTTTTTGATGAGACAAACGCATGACAAAACAAGTCTAGTTCACTATTAAACTATAAAATTATAAATCATAACACCAAAGAGACTATGAATACATATAAATAAAAGAGAATTTTAATTCATCACATGGTGTACAAAATCTAAAATGTTTAAAACTAGAACGTCAGCACCATCAGAAAGAGAAAGATACTTGAGAAATACTTTGAACGATGAAAAACTACATAGACGATCAACAAGATATCATATTCAGGTGGAACAAATGCACAATACTTGCAATTACTTGCGAGAAAAAAAACTTATTGGCTACAAAAAAAGAAATATCCACTAGACAAGACAGGTATATAGAAATACAACAGATTTTATTCATATATAAAGAAGAAATGGAATAGAATCGTATGTGCAAAATTTATGTCAACAATCATTGGACTCAAGGCCCTCATGAAATTGAGTCATCAACTATATTCTTTTTTAAGTCTCTACCTACTGATAATAATAATTCTATTGATTTAGCTAGCATTCAATCTACTATCACTAACATGCTCACAAGTGAAGACCATCTCTTATTATTGAGTCTACCTACTGATCAAGATATTTACAATTCTATATTCTCTTTAAATTTTGATAGTATTGTAGGAGTAAATGGATACAACATCAAATTCTATCGTAAATATTGGTCTACCATCGCTACAGATCTATGCTCTACTATTAGATCATTCTTCAATGGTGAATATGTTCCTAATGGTTTTTATGCTACTGAAATCTGTCTAATACCTAAAAAAGAAGATCCTAAAATATGTAATGATTATAGACCTATAAGTCTTTACAATGTCTTTAATATGATTATTTCTAGAATCTTAAATGATAGGATATTTATTCAATTACCTAAGCTTATTTATGAAAAGTAAAGTGGATTTGTCAAGGGTAGATACATTCAAGGAAATATCATTTCCTTACTAAATAGCTAGCATTCAACATAAACAAGAAGAGTAGAGAGAGGAATTTAATTCTTAAGTTAGATTTATCTAAGGCCTTTAATAGAGTCTTTTATTCATTTTTTTAAAAAATTATTACAATCTTTGGTTTTAACTCTAGATTCGTCAATCTAATCCTAAAATCTATCAATAAGGTTAGATTTTCAATCATCCTTAATGGTGAATCCAAAGGTTTCCTCAAAGCTACTAATGGAATTAGACAAGATGATCAATTGTCCCCTAATCTATTGTTTTAGCTCAAGAATTCTTAATAAGAGGTCTAATAAAATTCATAACAGTCTTAGCTTATGATATAAAATTTCTAATAATCACAATATTTCCTGTTTACATTTTGTTAATGACATTATTATATTTACTAATGGTCTTAAATCTAGTATTTTTGTCTTTGATAAGGGTATAAAAATACCAAGTATAACCGAGGACCTAAATTATAATACATTAATGTATATGGGTTTAATTGTAAAGTAGAAAGTAAGTGACACAAATACAAATATAAGGGGTAACATGCGATTAGGATAGATTTGGCATGTGACAATGGGCCCCACAGATGTCACTATATAAGGAAAGATTTTGTCTCCTAAAAGGGGACCTTCTAATGATTAGTACTTGATTTTGACTACTCTCTCTTTATAATCTTGTACTTGTTTGCTTGACACATTTCACCCATTCACATTTCATGATAAACTACCTTAGATATTCTGACACTTATCATTGCCGCCGTCTGTGGGAACGAGAGATACCCAGAGATTAGGTTCCCCAAAATCTCAACCTTACAAAAAGAAAAGTCAGCGAATGAATACCGAGGCTATGAAGGGAAAGGCAAAGGAAAAAGGTTATGATAAGGAGATGACATTTTCGGAGGGTCGAAACTTAAAGACTTATTTGGTGATAATGATCAAAGAAATCAGGGCCTAAGTAAACGGTCGACCCTAATCATGACTAGGCAACATCTGCTAGACGATATTGCTAAGCTAAATGCCGAGAGGGATTTGGCTTTGGCTGAGAAGAAAGGTCGGTTGGATGGTCGAAGCGAACAATCAGATGTAGAAATAAAAGAGGCTCAACGCACTACTGATTGGGAGGAAGTGGAATTTAATAAAGTCAAGAATCGGATGCGAAGGATCGACGGGGCTGCACGAAAGAAATATGGATTCGGATCCAAGACTTGAGTATGAATTTTCTTCAGGGGAGGATATGAGTGAGTCTTCTTCCTCGGTCAGAGATTTTCGACGCTTCAGGAAGAACAAAAGGATGATCAAGGAAAGAGAACTCATAAGGTGTAAGTCATTACGAGCTAAAATAGTGGAACCTGAGGGAGGTAGCATCGACAAAGTAACTCCCAGATCTGCTGAAAAAATCGGTACGGTTACTTTTAACAGAGAGTAGCTGAATTGTCCTCAATTCTAATTTCTGTCAGGGAGCTAATCTTATGGCTATACGGTGGGGAGTCAATTTGCTAAACCACTTGATGAAAGATTGTTCACGAGTCGTGCAGAAGGCCTGGGTGACGGGACTTTCAACATCGGGCATAAATGGAGGTCGTCCCCTTTGTCAAATGAAACTTTGTCGGGGAATCTCCCAAAGCGTTTCGAAATCTCCAAGCTTGAAAAGTACGATGGTAAGAAAGACCCAGATAATCATCTGGAAGCCTTCAAAAAATTTATGTTAAGCTTTGACAATGACGACAAGCTTGTCTGTCGAGCTTTCTCAATGACGTTTAAAGACCGGGCTTCAAAGTTGTATAATTGATTGCCACAAGGATGCATTAAGAATTTCGATATGTTCTGGATGATGTTCAGACAACAGTTTGTCGAAAACAAAAATTTCCGAGCAAACGGGGATACAATAGTTAATTTCCGACAAAAGGTCGGAGAAAGCTTGAGGAATTATACTCGTCGTTTTATAGACGCAAAGACAGATCTCGACTATTATGACGAAAGTGTAGCCTTAACTGGTTACAGATTATGCTTGTTACCGGGACCGATGAAGCAAGTTGTGACAAAGAAGCAAGCCTTCAATTTTTCAGCTTTGTTAGCCCAAGTCGAAAAGCAGATCTTGATTGAAGAAACTGAAGCATCAGAATTGGTTGTACAGATCCAACAAACAAATCAAGCTTCGGTGGTTACGTATCAGAAAACTTCGAAGGCAAGTACGATCCCTCAGCCACAACCGATAAGTACCGTAGCACCAGCAGCACATGCGAAATGATCGGGAAATCAAACTCAGAGGACGCGAATGGTTATCAAGGAAATAATTACCGACCCATATTAAACAAGTGGGTTCGGCCCAATTATTTTGTTGATTTAACTGAATATGTTGCGACTATATTTGATAAGTCGCGGAAAATCGTGCATTTTCGGAAGCCATTCCCAATCGGAACTCCCCGCGAAGGTCGGAACAACCGTTTCTGCAAGTACCACGATGATGTAGGTCATGATACCAAAGATTGTATCGCACTCAAGAATGAAATACAAGCGCAGGTTGACAGTGGTAAATTGCTAGAGTATGTAAAGAAACTAGCTCAGCAAGGTGGAACATCCAAGAAAATTGTAGCGGTGCCTGAACAGGAAATTTCGTTGGTGATTTCTAAGGTCAATGATTCGTTTGACGTGTCCATCGAATATTTGGACCCGGATAAGAACATGAATCGAATCAGAGTGATTGAGGGGGTGGTAACCCCAGCACGAGAAAAGGTAAGAGAATTATGTAAATGTTTTGAGTCTCTGACTATCTTTAGGGGCGATTCAATGGAAGGTACTACCAATTCTTCACCGAAGAGGCATATAATGAATTTGGCTACTTAGCTAGAGGCAAGAACTTCTCCTCATTTGTACCAGAATCGTTCTCCTATTTTGTGCTTTGACGACGATGACATGAGAGGCGTTGCTGGCCCTCATGAGGATGCAATCGTGATTGGGGCGGCTATTACACGGGAGGAGGTGCGAAGAATTTTGGTGGATGCCGGTAGTTTAGCAAATATTATTTTCGTATCAACCTTTTCAGGGTTCAGAAATAAGCTAGTGATTGTAAAGTCAGATCGTACAATCATCGGCTTCACAGAAGTATCGACAGAAGTAGTAGGTGAATTTGAAGGAGTGGTTCAGCTCGGGAGAGGGTCGTTCAAGAAAGAAGTGACGGTTTTGTTTATTGTTGTTGATGCACCTACGTCGCACAACGCAATTTTTGGTCACTCTTGGTTGTCAAGAATGCATACCGTAACTTCTATGGTCCACCAATGCTTGAATTATGTTATCGGAAACAATGTTGGAGTTGTCAGAAGCAGCCAAAATACCGCGACGGAATGTTGCCGGGCAGCTTTGGCAGTGAAACGAGATAGGGAAATGGTCGATGTGAGGGATTAGCAGTTAGCGGGGTCAGCCCGTGGATCAGAGCCTGCAGATGATCCTAGGGAGACCCCGGGAATTTTTCTTATAGATGAAAGCTGTGAGAGTTATGAATTTTCCAAAGGGAATATTTTGAAGATTGGGATGAACTTGTCCCCTTGGTTCTGAAAAAAAATGATCGACTTTCTTAAACAAAAACTACATTTATTCGCTAGTGTTCAAAAGACGTAACGGGGGTCCCTGAGAGCGTCATCTACCACCAATTATCTATAAACCCAAGTATTCGACCCATAACACAAAAGCGCCGAGCATTTTCTCAAGAAAAGGCAGCGGCGATCATTTCTGAGGTCGAAAGATTGACAAGGGTAGGACATATATGGGAATCCCGGTACCCGCAATGGATAACTAATCCAGTTTTGGTTAAAAATAAAAACGGAAAGTGGAGAATGTGTGTAGACTTCACGGACCTCAACCGAGCATGCCCCAAAAACCATTTCCCCATGCCAAGGATTGATCAGTTGGTAGACTCGACATTAGGTAACAAGTTGTTATCTTTTATGGATGCCTATGCAAGGTATAATCAGGTAAAGTTGGATTCTAAAGATCAGGAAAGCACAACATTTATTACAGTAAGAGGCTTGTATTGTTATAAGGTTATGCCCTTTGGTCTAAAAAATGCGGGGGCTACCTATCAAAGACTTGTGAATAAGGTTTTTGAAGAACAAATAGGACTGGATGTAGAGGTCTACATTTACGATATGCTGGTCAAAAGCGTCACCGATGAAAGTCATTTTGCAGATCTAGAAGAAACATTCAGGAACCTTGGAAGAGTGAACCTTAAATTGAATCCATAAAAATGCTCATTTGGAGTTCGATCTGGAAAGTTCTTAGGGTTCATGATCAGGGAAAAAGGGATAGAAGCGGATCCAACCCAGCTAAATGCTACTGAACAATATGGCACCTCCGAGGAATATTAAAGAGGTATAGATTTTGACCGGGCGATTAGCAGCGCTAAACAGATTTATCTCGCGATCTTCAGATAAGTGCGCACCATTTTTTCAAGTTCTGAGGAATGCTAAGAATTTTAGCTGGAATTCTGAATGCACTGAAGCGTTCCTCAACATCAAGAATTATTTGTCATCTTTAACGTTGTTGACAAAGCCGCTACCCCGGGAAAGGTTGTTTCTTTATATAGCGGTTTCGGAGCATGCGGTGAGCGCGGCGCTAGTTCAAGAAGAGGATAGGATTCCTAAACCTGTCTATTATGTGAGTAAAAGTCCGCTGGACGCGGAAAAGCGGTACTTAAAGCTTGATAAGTTAGCTTGGCTTTGGTAACAACCGCTAGAAAAATGCGACCGTACTTCCAAGGCCATTACATTACAATTCGAACCGCTTTCCCCTTTAAAAGTGTTTTACAGCGACCTGATGTTTCTGGTCGTATGACGAAGTGGTTGGTAGAACTGGGAGACTTTAATATCTATTTTGAACCGAGAACGGCAATCAAGGGGCAAGCATTGGCAGACATCTTGGTGGAATTTCACTCTAGCAGACCCGAGGAAGTATCAGTCGAGCCAGAGGTTAACACAGATAAATGGATAGTCAGAACGGATGGTGGCTCAAGTGTCATTGGATGCGGGGCTGGCGTTCAGATTTCTACACCAACGGTAATTACAATGCATCAAGCGATCCGTTTTGGTTTCAAGTCTTCGAACAACGAAGCCGAGTATGAAACAGCATTGACAGGACTAAGGCTGGCGCAGATTTGTAGGGCAAGAAATGTTCGGCTGATCAGTGACTCACAACTACTGATAAATCACGCAAATGGACAATCCAAGGCAAGGAAAGACCAGCTGGTGCAATATTTAGCGGCTTTAAGAATCATGGCCTCGTCTTTTAAAAAGGTGACTTATAAACACGTCTGAAGGGAAGATAACACAATTGCTGATTCACTGGCAACAACGGCATATTCGGGAGAATACCCCTGGATTTTAACGTAAGAATATCCGTCCATTCTGAAGAGAAAATATTTGGAGAGTCGACCAGATATAGCTTCTCAAATTTCAACGATTTCAAATACCGATTAGAGGAGCAACATTACGAAGTTTTTGACTAAGGAAGTATTGCATAATGATAAGAATCTGGCAAAAAGTGTTCGGAACAAGGAGCGAGGTTTTATCTTCTTGGGAATGTTCTTTACAAAAGATCTGCAAGCGGACTTTTGTTAAGATGTTTGGGGTGTGAAGAGTCACATATGGTGTTTTCCAAGTTGCACGACGGCGAAGGATCGACACACTGTGGTTTCAAGACATTGATTAGGAGAGTCCTCTTTTCAAATTTTTATTGGCCTACGTTATTTGTTGATGCTAAAGAACTGGTCAAAAGGTGCGATACGTGCCAGAGTTTTGTCAATTCGATCCACACTCTAGCAGTTCCTCTAGAATCCATATATGAGGGACTACCATTCTACATATGGGAAATAGACTTCGTAGGTCCACTCCCACTAGCAACTGGAGGAAGGCAGACTATTGTAGTTGCAGTGGATTATTTTTTAAAATAGGTCGAAGCAGAACCATTATCTGGCACCAGAGCTAAGGATGTGGTGTAATTCATATAGTCGAACATTTGCTGTCGGTACAGAGTTCCTCAGAATATAATCATGGATAATGGTCCTCAGTTCGACATCAACGAGATGGGGGAATTATGTGCTAATCATAACATACAACAGTGTTTTTCAACTCCATTCCACCCTCGAGCAAATGGGCAGGTCGAAGTTACCTACAGAACGATCATCAGTGGATTCAAAAGGATATTGGATGGAAAAACTGGAAAATGGCCGGATTTCTTACAAGAGATATTATGGTCATACCAAACCACACCTAGAACAGCGACACAAGAATCACCTTACGCTTTGGTGTACGGAATGGATGCGGTAATCCCAGCAGAAATAATATTCCCTTCTTTCAGGGTGGGTCATTACGAGGAGAGCGTCAACGATGAAAATCGGGCTTTGGCTTTGGATTTGATAGAAGAGAAGAGAACAAAATCTCATCTCAGTTCTTTACATTATCAGAACCTGATGAGGAGCAGGTATGCATCAAAAGTTTGAAGAAGAGATTTCAAGGTTGGGGACAAGGTTTTGCGAAAAGTTATCCTTCACACAAAAAATAAGCACCTTAGGAAGTTTGCACCAAACTGGGGAAGACCGTATCAAGTAGTGGAAAAATTAAAGTCGGGGACTTATCATTTGAAAGACAAATTTGATCGTCCAGTGCGCCTCCCGTGGAACATCGAGCATCTTAAATTGTATCTAGAATGAGTTGTAATTTTTATCTTTCTACTTTTCTTTTGTAAAGGAAACTTTAGTCGGGGGCACACTCTTTCCTACCCTGGTGGCGCGGGGAGGTCTTAATGAGGTGTCTACTTAAACCGACCAATTTTAGTAAAATATTTAGAGCCTAAAAATAAACGTGCAAAATGTCGAACCCACTAAGAGGGGTTTTTCAACTTTCGAGTTGATCAACAAAATGTCGAACCCATCAAAGGGGTTTTTTCAACTTTTGAGTTGATCAACAAAATGTGAACCCATCAAGGGGGTTTTTTCAACGTTAAAGTTGATCTACAAAATGTCGAACCCACTAAGAGGGGTTTTTCAACTTTCAAGTTGATCTACAAAATGTCGAACCCACTAAGAGGGGTTTTCAACTCCCGAGTTGATCAACAAAATGTATAACCCATCAAAGGGCTTTTTTCAACTCTCAAGTTGATCTACGAATTTAAGACGCAATTAAATACGTTGAATGTTTAACATCGGAAATTGATCACTTCTAGTTGCAAAAATATGAGTATTCAACTAATTATAAATAAGTTCGAACAAAAATCTGCCATAAAAAACGCGGTTTACAAAGTAGAAATAGTGGCAAAACAAGTTAGAAACAAAGAAAACAAAAACAACACAGTCTGAGCTACAGATATCAGACGTCAGAGAAGTCATCGGACGGGTCAGAGTCTTCAACAGCATAGTCGCTACAGTCGACGCCCTCAGGACGGTCTTCTTCAGGAACGTCTAGCCACATCAACCCGAGTGGCATGCGAGGCCAAAAAGCATGGAAGTTCAGGACATAACCGGCCCTCGCGTCGGCAACTTGCTGGTCCATGAACGTTTTGCACTTAACTCCAAAAGCATGATTTTCTTACTTGTTCTGGTCGAGATTCGTTTGGAGCCTCTGCAATTCCTTGGCCATTTTTGTAGACCGCCAACGAAGAGACTCGTTCTGAATCTTCTGAGCAGCCAATTCCTCGACGGCTCTGGCACAGTTTTCTCCCACTGTTTCTCCTTCACACCAAAATTTTTAACTTTAGCCTCGGCAGAATCGGCTCGTCGTTTAACAAGGTCGATCGATTCATGTGATTCGTTGGCTTTGGAGGACATGCTCGTCTTGAGCTCACCAAGCTCCCTCTGAAGCTTCAATACCTCTCTTTCTTTTTGGGCTATGAGGTCAAGTAGAGTCTGCATAGAGTTAGCTAAAACATCGGAAACCTGAAGGAAGAAGGAGTTCAAACTCTGGGCACAGACGGGCAAGAGCGCGGCATCAGGGTGCACCGAAGTCCTTTAGCCCAGAGAGATAGGATCTTTCGATTTCTCCTTTTTCTCGTGGTTTCCACAGGAGCAGGTAGCTTCACACCCTCGAAATGTTCGAACATAGAGGGTATGGTGGTTTGTTCAGGGACAGAATCGATATGTACCTTGTGTGCAACAACTTTTCCTTTATATTTTTTGTTCAAGGAGGAATTGCCTCCCTCTTCAGCCAATGAGTCCTTTTTCCGTTTTTCGCAGTGGTCCTTTTGTCCTCTTTTAATAGCTGTATGAGATTTGTCACCACTTGCAACTGGATCACTAAGGAAGACAGTAGCCTCCGGTTCTACACACAAAATTTCAATAGGTTGGTCCACATCGTTACCCTATTCGACCTCAGCATCGGACAACTCCTCAGACTTCACACGTTTGCTTGGGGCTCGATCCCGTTTGGGCAAAAACAACTCACAATCTGGGGCCTCGAGTCTTTTGACAAAATCAACAACGTCATGAGGGGTTCATAGTTCTTCAGAACTTAAGGTTCGGTCGGAACAGGGCCAGAGGTTGCTGTTGATAAGGTTTGTGTTCTTGAAGCACTGACAAAACTTTTGACCCCAGCTCTTCCTTGCAAAAGCTCAAAGCTGAGCAAAGATTGTCGATGCTTTTTCAAGGTGCTTTTTCCGCAGTTGTTGGATAGTAACCTTGCATACTAAAAGACAACCCTTTTATATATATATATATATATATATATATATATATATATATATATATATATATACACGCATATGAATACCTTCAGGGGTCCATTTAAATGTGAGCCGCCTCAGATTCTCTTGGCTGTAGGGTCGACCATTCTCCCAAACACTAGTGACAAAGACAAATTTTTACTTCCATGATCTGTCAGCCTCTAACAGGTTATTCGCGATTTTCTTGGGGTTGAGGAGAGATGAGTAGAAAAATGGCAGCTTCGGGGATTTGGAGAGCCCGAATATCCCTATATATTGCTCCATTGAGATGGGGATCCTTGATAGTCGTGAAGCCATGATGGTCGACATCAAAGTATACCAAGTGTTAGGGGTTAACTGGGTCGGACATATCTCGAGAATCTCGAAGTATCTAACAATGTCAGGGTCAAGGGGAAGTCGCAAACCCTAGTTGAAGAGTTCGGTGAAAAAGACTACCTCTCGACCTTGGACAGACAAAGACGTCTCACCGGGTTGGGGAAAACGGACCTTAACGCATTGAGTAATTCCCGAGATATTTTTCAAATCCTCTTCTTCATCGGGGGAATAGTATAGGTATTTGCCATTGAATAGAGAAAGGATGTGGTCGTTGGTCAGACGAATGTGGTAACCAGTCACGACATCAGCTGTTCCAAGTGGCAGCGGTTCCCTCTCGACGCCATCAACCATGATTACAAAAGGGTTGGTCGAAGCAGTTGGGTCGGCATCCTCACCTTTAGTTGGTATAAGTTCAGGTTCTGTAGTAGGTGCATCGACAACTTTGGTTGGTGCAGCTGTTTTAGAGGTACCTGGATTGGCCGATCTAGCATCTTTGCTCCATTTTTCGCCGATTTGGAATCTCTGTTTCCCGATTTCGCCGGTGGTAGAACCTGTGAAGGAGGTCTAGGGGTGACTTTCTTAGCAACATCGTCGTTGATCTTTATCACCACGTGTGACGTGGAGGATTTATCCAGGGGTTTCCTAACAGGTCGGTCAGCAACTTTGCTTTTGATTTCAGTCGGTGCTGGCTTTGTGGAATATTTGGGGGCTTGGTTTATAGCCTCTGTTTTTACTGTCCTTGGTGGAGGATGCTTTTCAGCAGACATCAAGTCGCAAGGAGAATAAGTAGCAAGGACAGCGCTTGAACTACTGTGGGTTCGAATATGGCCATGCCTCGTAGTACTGGGTTTTGATGCAGCCTTTTTTCGTCTCCTTTTTTCTTCATCTGTCAGAACCCCTTTTTTGGCCATCGTTGCTGTGTTATGACTAGTTAGAATCCTTATAGTGTCATGAGTTAGTTGAACATACTCGTGCGGAGGAGTAGAGGAAGAACTAGAATCACCCATGGTTAAAAGTGGGGTTTTGGGTCGACTGGTAAGGTTCTGAGGCTCCGAGGGAGTGAGAAGATTCTCAGCGGCGGACTTTTTAGGAGAGGAATGCACAGCAGGAGGCTTCGATAAAGAAGCTTTGGGCAAGATCGGAAGATCATCGTGGATTGAAAGGTTCAAAGGGCCGAGATTTTTACGTTTTGGAAAAATTAACGGCTTTGAATACGCTGGTGAAACGACATCTTTATGGATCAACCCAGCGGCTCGATATTCTTCTGCTCGTTGAGTGATCTGCAAATAGTCGACGAAGCGACAGATTGGTTTTTCAGAAGCGTCGAATTTCTTCGCCGGTTTCTTGTGAGACATGGGTTTTCTCATAAACTGAGTGGGATTTTTTGCCAGAGTTTCTCTCTCTAGAAAAACCTTAGTGAAAATTAGAATGAAAAAAGAAACTATTTATAGAGGTAGCAAGTGTGGTAAAGATCCGCTCCATGGAGAAGTGCAATCGAAAAGAGCCTCGGGAGTATCAAAAGTCGCTTAACCAAAATACTGGTTAAGGTACGACCCAATTACCATCAGACACGTGTCTAACCGAGCGGCTTTAGAAGACCTAGGGGGCTAAAATTTCTACACAGGCGTAGGCGGCTAATGATGAAGAACACACCAACCAATTGGAACAAGACACGTGGGAAGACAGATAAACCGGTTAGACATGGGAGCTTGGTGGGATTTGAAGAATTTAACCCGATTTCGAGCCCACAAAAACAGCCCAAACCATTTTACAAGCCTTAAATACTTTGGCCACAAGACTATAAAAGGTATGTCGATCCTTCGTTCGATATCCTAGCATCGACAGTCGATCAACAACGAACTCAAAATTGGCAGCGATCATCAATGGCCAACCCTGCGTTCGACATTTGAAATTAATGGAAAGCGCCAACCCTGCGTTTGACATTCGAAATCAATGGGAAAGTGACGACCCTGCGTTCAACATTTCAGGTCAATGGAAAAGCGCCGACCTTGCGTTCGACAAACAGGTTCATGAAGAATCCCGACCATGCGCTCTACCCTCGATTAGTTTTTGCTCGATCCTCCGCAAAACTAAGGGGCTACTGATAAGGGTATAAAAATACCAAGTATAACGGAGGACCTAAATTTTAATACATTAATGTATAGGGGTTTAATTGTAAAGTAGAAAGTAAGTGACAAAAATACAAATATAAAGGGTAACATGCGATTAGGATAGATTTGGCATGTGACAATAGGCCCCACAGCTGTCACTATATAAGGAAAGATTTAGTCCCCTAAAAGGGGACCTTGTAATGATTAGTACTTGATTTTGACTACTCTCTCTTTAGAATCTTGTACTTGTTTTCTTGACACATTTCACCCATTCACATTTCCTGATAAACTACCTTAGATATTCTGACACTTATCAGTCTTATTAACAGTTTTCTAACTAATTTCATGAACAAACTAGACAGCTAATCAACAAGGAAAATTATTCTTTATTCTACCTAAATTATCTCTATCAAACATGTCCAAACTTATTTAGCACCTAACTAGTTACAAGGAAAGCCACTTCCATATAATCTACTTGGGTGCAACCATCAACAACAACATCATTGATATACACTATGAAGGATTAATCTTGACTATAAGGAGAAGAGTTCAATAATGGGATCATACCTTGCTCTCATTTGAGGGCAGACTCACACTCATCCAATCAATCTTGATGGTTATTCCCAACTGCCAACTGCAACGTACTCTTCTGTCTGGATCCACCATCAAAGTAATTGAGGCCATCTGAAGTATATTTTTGTGCAGTATAACTGAGAATCACATATCTATCTTTTGGGCCAGTTGGAACAAGATTTGTATTCCCTACAAAAAAGGAGAACTTAACATTAGAAAACTAGATGAAATTCAATTAACTTACTCCTGCTTCCGTAGAAGAGGTTCAGAGAAAATAGTTACTTTATGGTCTAAGGTCACTTACTCCTACAACTCATCTAATGCATGTTAATCTATTCTACAACACGTCTCAGGTTTGGAAGAGACTACACAATATTATAAACATTCGTAAGGTTTTATATTTTAGTCTCTTGGTCATGGAAGTTGTGGGTTTTGGTTAGATCGGTGATACCAAACTAAAGCTCTAATGGATCTTTCTACTACAAATGATTCATCTTGGTATAAACATACTGAAGTTAAAGAATTATGGATCAAAAATGAATTGAACATTCCTATGATGTCTTCTACTATCACCTCAACAAAATCACTAACCTAGTTATCAAGCCTAATCTCCCTGATAAGGTTCACTAGACAACAAATGAATCAGGAAATTTCTCATTTAAAAACACATGGAATGCTCTAAGAGTTAAAGGAACTTCATCAAGCTTATATACATCAATCTGAAGCAGAGCCCCTCCAATAAAATATTTATTTTTATTGGGGAGACTTCTACACAACTGGGTCTAGGTTGACATTGTCCTTCACACTAGAAATATAACTCTAGTTTCAAAGTGTCAGCATTGTGGAAATATTGAAAATATCCAACACACGTTTGTTGAATGCTATCTAGCCTGGTTTGTTTGTATTCATTTCAGCAGTTTGTTTAACATCAGGGTTGGAAATCACATGTCATTCTCTCATATAATCAGATTATGGATTTGGTCTGCTCTTAATCAAATTCACATTAGATCTACACTACCCATTGTAATCTGTTGGTCTCTTTGGCAACCAAAAAAAGAAACAGTTCAGTATTCAATACTTATTTATATCTACTGTAATAGCTTAAACCAAGCAGGTGATTCTCAAACTTGATATGGCTAAAATACTACAAACTTTTCTGGTCAAAAGACTCCAGCAAGGCACTTGAGCTTAGTTATTTTCAACACTTAGATCAGACAAGAAAACTAAAGGCAATTCACTGGATTCCTCCTATAGCTCTTTGTCTTAAACTTAATACAGGGGCTTCATGCTCAATCTCTAGAGAAACCTCATCAATTGCTATTATAAGATATCATAAAGGGGACATAAAGACAGCTATTGGTAGAAACTATGGAATATTATTTCTTAAACTCGTCTTTATTTGATGAACTAATACTCTGTAACAATATGAAAATCTTTGTTCTTGAAATAGAGACTAATTCTCTTATCCTTTTAACTATGTTAGCTACTAACAAAGCTCCTTAGTTTGTATCTCCAATGCTTGAATGCTGTAATAAATTTATTACTTCGGAAATAAGCATCTCACATATCAACAGAGAGCAAAACTCTGTTGTTGACTACTTGGCTCACTAGACCAACAAATACAAATTCAATTGAGATGGAAGTCAATTGAGAGGAGGCTAGAGTGGTACTTTATTCGAGATGAGGATTGTTAGGTGCGACCAAATTCCCACATCCTAGATCGGTTAAACATTGGAATAAATATCAGTATATAAGTTAAGAATACATCTTCATTAGTATGAGGCCTTTTGGAAGTGGACCAAAAGTAAAGTCGTGCGGGCGAGTAGGCCTAAAGCGGACAATATCACACTAGTGTTGAAATCGGAGTATTCTTACTATATACAAAGGCCGAATATATGAACCCAATATTCCCTACAGATGAACTACCAATTATATGAGATGGCAAAAGCTATAGTTGTAGTAAAATGGGATCAGCAGCAATTACAAAAGTGGCAACGCTGATTGCTGCAGCACTGACAGCGTCAACCGCCGACCCTGTTGCTGGTGACATATGTGATCACCCTGATTGATCTCGTGACATTTGTAACCCAGATAAGTTCGATTGGTTATATAGCACCTGATTGAAAACTTGTGGGAGTAAAGCTGAATTTGATATATATTGAGGTTGATTTGTGAATTGAATAAGAAATTGGCTTTGTTGCCTCTCTAACTCTGAACCGTCGTTTGCTGTTTGTGTCAAGTCTAATGTAACGGTTGGAAACAGAGTTGAGGCTGATATGGTTGCCATGCTTGAGGAGAAATGAAGTAGGTTTGCAAGGAGATTAGGACACATGAGCCCATCATCGGTTGACATTGAACTTGAAAGCATCATTTGAGCCACTGACAATGTTGTTGTAGACATTGCCACTGTTGCCTGAAGCAAAAGGTGGTTGTGGTCTCTTTCGTATGACGTTATCAGAATTGTTTTATCCTCGGTACATCGTTGTACTTATTTTCGGATATCGTAGGAAGTAACCATTGTGCAATGATAACAAGTTTGAGAACAGGAATTTCCCTTGACCATTTTATGTCCGTACTTTTTCCGCTGACATCCATCGTTTATCGTAGATAATTTTGTTCGAATTCTAACTGCGATACGAGATTTCCTCATTGTTGCATCTATTTGATCGATACTAGTTTTTGTAGAGGAGTTAAACTTAGGAATCTTAATATCAGGAGGGCTATCCTCTTCGACTAAAGATCTCGAAAAGAATCAATAGAAACAGGCTAATTGATATTCCATTGAAATATTAGACATGTACATCTAAAAAATACTAACTTGTCTTGGGATCCAGAGCAGTAAAGATCTTCTTTAATTAATTTTGTTACATGTTCTCCATAATGATAGCTCACAATAATTATATTTAATAATCATAGTTTTAGTTGTAATCTTCGTAATTTTAGTTTTTCTTTTAGCAAATGCTACTTTATTAAAATCCTATTTGTTAAAATATCTCACTTGAGTAAGCATTCATATTCTCTTAAATAGAAATACTACTTAATTAAAGGTCAACATTTTAAAAAAATCCAAATAAAACAAATAAAATCAACTAATAAAAAAGAGATGCATCAATTTTATATAGATATTTAATAATAAATATATTAAAATATTATCGAGAATAATATTTTAATAAATTAGATAAACTAGTGATAATTAAAGTAAATAAATATAGATTGAATAGGTTAGATGATTTGCCATGTATTATTTTTAATAGAAATAAGTCCAGCAGCTATTATCACACTATGCTATAAAATTAGCTTATAAAATCTTATACTGGAGTTTTTATAAATCATATAGACAATTACGCTGAATTTACATATAAATATAAAGATATTAGATTTTATAAATCAATTATAACTAATTATTACTATCTAAACAATGTTCGATTGCTGTTTATATTTTAACCATCAATCTCATTTTTAAAATTTTGTCTTTTAGTTTTTTATCAAAAAAATTATTCCCAGAAGAGGACTACTCGAAAAAGGGCTTACTCCCATACGTCAGAGCGGAGAAGGACAATCACTCATTCTTAAAACCAGCATTCGAAAGAGTCGGAGCGGAAAAGGGACCAATAATTGGGTGGAACTAGAATGGACAAGGAAGGCAAACTCAAGCTGAGAAATGAAATTTAAGATAGATATAGTAAAAATGCATTATATCATTTCCATGTTCCAACAAAGTTAAAGAGTTCCATAAGGACGAATAAGAACGAAAGTACCATTGTAAAGCAGGGAACTTTAAAATAAAATTTATATTTTAGTTTCTAAACTTCAAAATATGTAATGTTGTTTTTAATTTTATTTAAAAAATACTTTTTTTTGAAGTTTAGCGAAATTGCAATTGGTCGAGATTTTACCTTCAGCTCTAGTCCTCTTCATCTTACGCAAGTTACCTCCCAAAAGAGTATCTTCACAGTGTGAAGTTTTGATAATCATATTTTAGTTTTAAAAAAAATTCAAACTTACATTCTAACCGTTTAAGTTTTAAAAACAATATTTTTTGGTTTTTAGACCGTCCGCTCGCACTTGTTAGTTTATGTTTAAGTTTTGGTGAATTTTGTATATCCTCTTGACTGTTATGTTGGTTCTGGTTATTTTTTTTTTAACCAAAACCAAACTCAATAATAAATAAATCAATAATTATTCAATTCTGAATGTAAAATCCATTCTAACTAAAAATATGAAATCAAATGGATGCTTGTGTAGTAGTGTTTCAACATTGGTAGCCTGGATCTTTGCCGGGATAACATCCGCACACAAACACAAGACAAGACAGAACGGAGATTTATTTTCGCTACACTTATAGTCACAGCAGCTGCTAGGCTGTATGCAAAATTTGGCTTCAGCTCCTGGCGATCCTCCCAAATAAGGCCCACATGCAGAAACGAGAGATGTTTGATTCTTCATTATAGCTGCTTCTTTGAATAAGAACAGACCGGATAATGTTTATTGTGAAAGTTATAAACTTGTGTGTCCATCTATTTTTATAACTTTCAACCTATTATATTTTAAAAACGGCTTAAACTATTTTTCGAATAATTTTTTTTTAAAATTATTCGGTTAAGTTATTTTGTTTAAAGGTTTTATCCTTACAAAATCTTATATATTGATAAATTTATTTAATATTTTTTTTTTAAAATCTAATTCTTTATCTTCTTTTTTTTTAAGCAAAGAAATTTTTTATTATTAAATTAAAAACTTACAACGATTAAAGTGTCTAATTAAAACAATGAAAACAATAAAGGGTTTGAGGGCAAAACAACCCAATCAAAACCTTAGACCAAAATTAGTACCAAATCAGTTCGACACAATTCTAACTTCAAAACCCTAATTCATTCTTTCCTTCTCTTTTCTTCGAAGCCTCCTCCGTAGACAGAAACTGATTGCCTTCAAAAAACCAAGCAAAATCGATATTTAAATCGTCTTCAAGTCCTCTTCTTTCCAGATACTCCAAAACAGATCGATTCACTTCTCAGCAGAACATTTCCTCCAAAACGACCTCTCGAATTCTAAAAACACTTAGATTCTAATGGCAAGCGAACCTAATTACAGGTTTTGTCATTTTCGAGTTGCAAGCTCTGCTTCTCGAAGATTTCTTGTCTTCAAGGAGATGTCTTCTTTTCTAGTACCAAAACAAGGTAAAGGTCTTCTGTTGTGAACTCAAAGAAGTCCTCAGACTCCTTTCACTAGTAGAGACGGGATTTGGTCCTCGAAGTTTCAAAGACATGGATTTCTCGTCAAATTTTCCTATTGTGACACGAAGTTTGGCCTTGGCCGATTCGGTGACCATTGGATTAATGCTTGTGAGCTTCCTCTTCTTTGATTTAGAAAGAACCATCTTGATTATACAGAAAACACTGCCAACTGTTCGATAAATTACCTCAACAAGATCGAGTAATGGATCTTCAGGTTGCCTTGTTACTTAAAGCGAGTTGCTTTGATTGTTTTTAGGCTTCTCGAAGGCTTTAATTTTTCTTTTCTCATTTTTTTGTTAAGGTACCTCTTGGATTCCTGGTTTTCCTGAATGGCGGCTTGAGGTGATGCTAGGAGACTTCCAGTAGATTTTGATTTATGTGAGGGAGGGGCTTCATGTAAGACTGGTCTGAATGTTGTTTGAGTGGTGAGTCTGTTTTCTTTAGAGGAATGCAAGGACTTGATAGTGTTATCAGGTGGTTTCAGCCTTTTGTTTTTCTTTAGCTTAGTAGCATCTTTGCAATTGGCTTTCTTCATGTGTGCAGGAGAACACAGTAAGCTCCTACCATTTGAAGGTGATAGAGTATTCAGAAGAGACACGTCAGAAGAGATGTTGTCTTGATTCTTGGTTCCCAAATCAATCATATGAAGTACTTCAATTACTTTATGATCTTCAACACCAACAGGTATGTTCAATTTGGTTTCCTTATCCAGTAATAAGTCAGCAGATAAAGTTGGTTGAGGGTCAATGAGATTTGGTGGCTTATTGATGACGGTCGATCTGATTTTTGGAGACGTATTTATAATTGAATCCCCAATTTTGATCTTCTTATTAGTTGCTTTAATCAAAACCTGATCATGTATCTTTGCAGGTTCCTGAGACTTGTTATTTTCCTCCAGACTTTGGCTCTGGTCAGCATCGTGAGGAACAACTATCAAGGATTTTATTCTGGTAAGTTTATTGTTTGTTGTTTTTGCCTCAGGATCTTCTATTTCCTTCTTGTTTTGAATGGTAGTAGTAAGCTTTTTTCAGCTTTCTATATTGTGGCATATATGTTTGCAAGACTGGCAGTAAAGAGGGGTGTTCTTGTAGCCAACATCAATCCAGCATCCCTCATTCTCACCAAAACCCACCCAGATAGAATTCTGAATTTTCTGCGTAACATCCATCTCGAGCCAGACATAGCACGCATTATATAATGCTATATTCCGCTTAGGCACCCAAGACTTGATAGGAACACCTATAGTAGATGCTATTGTTTCAATAATTTCTTTGTTAAATAGATATTTAGGAATTCTTGAAAGCCTAATCCAAACCGGGGTTATTGGGCTTTCGATTTTAGTATTGAATGTTGGCGTCCATTTCAAAACCCTCATGACAGAATGGTCAATAGTCCATACACTTCTTGACCAAATCTTGCTGATATCTTCCTTGAGAGAGAACTCCATAAGTATATGGTGAGAATCCCAGTCTGAGATACTATAAGCACCTACAAATTTTCGATCACTCAAGAATTTTGTTAGAAGTGATCTTTTAGGAATACCTGTAGCAAATTTACCAATTAAGGTAAATTTAGTTTTTTTCATCAGAGTTTCTTTGACTTGCTTAGAGAACTGAAACGAGATGTGGTCATTTTTGTGGCTGATTGATTCTGGATTGAAGATCTGGTTTGATTGAGTTGTTTTAAACAGGTCTGCATATTTTGTTTTTGTTGTTGGAGAGGATGTATCCAATCTTTGAATGATATTTTTCTGTATCTGCGGAAATTCTTGTTCATTTCTTAGATTTAATTGTCTTGTTTCCATTGTTGATGTAGAATTTTGTATCGATGATGCAGATCTGACAAGGAGTAGAGAATGCTTGAATCTCGAACTGATTCCACTAATACTAGAGAAGTTAACAATTCATCTAATTCTTTATCTTCTCTATCTAAAAAGGCTCAAACTATTTTTCCTTAAAATTTGTTAAAACTATTCCATGATGTTATTTTCTTTAACAATTTTATCTTTACAAAATCTTATAAATTGTTAAATTTATTTCGCGAAGTTATCATAATTTCTCGAAAAAAATCTAATTCTTTACCTTCTCTCTATCTTAAAAAAAATTAAAACTTAAATTAAAACTAAAAATAGATCAAAATTAAAATAAACTAAAATTAAATACTAAAACAAAATTTAAATGTAAATTAAAGTTGAAATTTAAACGAAATCTGCAACTAAACTTAGCCTTACCCTATCATTTCTCCCTTACCTCATCCACAACCTCCACACACCTGCAACAACGGAAACCAATATCCACATGAGAAACCAATATCGCCATACATACCATCCACAACCATCCATCAACTGAAACTTACTGGAAAACCAAATCCGAAACAAAAATCGGAATCGAACGATACCAGCGAGAAAATTCACCGAGGAGATTCGAATAAAAGTTACTGTAAGTTAATTTATTTATTGTTAAATGCGTTAGTTAGATTAAGTTATCGATTTGGGTGTATTTAGGCTTGTTTTTTTGTTGGTTAGATGATACTGAAGCTTGAAAGCTTCTGTCATGGAAATCGTGTTCTTCGGCACACGGGGCGTCGAGCACTATCGTTACGCCATCATATTGGATTTCGTGAGTGTGCCTTAGTACTAATAGGATTTCACGCCATTGCGATGACGTGGGCAACCTTTCCTTCGCCACAAGTATGGCATAGTTGGTTATATCCACGTCACCAACAAGGCGTGGGTATATAGGTTTACGCCATCCCTGTGGCGTATACCAATATACCCACGTCTTCTTGATGGCGTGGAATGATCTGGTCACCGGAGTAACCCAGGACCAAAATATTCTTATTGGTTGGTGTGTGTTTTACGCGTTTATGCTATTATTTTTCTATAAATGCTTCACGATTGACAATTGATATTTCGAACCATTTTGTACGTTTCTTATTTCAGGTTATGGATCCCGTTGACGCTTCCGGGTCCCGCGATGGCTCTCGGACAAAGAGAATAAAGAAGCGGACAAGGGTACGGGAAGCTGGCCAGCACGTTTTAGTAGCTGATTCAACGGTTCCGATGGAAAAACTGCCTATAGTTTACGGACCGCATATTTCTAGATCCAGTTCCGCTTCTGCTTCCCACGGAGGACGACATCCTCCCCCACCTAGAAGGCAGCCTAGATCTCCTCCCCCTCCAGACTGCCATCGTTATTTAGCGAGGCATTCATCGCCCACGTTACATACCACATTTGGATGGGAGAGGTAATATTTACATTTGCAATTAATATTTTACTTCGGTTGATTTTTAAAATATACTAATATATTAAACGAATATTTTCAGGAGCGCGAGATGCGGTTATACGCTCATTATCCCAGCCGTAGAGGTTGGAGTTTGGCCTGACAGAGTAGGGTGCACGCCGTAGTTGATGGCACTCATTTCGGTAGACTTATCGAGCCGATTTGATTACATGCACACACACTCCAACATGACGGAGGTTTTTTTGGAGCGGTGGCATATGGAGACAAATAGTTCTATTTTTTGTTCGGAGAGATGATGATCACTCTCGATGACATCCATACCATTTTGGCAGTCCTAGTTCGGGGTGAGGTTGTTGTTTTTCCCGTTATATCGGACAAGTTTGTGGCCATGCATGAGCTGTTGAACTGTTTTTGGTGGACGAGGTATCGTTCGTGAAGGAGGTTGAGAAATGCAACGGCGTCGGTTTGGGGTTTAAATGGCTCCGTAGTAGGTTTAGTGGGCTAGATTTTTGCAACGACAACCCTGATCTCACTAATCTTATCGTACATACGTCTGCGCGCCTATGTATTACATATGTTGGACACCGTCCTATTCTCCAACAAGAGTAACAAGTACGCTAATTTCAAGATTTGTTTTGGTTTCCTGATATGACTGATGAGGGTAGTAGACGTTACTCATGGGGTAGTGATGTGCTTGCTTACTTGTACCACCATTAGGGTGAGGCCTCGCTTCACGACACGAGGACTATGGCCGGATGTATCGGTTTCCTGGACACGTGAATACGGGATCCTATTGTTAGGTGCGACCAAAGTCCCACATCCCACATCGATTAAACATGGGAAGAAATATCAGTATATAAGTTAAGAATACATCTCCATTAGTGTGAGGCCTTTTGGAAGTGGACCAAAAGAAAAGCCGTGCGGGCTAGTGGGCGCAAAGCGGACAATATCACACTAGTGTGGAGATCAGAGTATTCTTACTTATATACAAGACGGAATATGCAGATCAAATATTCCCAACAACTGGTATCAGAGCCAGACTGGTAGCGATCCAAAGGAGATCAAATTTGAGTGGGAGCATGGATACAGACGAAGGAAAGATGAGACTCGAAAAATTCAATGGTGTAGATTTTGGGTTCTGGAAGATGCATATTGAAGATTATCTGTACCAGAAAAAGCTTTATGAACCCCTCTTAGAAAAGAAACCAGAGGGTATGAAAGATGAAGAATGGACCCTTCTTGATAGACAAGCTCTTAGAGTCGTCCGATTGACGATATCCCGCAATGTTGCTTTTAACATCATAAAAGAAACAACCACGGCGGGTCTTATGAAGGCTCTCTCCAGGTATGTATGAGAAGCCATCAGCGTCTACCAAAGTTCACTTGATGAGGCGTTTATTCAATTTGCGAATAATGGAAGGAGTTTCGGTAGCTCAACACCTCAATGAACTCAATACAATCACAACCCAGTTGAGTTCAGTTGAAATTGATTTGGATGAAGAAATACGAGCATTAATACTTTTGTATTTACTACCAGATAGTTGGAATGCTACTCTCACTACGGTGAGTAGCTCGTGACCTAGTTCCAACTAGATAGTTCGAATCTCCTACAATAGCAGCATGAAATGAAAATCCAAATATTTGGCACCAGAGGCTTGGCCATATGAGTGTGAAGGGTATGAAAAGTATGTACTCGAATGGGAAGCTTCCAGGTCTAAAGTCACTCGATATAGACATGTGTGAAGATTGCATACTTGGAAAACAGAAAAAGGGTCAGTTTTCAGACAAGTGGTAGAATCCCAAAGAAAGAAAGGCTGGAGCTTGTTCACTTTAACGTTTGGGGGCCAACAACTGTTTCTATAGGAGGGAAACACTATTTCGTGACCTTTATCGATGATCATTCTCAAAAGGTATAAGTTTATTTTCTGAAGCATA
Source organism: Limnanthes douglasii subsp. nivea (assembly GCA_036936605.1). Classification (NCBI taxonomy): domain Eukaryota; kingdom Viridiplantae; phylum Streptophyta; class Magnoliopsida; order Brassicales; family Limnanthaceae; genus Limnanthes; species Limnanthes douglasii. The sequence continues at coordinate 29,014,230 of JAUPFV010000004.1, forward strand.
AATCTGAAGTGTTTGATGTTTTTAGGAGATGGAAATCTATGGTTGAGAATGAGACATGTATGAAGATTAAAAAACTGAGAACTGATAATGGTGGTGAATATGAGGACACCAAATTCAAGAACTTTTGCTATGAGCATGGTATCAGAATGGAAAGAACTTTTCCATGTACGCCTCAACACAATGGTATTTCCGAACGTATGAACATAATGTTGACAGAAAGAGCGAGAAGCATTTACATACAGTGTGGTTTATCGAAGCAGTTCTGGGAAGAAGCAATCAACACATCGGCTTACCTGGTTAACCGAGGCCCGTCGGTTCCCTTAGAACATCGAATACTCGAGGAGGTATGGACTGGTAATGATGTAAAATTATCACATGTAAGAGTATTTGGTTGTACAACATATGTTCATATAAGTGATCAAGGCAGGAACAAGCTTGATCCGAAATCAAAAAAATGTTTCCTGATTGGCTATTGCGAAGATGAGTTCGGTTATCGTGTTTGGGATGAGGAAAACAGGAAGATAATACGAAACAGAGATGTGATCTTCAATGAAACAGTGATGTATAAGGACAAACATAAAACATAAAGAAATTACTAAAAGCCGGATTAATCATGAAAACAGGTGTTGGGAATATTAGGTCATTATATCTACAGGAAATGACTCAAATGTTTAGGAAGTCTCTAAACTTCCGAACTGATACTGCATTGGTCATTATATCTACTGGATTATCGTGTTTAGACACTTTCTTCACATCAAGAATTCCCTTTGATATTATATCACAAATAAAATGATACATGACATCTATGTGCTTTGTACGCTCATGGTACATCTGGTTCCCTGTAAGGTGTATGGCGTTTTGATTGTCACAAAACACTTTTGTAGTAGTCCTATCCAAGCCCAAATCTGACACCAAACCTTGCAACCATATTGTCTCTTTAACTGCTTCTGTTATCGCCATGTACTATGCCTCTGTTGTAGACAAAGCTACAGTAGCTTGCAACTGTGCTTTCCAACTGATTGCACTCCCAGCTAGAGTAAATACATATCATGTCATAGATCTTATTTTATCAATATCACCTACAAAGTCAGAATAAAAAAAACCAACTAATGATCCTGCAACATCATTCAGCGATTCACCAAAATTGGTCTTGTTAAAAGTTAAGGCAACATTCACAGTATTCTTAATATACCGAAGTATCAATTTCACCGCTTGCCAGTGTTCTTTGCCAGAACATCTCATGTACCTTCTAACTACACTAACCGCATGTGAAATATCAGGACGTGTGCATAACATGTACGCTAATTTTAAGATTTGTTTTTGTTTCGTAATTTGACTGAGGAGGGTGTCAGACGTTACTCATGGGGTAGTGTTGTGCTTGATTACTTGTACCACCATCTGGGTGAGGCTTCGCTTCACGACACGAGGACTATGTGATGTAGCCTGGAAAGTCCAAACAAAAGCCTTTTTTTGTTTTATTTTATTTTATTCAAATATCTTATGTATTTAAATCATATATAATTATATTCAGATTTTATTTTATTTTATTTTATTTTATTTTATTTTATTTTAAAATATTTATTTTATTTCCTTGTATTATAATTTAGGGTTTTGAGAAGCTCTTATATAAAGTTTCATATGCCTTAAGTTATTTTAAGTTTTTGGAATAATATATTTTTTATCTCTGAAAATTTCAATCTTTGTTACCCTTAGATTAGGGTTTCATCATGTTACCCTTGAATTAGGGTTTCATATATCGTTAATTCTTCTTCAATTTTCGCCGCATCATCAGTTTGGTATCAGAGCCTCAGTTCCTGCTATGGGGAAGCATGTTTCTAAAGCCTGACTATTCTGATTCAAGGTTTAAAGAAGAGAACAACACACATGGTCATGAAGATCGGAAAGATCATTTGAGTATGAGGGGGCATACCAACCGTTTCAATGACGATCGTATTGACCGGTTACTGAAGGAGTTTAAATTGGCTACCAATCGTCGAATCAAGGTAAAAATTGCTTATCGAGATGTTGTCTCATGCTATGAAAAAAGTTTTCAAAACCATATTTTTTCATCAACTGGACATGAAGATGTTGTCTTCAGGCTATGAAAAGGTTTTCGAAATTATTTGTTTTCATCAACCGGATGGCTTCAATGTGACTTCGAATAAGGAACACTCGAGAAGAAATTATCTTAGTCCGATAAGGTCAACATTCATAATTCCCAATGTAACGATTGAATAAAATAAAATAAATAAATTGGGTTCTTGATGGTGATGGTGCTGAATTCGAAGACGAATTCTTGTCAACTAGGAGAGGATGATGTAGCCCATAAAGTCCAAACAAAAGCCTTTTTTATTTTATTTTATTTTATTCAAATATCTTATGTATTTAAATCAAATCTAATTATATTAAGATTTTATTTTATTTTATTTTAAAATATTTATTTTATTTCCTTGTATTATAATTTAGGGTTTTGAGAAGCTCTTATATAAATCCTCATATGCCTTAAGTTATTTTAAGTTTTTGGAATAATATATTTTTTTTATCTCTGAAAAATTGCAATCTTTGTTACCCTTAGATTAGGATTTCATCATGTTACCCTTGAATTAGGGTTTCATATATCGTTGGCGCCAAGCTACGAGATAGAACAGATGGCGGTAAACACAAAGAGAAGAAGACGAAACAAGGATATATAAACCCTAACCCTAAGTTAGAGTATAAGAGACTAAGAGAAAATTCTCAATTTTTATTCATCAAAGTCTGAAAACAAAAATAAGGTATAATATGCTTTATATAGCACTACCCAAAACCCTAATTCCAAATAAGGAAAATTACATAAATATTTTAAAATAAAATAAATAAAATTAACGCTAAAATATTAAAACTGGTTTTCGGAGGCTTTTCAGGTCGAATTTGGATATAAAACTTTGTGATATAGTCACATTTTTAAAATCTGACGGGCTCGTTGAAATCTTCGATTTGAGTACCTGTGTGACCAAACTCCGATACCTGGGCGAGAAACCAGTCTGTTCGCAGTCTTCGCTACATCATCCTTCCCCGGTTGGGAAGAATTCGACCTCGAATTCGGAACTTTGAAACATTGACAAAACTGCAAAAACATTGGTGTGTTCACCGCTGATTTCAACCGGTACCGGCACAAGGGTGTGAGATGTGAGAATCTGAATGTTGCAGATCTTGTCAAGAAGTGGTTTCTCAGTTTTGTCCAACTGTGTCATGTCATCGGCATTACTGTGGTCAGCGATAACAAGATATAATCCACCCACTTGTTCTATGTCATCCTTTTCAACCCATTTACTAAGCACAACAACACCCTTGCGCCCTTGCGCGTGTAAAGAGTTGTTGTCTTTCCAGTTCCAGACTGTGCTTGTTGTATCACATCAAAACCCTTATAGAAAGGAACAATTCCTCTTTGTTGAATAGTAGATGGATTCTCATGTTCTGTAGAGTATATTTCTACCAGAAGATTCAAAACATTGCAATCTTTTATTTTTAACTTTTTATTGTTTCTTTTATTTTCCCAACCATCACCCCAAACTCCTTCAGGTTCTATTACAAAACCTAACCTTTTATCCATTAAAACATTAATATTTAATTCTAGCAATCTCTTCATAATATCAAATACAAAAATATCATCTTGTATTTTCACGACACGATAATATGCATCCAGAGAGAACCGAAACAAGGGTTCCATTGTAGGATAACCAAAAATACCTGGAAGGCGCATCTCCACAATAAAAGCTATTGCTTCAAAGTCCTTCTTCAACAAAATCTCTGGAATGATGTAATATGGTGTACTGAAGTCTGAGACAATTTCTTGATCTACAAGTTTCTCCTTAACATTAATTTGATCTTCATTATCCCATTCTTTAACATCAACGCTCTTCTCTTCAATCTCATCGCCGTAGACATCATAAATTGGATCTCCCAATTCCGACCAAGTTTCATCAGAAATTTCACCCTGGTAGTCAGCCTCATACTCAACAAAGAGTGGATGGTCGAGTAGGCGAACCCTCCATGTCACCAACAGCTACTTGATGGATCTCCTTCCCCTTTGGTTTTTCCAAATTGTAGTTGTGGTTGTGGTTGGATCCTGTGAAAAAAAATTCCGCCTTTGAATTTATGGTTGGAGTTTGAAATCCGGTGGTGGTCAACCTTTCAATATCTTTTATCACTTTCTTCATTTGATGTCGTAGTGAATTCATCCATTCATCTATCTGCGATCGGAACTGATCGAATTCATCACGGTCGACCAATTCTGCGATCGGAAGAGTGGACTTCCCTCGCAAGGATCGATTTGGCGGCATACCTTTGTTACCCACGCCGTAGGAACTCTGGCTCTGATACCAAACTGATGACGCGGCGGAAATAGAAAAAAAAGCAACGATATATGAAACCCTAATTCAAGGGTAACATGATGAAACCCTAATCTAAGGGTAATAAAGATTGAAATTTTCAGAGATAAAAAATATATTATTCCAAAAACTTAAAATAACTTAAGGCATATGAGGCTTTATATAAGAGCTTCTCAAAACCCTAAATTATAATACAAGGAAATAAAATAAATATTTTAAAATAAAATAAAATAAAATAAAATCTTAATATAATTATATTTGATTTAAATACATAAGATATTTGAATAAATTAAAATAAAATAAAAAAGGTTTTTGTTTGGACTTTCTGGGCTACATCATCATGGTTGGATATATCGGTTTTTAGACACATGCATACGGGATCATGTTTTCATGCTCTGCCATGTTACTCGTTCCACTTACACCAAATGCGAGCCCACTATTGTGAGATGGGATATAGCTGCCGCATTATCTGACTCTCGGATGAAGCTGAACCTTCGGATCACCGTCAACAACCTACAAGAGATAGATGTAAGTCTTATTATTGAGTAATGTCAAAACTATTTTATGTTTTACCCTTGGAATCTTTAGTTGAATAAGGTAGAATTGTTTTATAAATGTTTGTGTCGTATTGGTTTGTATTGGAAGAAAATAAGTAAGATGGGTTTGGTGGTCGATGAAGTCCCAAAAAATTCTATATCAAATTGTGATGGGTAGAGAGATCGGGTGCTGTTATATAAAGAATGGATAAAGAGAGGAGAGAACGACTTAAAAGGCGGCGGATGAGGAATTCAGTAACGATTATTTGCAAAATATTTTTTCCTAACTTTTTGGTTCTATATATCTTTATAACTTTTAACCTATTTATATTTTAAAAACGGCTCAAACTATTTTTCCTTAAATTTTGTTAAAACTATTCCATGAAGTTAGTTTGTTTAACGATTTTATCTTTACAAAATCTTATAAATTGTTAAATTTATTTCGCGAAGTTACTATAATTTCTGGAAAAAAATCGAATTCTTTACCGTCTCTCTATTTTCAAAAAAAATTGAAACTATAATTAAAACTAAAAGTAAATTAAAATTAAAAATAAACTAAAATTAAATACTAAAAAAATTAAATGTAAATTAAAGTTAAAATTTAAACCAAATCTGCAACTAAACTTACCCTTACCTTATCATTTCTCCCTTACCTCTTCCACAGCCCCACACACCTGCAACAACGGAAACCAATATCAACATGCGAAACTAATATCGGCATACATACAGTCCACAGCCATCCATCAACTGAAACTTACTAGAAAATCAAATCGGAAACAAAAATCAGAATCGAACGATACCAGCGAGAAGAATCACCGAGGAGATTCGAATAAAAGTTGTTGTAAGTTGATTTTTTTTGTTATTAAATGCGTTAGTTAGGATTAAGTTATCGATTAGGGTGTATTTAGGCTTGTTTTTTGTGTTGGTTAGATGTTACTGAAGCTTGCGATGGCGTGAGTAGGCCTTAGTACTAACAGGATTTCACGCCATTGCGATGGCGTGAGAAACCTTTCCTTTGCCACAAGTATAGCGTAGTTGGTCATATCCAGGTCATCAAGAAGGCGTGGGTATATGAGTTTACGCCATCCCTGTGATGTATACCAATAATATCCCGCCTTCTTGATGGCGTGGGATGATCTGGTCACCGGAGTAATCCAGGACCAAAATATTCTTATTTCTTGGTTTTTGTTTTACTCGTTTATGTTATTATTTTTCTATAAACGCTTCACGATTGACAATTGATATTTCGAACCAACCTTGACATTTTGTACGTTTCTTATTGATATTATTACTGTTATTATTTTGTACCTTTGGATAGGAGATGTAATATTTACATTTGCAGTTGATATTTTACTTCGGTTGATTTTTAATATATACTAATATATTAATCAAATATTTTCAGGAGCGCGAGATACGGCTATACGCCCATTATCCCAGCCGTAGAGGTTGGAGTTTGGCCTGACAGAGTAGGGTGCACGCCGTAGTTGATGGCACTTCTTTTGGTAGACTCATCGAGCCGTTCTATTACATGTACACACACTCCAGCATGACGGATGTTTTTTTTAGCGGTGGTATATGGAGACAAATAGTTTCCATTTTTCGTTCGGAGAGATGATGATCACTCTCGACGACGTCCATACCATTTTGGCACTCCTAGTTCGGGGTGAGCTTGTTGTTTTTCCCGTTCTATCGGGCAAGTCTATGTCCATGCATGAGCTGCTGAACTGCTTTTGGTGGACGAGGTATCGTTCGCGAAGGAGGTTGAGAAATGCAGGGGCGTCGGTTTGGGGTTTAAATGGCTCCATAGTAGGTTTAGTGGGCTAGAATACTGCAACGACAACCCTGATCTCACTAATCTTATCGTACATGCGGTTGCGCGCGCCTATATATTACATATGTTGGGAACCGTTCTATTCCCCAACAAGAGTAACACGTACGTTAATTTCAAGATTTGTTTGTGTTTGGTGATTTGACTGAGGAGGGTGTTAGACGTTACCATGGGGTAAAGCTGTGCTTGCTTACTTGTACCACCATCAGGGTGAGGCGTCGCTTTACAACATGAGGACTATAGCCGGATGTATCGGTTTGCTGGACACGTGAATACGGGATCATGTTTTCATGCTCTGCCATTTTACTCCTTCCACTTACACCGAGTGCGAGCTCGCTATTGCGAGATGGAATACAACTGCCGCAGTATCTGACTCTCGGATGAAGTTGAATCTTCGGATCACCGTCAACAACCTACAGGAGATAGATGTAAGTCTTATTATTGAGTAATGCCAAAACTATTTTATGTTTTACCCTTGGTATCTTTAGTTGAATAAGGTAAAATTGTTTTATAAATGTTTGTGTCGTATTGGTTTGTATTGTAGATACTATTTGATCCTTATCGTGCGATACATGATCATTAAATCACTATGCAATTATCACAAAATGGCTGAAGCACATAACATATGCGAAGGAAAGACTTAAATGAACACAGGATTTAACGTGGTTCGACAATTGTCTACGTCCACGGGCACCGCCAGAGAAAAACGTTTCACTATGATAGAAAAGGTTACAGATTTCAGATTGTGTTTTTGTGTATTCCTAGTAATCTATTTATGTAGAATAAATAGACTTACTAGATAATGGTCCTAATGGGCTCGTATACATGAGACCAAAATGACATTACCCATTTTAGCTTCACTGTCAAAGACACAAAACTGTACCGCCGAACACGGTAGACAGTCAAGGCATAATGACACTAAGAGAGACACAAAGTTGTACCGCTGGACACGGTACAATGTCAAGGCACTATTCGACTCATTCACAACCAATATTCCCCTTGAGGTGAATATCCTTTCTTCACTATCAACAAAGAAACTTCTCTTCTTCTGACTCCCAAAATTCCCCAAAGGCATTCACTCTATACTGCGAACACCGATCCAGTTTAGGCACTCCATAAACTTTCGAACTGATACTGCCTTGTTTATTATGTTTGTTGGATTATCGTGTGTAGACACTTTCTTCACATAAACAATTCCCTTTGATACCTGACATCTATGTGCTTTGTACGCTCATGGTACATCTGGTTCCCTATAAGGTGTATGGCGTTTTGACTGTCACAAAACACTTTTTTAGTAGTCCTATCCAAGCCGAAATCTGCCACCAAACCTTGCAATCATATTACCTCTTTAACTACTTATGTTACCGCCATGTACTTTGCCTCTGTTGTATACAAAGCTACATTATAGCACAAAGAGCTTCAAATTGATCGAGAAATAAGGTTGCTTTGATCGAGATTTGGGAAAAAAATAAGTAAGCTGGGTTTGGTGGTCGATGAAGTCCTAGAAAACTCTAAATCAAATTGCGATGGGTAGAGAGATCGGGTGTTGTTATATAAAGAAGGGATAAAGAGAGCAGAGAACGACTTAAAAGGCAGCGGAAGAGGAATTCAGTAATGATTATTTGCAAAATATATCTTTATAACTTTTAACCTATTTATATTTTAAAAACGGCTCAAACTATTTTTCCTTAAATTATGTTAAAACTATTCTATGAAGTTAGTTTGTTTAACGATTTTATCTTTACAAAATTTTATAAATTGTTAAATTTATTTCGCAAAGTTATCATAATTTTTGAAAAAAATCGAATTCTTTACCTTTTTTATCTTAAAAATAAAAATATTCTTATTGGTTGGTGTATGCTTTACGCGTTTATGTTATTATTTTTCTATAAACGCTCGTGATTGACAATTGATATTTCGAACCAACCTTGATATTTTGTACGTTTCTTATTTCAGGTTATGGATCCCGTTGACGCTTCCGGGTCCCGTGATGGCTCTCGGACGAAGAGAATAAAGAAGCGAACAAGGGTACGGGAAGCTGGTCAGTCCGTTTTAGTAGTCGATTCAGCGGTTCCGATGGAGAAGCTGTTTATAGTTTCCTCCCCCTCCAGACTGCTATCGTTATTTAGCGAGGTGTTCATCGCCCATGCTGCATACCACCTTTGGATGGGAGAGGTAATACCTACATTTGCAGTTGATATTTTACTTCGGTTGATTTTTAATATATAATAATATATTAAACGAATATTTTCAGGAGCACAAGATGCGGCTATACGCCCATTATCCCAGCCGTAGAGGTTGGAGTTTGGCCTGACAGAGTAGGGTGGGCGCCGTAGTTGATGGCACTCCTTTCGGTAGACTCATCAAACTGTTCTATTACATGCACACGCACTCCAAAATGACGGGTGTTTTTTTGGAGTGGTGGTATATGAAGACAAATAGTTTCCAATTTTCGTTCAGAGAGATGACGATCACTCTCGACGATGTCCATACAATTTTGGCACTCTTAGCTCAGGGTGAGCTTGTGGTTTTTCCCCTTATATCAGACAAGTCTGTGGCGATGTATGAGCTGTTGAACTGTTTTTGGTGGACGAAGTATCGTTCGTCGAGGAGGTTGAGAAATGTAAGGGCGTCGGTTTAGGGTTTAAATGGCTCCGTAGTAGGTTTAGTGGGCTAGAGTTCTGCAACGACAACCCTGATCTCACTAATCTTATCGTACATGCGGCTGTGCGCGCCTATATATTACATATGTTTAGCACCATTCTATTCCCCAACAAGAGTAACATGTACGCTAATTTCAAGATTTATTTTTGTTTCGTGATTTGACTGAGGAGGGTGTCAAACATTACTCATGGGGTAGTAATGTGCTTGCTTACTTGTACCACCATCAGGGTGAGGCCTCGCTTCACAACACGAGGACTATGGCCGGATGTATCGAATTGCTAGACACGTGAATACGGGATCATGTTTTCATGCTCTGCGCTGTTACTCGTTTCACTTACACCGAGCGCAAACTCACTATTGCGAGATGGGATACAGCTGCCGCAATATCTGACTCCCGGATGAAGCTGAACCGTTGGATCACCGTCAACAACCTACAGGAGATAGATGTAAGTCTTATTATTGAGTAATGCCAAAACTGTTTTATGTTTTACCGTTGGTATCTTTAGTTGAATAAGGTAGAACTATTTTATAAATGTTTGTGTCGTATTGGTTTGTATTGTAGATACCGTTTGATCTTTATCGTGCGATACGCAATCATTTTCCGTTCGAACGTATAACATGGTTTCGAGATGTCATCTGCGGTGTAGAGAACTCGCAAGCATACTATCTGGAGCGGGTGTTGAGGCAGTTTGGTCGTGTCTAGAGTGTTATCCCGTATCTGTTGTTGAAGATGCAGTCGAAGTCGAAAAGAAAACTGAAGACGATGGCCTATACATTCGAGGAGGATAGTTGGGAGAACTAGCGAAGTAACACATTGGATGAGGTTTTTAGGGGAGTGTTGATAGAGACGAGATGGAGTCTTTTTATACTCTTGATTACCTCTGCTCTATCAGAATATTAACTTGTTCAACCTCATCAACACTGTAATCTACTCGCTCGATGACTATGTTTACGACATATCGAGAAGGAGCTATCATTCGACATTTGCGTGTCGGTATGCATAAGATCTCGTTGTTTCCCAGAGTTGGTGAGTTTGACCATGAATTCGATTGTTTCGCTGTGGGTTACGAGAATGTAGTGTCTACTTCCAGGAGACTTTCTTAGACATTACGTTTTATGTTGCGGGTTGTATGATACCATTTACAATATTTTTGGTGGTCTAATGTTTATCATTTTCGTATGATGATTTATGATTGTTGTTAATTACTTTGATGGTTCGGTTATTGTATGATACTTTTCCATTGTTGTTAGATGTTTTAATGTCTTATTTTGGTATATTGCTAGAGTTATTTTGGTATCTTTTTTACGATTGCCGTTACCCTTAAAAAAATGTGCGGAATAAAATAAAAAATTTCAACCTCAAATCAGGTCTAATAACAACTTAATAATACCTTAAGGCTAATAAAAAGTAGATCAAAATTCATAAAAATTAAAACAACATTAGCGTGAACTACAACATGAATTAAGGAAACCATAAATTCAAACAACTCAAACAACAACTCAAACATTTGCAATTACTTATACTAATCATAATTTATCTATCATGTCAGTTCCATTTCATCAACTTCGTTTCTTTTTTTGCAATTTGGTAACAATAAATAAGATACCCATAAAAATTTAACATTTATTGTATTTTGAAGAAAATTAAATAAGATACAACTTTATTTGAACTGGTTCATATATGATAAATATTTTCATCCATACAATAAACTTTACTGTGTTATATGAAATCGAACCTTACATCTTCATAACGTCAAACATTAACTAAGAAAAAAAACCATTGAACTTATAAAGCAACCTTAATTCAAATATAATTATTTTTTCATGAGATAAACGCATGACAAAACAAGTCTAGTTCACTATTAAACTATAAAATTATAAATCATAACACCAAAGAGACTATGAATACATATAAATAAAAGAGAATTTTAATTTATCACATGGTGTACAAAATCTAAAATGTTTAAAACTAGAACGTCAGCACCATCAGAAAGAGAAAGATACTTGAGAAATACTTTGAACGATGAAAAACTACATAGACGATCAACAAGATATCACATTCAGGTGGAACAAATGCACAATACTTGCAATTACTTGCGAGAAAAAAAAACTTATTGGCTACAAAAAAAGCAATATCCACTAGACAAGAGACATATATAGAAATACAACAGTTTTTATTCATATGTAAAGAAGAAATGGAATAGAATCGTATGTGCAAAATTTATGTCAACAATCATTGGACTCAAGGCCCTCATGAAATTGAGTCATCAACTATATTCTTTTTTAAGTCTCTACCTACTGATAATAATAGTTCTATTGATTTAGCTAGCATTCAATCTACTATCACTAACATGCTCACAAGTGAAGATAATCTCTTATTATTGAGTCTACCTACTGATCAAGATATTTACAATTCTATATTTTCTTTAAATTTTGATAGTATTGTAGGAGTAAATGGATACAACATCAAATTCTATCGTAAATATTGGTCTACCATCGCTACAGATCTATGCTCTACTATTAGATCATTCTTCAATGGTGAATATGTTCCTAATGGTTTTTATGCTACTGAAATCTGTCTAATACCTAAAAAAGAAGATCCTAAAATATGGAATGATTATAGACCTATAAGTCTTTGCAATGTCTTTAATAGGATTATTTCTAGAATCTTAAATGATAGGATATTTATTCAATTACCTAAGCTTATTTATGAAAAGTAAAGTGGATTTGTCAAGGGTAGATACATTCAAGGAAATATCATTTCCTTACTAAATAGCTAGCATTCAACATAAACAAGAAGAGTAGAGAAAGGAATTTAATTCTTAAGTTAGATTTATCTAAGGCCTTTAATAGAGTCTTTTATTCATTTATTAAAAAAATTATTACAATCTTTGGTTTTAACTCTAGATTCGTCAATCTAATCCTAAAATCTATCAATAAGGTTAGATTTTCAATTATCCTTAATGGTGAATCCAAAGGTTTCCTCAAAGCTACTAATGGAATTAGACAAGATGATCAATTATCCCCTAGTCTATTGTTTTAGCTCAAGAATTCTTAATAAGAGGTCTAAAAAAATTCATAATAGTCTTAGCTTAAGATATAAAATTTCTAATAATCACAATATTTCCTGTTTACATTTTGTTGATGACATTATTATATTTACAAATGGTCTTAAATCTAGTATTTTTGTCTTTGATAAGGGTATAAAAATACCAAGTATAACCGAGGACCTAAATTATAATACATTAATGTATATGGGTTTAATTGTAAAGTAGAAAGTAAGTGACACAAATACAAATATAAGGGGTAACATGCGATTAGGATAGATTTGGCATGTGAAAATGGGCCCCACAGATGTCACTATATAAGGAAAGATTTTGTCTCCTAAAAGGGGACCTTCTAATGATTAGTACTTGATTTTGACTACTCTCTCTTTATAATCTTGTACTTGTTTGCTTGACACATTTCACCCATTCACATTTCCTGATAAACTACCTTAGGTATTCTGACACTTATCATTGGCGCCGTCTGTGGGAACGAGAGATACCCAGAGATTAGGTTCCCCAAAATCTCAACCTTACAAAAAGAAAAGTCAGCGAATGAATACCGAGGCTATGAAGGGAAAGGCAAAGGAAAAAGGTTATGATAAGGAGATGACATTTTCGGAGGGTCGAAACTTAAAGACTTATTTGGTGATAATGATCAAAGAAATCAGGGCCGAAGTAAACGGTCGACCCTAATCATGACTAGGCAACATCAGCTAGACGATATTGCTAAGCTAAATGCCGAGAGGGATTTGGCCTTGGATGAGAAGAAAGGTCGGTTGGATGGTCGAAGCGAACAATCAGATGTAGAAATAAAAGAGGCTCAACGCACTACTGATTGGAAGGAAGTGGAATTTTATAAAGTCAAGAATCGGATGCGAAGGATCGACGGGGCTGCACGAAAGAAATATGGATTCGGATCCAAGCTTGAGTATGAATTTTCTTCAGGGGAGGATATGAGTGAGTCTTCTTCCTTGGTCAAAGATTTTCGACGCTTAAGGAAGAACAAAAGGATGATCAATGAAAGAGAACTCATAAGGTGTAAGTCATTACGAGCTAAAATAGTCGAACCTCAGGGAGGTAGCATCGATAAAGTAACTCTCAGATCTGCTGAAAAAATCGGTACGGTTACTTTTAACAGAGAGTAGCTGAATTGTCCTCAATTCTAATTTCCGTCAGGGAGCTAATCTTATGGCTATAAGGTGGGAAGTCAATTTGCTAAACCACTTGATGAAATATTGTTCACGAGTCGTGCAGAATGCCTGGGAGACGGGACTTTCAACATCGGGCATAATTGGAGGTCGTCCCCTTTGTCAAATGAAACTTTGTCGGGGAATCTCCCAAAGCATTTCGAAATCTCCAAGCTTGAAAAGTACGATGGTAAGAAAGACCCAGATAATCATCTGGAAGCCTTGAAAAAATTTATGTTAAGCTTTGACAATGACGACAAGCTTGTCTGTCGAGCTTTCTCAATGACGTTTAAAGACCGGGCTTCAAAGTTGTATAATTGATTGCCACAAGGATGCATTAAGAATTTCGATATGTTCTGGATGATGTTCAGACAGCAGTTTGTCGGAAACAAAAATTTCCGAGCAAACGGGGATACAATAGTTAATTTCCGACAAAAGGTCGGAGAAAGCTTGAGGAATTATACTCGTCGTTTTATAGACGCAAAGACAGATCTCGACTATTATGACGAAAGTGTAGCCTTAACTGGTTACAGATTATGCTTGTTACCGGGACCGATGAAGCAAGTTGTGACAAAGAAGCAAGCCTTCAATTTTTCAGCTTTGTTAGCCCAAGTCGAAAAGCAGATCTTGATTGAAGAAACGGAAGCATCAGAATTGGTTGTACAGATCCAACAAACAAATCAAGCTTCGGTGGTTACGTATCAGAAAACTTCGAAGGCAAGTACGATCCCTCAGCCACAACCGATAAGTACCGTAGCACCAGCAGCACATGCGAAATGATCGGGAAATCAAACTCAGAGGACGCGAAATGGTTATCAAGGAAATAATTACCGACCCATATTAAACAAGTGGGTTCGGCCCAATTATTTTGCTGATTTAACTGAATATGTTGCGACTATCTTTGATAAGTCGCGGAAAATCGTGCATTTTCGGAAGCCATTCCCAATCGGAACTCCCCGCGAAGGTTGGAACAACTGTTTCTGCAAGTACCACGATGATGTAGGTCATGATACCAAAGATTGTATCGCGCTCAAGAATGAAATACAAGCGCAGATTGACAGTGGTAAATTGCTAGAGTATGTAAAGAAACAAGCTCAGCAAGGTGGAACATCCAAGAAAATTGTAGCGGTGCCTAAACAGAAAATTTCGTTGGTGATTTCTAAGGTCATTGATTCGTTTGACGTGTCCACCGAATATTTGGACCCGGATAAGAACATGAATCTAATCGGAGTGATTGAGGAGGTGGTAACCCCAGCACGAGAAAATATAAGAGAATTATGTAATTTTTTTGAGTCTCTGACTATCTTTAGGGGCGATTCAATGGAAGGTACTACCAATTCTTCACCGAAGAGGCATATAATGAATTTGGCTACTTAGCTAGAGGCAAGAACTTCTCCTCATTTGTGGTGAGGATAATAATCGCCTGAGGGTAGGCTGGTAATTTTAGTTGATGTTTTATGGTGGTATGTGGGTGTTTAAGTGGTGGTGTGTGGATGTTTTAGATGTTTAGAGAGTACAGAGATAATTAAGCAGCTTGGTAGTAGTTAATTTTCATTACCCCTAGTTAATGCGGGTAGTTGGGTATTTATAGTGTGATGTTTGGGCCCTTATGGGCTTT
Organism: Limnanthes douglasii subsp. nivea; assembly: GCA_036936605.1. NCBI lineage: Eukaryota > Viridiplantae > Streptophyta > Magnoliopsida > Brassicales > Limnanthaceae > Limnanthes > Limnanthes douglasii. Next base: position 29,029,480 of record JAUPFV010000004.1, read on the forward strand.
CGGGTCATGTTTAATGGACCCGGGTCATGTTCAAAGACCCATGAGCTCTAAGTAGGAGAGCAAGTAGCTTAGTCAATAAGTGTTTAGGTTCTTTTAGTACTTTTGTCATAGTTCGAACAGTCCTATGGTCATAGTGTTCGAAGTGATCTGTCTGGTCCATGTGACCTGTCCGATCTATCCGGTCCGGAGGCTTTGGACTGATCTGTCCCTGTCCGGGGAGCATGCTGGATTCGGACTCATCAATTTGTACCAGAATCGTTCTCCTATTTTGTGCTTTGACGACGATGACATGAGAGACGTTGCTGGCCCTCATGAGGATGCAATCGTGATTGGGGCGGCTATTACATGGGAGGAGGTGCGAAGAATTTTGGTGGATGCCGGTAGTTTAGCAAATATTATTTTCGTATCAACCTTTTCAGGGTTCAGAAATAAGCTAGTGATTGTAAAGTCAGATCGTACAATCATCGGCTTCACAGAAGTATCGACAGAAGTAGTAGGTGAATTTGAAGGATTGGTTCAGCTCGGGAGAGGGTCGTTCAAGAAAGAAGTGACGGTTTTGTTTATTGTTGTTGATGCACCTACGTCGCACAACGCAATTTTTGGTTGCTCTTGGTTGTCTAGAATGCATACCGTAACTTCTATGGTCCACCAATGCTTGAATTATGTTATCGGAAACAATGTTGGAGTTGTCAGAAGCAGCCAAAATACCGCGAGGGAATGTTGCCGGGCAGCTTTGGCAGTGAAACGAGATAGGGAAATGGTCGATGTGAGGGATTAGCAGTTAGCGGGGTCAGCTCGTGGATCAGAGCCTACAGATGATCCTAGGGAGACCCCAGGATTTTTTCTTACGAATGAAAGTTGTGAGAGTTATGAATTTTCCAAAGGGAATATCTTGAAGATTGGGATGAACTTGTCCCCTTGGTTCTGAAAAAAAATGATCGACTTTCTTAAACAAAAACTACATTTATTCGCTAGTGTTCAAAAGACGTAACGGGGGTCCCTGAGAGCGTCATCTACCACCAATTGTCTATAAACCCAAGTATTCGACCCATAACACAAAAGCGCCGAGCATTTTCTCAAGAAAAGGCAGCGGCGATCATTTCTGAGGTCGAAAGATTGACAAGGGTAGGACATATATGGGAATCCCTGTACCCGCGATGGACAACTAATCCAGTTTTGGTTAAAAATAAAAACGGAAAGTGGAGAATGTGTGTAGACTTCACGGACCTCAACCGAGCATGCCCCAAAAACCCTTTCCCCATGCCAAGGATTGATCAGTTGGTAGACTCGACATTAGGTAACAAGTTGTTATCTTTTATGGATGCCTATGCAAGGTATAATCAGATAAAGCTGGATTCTAAAGATCAGGAAAGCACAACATTTATTACAGTAAGAGGCTTGTATTGTTATAAGGTTATGCCATTTGGTCTGAAAAATGCGGGGGCTACCTATCAAAGACTTGTGAATAAGGTTTTTGAAGAACAAATAGGACTGGATGTAGAGGTCTACATTGACGATATGATGGTCAAAAGCGTCACCGATGAAAGTCATTTTGCAGATCTAGAATAAACATTCAGGAACCTTGGAAGAGTGAACCTTAAATTGAATCCATAAAAATGCTCATTTGGAGTTCGATCTGGAAAGTTCTTAGGGTTCATGATCAACGAAAAAGGGATAGAAGCGGATCCAACCCAGCTAAATGCTACTGAACAATATGGCACCTCCGAGGAATATTAAAGAGGTATAGATTTTGACGGGGCGATTAGCAGCGCTAAACAGATTTATCTCGCGATCTTCAGATAAGTGCGCACCATTTTTTCAAGTTTTGAAGAATGCTAAGAATTTTAGCTGGAATTCTGAATGCACTGAAGCGTTCCTCAACATCAAGAATTATTTGTCATCTTTAACGTTGCTGACAAAGCCGCTACCCCGGGAAAGGTTGTTTCTTTATATAGCGGTTTCGGAGCATGCGGTGAGCGTAGCGCTAGTTCAAGAAGAGGATAGGATTCCTAAACCTGTCTATTATGTGAGTAAAAGTCCGCTGGATACAGAAAAGCGGTACTTAAAGCTTGATAAGTTAGCTTGGCTTTGGTAACAACCACTAGAAAAATGCGACCGTACTTCCAAGGCCATTCCATTACAATTCGAACCGCTTTCCCCTTTAAAAGTGTTTTACAGCGACCTGATGTTTCTGGTCGTATGACAAAGTGGTTGGTAGAACTGGGAGACTTTGATATCGATTTTGAACCGAGAACGACAATCAAGGGGCAAGCATTGGCAGACTTCTTGGTGGAATTTCATTCTAGCAGACCCGAGGAAGTATCAGTCGAGCCAGAGGTTAACACAGATGAATGGATAGTCAGAACAGATGGTGGCTCAAGTGTCATTGGATGCGAGGCTGGCATTCAGATTTCTACACCAACGGGAATTACAATGCATCAAGCGATCCGTTTTTGTTTCAAGTCTTCGAACAACGAAGCCGAGTATGAAGCAACATTGACAGGACTAAGGCTGACGCAGATTTGTAGGGCAAGAAATGTTCGGCTGATCCATGATTTACAACTACTGATAAATCACGCAAATGGACAATCCAAGGCAAGGAAAGACCAACTGGTGCAATATTTGGCGGCTTTAAGAATCATGGCCTCGTCTTTTAAAAAGGTGACTTATGAACACGTCCGAAGGGAAGATAATACAATTGCTGATTCACTGGAAACAACGGCATATTCGGGAGAATACCCCTGGATTTTAACGTAAGAATATACGTCCATTCTGAAGAGAAGATTTGGAGAGTCGACCAGATATAGCTTCTCAAATTTCAACGATTTCAAATACCAATTAAAGGAGCAACATTACGAAGTTTTTGACTAAGGAAGTATTGCATAATGATAAGAATCTGGCAAAAAGTGTTCGGAACAAGGAGCGAGGTTTTATCTTTTTGGGAATGTTCTTTACAAAAGATCTGCAAGCGGACTTTTATTAAGATGTTTGGGGTGTGAAGAGTCACATATGGTTTTTTCCAAGTTGCACGACGACGAAGGATCGACACATTGTGGTTTCAAGACATTGATTAGGAGAGTCATCTTTTCAGGTTTTTATTGGCCTACGTTATCTGTTGATGCTAAAGAACTCGTCAAAAGGTGCGATACGTGCCAGAGTTTTGTCAATTCGATCCACACTCCAGCAGTTCCTCTAGAATCCATATATGAGGGACTACCATTCGACATATGGGAAATAGACTTGGTAGGTCCACTCCCACTAGCAACTGGAGGAAGGCAGACTATTGTAGTTGCAGTGGATTATTTTTTAAAATAGGTCAAAGCAGAACCATTATCTGGCACCAGAGCTAAGGATGTGGTGTAATTCATATAGTCGAACATTTGCTGTCGGTACGGAGTTCCTCTAAAGATAATCATGGATAATGGTCCTCAGTTCGACCCTCGAGCAAATGGGCAGGTCGAAGTTACCAACAGAACGATCATCAGTGGATTGAAAAGGATATTGGAAGGAAAAACTGGAAAATGGCCGGATTTCTTACAAGAGATATTATGGTCATACCAAACCACACCTAGAACAGCGACACAAGAATCACCTTACGCTTTGGTGTACGGAATGGATGCGGTAATCCCAGCAGAAACAATATTCCCTTCTTTCAGGGTGGGTCATGACGAGGAGAGCGTCAACGATGAAAATCGGGCTTTGGCTTTGGATTTGATAGAAGAGAAGCGAACAAAATCTCATCTCAGTTCTTTACATTATCAGAACCTGATGAGGAGCAGGTATGCATCAAAAGTTTGAAGAAGAGATTTCAAGGTTGGGGACAAGGTTTTGCGAAAAGTTTTCCTTCACACAAAAAATAAGCACCTTAGGAAGTTTGCACCAAACTGGGGAGGACCGTATCAAGTAGTGGAAAAATTAAAGTCGGGGACTTATCATTTGAAAGACAAATTTGATCGTCCAATGCGCCTCCCGTGGAACATCGAGCATCTTAAATTGTATCTAGAATGAGTTGTAATTTTTATCTTTCTACTTTTCTTTTGTAAAGGAAACTTTAGTCGGGGGCACACTCTTTCCTACCCTGGTGGCGCGGGGAGGTTTTAATGAGGTGTCTACTTAAACCGACTAATTTTAGTAAAATATTTAGAGCCTAAAAATAAACGTGCAAAATGTCGAACCCACTAAGAGGGGTTTTTAAACTTTCGAGTTGATCAACAAAATGTCGAACCCATCAAACGGGTTTTTTCAACTTTCGAGTTGATCAACAAAATGTTGAACCCATCAAAGGGGTTTTTTCAACGTTAAAGTTGATCTACAAAATGTCGAACCCACTAAGAGGGGTTTTTCAACTTTCAAGTTGATCTACAAAATGTCGAACCCACTAAGAGGGGTTTTCAACTCCCGAGTTGATCAACAAAATGTATAACCCATCAAAGGGCTTTTTTCAACTCTCAAGTTGATCTACGAATTTAAGACGCAATTAAATACGTTGAATGTTTAGCATCGGAAATTGATCACTTCTAGTTGCAAAAATATGAGTATTCAAATAATCATAAATAAGTTCGAACAAAAATCCGCTATAAAAAAACGTGGTTTACAGAGTAGAAATAGTAGCAAAACAAGTTAGAAACAAAGAAAAGAAAAACAACACAGTCTAAGCTACAGATATCAGACGTCAGAGAAGTCATCGGACGGGTCAGAGTCTTCAACAGCATGGTCGCTACAGTCGACGCCCTCAGGACGGTCTTCTTCAGGAACGTCTAGCCACATCAACCCGAGTGGCATCCGAGGCCAAAAAGCATGGAAGTTCAGGACATAGCCGACCCTCGCGTCGGCAACTTGCTGGTCCATGAACGTTTTGCACTTAACTCCAAAAGCATGATTTTCTTACTTGTTCTGGTCGAGATTCGTTTGGAGCCTCTGCAATTCCTTGGCCATTTTTGTGGACCGCCAACGAAGAGACTCGTTCTGATTCTTCTGAGCAGCCAATTCCTCGACGGCTTTGGCACGGTTTTCCTCAATTTCGGAAAGGGTTTTCTCCCACTGTTTCTCCATCACACTAAAAATTTTAACTTTAGCCTCGGCAGAGTCGGCTCGTCGTTTAACAAGGTCGATCGATTCATGCGATTCGTTGGCTTTGGAGGAGATGCTCGTCTTGAGCTCAGCAAGCTCCCTTTGAAGCTTCAATAACTCTCTTTCTTTTTGGGCTATGGGGTCAAGTAGAGTCTGCAGAGAGTTAGCTAAAACATCGGAGTCCTGAAGGAAGAAGGAGTTCAAACTCTGGGCACGGACGGGCAAGAGCGCGGCATCAGGGTGCACCGAAGTCCTTTAGCCCAGAGAGATAGGATCTTTCGATTTCTCCTTTTTCTCGTGGTTTCCACAGGAGCCGGTAGCTTCGCACCCTCGAAATGTTCGAACATAGAGGGTATGGTGGTTTGTTCAGGGACAGAATCGATATGTACCTTGTGTGCAGCAGCTTTTCCTTTAGATTTTTTGTTCAATGAGGAATTGCCTCCCTCTTCAGCCAAGGGGTCCTTTTTCTGTTTTTCGCAGTGGCCCTTTTGTCCTATTTTAATAGCTGTATGAGATTTGTCACCACTTGCAACTGGATCACTAAGGAAGACAGTAGCCTCCGGTTCTAAACACAGAATTTCAATAGGTTGGTCCACATCGTTACCCTATTCGCCCTCAGCATCGGACAACTCCTCAGACTTCACACGTTTGCTTGGGGCTCGATCCCGTTTGGGAAAAAACACCTCACAATCTAGGACCTCGAGTCTTTTGACAAAATCAACAACGTCATGAGGGGTTCATAGTTCTTCAGATCTTAAGGTTCGGTCGGAACAAGGCCAGAGGTTGTTGTTGATAAGGTTTGTGTTCTTGAAGCACTGACAAAACTTCTGACCCCAGCTCTTCCTTGCAAAAGCTCAAATCTGAGCAAAGATTGTCAATGCTTTTTCAAGGTGCTTTTTCCGCAGTTGTTGGATAGTAACCTTGCATACTAAAAGACAACCCTTTTAAATATATATATACACACGCATATGAATACCTTCAGGGGTCCATTTAAATGTGAGCCGCCTCAGATTCTCTTGGCTGTAGGGTCGACCATTCTCCCAAACACCAGTGACAAAGACAAATCTGTACTTTCATGATCTGTCAGCCTCTAACAGGTTATTCGTGATTTTCTTGGGGTTGAGGAGAGATGAGTAGAAAAATGGCATCTTCGGGGATTTGGAGAGCCCGAATATCCCTATATATTGCTCCATTGAGATGGGGATCCCTGACAGTCGTGAAGCCATGATGGTCGACATCAAAGTATACCAAGTGTTAGGGGTTAACTAGGTCGGACATATCTCGAGAATCTCGAAGTATCTAACAATGTCAGGGTCAAGGGGAAGTCGCAAACCCCAGTTGAAGAGTTCGGTGAAAAAAGACTACCTCTCGACCTTGGACAGACAAAGACGTCTCACCGGGTTGGGGAAAATGGACCTTAACGCATTGAGTAATTCCCGAGATATTTTTCAAATCCTCTTCTTCATCGGGGGAATAGTATAGGTATTTTCCATTGAATAGAGAAAGGATGTGGTCGTTGGTCAGACGAATGTGGTAACCAGTCACGACATCAGTTGTTCCAAGTGGCAGCGGTTCCCTCTCGACGCCATCAACCATGATTACAAAAGGGTTGGTCGAAGCAGTTGGGTCGGCATCCTCACCTTTAGTTGGTATAAGTTCAGGTTCTGTAGTAGGTGCATCGACAACTTTGGCTGGTGCAGCTGTTTTAGAGGTACCTGGATTGGCCGATCTAGCATCTTTGGCTCCATTTTTCGCCGATTTGGAATCTCTGTTTCCCGATTTCACCGGTGGTAGAACCTGTGAAGGAGGTCTAGGGTGACTTTCTTAGCAACATCATCGTTGATCTTTATCACCACGTGTGACGTGGAGGATTTATGCAGGGGTTTCCTAACAGGTCGGTCAGCAACTTTGATTTTGATTTCAGTCGGTGCTGGCTTTGTGGAATATTTGGGGGGTTGGTTTATAGCCTCTGTTTTTACTGTCCTTGGTGGAGGATGCTTTTCAGCAGACATCAAGTCGCAAGGAGAATAAGTAGCAAGGACAACGCTTGAACTACTGTGGGTTCGAATATGGCCATGCCTCGTAGCACTGGGTTTTGATGCAGCCTTTCTTCGTCTCATTTTTTCTTCATCTGTCATAACCCCCTTTTTGGCCGTCGTTGCTGTGTTATGACTAGTTAGAATCCCTATAGTGTCAGGAGTTAGTTGAACATACTCGTGCGGAGGAGTAGAGGAAGAACTAGAATCACCAATGGTTAAAAGTGGGGTTTTGGGTCGACTGGTAAGGTTCTTCGCCAGTTTCTTGTGAGACATGGGTTTTCTCATAAACTGAGTAAGATTTTTGGCCAGAGTTTATCTCTCTAGAAAAACATTTGTGAAAATGAAAATGAAAAAAGAAAATATTTATAGAGGTAGCAAGCGTGATAAAGATCCGCTCCATGGAGAAGTGCAATCGAAAAGAGCCTCGAGAATATCAAAAGTCGCTTAACCAAAATACTGGTTAAGGTACGACCCAATTACCATCAGACACGTGTCTAACCGAGCGACTATAGCAGACCTAGGGGGCTACAATTTCTACACACGCGTAGGCGACTAATGATGAAGAACACGCCAACCAATTGGAACAAGACACGTGGGAAGACAGATAAACCGGTTAGACATGGGAGCTTGGTGGGATTTGAAGAATTTAACCCGATTTCGAGCCCACAAAAACAGCCCAAGCCATTTTACAAGCCTTAAATACTTTGGCCACAAGACTATAAAAGGTATGTCAATCCTTCGTTCGATATCCTAGCATCGACATTCGATCAACAACGAACTCAAAATTGGCAGCGATCATCAATGGCCAACCCTGCGTTCGACATTTGAAATTAATGGAAAGCGCCGACCCTGCGTTTTACATTCGAAATCAATGGGAAAGTGACGACCCTGCGTTCAACATTTCAGGTCAATGGAAAAGCGCCGACCTTGCGTTCGACAAACAGGTTCATGAAGAATCCCAACCATGCGCTCTACCCTCGATTAGTTTTTGCTCGATCCTCCGCAAAACTAAGGGGCTACTGATAAGGGTATAAAAATACCAAGTATAACGGAGGACCTAAATTTTAATACATTAATGTATAGGGGTTTAATTGTAAAGTAGAAAGTAAGTGACAAAATACAAATATAAGGGGTAACATGCGATTAGGATAGATTTGGCATGTGACAATAGGCCCCACAGCTGTCATTATATAAGGAAAGATTTTGTCCCCTAAAAGGGGACCTTGTAATGATTAGTACTTGATTTTGACTACTCTCTCTCTTTAGAATCTTGTACTTGTTTTCCTGATACATTTCACCCATTCACATTTCCCGATAAACTACCTTAGATATTCTGACACTTATCAGTCTTATTAACAGTTTTCTAACTAATTTCATGAACAAACTAGACAGCTAATCAACAAGGATAAATTCTTCTTTATTCTACCTAAATTATCTCTATCAAACATGTCCAAACTTATTTAGCACCTAACTGGTTACAAGGAAAGCCACTTCCATATAATGTACTTGGGTGCAACCATCAACAACAACATCATTGATATACACTATGAAGGATTAATCTCAACTATAAGGAGAAGAGTTCAATAATGGGATCATACATTGCTCTCATTTGAGGGCAGACTCACACTCATCCAATCAATCTTGATGGTTATTCCCAACTACCAACTGCAACGTACTCTTCTGTCTGGATCCACCATCAAAATAGTTGAGGCCATCTGAAGTATATTTTTGTGCAGTATAACTGAGAATCACATATCTATCTTCTGGGCCAGTTGGAACAAGATTTGTATTCCCTACAAAGAAGGAGAACTTAACATTAGAAAACTAGAGGAAATTCAATTAACTTACTCATGCTTCCGTAGAAGAAGTTCAGAGAAAATAGTTACCTTATGGTCTAAGGTCACTTACTCCTACAACTCATCTAATGCATGTTAATCTATTCTACAATACGTCTCAGATTTGGAAGAGACTACACAATATTATAAACATTCGTGAAGTTTTATATTTTAGTCTCTTGGTCATGGAAGTTGTGGGTTTTGGTTAGATCGGTGATACCAAACTAAAGCTCTAATGGATCTTTCTACTACAAATGATTCATCTTGGTATAAACATACTGAAGTTAAAGAATTATGGATCAAAAATGAATTGAACATTCCTATGATGTCTTCTACTATCACCTTAACAAAATCACTAACCTAGTTATCAAGCCTAATCTCCGTGATAAGGTTCACTAGACAGCAAATGAATCAGGAAATTTCTCATTTAAAAACACATGGAATGCTCTAAGAGTTAAAGGAACTTCATCAAGCTTATATACATCAATCTGAAGCAGAGCCCCTCCAATAAAATATTCATTTTTATTGGGGAGACTTCTACACAACTGGGTCTATGTTGACATTGTCCTTCACGCTAGAAATATAACTCTAGTTTCAAAGTGTCAGCATTGTGGAAATATTGAAAGTATCCAACACACGTTTGTTGAATGCTATCTAGCCTGGTCTGTTTGTATTCATTTCAGCAGTTTGTTTAACATCAGGGTTGGAAATCACATGTCATTCTCTCATATAATCAGATTATGGATTTGGTATGCTCTTAATCAAATTCACATTAGATCTACACTACCCTTTGTAATCTGTTGGTCTCTTTGGCAAAAAAAAAGAAACAGTTCAGTATTCAATACTTATTTATATCTTTTTTTTTGTGTAAATACTTATTTATATCTACTGTAATAGCTTAAACCAAGCAGGTGATTCTCAAACTTGATATGGATAAAATACTCCAAACTTTTATGGTCAAAAGACTCCAGCAAGACACCTGAGCTTAGTTATTTTCAACACTTAGATCAGACAAGAAAACTAAAGGCAATTCACTGGATTCCTCCTATAGCTCTTTGTCTTAAACTTAATACAGAGGCTTCATGCTCAATCTCTAGAGAAACCTCATCAATTGCTATTATAAGATATCATAAAGGGGACATAAAGACAGCTATTGGTAGAAACTATGGAATATTATTTCTTAAACTCGTCTTTAATTTGATGAACTAATACTCTGTAACAATATGAAAATCTTTGTTCTTGAAATAGAGACTAATTCTCTTATCCTTTTAACTATGTTAGCTACTAACAAAGCTCCTTAGTTTGTATCTCCAATGCTTGAATGCTGTAATAAATTTATTACTTTGGAAATAAGCATCTCACATATCAACAGAGAGCAAAACTCTGTTGTTGACTGCTTGGCTCACTAGACCAACAAATACAAATTCAATTGAGATGGAAGTCAATTGAGAGGAGGCTAGAGTGGTACTTTATTCGAGATGAGGATTGTTAGGTGCGACCAAATTTCCACATCCTAGATCGGTTAAACATTGGAATAAATATTAGTATATAAGTTAAGAATACATCTTCATTAGTATGAGGCCTTTTGGAAGTGGATCAAAAGTAAAGTCGTGCGGGCGAGTAGGCCCAAAGCGGACAATATCACACTAGTGTGGAAATCGGAGTATTCTTACTATATACAAAGGCCGAATATATGAACCCAATATTCCCTACAGATGAACTACCAATTATATGAGATGGCAAAAGCTATAGTTGTAGTAAAATGGGATCAGCAGCAATTACAAAAGTGGCAACGCTGACTGCTGCAGCACTGACAGCGTCAGCCGCCGACCCTGTTGTTGGTGACATATGTGATTGACCCTGATTTTCTGTATCTCGTGACATTTGTAACCCAGAGAAGTTCGATTGGTTATATAACACCTGATTGAAAACCTGTTGGAGTAAAGCTGAATTTGATATATATTGAGGTTGATTTGTGAATTGAATAGGAAATTGGCTTTGTTGCCTCTCTAACTCTGAACCGTCGTTTGCTGTTTGTGTCAAGTCTAATGTAACGGTTGGAAACAGAGTTGAGGCTGATATGGTTGCCATGCTTGAGGAGAAATGAAGTAGGTTTGCAAGGAGATTAGGACACATGAGCCCATCATCGGTTGACATTGAACTTGAAAGCATCATTTGAGCCACTGACGATGTTGTTGTAGACATTGCCACTGTTGCCCGAAGCAAAAGGTGGTTGTGGTCTCCTTCGTATGACGTTATCAGAATTGTTTTATCCTCGGTACATCGTTGTACTTGTTTTCGGATATCGTAGGCAGTAACCATTGTGCAATGATAGCAAATTTGAGAACAGGAATTTCCCTTGACCATTTTATGTTCGTACTTTTTCCGCTGACATCCATCGTTTATCGTAGATAATTTTGTTCGAATTCTAACTGCGATACGAGCTTTCCTCATTGTTGCATCTATTTGATCGATACTAGTTTTTGTAGAGGAGTTAAACTTAGGAATCTTAATATGAGGAAGGCTATCCTCTTCGACTAAAGATCTCGAAAAGAATCAATAGAAACAGGCTAATTGATATTCCATTGAAATATTAAACATGTACATGTAAAAAATACTAACTTGTCTTGGGATCCAGAGCAGTAAAGATCTTCTTTAATTAATTTTGTTACATGTTCTCCATAGTGATAGCTCACAATAATTATATTTAATAATCATAGTTTTAGTTGTAATCTTCGTAATTTTAGTTTTTCTTTTAGCAAATGCTACTTTATTAAAATCCTATTTGTTAAAATATCTCACTTTTAGAGTAAGCATTCATATTCTCTTAAATAGAAATACTACTTAATTAAAGGTCAGCATTTTAAAAAAATCCAAATAAAACAAATAAAATCAACTAATAAAAAAGAGATGCATCAATTTTATATAGATATTTAATAATAAATATATTAAAATATTATCGAGAATAATATTTTAGTAAATTAGATAAACTAGTGATAATTAAAGTAAATAAATATAGATTGAATAGGTTAGATGATTTGCCATGTATTATTTTTAATAGAAATAAGTCCAGCAGCTATTATCAGACTATGCTATAAAATTAGCTTATAAAATCTTATACTGGAGTTTTTATAAATAATATAGACAATTACGCTGTATTTACATATAAATATAAAGATATTAGATTTTATAAATCAATTATAACTAATTATTACTATCTAAACAATGTTCGATCGCTGTTTTTTTTTTAACCATCAATCTCATTTTTAAAATTTTGTCTTTTAGTTTTTTATCAAAAAATTTATTCCCAGAAAAGGACTACTCAAAAGAGGGCTTACTCCCATACGTCAGAGCGGAGAAGAGCAATCACTCATTCTTAAAACCAGCATTCGAAAGAGTCGGAGCGGAAAAGAGGGCCAAAGAATTGGCTGGAACTAGAATGGACAAGGAAGGCAAACTCAAGCTGAGAAATGAAATTTAAGATAGATATAGTAAAAATGCATTATATCATTTCCATGTTCCAACAAAGTTAAAGAGTTCCATAAGGACGAATAAGGACGAAAGTACCATTGTAAAGCAGGGAACTTTAAAATAAAATTTATATTTTAGTTTCTAAATTTTCAAAATATGTAATGTTGTTTTTAATTTTATTTAAAAAATACTTTTTTTTTTGAAGTTTAGCGAAATTGCAATTGGTCGAGATTTTACCTTCAGCTCTAGTCCTCTTCATCTTACGCAAGTTACCTCCCAAAAGAGTATCTTCACAGTGTGAAGTTTTGATAATCATATTTTAGTTTTAAAAAAAATTCAAACTTACATTCTAACCGTTTAAGTTTTAAAAACAATATTTTTTGGTTTTTAGACCGTCCGCTCGCACTTGTTAGTTTATGTTTAAGTTTTGGTGAATTTTGTATATCCTCTTGACTGTTATGTTGGTTCTGGTTATTTTTTTTTTAACAAAACCAAACTCAATAATAAATAAATCAATAATTATTCAATTCTGAATGTAAAATCCATTCTAACTAAAAATATGAAATCAAATGGATGCTTGTGTAGTAGTGTTTCAACATTGGTAGCCTGGATCTTTGCCGGGATAACATCCGCACACAAACACAAGACAAGACAGAACGGAGATTTATTTTCGCTACACTTATAGTCACAGCAGCTGCTAGGCTGTATGCAAAATTTGGCTTCAGCTCCTGGCGATCCTCCAAATAAGGCCCACATGCAGAATTGAGAGATGTTTGATTCTTCATTATAGCTGCTTCTTTGAATAAGAACAGACCGGATAATGTTTATTGTGAAAGTTATAAACTTGTGTGTCCATCTATTTATGTATCGGGTTAGATCAAAAAGAAGTTGTTGGTTCTGGTTATCTTTTACTATTTTTTCACTATTTTTGAAAAAATGTTAAGTTTTATATTTTTTTTGTAAAGAATATAAATGATGTTCAAATTTGTTTATTATAAGTATAATGAAAATATTAATTTTAAAACTCAAATCACAAGTTATGTTAGTTAAATTTTATAATAATAATAAAACATAAAAATGTAAAAAAAAAAAAGAGAAATTTTTATAGGATAATTCTTTTAACATATTCAAAATAGATATTGAAACGGATTCTATATTATATACTTTTTCTTTTCATTTATATTATTAACCATGATTAACTCAAAAGAACCTAATAGTTATTTATGAAAATTGAAAAAACTACCTTGCAGATACATTGTTAAATGTATCTAAACAAGCCACATTTACTGCCCAAAATCCAAATAAGATAGTACCTAAACATGAAGGTCCAACTAAGCTAAGTACCTAAACATGCTCGGGTTGTCTTTGTCCCTTTCAAGATATTCTCGCGTGATCAGGTCCTCCATGCGCTTCTTGATAGCCTTAATATCAGGCTTAAACATTGGGCTTAGCTGCTCAACACATTCAGAAACCAGCTGCTGATGCACCAAAACTTTACGGCTCTTCATTATACGCACAATTGTTGCATCAATGGCATGGCGTCGATCTTTGTCAACATCTTCAACAACCTTCCTGCGTTCGTCGACTGGTGGCAGAGGAATCTTGATCCTCCTCATTCTGTCTGTAAACCTCGAATTAAACTCGAAGTGATCAGTTTGGGACACAGTCTTCGTGCTGGGTCCTTAGTTAGGATCTTATACTTAGCACATGACAAAGAATGAAGCAACCTCACCAAGTCATCATGCCTCAAGTTTAACTGAGTCATGATCTCTGAATAACTTAACCTATCCGCAGAATTGAAAAGCACCAGGACAGCAGCCTGGTGGGTAGACACAATCAACTCGATGGTTTTCTGGTCAAATTTTCCATGAATATGACATGTACCTAGTGAGTAGATCCATGTAAGTTTTCTATGTTTTGTTTTTGTTTCATAGAACTCCTTGAAAACTTCAACACATTTCACCATTTCAGAGGGAAGATTTATATCAAACGACTTATAACTTGGCCAAAAACCTGTTGTAAGAACTGTAACAGTGAAGTCAATTCCAGGATGTGCTGCTGCATTATCTGCAAGGTAGCCTTCAAAATTATTCTGATTCTCTCTTACTACATCTCTAACACTAGAGTCTATCTCCTGGTAAACCAGATCATGGAAACAAGACAGGCCAACTTCATTCAGAGGCGCAAGCTGCCTGCGAGCGATGAAGTAGCGGCCAAGATAACCGAAGAAGCGGGACAGCCACCGAACCATGATTTTATGAGTTCCCCATCTCTTAACCAACTCGCGCAGCATGAACTCGTCATGCTTCTCCATCAAAGCGGGTAATACCGTTGAGGTCATATATTCTTCGAATGCTTCGTTGTATTTGTCATATAGCTGCTGCGAATAATCATGAGGCGGCTTTTGCGTGGACATGTTATAGATGGTGGTGTAAAGCATTATATATTCCTCCGGTATAAACGGAGGCTCGTCTAGTCCTTCGAGAATCCTCTTCAGCTTTGTGATACCTTTCAGCATATAATCCCATCCTTGCTCCAACTCAATGCTTTTGCGCTCCATTATAGCACAAATAAGTATCTGGGTTTGGAGGTCGATGAAGTCCCAAAAAACTCTAAATCAAATTGCGATGGGTAGAGAGATCGGGTGCTGTTATATATAGAAGGGATAAAGAGAGGAGAGAACGACTTAAAAGGCGGCGGAGGAGGAATTCAGTAACGATTATTTGCAAAATATCTTTTCCTAACTTTTTTTTTCTATATATCTTTATAACTTTTAACCGGCTCAATCTATTTTTCCTTCAATTTTGTTAATATATTCCATGAAGGTAGTTCGTTTAACGATTTTATCATAAATTACAAAATTTTATAAATTGTTAAATTTATTACCATACTTTCCCATTCTTTAGCTTTTCTATCTTCAAAAAAAATTGAAACTAAATTAAAACTAATAATAGATTTAAATTAAAAATAAATTAAAATTAAATACTAAAACAAAATTTAAATGTAAATTAAAGTTCAAATTTAAACCAAATCTGCAACTAAACTTACCTTTACCTTACCGATCACTGTCAACAGTTCTTCAAAACCGAGAACCGGACCGGAACCAAACCGATAAGGATCGGACCGAAAACCGGACCGAATCTTAACAGTTCGGTTCGCGGTTCCATTTTAAAATCCGAAAACCGATAAGGAACCGAAATGAAAAATCGGTTAGGAACCGAACCGATAAACCGATATAGAATCGAACCGATAAAACCAATAAACCGGTATCGGACCGATAGAACCAATAAACCGATAGGAAATCGGACCAATAAAACCGTTAGAATCGATTATTTATTATTATTAATTATTCATGTATAAATTATATTCCCAAAAATTATAATTAATTACCCATTTTTAACCAAATTAAAGATTAATTTATAAACTTTAGTTTTTATATTATTTATTTAAATAAAAATCAAATTTTAATTGGATTTAATTTTTTTAAGTGGACCGGACCACTTAAATAAAGAAATATGATTGCTTAGATCGAGATTTGGAAAAAAATTAAGTAATTTGGGTTTGGTGGTCGATCAAGTCCAAAAAACTCTATATCAAATTGCGATGGGTAGAGAAATCGGATGCTATTATATAAAGAAAGGATAAAGAGAGGAGAGAACGATAAAATGTCGTGGAGCCGTTGAGGAATTGAGTAAGGATATAATTTGCAAAATATCTTTTCTTAAGTTTTTGGTTCTATATATTTTTATAACTTTCAACCTATTATATTTTAAAAACGCCTTAAACTATTTTTCGAATAATTTTTTAAAAAAATTATTCGTTAAGTTATTTTGTTTAAAGGTTTTATCCTTACAAAATTTTATATATTGATAAATTTATTTAATAATTTTAAAAAAAATCTAATTCTTTTTCTTTTTCTTTTTTTAAGCAAAGAAATTTTTTATTACTAAATTAAAAATTTACAACGATTAAAGTGTCTAATTAAAACAATGAAAACAATAAAGTGTTTGAGGGCAAAACAACCCAATCAAAACCTTAGACCAAAATAAGTACCAAATCAGTTCGACACAATTCTAACTTCAAAACCCTAATTCCTTATTTCCTTCTATTTTCTTCAAAGCCTCCTCCGTAAACAGAAACTGATTACCTTCATAGAACCAAGCAAAATCGATATTTAAATCGTCTTCAAGTCCTCTTCTTTCCAGATACTCCAAAACAGATCGATTCACTTCTCAGCAGAACATTTCCTCCAAAACAACCTCTTGAATTCTAAAAATACTTAGATTCTAATGGCAAGCGAACCTAATTACAGGTTTTGTCATTTTCGAGTTGCAAGCTCTGCTTCTCGAAGATTTCTTGTCTTCAAGGTGATGTCTTCTTTTCTAGTACCAAAACATGGTTAAGGTCTTCTGTTGTGAACTCAAAGAAGTCCCCAGACTCCTTTCACTAGTAGAGACGGGATTTGGTCCTCGAAGTTTCAAACACATGGATTTCTCGTCAAATTTTCCTATTGCGACACGAAGTTTGGCCTTGGCCGATTCGGTGACCATTGGATTAATGCTTGTGAGTCTCCTCTTCTTTGATTTAGAAAGAACCATCTTGATTATACAGAAAACACTGCCAACTGTTCGATAAATTACCTCAACAAGATCGAGTAATGGATCTTCAGGTTTCCTTGTTACTTAAAGCGAGTTGCTTTGATTGTTTTTAGGCTTCTCGAAGGCTTTAATTTTTCTTTTCTCATTTTCTTGTTAAGGTACCTCTTGGATTCCTGGTTTTACTGAATGGTGGCTTGAGGTGATGATGGGAGACTTCCAGTAGATTTTGATTTATGTGAGGGAGGGGCTTCATGTAAGACTGGTCTGAATGTTGTTTGAGTGGTGAGTTTGTTTTCTTTAGAGGAATGCAAGGACTTGATAGTGTTATCAGGTGGTTTCAGCCTTTTGTTTTTCTTTAGCTTAGTAGCATCTTTGCAATTGGCTTTCTTCATGTGTGCAGGAGAACACAGTAAGCTCCTAGCATTTAAAGGTGATAGAGAATTCAGAAGAGACACGTCAGAAGAGATGTTGTCTTGATTCTTGGTTCCCAAATCAATCATATGAAGTACTTTAATTACTTTATGATCTTCAACACCAACAGGTATGTTCAAGTTGGTTTCCTTATCGAGTAATAAGTCAGCAGATAAAGTTGGTTGAGGGTCAATGAGATTTAGTGGCTTATTGATGACGGTCGATCTGATTTTTGGAGACGTATTTATAATTGAATCCCTAATTTTGATCTTCTTATTAGTTGTTTTAATCAAAAGCTGATCATGTATCTTTGCAGGTTCCTGAGACTTGTTATTTTCCTCCAGACTTTGGCTCTGGTCAGCATCGTGAGGAACAACTATCAAGGATTTTATTCTGGTAAGTTTATTGTTTGTTGTTTCTGCCTCAGGATCTTCTATTTCCTTCTTGTTTTGAATGGTAGTAGTAAGCTTTTTCCAGCTGTCTATATTGTGGCATATATGTTTGCAAGACTGGCAGTAAAGAGGGGTGTTCTTGTAGCCAACATCAATCCAGCATCCCTCATTCTCACCAAAACCCACCCACATAGAATTCTGAATTTTCTGAGTAACATCAATCTCGAGCCATACATAGCACGCATTATATAATGCTATATTCCGCTCAGGCACCCAAGACTTGATAGGAACACCTATAGTAGATGCTATTGTTTCAATAATTTCTTTGTTAAATAGATATTCAGGAATTCTTGAAAGCCTAATCCAAACCGGGGTTATTGGGCTTTCGATTTTAGTATTGAATGTTGGCGTCCATTTCAAAACCATCATGACAGAATGGTCAATAATCCATACACTTCTTGACCAAATCTTGCTGATATCTTCCTTGAGAGAGAACTCCATAAGTATGTGGTGAGAATCCCAGTCTGAGATACTATAAGCACCTACAAATTTTCGATCACTCAAGAATTTTGTTAGAAGTGATCTTTTAGGAATACCTATACCGAATTTACCAATTAAGGTAAATTTAGTTTTTTTTCATTAGAGTTTCTTTGACTTGCTTAGAGAACTGAAGCGAGATGTGGTCATTTTTGTGGCTGATTGATTCTGGATTGAAGATCTGGTTTGATTGAGTTGTTTTAAATAGTTCTGCATATTTTGTTTTTGTTGTTAGAGAGGATGTATCCAATCTTTGAATGATATTTTTCTGTATCTGCGGGAATTCTTGTTCATTTCTTATATTTAATTGTCTTGTTTGCATTGTTGATGTAGAATTTTGTATCGATGATGCAGATCTGACAAGGAGTCAGAGAATGCTTGAATCTCGAACTGATTCCACTGATACTAGAGAAGGAGTTAACAATTCATCTAATTCTTTATCTTCTCTGTCTAAAAAGGTTCAAACTATTTGTCCTTAAAATTTGTTAAAACTATTCCAT
Source organism: Limnanthes douglasii subsp. nivea (assembly GCA_036936605.1). Lineage (NCBI taxonomy): Eukaryota > Viridiplantae > Streptophyta > Magnoliopsida > Brassicales > Limnanthaceae > Limnanthes > Limnanthes douglasii. The sequence continues at coordinate 29,048,333 of JAUPFV010000004.1, forward strand.
GATGTTATTTTCTTTAACAATTTTATCTTTACAAAATCTTATAAATTGTTAAATTTATTTCGCGAAGTTATCATAATTTCTCGAAAAAAATCTAAATCTTTACCTTCTCTCTATCTTAAAAAAATTAAAACTTAAATTAAAACTAAAAATAGATCAAAATTAAAATAAACTAAAATTAAATACTAAAACAAAATTTAAATGTAAATTAAAGTTAAAATTTAAACTAAATCTGTAACTAAACTTAGCCTTACCCTATCATTTCTCCCTTACCTCATCCACAACCTCCACACACCTGCAACAACGGAAACCAATATCCACATGCGAAACCAATATCGCCATACATACCATCCACAACCATCCATCAACTGAAACTTACTGGAAAACCAAATCCGAAACAAAAATCGGATTCGAACGATACCAGCGAGAAAATTCACCGAGGATATTCGAATAAAAGTTACTGTAAGTTAATTTCTTTATTGTTAAATGCGTTAGTTAGGATTAAGTTATCGATTTGGGTGTATTTAGGCTTGTTTTTTTGTTCGTAAGATGATACTGAAGCTTGAAAGCTTCTGTCATGGCAATCGTGTTCTTCGGCACACGGGGCGTCGAGCACTATCGTTACGCCATCATATTGGATTTCGTGAGTGTGCCTTAGTACTAATAAGATTTCACGCCATTACGATGGCGTGGGCAACCTTTCCTTCGCCACAAGTATGGCATAGTTGGTTATATCCACGTCACCAACAAGGTGTGGGTATATAGGTTTACGCCATCCCTGTGGCGTATACCAATATACCCACGTCTTCTTGATGGCGTGGAATGATTTGGTCATCGGAGTAACCCAGGACCAAAATATTCTTATTGGTTGGTGTGTGTTTTACGCGTTGATGCTATTATTTTTCTATAAACGCTTCACGATTGACAATTGATATTTCAAACCATTTTCTACATTTCTTATTTCAGGTTATGGATCCCGTTGACGCTTCCGGGTCCCGATATGGCTCTCGGACAAAGAGAATAAAGAAGTGGACAAGGGTACGGGAAGCTGGCCAGCCCGTTTTAGTAGCCGATTCAACGGTTCCGATGGAAAAACTGCCTATAGTTTACGGACCGCATGTTTCGAGATCCAGTTCCGCTTCCGCTTCCCGCGGAGGACGCCATCCTCCCCCACCTAGAAGGCAGCCTAGATCTCATCCCCCTCCAGACTGCCATCGTTATTTAGCGAGGCATTCATTGCCCACGTTACATACCACATTTGGATGGGAGAGGTAATATTTACATTTGCAATTGATATTTTACTTCGATTGATTTTTAAAATATATTAATATATAAAACGAATATTTTCAGGAGCGCGAGATGCGGCTATACACTCATTATCCCAGCCGTAGAGGTTAGATTTTGGCTTGACAGGGTAGGATAGACGCCGTAGTTGATGGCACTCCTTTCGGTAGACTTATCGAGCCGATCTATTACATGCACACACACTCCAATATGACAGAGGTTTTTTTGGAGCGGCGGCATATGGAGACAAATAGTTCTATTTATTGTTCGGAGAGATGATGATCACTCTCGACGACGTCCATACCATTTTGGCAGTCCTAGTTCGGGTTGAGGTTGTTGTTTTTCCCGTTATATCGGACAAGTTTATGGCCATGCATGAGTTGTTGAACTGTTTTTGGTGGACGAGGTATTGCTCGTGAAGGAGGTTGAGAAATGCAACGGCGTCGGTTTGGGGTTTAAATGGCTCCGTAGTAGGTTTAGTGGGCTAGATTTCTGCAACGACAACCCTGATCTCACTAATCTTATCGTACATACGTCTGCGCGCCTATATATTACATATGTTGGACACCGTCCTATTCTCCAACAAGAGTAACAAGTACGCTAATTTCAAGATTTGTTTTGGTTTCCTGATATGACTGATGAGGGTATTAGACGTTACTCATGGGGTAGTGCTGTGCTTGCTTACTTGTACCACCATTAGGGTGAGGCCTCGCTTCACAATACGAGGACTATGGCCGGATGTATCGGTTTCCTAGACACGTGAATACGGGATCCTATTGTTAGGTGCGACCAAAGTCCCACATCCCACATCGATTAAACATGGGAAGAAATATCAGTATATAAGTTAAGAATACATCTCCATTAGTGTGAGGCCTTTTGTAAGTGGACCAAAAGAAAAGCCGTGCGGGCTAATGGGCGCAAAGCGGACAATATCACACTAGTGTGGAGATCGGAGTATTCTTACTTATATACAAGACTGAATATGCAGATCAAATATTCCCAACAACTGGTATCAGAGCCAGACTGGTAGCGATCCAAAGGAGATAAAATTTGAGTGGGAGCATGGATACAGACGAAGGTAAGATGAGACTCGAAAAATTCAATGGTGTAGATTTTGGGTTCTGGAATATGCATATTGAAGATTATCTGTACCAGGAAAAGCTTAATGAACCCCTCTTAGAAAAGAAACCAGAGGGTATGAAAGATGAAGAATGGACCCTTCTTGATAGACAAGCTCTTAGAGTCATCCGACTGACGATATCCCGCAATGTTGCTTTTAACATCATAAAAGAAACAACCACGGCGGGTCTTATGAAGGCTCTCTCCAGGTATGTATGAGAAGCCATCAGCGTCTACCAAAGTTCACTTCGTGAGGCGTTTATTCAATTTGCGAATAATGGAAGGAGTTTCGGTAGCTCAACACCTCAATGAACTCAATACAATCACAACCCAGTTGAGTTCAGTTGAAATTGATTTGGATGAAGAAATACGAGCATTGATACTGTTGTCTTTACTACCAGATAGTTGGAATGCTACTCTCACTACGGTGAGTAGCTCGTGACCTAGTTCCAACTAGATAGTTCGAATCTCCTGCAATAGCAGGATGAAATGAAAATCCAAATATTTGGCACCGGAGGCTTGGCCATATGAGTGTGAAGGGTATGAAAATTATGTACTTGAATGGGAAGCTTCCAGGTCTAAAGTCACTCGATATAGACATGTATGAAGATTGCATACTTGGAAAACAGAAAAAGGGTCAGTTTTCAGACAAGTGGTAGAATCCCAAAGAAAGAAAGGCTGGAGCTTGTTCACTTTAACGTTTGGGGGCCAACAACTGTTTCTATAGGAGGGAACCACTATTTCGTGACCTTTATCGATGATCATTCTCGAAAGGTATATAAGTTTATTTTCTGAAGCATAAATCTGAAGTGTTTGATGTTTTTAGGAGATGGAAATCTATGGTTGAGAATGAGACATGTATGAAGATTAAAAAACTGAGAACTGATAATGGTGGTGAATATGAGGACACCAAATTCAAGAACTTTTGCTATGAGCATGGTATCAGAATGGAAAGAACTTTTCCAGGTACGCCTCAACACAATGGTATTGTCGAACGTATGAACATAATGTTGACAAAAAGAGCGAGAAGCATTTACATACAGTGTGGTTTATCGAAGCAGTTCTGGGCAGAAGCAATCAACACATCGGCTTACCTGGTTAACCGAGGCCCGTCGGTTCCCTTAGAACATCGAATACCCGAGGAGGTATGGACTGGTAATGATGTAAAATTATCACATTTAAGAGTTTTTGGTTGTACAACATATGTTCATATAAGTGATCAAGGCAGGAACAAGCTTGATCAGAAATCAAAAAAATGTTTCATGATCGGCTATGGCGAAGATGAGTTCGGTTATCGTGTTTGGGATGAGGAAAACAAGACGATAATACGAAGCAGAGATGTGATCTTCAATGAAACAGTGATGTATAAGGGCAAACATAAAACATAAAGAAATTACTAAAAGCCGGATGAATCATGAAAACAGGTGTTGGGAATATTAGGTCATTATATCTACAGGAAATGACTCAAATGTTTAGGAAGTCTCTAAACTTCCGAACTGATACTGCATTGGTCATTATATCTACTGGATTATCGTGTTTAGACACTTTCTTCACATTAAGAATTCCCTTTGATATTATATCACGAATAAAATGATACCTGAAATCTATGTGCTTTGTACGCTCATGGTACATCTGGTTCCCTGTAAGGTGTATGGCATTTTGATTGTCACAAAACACTTTTGTAGTAGTCCTATCCAAGCCCAAATCTGACACCAAACCTTGCAACCATATTGTCTCTTTAACTGCTTCTGTTATCGCCATGTACTATGCCTCTGTTGTAGACAAAGCTACAGTAGCTTGTAACTGTGCTTTCCAACTGATTGCACTCCCAGCTAGAGTAAATACATATCATATCAGAGATCTTATTTATCAATATCACCTATAAAATCAGAATCAACAAAACCAACTAATGATCCTGCAACATCATTCAGCGATTCACCAAAATTGGTCTTGTTAAAAGTTAAGGCAACATTCACAGTATTCTTAATATACCGAAGTATCCATTTCACTGCCTGCCAGTGTTCTTTGCCAGACCATCCCAGGTACCTGCTAACTACACTAACCGCATGTGAAATATCAGGACGTGTGCATAACATGTACGCTAATTTCAAGATTTGTTTTTGTTTCGTAATTTGACTGAGGAGGGTGTCAGACGTTACTCATGGGGTAGTGTTGTGCTTGATTACTTGTACCACCATCAGGGTGAGGCTTCGCTTCACGACACGAGGACTATGTGATGTAGCCTGGAAAGTCCAAACAAAAGCCTTTTTTTGTTTTATTTTATTTTATTCAAATATCTTATGTATTTAAATCAAATATTAATTATATTAAGATTTTATTTTATTTTATTTTATTTCCTTGTATTATAATTTAGGGTTTTGAGAAGCTCTTATATAAAGTTTCATATGCCTTAAGTTATTTTAAGTTTTTGGAATAATATATTTTTTATCTCTGAAATTTCAATCTTTGTTACCCTTAGATTAGGGTTTCATCATGTTACCCTTGAATTAGGGTTTCATATATCGTTGCTTCTTCTTTTATTTCCGCCGCATCATCAGTTTGGTATCAGAGCCTCAGTTCCTGCTATGGGGAAGCATGTTTCTAAAGCCTGACTATTCTGATTCAAGGTTTAAAGAAGAGAACAACACACATGGTCATGAAGATCAGAAATATCATTTGAGTATGAGGGGGCATACCAACCGTTTCAATGACGATCGTATTGACCGGTTACTGAAGGATTTTAAATTGGCTACCAATCGTCGAATCAAGGTAAAAATTGCTTATCGAGATGTTGTCTCATGCTATGAAAAAGTTTTCAAAACCATCTTTTTCATCAACTGGACATGGAGATGTTGTCTTCAGGCTTTGAAAAGGTTTTCAAAATTATTTGTTTTCATCAACCGGATGGCTTCAATGTGACTTCGAATAAGGAACGCTCGAGAAGAAATTATCTTAGTCCGATAAGGTCAACATTCATAATTCCCAATGTAACGATTGAATAAAATAAAATAAATAAATTGGGTTCTTGATGGTGATGGTGCTGAATTCGAAGACGAATTCTTGTCAACCAGGAGAGGATGATGTAGCCCATAATGTCCAAACAAAAACCTTTTTTTTATTTTATTTTATTCAAATATCTTATGTATTTAAATCAAATCTAATTATATTAAGATTTTATTTTATTTTATTTTATTTAAAAATATTTATTTTATTTCCTTGTATTATAATTTAGGGTTTTGAGAAGCTCTTATATAAAGCCTCATATGCCTTAAGTTATTTTAAGTTTTTGGAATAATATATTTTTTATCTCTGAAAATTGCAATCTTTGTTACCCTTAGATTAGGGTTTCATCATGTTACCCTTGAATTAGGGTTTCATATATCGTTGGCGCCAAGCTACGAGATAGAACAGATGGCGGTAAACACAAAGAGAACAAGACGAAACAAGAATATATAAACCCTAACCCTAAGTTAGAGTATAAGAGACTAAAAGAAAATTCTCAATTTTTATTCATCAAAGTCTGAAAACAAAAATAAGGTATAATATGCTTTATATCGCACTACCCAAAACCCTAATTCCAAATAAGGAAAATTACATAAATATTTTAAAATAAAATAAATAAAATTAACGCTAAAATATTAAAACTGGTTTTCGGAGGCTTTTCAGGTCGAATTTGGATATAAAACTTTGGGATATAGTAACATTTTTAAATTCTGACGGGCTCGTTGAAATCTTCGATTTGAGTACCTGTGTGACCAAACTCCGATACCTGGGCGAGAAACCAGTCTGTTTGCAGTCTTCGCTACATCATCCTTCCCCGGTTGGGAAGAATTCGACCTCGAATTCGGAACTTTGAAACATTGACAGAACTGCAAAAACATTGGTGTGTTCACCGCTGATTTCAACCGGTACCGGCACAAGGGTGTGAGATGTGAGAATCTGAATGTTGCAGATCTTGTCAAGAAGTGGTTTCTCAGTTTTGTCCAACTGTGTCATGCCATCGGCATTACTGTGGTCAGCGATAACAAGATATAATCCACCCACTTGTTCTATGTCATCCTTTTCAACCCAATTACTAAGCACAACAACACCCTTGCGCGTGTAAAGAGTTGTTGTCTTTCCAGTTCCAGACTGTATTTGTTGTATCACATCAAAACCCTTACAGAAAGGAACAATTCCTCTTTGTTGAATAGCAGATGGCTTCTCATGTTCTGTAGAGTATATTTCTACCAGAAGATTCAAAACATTGCAATATTTTATTTTTAACTTTTTATTGTTTCTTTTATTTTCCCAACCATCACCCCAAACTCCTCCAGGTTCTATTACAAAACCTAACCTTTTATCCATTAAAACACTAATATTTATTTCTAGCAATCTCTTCATAATATCAAATACAAAAATATAATCTTGTATTTTCACGACACGATAATATGCATCCAGAGAGAACCGAAACAAGGGTTCCATTGTAGGATAACCAAAAATACATGGAAGGCGCATCTCCACGATAAAAGCTATTGCTTCAATGTCCTTCTTCAACAAAATCTCTAGAATGATGTAATATGGTGTACTGAAGTGTGAGACAATTTCTTGATCTACAAGTTTCTCCTTAACATTAATTTGATCTTCATTATCCCATTCTTTAACATCAACGCTCTTCTCTTCAATCTCATCGCCGTAGACATCATAAATTGGATCTCCCAATTCCGACCAAGTTTCATCAGAAATTTCACCCTGGTAGTCAGCCTCATACTCAACAAAGAGTGGATGGTCGAGTATCGGCGAACCCTCCATGTCACCAACAGCTACTTGATGCATCTCCTTCCTCTTTGATTTTTCCAAATTGTAGTTGTGGTTGTGGTTGGATCATGTGAAAAAAAATCCGCCTTTGAATTTATGGCTGGAGTTTGAAATCCGGTGGTGGTCAACCTTTCAATATCTTCTATCACTTTCTTCATTTGATGTCGTAGTGAATTCATCCATTCATCTATCTGCGATCGGAACTGATCGAATTCATCACGGTCGACCAATTCTGCGATCGGAAGAGTGGAATTCCCTCGCAAGGATCGATTTGGCGGCATACCTTTGTTACCCACGCCGTAGGAACTCTGGCTCTGATACCAAACTGATGACGCGGCGGAAATAGAAGAAGAAGCAACGATATATGAAACCCTAATTCAAGGGTAACATGATGAAACCCTAATCTAAGGGTAATAAAGATTGAAATTTTCAGAGATAAAAAATATATTATTCCAAAAACTTAAAATAACTTAAGGCATATGAGGCTTTATATAAGAGCTTCTCAAAACCCTAAATTATAATACAAGGAAATAAAATAAATATTTTAAAATAAAATAAAATAAAATAAAATAAAATAAAATCTTAATATAATTATATTTGATTTAAATACATAAGATATTTGAATAAATTAAAATAAAATAAAAAAAGGTTTTTGTTTGAACTTTCTGGGCTACATCATCATGGTCGGATATATCGGTTTTTAGACACATGCATACGGGATCATGTTTTCATGCTCTGCCATGTTACTCGTTCCACTTACACCGAATGCGAGCCCACTATTGTGAGATGGGATATAGCTGCCGCATTATCTGACTCTCGGATGAAGTTGAACCTTCGGATCACCGTCAACAACCTACAAGAGATAGATGTAAGTCTTATTATTGAGTAATGTCAAAACTATTTTATGTTTTACCCTTGGAATCTTTAGTTGAATAAGGTAGAATTGTTTTATAAATGTTTGTGTCGTATTTGTTTGTATTGGAAGAAAATAAGTAAGCTGGGTTTGGTGGTCGATGAAGTCCCAAAAAATTCTATATCAAATTGTGATGGGTAGAGAGATCGGGTGCTGTTATATAAAGAAGGGATAAAGAGAGGAGAGAACGACTTAAAAGGCGGCGGCTGAGGAATTCAGTAACGATTATTTGCAAAATATCATTTCCTAACTTTTTGGTTCTATATATCTTTATAACTTTTAACCTATTTATATTTTAAAAACGGCTCAAACTATTTTCCTTAAATTTTGTTAAAACTATTCCATGAAGTTAGTTTGTTTAACGATTTTATCTTTACAAAATCTTATAAATTGTTAAATTTATTTCGCGAAGTTACTATAATTTCTGGAAAAAAATCCAATTCTTTACCTTCTCTCTATCTTCAAAAAAAATTGAAACTATAATTAAAACTAAAAGTAAATTAAAAATAAAAATAAACTAAAATTAAATACTAAAAAAAATTTAAATGTAAATTAAAGTTAAAATTTAAACCAAATCTGCAACTAAACTTACCCTTACCTTATCATTTCTCCCTTACCTCTTCCACAGCCCCACACACCTGCAACAACGGAAACCAATATCCACATGCGAAACTAATATCAGCATACATACAGTCCACAACCATCCATCAACTGAAACTTACTGGAAAATCAAATCAGAAACAAAAAATCAGAATCGAACGATACCGGCGAGAAGAATCACCGAGGAGATTCGAATAAAAGTTGCTGTAAGTTGATTTTTTTTGTTATTAAATGCGTTAGTTAGAATTAAGTTATCGATTAGGGTGTATTTAGGCTTTTTTTTGTGTTGGTTAGATGTTACTGAAGCTTGCGATGGCGTGAGTAAGCCTTAGTACTAACCGGATTTCACGCCATTGCGATGGCGTGAGAAACCTTTCTTTTGCCACAAGTATAGCGTAGTTGGTCAAATCCAGGTCATCAAGAAGGCGTGGGTATATGAGTTTACGCCATCCCTGTGGTGTATACCAATAATCTCCCGCCTTCTTGATGGCGTGGGATGATCTGGTCACCAGAGTAATCCAGGACCAAAATATTCTTATTTCTTGGTTTGTGTTTTACTCGTTTATGCTATTATTTTTCTATAAACGCTTCACGATTGACAATTGATATTTCGAACCAACCTTGACATTTTGTACGTTTCTTATTGATATTATTACTGTTATTATTTTGTACCTTTGGATGGGAGATGTAATATTTACATTTGTAGTTGATATTTTACTTCGGTTGATTTTTAATATATACTAATATATTAATCAAATATTTTCAGGAGCGCGAGATGCGGCTATACGCCCACTATCCCAGCCGTAGAGGTTGGAGTTTGGCCTGACAGAGTAGGGTGCACGCCGTAGTTGATGGCACTTCTTTCGGTAGACTCATCGAGCCGTTCTATTACATGTACACACACTTCAGCATGACGGATATTGTTTTTGAGCGGTGGCATATGGAGACAAATAGTTTCCATTTTTCGTTCGGAGAGATGACGATCACTCTCGACGACGTCCATACCATTTTGGCACTCCTAGTTCGGGGTGAGCTTGTTGTTTTTCCCGTTATATCGGGCAAGTCTATGTCCATGCATGAGCTGCTGAACTGCTTTTGGTGGACGAGGTATCGTTCGCGAAGGAGGTTGAGAAATGCAGGGGCGTCGGTTTGGGGTTTAAATGGCGCCGTAGTAGGTTTAGTGGGCTAGAGTTCTGCAACAACAACCCTGATCTCACTAATCTTATCGTACATGCGGCTGCGTGCGCCTATATATTACATATGTTGGGAACCGTTTTATTCCCCAACAAGAGTAACATGTACGTTAATTTCAAGATTTGTTTGTGTTTGGTGATTTGACTGAGGAGGGTGTCAGACGTTACCATGGGGTAAAGCTGTGCTTGCTTACTTGTACCACCATCAGGGTGAGGTGTCGCTTTACGACACGAGGATTATAGCCGGATGTATCGGTTTGCTGGACACGTGAATACGGGATCATGTTTTCATGCTCTGCCCTGTTACTCGTTCCACTTACACCGAGTGCGAGCTCACTATTGCGAGATGGAATACAACTGCCGTAGTATCTGACTCTCGGATGAAGTTGAATCTTCGGATCACCGTCAACAACCTACAGGAGATAGATGTAAGTCTTATTATTGATTAATGCCAAAATTATTTTATGTTTTACCCTTGGTATCTTTAGTTGAATAAGGTAGAATTGTTTTATAAATGTTTGTGTCGTATTGGTTTGTATTGTAGATACTATTTGATCCTTATCGTGCGATACGTGATCATTAAATCACTATGCAATTATCAAAAAATGGCTGAAGCACATAACATATGCGAAGGAAAGACTTAAATGAACATAGAATTTAACGTGGTTCGACAATTGTTTACGTCCACGGGCACCGCCAGAGAAAAAAGTTTCACTATGATAGAAAAGGTTACAGATTTCAGATTGTGTTTTTGTGTAGTCCTAGTAATCTATTTATATAGAATAAATAGACTTACTAGATAATGGTCCTAATGGGCTCGTATACATGAGACCAAAAATGACATTACCCATTTTAGCTTCACTGTCAAAGACACAAAACTGTACCGCCGAACACGGTACACAGTCAAGGCACAATGACACTAAGAGAGACACAAAACTGTACCGCTGGACACGGTACAATGTCAAGGCACTATTCGACTCATTCACAAGCAATCTTCCCCTTGAGGTGAATATCCTTTCTTCACTATCAACAAATAAACTTCTCTTCTTCTGACTCCCAAAATTTCCCAAAGGCATTCACTCTATACTACGAACACCGATCCAGTTTAGGCACTCCCTAAACTTTCGAACTGATACTACCTTGGTTATTATATCTGTTGGATTATCGTGTGTAGACACTTTCTTCACATAAACAATTCATTTTTATATTATATCACGAATAGAATGATACGTGACATCTATGTGCTTTGTACGCTCATGGTACATCTGGTTCACTGTAAGGTGTATGACGTTTTGACTGTCACAAAACACTTTTTAGTAGTCCTATCCAAGCCCAAATCTGCCACCAAACCTTGCAATCATATTACCTCTTTAACTACTTATGATACCGCCATGTACTCTGCCTCTGTTGTAGACAAAGCTACATTATAGCACAAAGAGCTTCAAATTGATCGAGAAATAAGGTTGCTTTGATCGAGATTTGGGAAAAAAATAAGTAAGCTGGGTTTGGTGGTCGATGAAGTCCCAGAAAACTCTAAATCAAATTGTGATGGGTAGAGAGATCGGGCGCTGTTATATAAAGAAGGGATAAAGAGAGCAGAGAACGACTTAAAAGGCAGCGGCAGAGGAATTCTGTAATGATTATTTGTAAAATATATCTTTATAACTTTTAACCTATATATATTTTAAAAACGGCTCAAACTATTTTTCCTTAAATTTTGTTAAAACTATTCCATGAAGTTAGTTTGTTTAACGATTTTATCTTTACAAAATTTTATAAATTGTTAAATTTATTTCGCAAAGTTATCATAATTTTTGAAAAAAATCGAATTCTTTACCTTTTTATCTTAAAAATAAAAATATTCTTATTGGTTGGTGTATGCTTTACGCGTTTATGTTATTATTTTTTTATAAACGCTCGTGATTGACAATTGATATTTCGAACCAACCTTGATATTTTGTACGTTTCTTATTTCAGGTTATGGATCCCGTTGACGCTTCCGGCTCCCGCGATGGCTCTCGGACGAAGAGAATAAAGAAGCGAACAAGGGTACGGGAAGCTGGCCAGTCCGTTTTAGTAGTCGATTCAGCGGTTCCGATGGAGAAGCTGTTTATAGTTTTCTCCCCCTCCAGACTGCTATCGTTATTTAGCCAGGCGTTCATCGCCCATGCTGCATACCACCTTTGGATGGGAGAGGTAATACTTACATTTGCAGTTGATATTTTACTTCGGTTGATTTTTAATATATACTAATATATTAAACGAATATTTTCAGGAGCGCAAGATGCGGCTATACGCCCATTATCCTAGCCGTAGAGGTTGGAGTTTGGCCTGACAGAGTAGGGTGGGCGCCGTAGTTGATGGCACTCCTTTCGGTAGACTCATCAAACTGTTCTATTACATGTACACGCACTCCAAAATGACGGATGTTTTTTTGGAGCGGTCGAATATGGAGACAAATAGTTTCCAATTTTCGTTCGGAGAGATGACGATCACTCTCGACGACGTCCATACAATTTTGGTACTCTTAGCTCAGGGTGAGCTTGCAGTTTTTCCCCTTATATCAGACAAGTCTGTGGCGATGCATGAGTTGTTGAACTGTTTTTGGTGGACGAAGTATCGTTCGTCGAGGAGGTTGAGAAATGTAAGGGCGTCGGTTTGGGGTTTAAATGGCTCCGTAGTAGGTTTAGTGGGCTAGAGTTCTGCAACGACAACCCTGATCTCACTAATCTTATCGTACATGCGGCTGTGCGCGCCTATATATTACATATGTTTAGCACAGTTCTATTCCCCAACAAGAGTAACATGTACGCTAATTTCAAGATTTGTTTTTGTTTCGTGATTTGACTGAGGAGGGTGTCAAACATTACTCATGTGGTAGTAATGTGCTTGCTTACTTGTACCACCATCAGGGTGAGGCCTCGCTTCACGACACGAGGACTATGGCCGGATGTATCGATTTGCTAGACACGTGAATACGGGATCATGTTTTCATGTTCTGCGCTGTTACTCGTTTCACTTACACCGAGTGCAAACTCCTTATTGCAAGATGGGATACAGCTGCCGCAATATCTGACTCCCGGATGAAGTTGAACCTTTGGATCACCGTCAACAACCTACAGGAGCTAGATGTAAGTATTATTATTGAGTAATGGCAAAACTGTTTTATGTTTTACCGTTGGTATCTTTAGTTGAATAAGGTATAACTATTTTATAAATGTTTGTGTCGTATTGGTTTGTATTGTAGATATCGTTTGATCTTTATCGTGCGATACGCAATCATTTTCCGTTCGAACGTATAACATGGTTTCGAGATGTCATATGCGGTGTAGAGAACTCGCAAGCATACTATCTGGAGCGGGTGTTGAGGCAGTTTGGTCGTGTCCAGAGGGTTATCCCGTATCTGTTGTTGAAGATGCAGTCGAAGTCGAAAAGAAAACTGAAGACGATGGCCTATACATTCGAGGAGGATAGTTGGGAGAACTAGCGAAGTAACACATTGGATGAGGTTTTTAGGGGAGTGTTGATGAGAGACGAGATAGAGTCTTTTTATACTCCTGATTACCTCTGCTCTATCAGAATATTAACTTGTTCAACCTCATCAACACTTTAATCTACTAGCTCGATGACTATGTTTACGACATATCGAGAAGGAGCTATCATTCGACATTTGCGTGCCGGTATGCATAGGATCTCGTTGTTTCCCAGAGTTGGTGAGTTTGACCATGAATTCGATTGTTTCGCTGTGGGTTACGATAATGTAGTGTCTACTTCCAGGAGACTTTCTTAGAAATTATGTTTTATGTTGCGGGTTGTATGATACGATTTACAATATTTTTGGTGGTCTAATGTTTATCATTTTCGTATGATGATTTATGATTGTTGTTAATTAGTTTGATGGTTCGGTTATTGTATGATACTTTTCCATTGTTGTTAGATGTTTTAATGTCTTATTTTGGTATCTTGTTAGAGTTATTTTGGTATCTTTTTTACGATTGTCGTTACCCTTGTTACCACCATTACTAAAAAAATGTGCGGAATAAAATAAAAAATTTCAACCTCAAATCAGGTCTAATAACAACTTAATAATACCTTAAGGCTAATAAAAAGTAGAGCAAAATTCATAAAAATTAAAACAACATTAGCGTGAACTACAATATGAATTAAGGAAACCATAAATTCAAACAACTCAAACAACAACTCAAACATTTGCAACTACTTATACTAATCATAATTTATCTATCATGTCAGTTCCATTTCATCAACTTCCTTTCATTTTTTGCAATTTGGTAACAATAAATAAGATACCCATAAAAATTTAACATTTATTGTATTTTGAAGAAAATTAAATAAGATACAACTGTGTTACCAAATGTTTCATCCATACAATGGTTCAATGGTTCATATATGATAAACATTTTCATCCATACAATAAACTTTATTGTGTTATATGAAATCGAACCTTACATCTTCATAACGTCAAACACTAACTAAGAAAAAAAACCATTGAACTTATAAAGCAACCTTAATTCAAATATAATTATTTTTTGATGAGACAAACGCATGACAAAACAAGTCTAGTTCACTATTAAACTATAAAATTATAAATCATAACACCAAAGAGAGTATGAATACATATAAATAAAAGAGAATTTTAATTCATCACATGGTGTACAAAATCTAAAATGTTTAAAACTAGAACGTCAGCACCATCAGAAAGAGAAAGATACTTGAGAAATACTTTGAACGATGAAAAACTACATAGACGATGAACAAGATATCATATTCAGGTGGAACAAATGCACAATACTTGCAATTACTTGCGAGAAAAAAAAACTTATTGGCTACAAAAAAAGAAATATCCACTAGACAAGACACGTATATAGAAATACAACAGATTTTATTCATATGTAAAGAAGAAATGGAATAGAATCGTATGTGCAAAATTTATGTCAACAATCATTGGACTCAAGGCCCTCATGAAATTGAGTCATCAACTTTATTCTTTTTTAAGTCTCTACCTACTGATAATAATAGTTCTATTGATTTAGCTAGCATTCAATCTACTATCACTAACATGCTCACAAGTGAAGATCATCTCTTATTATTGAGTCTACCTACTGATCAAGATATTTACAATTCTATATTTTCTTTAAATTTTGATAGTATTGTAGGAGTAAATGGATACAACATCAAATTCTATCGTAAATATTGGTCTACCATCGCTACAGATCTATGCTCTACTATTAGATCATTCTTCAATGGTGAATATGTTCCTAATGGTTTTTATGCTACTGAAATCTGTCTAATACCTAAAAAAGAAGATCCTAAAATATGTAATGATTATAGACCTATAAGTCTTTACAATGTCTTTAATATGATTATTTCTAGAATCTTAAATGATAGGATATTTATTCAATTACCTAAGCTTATTTACGAAAAGTAAAGTGGATTTGTCAAGGGTAGATACATTCAAGGAAATATCATTTACTTACTAAATAGCTAGCATTCAACATAAACAAGAAGAGTAGAGAAAGGAATTTAATTCTTAAGTTAGATTTATCTAAGGCCTTTAATAGAGTCTTTTATTCATTTATTAAAAAAATTATTACAATCTTTGGTTTTAACTCTAGATTCGTCAATCTAATCCTAAAATCTATCAATAAGGTTAGATTTTCAATCATCCTTAATGGTGAATCCAAAGGTTTCCTCAAAGCTACTAATGGAATTAGACAAGATGATCAATTGTCCCCTAATCTATTGTTTTAGCTCAAGAATTCTTAATAAGAGGTCTAAAAAAATTCATAACAGTCTTAGCTTATGATATAAAATTTCTAATAATCACAATATTTCCTGTTTACATTTTGTTGATGACATTATTATATTTACTAATGGTCTTAAATCTAGTATTTTTGTCTTTGATAAGGGTATAAAAATACCAAGTATAACCGAGGACCTAAATTATAATACATTAATGTATATGGGTTTAATTGTAAAGTAGAAAGTAAGTGACACAAATACAAATATAAGGGCTAACATGCGATTAGGATAGATTTGGCATGTGACAATGGGCCCCACAGATGTCACTATATAAGGAAAGATTTTGTCTCCTAAAAGGGGACCTTCTAATGATTAGTACTTGATTTTTACTACTCTCTCTTTATAATCTTGTACTTGTTTGCTTGACACATTTCACCCATTCACATTTCATGATAAACTACCTTAGATATTCTGACACTTATCATTGTCGCCGTCTGTGGGAACGAGAGATACCCAGAGATTAGGTTCCCCAAAATCTCAACCTTACAAAAAGAAAAGTCAGCGAATGAATACCGAGGCTATGAAGGGAAAGGCAAAGGAAAAAGGTTATGATAAGGAGATGATATTTTCGGAGGGTCGAAACTTAAAGACTTATTTGGTGATAATGATCAAAGAAATCAGGGCCGAAGTAAACGGTCGACCCTAATCATGACTAGGCAACATCTGCTAGACGATATTGCTAAGCTAAATGTCGAGAGGGATTTGGCCTTGGCTGAGAAGAAAGGTCGGTTGGATGGTCGAAGCGAACAATCAGATGTAGAAATAAAAGAGGCTCAACGCACTACTGATTGGGAGGAAGTGGAATTTTATAAAGTCAAGAATCGGATGCGAAGGATCGACAGGGCTGCACGAAAGAAATATGGATTCGGATCCAAGACTTGAGTATGAATTTTCTTCAGGGGAGGATATGAGTGAGTCTTCTTCCTCGGTCAGAGATTTTCGACGCTTCAGGAAGAACAAAAGGATGATCAAGGAAAGAGAACTCATAAGGTGTAAGTCATTACGAGCTAAAATAGTGGAACCTCAGGGAGGTAGCATCGACAAAGTAACTCCCAGATCTGCTGAAAAAATCGGTACGGTTACTTTTAACAGAGAGTAGCTGAATTGTCCTCAATTCTAATTTCGATCAGGGAACTAATCTTATGGCTATAAGGTGGGGAGTCAATTTGCTAAACCACTTGATGAAAGATTGTTCACGAGTCGTGCAGAAGGCCTGGGAGACGGGACTTTCAACATCGGGCATAATTGGAGGTCGTCCCCTTTGTCAAATTAAACTTTGTCGGGGAATCTCCCAAAGCGTTTCGAAATCTCCAAGCTTGAAAAGTACGATGGTAAGAAAGACCCAGATAATCATCTGGAAGCCTTGAAAAAATTTATGTTAAGCTTTGACAATGACGACAAGCTTGTCTGTCGAGCTTTCTCAATGACGTTTAAAGACTGGGCTTCAAAGTTGTATAATTGATTGCCACAAGGATGCATTAAGAATTTTGATATGTTCTAGATGATGTTCAGACAGCAGTTTATCGGAAACAAAAATTTCCGAGCAAACGGGGATACAATAGTTAATTTCCGACAAAAGGTCGGAGAAAGCTTGAGGAATTATACTCGTCGTTTTATAGACGCAAAGACAGATCTCGACTATTATGACGAAAGTGTAGCCTTAACTGGTTACAGATTATGCTTGTTACCGGGACCGATGAAGCAAGTTGTGACAAAGAAGCAAGCCTTCAATTTTTCAGCTTTGTTAGCCCAAGTCGAAAAGCAGATCTTGATTGAAGAAACTGAAGCATCAGAATTGGTTGTACAGATCCAACAAACAAATCAAGCTTCGGTGGTTACGTATCAGAAAACTTCGAAGGCAAGTACGATCCCTCAGCCACAACCGATAAGTACCGTAGCACCAGCAGCACATGCGAAATGATCGGGAAATCAAACTCAGAGGACGCGAAATGGTTATCAAGGAAATAATTACCGACCCATATTAAACAAGTGGGTTCGGCCCAATTATTTTGTTGATTTAACTGAATATGTTGCGACTATATTTGATAAGTCGCGGAAAATCGTGCATTTTCGGAAGCCATTCCCAATCAGAACTCCCCGCGAAGGTCGGAACAACCGTTTCTGCAAGTACCACGATGATGTAGGTCATGATACCAAAGATTGTATCGCGCTCATGAATGAAATACAAGCGCAGGTTAACAGTGGTAAATTGCTAGAGTATGTAAAGAAACTAGCTCAGCAAGGTGGAACATCCAAGAAAATTGTAGCGGTGCCTAAACAGGAAATTTCGTTGGTGATTTCTAAGGTCAATGATTCGTTTGACGTGTCCACCGAATATTTGGACCCGGATAAGAACATGAATCTAATCAGAGTGATTGAGGGGGTGGTAACCCCAGCACGAGAAAAGGTAAGAGAATTATGTAAATGTTTTGAGTCTCTGACTATCTTTAGGGGCGATTCAATGGAAGGTACTACCAATTCTTCACCGAAGAGGCATATAATGAATTTGGCTACTTAGCTAGAGGCAAGAACTTCTCCTCATTTGTACCAGAATCGTTCTCCTATTTTGTGCTTTGACGACGATGACATGAGAGGCGTTGCTGGCCCTCATGAGGATGCAATCGTGATTGGGGCGGCTATTACACGGGAGGAGGTGCGAAGAATTTTGGTGGATGCCGGTAGTTTAGCAAATATTATTTTCGTATCAACCTTTTCAGGGTTCAGAAATAAGCTAGTGATTGTAAAGTCAGATCGTACAATCATCGGCTTCACAGAAGTATCGACAGAAGTAGTAGGTGAATTTGAAGGAGTGGTTCAGCTCGGGAGAGGGTCGTTCAAGAAAGAAGTGACGGTTTTGTTTATTGTTGTTGATGCACCTACGTCGCACAACGCAATTTTTTGTCACTCTTGGTTGTCAAGAATGCATACCGTAACTTCTATGGTCCACCAATGCTTGAATTATGTTATCGGAAACAATGTTGGAGTTGTCAGACGCAGCCAAAATACCGCGAGGGAATGTTGCCGGGCAGCTTTGGCAGTGAAACGAGATAGGGAAATGGTCGATGTGAGGGATTAGCAGTTAGCGGGGTCAGCCCGTGGATCAGAGCCTGCAGATGATCCTAGGGAGACCCCGGGATTTTTTCTTACAGATGAAAGCTGTGAGAGTTATGAATTTTCCAAAGGGAATATCTTGAAGATTGGGATGAACTTGTCCCCTTGGTTCTGAAAAAAAACGATCGACTTTCTTAAACAAAAACTACATTTATTCGCTAGTGTTCAAAAGACGTAACGGGGGTCCCTGAGAGCGTCATCTACCACCAATTATCTATAAACCCAAGTATTCGACCCATAACACAAAAGCGCCGAGCATTTTCTCAAGAAAAGGCAGCGGCGATCATTTCTGAGGTCGAAAGATTGACAAGGGTAGGACATATATGGGAATCCCGGTACCCGCAATGGATAAGTAATCCAGTTTTGGTTAAAAATAAAAACGGAAAGTGGAGAATGTGTGTAGACTTCACGGACCTCAACCGAGCATGCCCCAAAAACCATTTCCCCATGCCAAGGATTAATCAGTTGGTAGACTCGACATTATGTAACAAGTTGTTATCTTTTATGGATGCCTATGCAAGGTATAATCAGATAAAGTTGGATTCTAAAGATCAGGAAAGCACAGCATTTATTACAGTAAGAGGCTTGTATTGTTATAAGGTTATGCCGTTTGGTCTGAAAAATGCGGGGGCTACCTATCAAAGACTTGTGAATAAGGTTTTTGAAGAACAAATAGGACTGGATGTAGAGGTCTACATTTACGATATGCTGGTCAAAAGCGTCACCGATGAAAGTCATTTTGCAGATCTAGAAGAAACATTCAGGAACCTTGGAAGAGTGAACCTTAAATTGAATCCATAAAAATGCTCATTTGGAGTTCGATGTGGAAAGTTCTTAGGGTTCATGATCAGGGAAAAGGGGATAGAAGTGGATCCAACCCAGCTAAATGCTACTGAACAATATGGCACCTCCGAGGAATATTAAAGAGGTATAGATTTTGACCGGGCGATTAGCAGCGCTAAACAGATTTATCTCGCGATCTTCAGATAAGTGCGCACCATTTTTTCAAGTTCTGAGGAATGCTAAGAATTTTAGCTGGAATTCTGAATGCACTGAAGCGTTCCTCAACATCAAGAATTATTTATCATCTTTAACGTTGTTGACAAAGCCGCTACCCCGGGAAAGGTTGTTTCTTTATATAGCGGTTTCGGAGCATGCGGTGAGCGCAGCGCTAGTTCAAGAAGAGGATAGGATTCCTAAACCTGTCTATTATGTGAGTAAAAGTCCGTTGGACGCGGAAAAGCGGTACTTAAAGCTTGATAAGTTAGCTTGGCTTTGGTAACAACCGCTAGAAAAATGCGACCGTACTTCCAAGGCCATTCCATTACAATTCGAACCGCTTTCCCCTTTAAAAGTGTTTTACAGCGACCTGATGTTTCTGGTCGTATGACGAAGTGGTTGGTAGAACTGGGAGACTTTAATATCGATTTTGAACCGAGAACGGCAATCAAGGGGAAAGCATTGGCAGACATCTTGGTGGAATTTCACTCTAGCATACCCGAGGAAGTATCAGTCGAGCCAGAGGTTAACACAGATGAATGGATAGTCAGAACGGATGGTGGCTCAAGTGTCATTGGATGCGGGGCTGGCGTTCAGATTTCTACACCAACGGTTACAATGCATCAAGCGATCCGTTTTGGTTTCAAGTCTTCGAACAACGAAGCCGAGTATGAAACAGCATTGACAGGACTAAGGCTGGCGCAGATTTGTAGGGCAAGAAATGTTCGGCTGATCAGTGACTCACAACTACTGATAAATCACGCAAATGGACAATCCAAGGCAAGGAAAGACCAGCTGGTGCAATATTTAGCGGCTTTAAGAATCATGGCCTCGTCTTTTAAAAGGGTGACTTATGAACACGTCTGAAGGGAAGATAACACAATTGCTGATTCACTGGCAACAACGGCATATTCGGGAGAATACCCCTGGATTTTAACGTAAGAATATCCATCCATTCTGAAGAGAAAAGATTTGGAGAGTCGACCAGATATAGCTTCTCAAATTTCAACGATTTCAAATACCGACTAGAGGAGCAACATTACGAAGTTTTTGACTAAGGAAGTATTGCATAATGATAAGAATCTGGCAAAAAGTGTTCGGAACAATGAGCGAGGTTTTATCTTCTTGGGAATGTTCTTTACAAAAGATCTGCAAGCGGACTTTTGTTAAGATGTTTGGGGTGTGAAGAGTCACATATGGTTTTTTCCAAGTTGCACGACGGCGAAGGATCGACACACTGTGGTTTCAAGACATTGATTAGGAGAGCCCTCTTTTCAAATTTTTATTGGCCTACGTTATCTGTTGATGCTAAAGAACTGGTCAAAAGGTGCGATACGTGCCAGAGTTTTGTCAATTCGATCCACACTCTAGCAGTTCCTCTAGAATCCATATATGAGGGACTACCATTCGACATATGGGAAATAGACTTCGTAGGTCCACTCCCACTAGCAACTGGAGGAAGGCAGACTATTGTAGTTGCAGTGGATTATTTTTTTAAATAGGTCGAAGCAGAACCATTATCTGGCACCAGAGCTAAGGATGTGGTGTAATTCATATAGTCGAACATTTGATGTCAGTACAGAGTTCCTCAGAATATAATCATGGATAATGTTCCTCAGTTCGACATCAACGAGATGGGGGAATTATGTGCTAATCATAACATACAACAGTGTTTTTCAGCTCCATTCCACCCTCGAGCAAATGGGCAGGTCGAAGTTACCAACAGAACGATCATCAGTGGATTCAAAAGGATATTGGAAGGAAAAACTGGAAAATGGCCGGATTTCTTACAAGAGATATTATGGTCATACCAAACCACACCTAGAACAGCGATACAAGAATCACCTTACGCTTTGGTGTACGGAATGGATGCGGTAATCCCAACAGAAACAATATTGCCTTCTTTCAGGGTGGGTCATTACGAAGAGAGCGTCAACGATGAAAATCGGGCTTTGGCTTTGGATTTGATAGAAGAGAAGAGAACAAAATCTCATCTCAGTTCTTTACATTATCAGAACCTGATGAGGAGCAGGTATGCATCAAAAGTTTGAAGAAGAGATTTCAAGGTTGGGGACAAGGTTTTGCGAAAAGTTATCCGTCACACGAAAAATAAGCACCTTAGGAAGTTTGCACCAAACTGGGGAGGACCGTATCAAGTAGTGGAAAAATTAAAGTCGGGGACTTATCATTTGAAAGACAAATTTGATCGTCCAGTGCGCCTCCCGTGGAACATCGAGCATCTTAAATTGTATCTAGAATGAGTTGTAATTTTTATCTTTCTACTTTTCTTTTGTAAAGGAAACTTTAGTCGGGGGCACACTCTTTCCTACCCTGGTGGCGCGGGGAGGTTTTAATGAGGTGTCTACTTAAACCGACCAATTTTAGTAAAATATTTAGAGCCTAAAAATAAACGTGCAAAATGTCGAACCCACTAAGAGGGGTTTTTCAACTTTCGAGTTGATCAACAAAATGTCGAACCCATCAAAGGGGTTTTTTCAACTTTCGAGTTGATCAACAAAATGTTGAACCCATCAAGGGGGTTTTTTCAACGTTAAAGTTGATCTACAAAATGTCGAACCCACTAAGAGGGGTTTTTCAACTTTCAAGTTGATCTACAAAATGTCGAACCCACTAAGAGGGGTTTTCAACTCTCGAGTTGATCAACAAAATGTATAACCCATCAAAGGGCTTTTTTCAACTCTCAAGTTGATCTACGAATTTAAGACGCAATTAAATATGTTGAATGTTTAACATCGGAAATTTGATCACTTCTAGTTGCAAAAATATGAGTATTCAACTAATTATAAATAAGTTCGAACAAAAATCTGCCATAAAAAAACGCGGTATACAAAGTAGAAATAGTGGCAAAACAAGTTAGAAACAAAGAAAACAAAAACAACACAGTCTGAGCTACAGATATCAGACGTCAGAGAAGTCATCGGACGGGTCAGAGTCTTCAACAGCATAGTCGCTACAGTCGACGCCCTCAGGACGGTCTTCTTCAGGAACGTCTAGCCACATAAACCCGAGTGGCATGCGAGGCCAAAAAGCATGGAAGTTCAGGACATAACCGGCCCTCGCGTCGGTAACTTGCTGGTCCATGAACGTTTTGCACTTAACTCCAAAAGCATGATTTTCTTACTTGTTCTGGTCGAGATTCGTTTGGAGCCTCTGCAATTCCTTGGCCATTTTTGTGGACCGCCAACGAAGAGACTCGTTCTGAATCTTCTGAGCAGCCAATTCCTCGACGGCTCCGGCACGGTTTTCTCCCACTGTTTCTCCTTCACACCAAAATTTTTAACTTTAGCCTCGGCAGAATCGGCTCGTCGTTTAACAAGGTCGATCGATTCATGTGATTCGTTGGCTTTGGAGGAGATGCTCGTCTTGAGCTCAGCAAGCTCCCTCTGAAGCGTCAATACCTCTTTCTTTTTGGGCTATGAGGTCAAGTAGAGTCTGCAGAGAGTTAGCTAAAACATCGGAAACCTGAAGGAAGAAGGAGTTCAAACTCTGGGCACAGACGGGCAAGAGCGCAACATCAGGGTGCACCGAAGTCCTTTAGCCCAGAGAGATAGGATCTTTCGATTTCTCCTTTTTCTCGTGGTTTCCACAAGAGCAGGTAGCTTCACACCCTCGAAATGTTCGAACATAGAGGGTATGGTGGTTTGTTCAGGGACAGAATCGATATGTACCTTGTATGCAACAGCTTTTCCTTTAGATTTTTTGTTCAAGGAGGAATTGCCTCCCTCTTCAGCCAATGAGTCCTTTTTTTGTTTTTCGCAGTGGTCCTTTTGTCCTCTTTTAATAGTTGTATGAGATTTGTCACCACTTGCAACTGGATCACTAAGGAAGACAGTAGCCTCCGGTTCTACACACAAAATTTCAATAGGTTGGTCCACATCGTTACCCTATTCGCCCTCAGCATCGGACAACTCCTCAGACTTCACACGTTTGCTTGGGGCTCGATCCCGTTTGGGTAAAAACACCTCACAATCTGGGGCCTCGAGTCTTTTGACAAAATCAACAACGTCATGAGGGGTTCATAGTTCTTCAGAACTTAAGGTTCGGTCGGAACAGGGCCAGAGGTTGCTGTTGATAAGGTTTGTGTTCTTGAAGCACTGACAAAACTTCTGACCCCAGCTCTTCCTTGCAAAAGCTCAAAGCTGAGCAAAGATTGTCGACGCTTTTTCAAGGTGCTTTTTCCGCAGTTGTTGGATAGTAACCTTGCATACTAAAAGACAACCCTTTTATATATATATATATATATATATATATATATACACGCATATGAATACCTTCAGGGGTCCATTTAAATGTGAGCCGCCTCAGATTCTCTTGGCTGTAGGGTCGACCATTCTCCCAAACACCAGTGACAAAGACAAATCTGTACTTTCATGATCTGTCAGCCTCTAACAGGTTATTCGCGATTTTCTTGGGGTTGAGGAGAGATGAGTAGAAAAATGGCAGCTTCGGGGATTTGGAGAGCCCGAATATCCCTATATATTGCTCCATTGAGATGGGGATCCTTGACAGTCGTGAAGCCATGATGGTCGACATCAAAGTATAACAAGTGTTAGGGGTTAACTGGGTCGGACATATCTCGAGAATCTCGAAGTATCTAACAATGTCAGGGTCAAGGGGAAGTCGCAAACCCCAGTTGAAGAGTTCGGTGAAAAAGACTACCTCTCGACCTTGGACAGACAAAGACGTCTCACCGGGTTGGGGAAAACGGACCTTAACGCATTAAGTAATTCCCAAGATGTTTTTCAAATCCTCTTCTTCATCGGGGGAATGATGTGGTCGTTGGTCAGACGAATGTGGTAACCAGTCACGACATCAGCTGTTCCAAGTGGCAGCGGTTCCCTCTCGACGCCATCAACCATGATTACAAAAGGGTTGGTCGAAGCAGTTGGGTTGGCATCCTCACCTTTAGTTGGTATAAGTTCAGGTTCTGTAGTAGGTGCATCGACAACTTTGGCTGGTGCAGCTGTTTTAGAGGTACCTGGATTGGCCGATCTAGCATCTTTGCTCCATTTTTCGCCGATTTGGAATCTCTGTTTCCCGATTTCGCCGGTGGTAGAACCTGTGAAGGAGGTCTAGGGGTGACTTTCTTAGCAACATCGTCGTTGATCTTTATCACCACGTGTGACGTGGAGGATTTATGCAGGGGTTTCCTAACAGGTCGGTCAGCAACTTTGCTTTTGATTTCAGTCGGTGCTGGCTTTGTGGAATATTTAGGGGGTTGGTTTATAGCCTCTGTTTTTACTGTCCTTGGTGGAGGATTCTTTTCAGCAGACATCAAGTCGCAAGGAGAATAAGTAGCAAGGACAGCGCTTGAACTACTGTGGGTTCGAATATGGCCATGCCTCGTAGTACTGGGTTTTGATGCAGCCTTTTTTCGTCTTTTTTTTTCTTCATCTGTCAGAACCCCTTTTTTGGCCATCGTTGCTGTGTTATGACTAGTTAGAATCCCTAGAGTGTCATGAGTTAGTTGAACATACTCGTGCGGATGAGTAGAGGAAGAACTAGAATCACTCATGGTTAAAAGTGGGGTTTTGGGTCGACTGGTAAGGTTCTGAGGTTCCGAGGGAGTGAGAAGATTCTCAGCGGCGGACTTTTTAGGAGAGGAATGCACAGCAGGAGGCTTCGATAAAGAAGTTTTGGGCAAGATCGGAAGATCATCGTGGATTGAAAGGTTCAAAGGGCCGAGATTTTTACGTTTTGGAAAAATAAACGGCTTTGAATACGCTGGTGAAACGGCGTCTTTATGGATCAACCCAGCGGCTCGATATTCTTCTGCTCGTTGAGTGATCTGCAAATAGTCGACGAAGCGACAGATTGGTTTTTCAGAAGCGTCGAATTTCTTCGCCGGTTTCTTGTGAGACATGGGTTTTCTCATAAACTGAGTAGGATTTTTTGCCAGAGTTTCTCTCTCTAGAAAAACCTTAGTGAAAATTAGAATGAAAAAAGAAACTATTTATAGAGGTAGCAAGCGTGGTAAAGATCCGCTCCATGGAGAAGTGCAATCGAAAAGAGCCTCGGGAATATCAAAAGTCGCTTAACCAAAATACTGGTTAAGGTACGACCCAATTACCATCAGACACGTGTCTAACCGAGCGGCTTTAGCAGACCTAGGGGGCTACAATTTCTACACAGGCGTAGGCGGCTAATGATGAAGAACACACCAACCAATTGGAACAAGACACGTGGGAAGACAGATAAACCGGTTAGACATGGGAGCTTGGTAGGATTTGAAGAATTTAACCCGATTTCGAGCCCACAAAAACAGCCCAAACCATTTTACAAGCCTTAAATACTTTGGCCACAAGACTATAAAAGGTATGTCGATCCTTCGTTCGATATCCTAGCATCAACAGTCGATCAACAACGAACTCAAAATTGGCAGCGATCATCAATGGCCAACCCTGCGTTCGACATTTGAAATTAATGGAAAGCGCCAACCCTGCGTTTGACATTCGAAATCAATGGGAAAGTGACGACCCTGCGTTCAACATTTCAAGTCAATGGAAAAGCGCCGACCTTGCGTTCGACAAACAGGTTCATGAAGAATCCCGACCATGCGCTCTACCCTCGATTAGTTTTTGCTCGATCCTCCGCAAAACTAAGGGGCTATTGATAAGGGTATAAAAATACCAAGTATAACGGAGGACCTAAATTTTAATACATTAATGTATAGGGGTTTAATTGTAAAGTAGAAAGTAAGTGACAAAAATACAAATATAAAGGGTAACATGCGATTAGGATAGATTTGGCATGTGACAATAGGCCCCACAGCTGTCACTATATAAGGAAAGATTTTGTCCCCTAAAAGGGGACCTTGTAATGATTAGTACTTGATTTTGACTACTCTCTCTCTTTAGAATCTTGTACTTGTTTTCTTGACACATTTCACCCATTCACATTTCTCGATAAACTACCTTAGATATTCTGACACTTATCAGTCTTATTAACAGTTTTCTAACTAATTTCATGAACAAACTAGACAGCTAATCAACAAGGAAAATTATTTATTCTACCTAAATTATCTCTATCAAACATGTCCAAACTTATTTAGCACCTAACTGGTTACAAGGAAAGCCACTTCCGTATAATCTACTTGGGTGCAACCATCAACAACAACATCATTGATATACACTATGAAGGATTAATCTTAACTATAAGGAGAAGAGTTCAATAATGGGATCATACCTTGCTCTCATTTGAGGGCAGACTCACACTCATCCAATCAATCTTGATGGTTATTCCCAACTGCCAACTGCAACGTACTCTTCTGTCTGGATCCACCATCAAAATAATTGAGGCCATCTGAATTATATTTTTGTGCAGTATAACTGAGAATCACATATCTATCTTTTGGGCCAGTTGGAACAAGATTTGTATTCCCTACAAAAAAGGAGAACTTAACATTAGAAAACTAGATGAAATTCAATTAACTTACTCCTGCTTCCGTAGAAGAGGTTCAGAGAAAATACTTACCTTATGGTCTAAGGTCACTTACTCCTACAACTCATCTAATG
Source organism: Limnanthes douglasii subsp. nivea (assembly GCA_036936605.1). NCBI lineage: Eukaryota > Viridiplantae > Streptophyta > Magnoliopsida > Brassicales > Limnanthaceae > Limnanthes > Limnanthes douglasii. The sequence continues at coordinate 29,075,701 of JAUPFV010000004.1, forward strand.
CATGTTAATCTATTCTACAATACGTCTCAGGTTTGGAAGAGACTACACAATATTATAAACATTCGTAAAGAATTATGGATCAAAAATGAATTGAACATTCCTATGATGTCTTCTACTATCACCTCAACAAAATCACTAACCTAGTTATCAAGCCTAATCTCCCTGATAAGGTTCACTAGACAACAAATGAATCAGGAAATTTCTCATTTAAAAACACATGGAATGCTTTAAGAGTTAAAGGAACTTCATCAAGCTTATATACATCAATCTGAAGCAGAGCCCCTCCAATAAAATATTTATTTTTATTGGGGAGACTTCTACACAACTGGGTCTATGTTGACATTGTCCTTCACACTAGAAATATAACTCTAGTTTCAAAGTGTCAGCATTGTGGAAATATTGAAAATATCCAACACACGTTTGTTGAATGCTATCTAGCCTGGTCTGTTTGTATTCATTTCAGCAGTTTGTTTAACATCAGGGTTGGAAATCATATGTCATTCTCTCATATAATCAGATTATGGATTTGGTCTGCTCTTAATCAAATTCACATTAGATCTACACTACCCATTGTAATCTGTTGGTCTCTTTGGCAACCAAAAAAAGAAACAGTTCAGTATTCAATACTTATTTATATCTACTGTAATAGCTTAAACCAAGCAGGTGATTCTCAAACTTGATATGGCTAAAATACTACAAACTTTTCTGGTCAAAAGACTCCAGCAAGGCACTTGAGCTTAGTTATTTTCAACACTTAGATCAGACAAGAAAACTAAAGGCAATTCACTGGATTCCTCCTATAGCTCTTTGTCTTAAACTTAATACAGAGGCTTCATGCTCAATCTCTAGAGAAACCTCATCAATTGCTATTATAAGATATCATAAAGGGGACATAAAGACAGCTATTGGTAGAAACTATGGAATATTATTTCTTAAACTCGTCTTTATTTGATGAACTAATACTCTGTAACAATATGAAAATCTTTGTTCTTGAAATAGAGACTAATTCTCTTATCCTTTTAACTATGTTAGCTACTAACAAGGCTCCTTATTTTGTATCTCTAATGCTTGAATGCTGTAATAAATTTATTACTTCGGAAATAAGCATCTCACATATCAACAGAGAGCAAAACTCTGTTGTTGACTACTTGGCTCACTAGACCAACAAATACAAATTCAATTGAGATGGAAGTCAATTGAGAGGAGGCTAGAGTGGTACTTTATTCGAGATGAGGATTGTTAGGTGCGACCAAATTCCCACATCCTAGATCGGTTAAACATTGGAATAAATATCAGTATATAAGTTAAGAATACATCTTCATTAGTATGAGGCCTTTTGGAAGTGGACCAAAAGTAAAGTCGTGCGGGCGAGTAGGCCCAAAGCGGACAATATCACACTAGTGTGGAAATCGGAGTATTCTTACTATATACAAAGGCCGAATATATGAACCCAATATTCCCTACAGATGAACTACCAATTATATGAGATGGCAAAAGCTATAGTTGTAGTAAAATGGGATCAGCAGCAATTACAAAAGTGGCAACGCTGATTGCTGCAGCACTGACAGCGTCAGCCGCCGACCCTGTTGCTGGTGACATATGTGATCACCCTGATTTTCTGTATCTCGTGACATTTGTAACCCAGAGAAGTTCGATTGGTTATATAGCACCTGATTGAAAACCTGTGGGAGTAAAGCTGAATTTGATATATATTGAGGTTGATTTGTGAATTGAATAAGAAATTGGCTTTGTTGCCTCTCTAACTCTGAACCGTCGTTTGCTGTTTGTGTCAAGTCTAATGTAACGGTTGGAAACAGAGTTGAGGCTGATATGGTTGCCATGCTTGAGGAGAAATGAAGTAGGTTTGCAAGGAGATTTGGACACATGAGCCCATCATCGGTTGACATTGAACTTGAAAGCATCATTTGAGCCACTGACGATGTTGTTGTAGACATTGCCACTGTTGCCTGAAGCAAAAGGTGGTTGTGGTCTCTTTCGTATGACGTTATCAGAATTGTTTTATCCTCGGTACATCGTTGTACTTATTTCCGGATATCGTAGGAAGTAACCATTGTGCAATGATAGCAAGTTTGAGAACAGGAATTTCCCTTGACCATTTTATGTCCGTACTTTTTCCGCTGACATCCATCGTGTATCGTAGATAATTTTGTTCGAATTCTAACTGCGATACGAGATTTCCTCATTGTTGTATCTATTTGATCGATACTAGTTTTTTGTAGAGGAGTTAAACTTAGGAATCTTAATATCAGGAGGGCTATCCTCTTCGACTAAAGATCTCGAAAAGAATCAATAGAAACAGGCTAATTGATATTCCATTGAAATATTAGACATGTACATCTAAAAAATACTAACTTGTCTTGGGATCCAGAGCAGTAAAGATCTTCTTTAATTAATTTTGTTACATGTTCTCCATAATGATAGCTCACAATAATTATATTTAATAATCATAGTTTTAGTTGTAATCTTCGTAATTTTAGTTTTTCTTTTAGCAAATGCTACTTTATTAAAATCCTATTTGTTAAAATATCTCACTTTTAAAGTAAGCATTCATTCTCTTAAATAGAAATACTACTTAATTAAAGGTCAACATTTTAAAAAAATCCAAATAAAACAAATAAAATCAACTAATAAAAAAGAGATGCATCAATTTTATATAGATATTAAATAATAAATATATTAAAATATTATCGAGAATAATATTTTAATAAATTAGATAAACTAGTGATAATTAAAGTAAATAAATATGGATTGAATAGGTTAGATGATTTGCCATGTATTATTTTTAATAGGAATAAGTCCAGCAGCTATTATCACATAAAATTAGCTTATAAAATCTTATACTGGAGTTTTTATAAATAATATAGACAATTACGCTGTATTTACATATAAATATAAAGATATTAGATTTTATAAATCAATTATAACTAATTATTACTATCTAAACAATGTTTCGATCGCTGTTTTTTTTTAACCATCAATCTCATTTTTAAAATTTTATATCTTTTAGTTTTTTATCAAAAAAATTATTCCCAGAAGAAGACTACTCGAAAGAGGGCTTACTCCCATTCGTCAGAGCGGAGAAGGGCAATCACTCATTCTTAAAACCAGCATTCGAAAGAGTCGGGACGGAAAAAGGGCCGAAGAATTGGCTGGAACTAGAATGAACAAGGAAGGCAAACTCAAGCTGAGAAATTAAATTTAAGATAGATATGAGTAAAAATGCATTATATCATTTCCATGTTCCAACAAAGTTAAAGAGTTCCATAAGGACGAAAGTACCATTGTAAAGCAGGGAACTTTAAAATAAAATTTATATTTTAGTTTCTAAATTTTCAAAATATATAATGTTGTTTTTAATTTTATTTAAAAAATATTTTTTTTTGAAGTTTAGCGAAATTGCAATTGGTCGAGATTTTACCTTCAGCTCTAGTCCTCTTCATCTTACGCAAGTTACCTCCCAAAAGAGTATCTTCACAGTGAGAAGTTTTGATAATCATATTTTAGTTTTAAAAAAATTCAAACTTACATTCTAACCGTTTAAGTTTTAAAAACAATATTTTTTGGTTTTTAGACCGTCCGCTCGCACTTGTTAGTTTATGTTTAAGTTTTGGTGAATTTTGTATATCCTCTTGACTGTTATGTTGGTTCTGGTTATCTTTTTCTTTTTAACCAAAACCAAACTCAATAATAAATAAATCAATAATTATTCAATTCTGAATGTAAAATCCATTCTAACTAAAAATATGAAATCAAATGGATGCTTGTGTAGTAGTGTTTCAACATTGGTAGCCTGGATCTTTGCCGGGATAACATCCGTACATAAACACAAGACAGAACGGAGATTTATTTTCGCTACACTTATAGTCACAGCAGCTGCTAGGCTGTATGCAAAATTTGGCTTCAGCTCCTGGCGATCCTCCCAAATAAGATCCACTTGCAGAAATGAGAGATGTTTGATTCTTCATTATAGCTGCTTCTTTGAATAAGAACAGACCGGATAATGTTTATTGTGAAAGTTATAAACTTGTGTGTCCATCTATTTTTATAACTTTCAACCTATTATATTTGAAAAACGGCTTAAACTATTTTTCGAATAATTTTTTTTTAAAATTATTCGGTTAAGTTATTTTGTTTAAAGGTTTTATCCTTACAAAATCTTATATATTGATAAATTTATTTAATATTTTTTAAAAAAAATCTAATTCTTTATCTTCTTCTTTTTTTAAGCAAAGAAATTTTTTATTACTAAATTAAAATTTTACAACCATTAAAGTGTCTAATTAAAACAATGAAAACAATAAAGGGTTTGAGGGCAAAACAACCCAATCAAAACCTTAGACCAAAATTAGTACCAAATCAGTTCGACACAATTCTAACTTCAAAACCCTAATTCATTCTTTCCTTCTCTTTTCTTCAAAGTCTCCTCCGTAGACAGAAACTGATTAGCCAAGCAAAATCAATATTTAAATCGTCTTCAAGTCCTCTTCTTTCCAGATACTCCAAAACAGATCGATTCACTTCTCAGCAGAACATTTCCTCCAAAACGACCTCTCGAATTCTAAAAACACTTAGATTCTAATGGCAAGCGAACCTAATTACAGGTTTTGTCATTTTCGAGTTGCAAGCTCTGCTTCTCGAAGATTTCTTGTCTTCAAGGAGATGTCTTCTTTTCTAGTACCAAAACAAGGTAAAGGTCTTCTGTTGTGAACTCAAAGAAGTCCTCAGACTCCTTTCACTAGTAGAGACGGGATTTGGTCCTCGAAGTTTCAAAGACATGGATTTCTCGTCAAATTTTCCTATTGTGACACGAAGTTTGGCCTTGGCCGATTCGGTGACCATTGGATTAATGCTTGTGAGTCTCCTCTTCTTTGATTTAGAAAGAACCATCTTGATTATACAGAAAACACTGCCAACTGTTCGATAAATTACCTCAACAAGATCGAGTAATGGATCTTCAGGTTGCCTTGTTACTTAAAGCGAGTTGCTTTGATTGTTTTTAGGCTTCTCGAAGGCTTTAATTTTTATTTTCTCATTTTTTTGTTAAGGTACCTCTTGGATTCCTGGTTTTCCTGAATGGTGGCTTGAGGTGATGCTAGGAGACTTCCAGTAGATTTTGATTTATGTGAGGGAGGGGCTTCATGTAAGACTGGTCTGAATGTTGTTTGAGTGGTGAGTTTGTTTTCTTTAGAGGAATGCAAGGACTTGATAGTGTTATCAGGTGGTTTCAGCCTTTTGTTTTTCTTTAGCTTAGTAGCATCTTTGCAATTGGCTTTCTTCATGTGTGCAGGAGAACACAGTAAGCTCCTACCATTTGAAGGTGATAGAGTATTCAGAAGAGACACGTCAGAAGAGATGTTGTCTTGATTCTTGGTTCCCAATTCAATCCTATGAAGTACTTCAATTACTTTATGATCTTCAACACCAACAGGTATGTTCAAGTTGGTTTCCTTATCGAGTAATAAGTCAGCAGATAAAGTTGGTTGAGGGTCAATGAGATTTAGTGGCTTATTGATGACGGTCGATCTGATTTTTAGAGACGTATTTATAATTGAATCCCCAATTTTGATCTTCTTATTAGTTGCTTTAATCAAAACCTGATCATGTATCTTTGCAGGTTCCTGAGACTTGTTATTTTCCTCCAGACTTTGGCTCTGGTCAGCATCGTGAGGAACAACTATCAAGGATTTTATTCTGGTAAGTTTATTGTTTGCTGTTTCTGCCTCAGGATCTTCTATTTCCTTCTTGTTTTGAATGGTAGTAGTAAGCTTTTTTTCAGCTGTCTATATTGTGGCATATATGTTTGCAAGACTGGCAGTAAAGAGGGGTGTTCTTGTAGCCAACATCAATCCAGCATCCCTCATTCTCACCAAAACCCACCCAGATAGAATTCTGAATTTTCTGCGTAACATCCATCTCGAGCCAGACATAGCACGCATTATATAATGCTATATTCCGCTCAGGCACCCAAGACTTGATAGGAACACCTATAGTAGATGCTATTGTTTCAATAATTTCTTTGTTAAATAGATATTTAGGAATTCTTGAAAGCCTAATCCAAACCGGGGTTATTGGGCTTTCGATTTTAGTATTGAATGTTGGCGTCCATTTCAAAACCCTCATGACAGAATGGTCAATAGTCCATACACTTCTTGACCAAATCTTGCTGATATCTTCCTTGAGAGAGAACTCCATAAGTATATGGTGAGAATCCCAGTCTGAGATACTATAAGCACCTACAAATTTTCGATCACTCAAGAATTTTGTTAGAAGTGATCTTTTAGGAATACCTGTAGCAAATTTACCAATTAAGGTAAATTTAGTTTTTTTCATCAGAGTTTCTTTGACTTGCTTAGAGAACTGAAACGAGATGTGGTCATTTTTGTGGCTGATTGATTCTGGATTGAAGATCTGGTTTGATTGAGTTGTTTTAAACAGGTCTGCATATTTTATTTTTGTTGTTGGAGAGGATGTATCCAATCTTTGAATGATATTTTTCTGTATCTGCGGGAATTCTTGTTCATTTCTTAGATTTAATTGTCTTGTTTCCATTGTTGATGTAGAATTTTGTATCGATGATGCAGATCTGACAAGGAGTAGAGAATGCTTGAATCTCGAACTGATTCCACTAATACTAGAGAAGGAGTTAACAATTCATCTAATTCTTTATCTTCTCTATCTAAAAAGGCTCAAACTATTTTTCCTTAAAATTTGTTAAAATTATTCCATGATGTTATTTTCTTTAACAATTTTATCTTTACAAAATCTTATAAATTGTTAAATTTATTTCGCGAAGTTATCATAATTTCTCGAAAAAAATCTAATTCTTTACCTTCTCTCTATCTTAAAAAAAATTAAAACTTAAATTAAAACTAAAAATAGATCAAAATTAAAATAAACTAAAATTAAATACTAAAACAAAATTTAAATGTAAATTAAAGTTAAAATTTAAACTAAATCTGCAACTAAACTTAGCCTTACCCTATCATTTCTCATTTTCCTCATCCACAACCTCCACACACCTGCAACAACGGAAACCAATATCCACATGAGAAACCAATATCGCCATACATACCATCCACAACCATCCATCAACTGAAACTTACTGGAAAACCAAATCCGAAAAAAAAATCGGAATCGAACGATACCAGCGAGAAAATTCACCGAGGAGATTCGAATAAAAGTTACTGTAAGTTAATTTATGTATTGTTAAATGCATTAGTTAGGATTAAGTTATCGATTTGGGTGTATTTAGGCTTGTTTTTTTGTTGGTTAGATGATACTGAAGCTTGAAAGCTTCTGTCATGGAAATCGTGTTCTTCGGCACACGGGGCGTCGAGCACTATCGTTACGCCATCATATTGGATTTCGTGAGTGTGCCTTAGTACTAATAGGATTTCACGCCATTGCGATGACGTGGGCAACCTTTCCTTCGCCACAAGTATGGCATAGTTGGTTATATCCACGTCACCAACAAGGCGTGGGTATATAGGTTTACGCCATCCCTGTGGCGTATACCAATATACCCACGTCTTCTTGATGGCGTGGAATGATCTGGTCACCGGAGTAACCCAGGACCAAAATATTCTTATTGGTTGGTGTGTGTTTTACGCGTTTATGCTATTATTTTTCTATAAACGCTTAACGATTGACAATTGATATTTTGAACCATTTTGTACGTTTCTTATTTCAGGTTATGGATCCTGTTGACGCTTCCGGGTCCCGCGATGGCTCTCGGATAAAGAGAATAAAGAAGCGGACAAGGGTACGGGAAGCTGGCCAGCCCGTTTTAGTCGCTAATTCAACGGTTCCGATGGAAAAACTGCCTATAGTTTACGGACCGCATATTTCTAGATCCAGTTCCGCTTCTGCTTCCCACGGAGGACGCCATCCTCCCCCACCTAGAAGGCAGCCTAGATCTCCTCCCCCTCCAGACTGCCATCGTTATTTAGCGAGGCATTCATCGCACACGTTACATACCACATTTGGATGGGAGAGGTAATATTTACATTTGCAATTGATATTTTACTTCGGTTGATTTTTAAAATATACTAATATATTAAACGAATATTTTCAGGAGCGCGAGATGCGGTTATACGCTCATTATCCCAGCCGTAGAGGTTGGAGTTTGGCCTGACAGAGTAGGGTGCACGCCGTAGTTGATGGCACTAATTTCGGTAGACTTATCGAGCCGATTTGATTACATGCACACACACTCCAACATGACGGAGGTTTTTTTGGAGCGGTGGCATATGGAGACAAATAGTTCTATTTTTTTGTTCGGAGAGATGATGATCACTCTCGACGACATCCATACCATTTTGGCAGTCCTAGTTCGGGGTGAGGTTGTTGTTTTTCCCGTTATATCGGACAAGTTTATGGCCATGCATGAGCTGTTGAACTGTTTTTGGTGGACGAGGTATCGTTCGTGAAGGAGGTTGAGAAATGCAACGGCGTCGGTTTGGGGTTTAAATGGCTCCGTAGTAGGTTTAGTAGGCTAGATTTTTGCAACGACAACCCTGATCTCACTAATCTTATCGTACATACGTCTGCGCGCCTATATATTACATATGTTGGACACCGTCCTATTCTCCAACAAGAGTAACAAGTACGCTAATTTCAAGATTTGTTTTGGTTTCCTGATATGACTGATGAGGGTATTAGACGTTACTCATGGGATAGTGATGTGCTTGCTTACTTGTACCACCATTAGGGTGAGGCCTCACTTCACGACACGAGGACTATGGCCGGATGTATCGGTTTCCTGGACACGTGAATACGGGATCCTATTGTTAGGTGCGACCAAAGTCCCACATCCCACATCGATTAAACATGGGAAGAAATATCAGTATATAAGTTAAGAATACATCTCCATTAGTGTGAGGCCTTTTGGAAGTAGACCAAAAGAAAAGCCGTGCGGGCTAGTGGGCGCAAAGCAGACAATATCACACTAGTGTGGAGATCAGAGTATTCTAACTTATATACAATACGGAATATGCAGATCAAATATTCCCAACAACTGGTATCAGAGCCAGACTGGTAGCGATCCAAAGGAGATCAAATTTGAGTGGGAGCATGGATACAGACGAAGGAAAGATGAGACTCGAAAAATTCAATGGTGTAGATTTTGGGTTCTGGAAGATGCATATTGAAGATTATCTGTACCAGAAAAAGCTTTATGAACCCCTCTTAGAAAAGAAACCAGAGGGTATGAAAGATGAAGTATGGACCCTTCTTAATAGACAAGCTCTTAGAGTCATTCGATTGACGATATCCCGAAATGTTGCTTTTAACATCATAAAAGAAACAACCACGGCGGGTCTTATGAAGGCTCTCTCCAGGTATGTATGAGAAGCCATCAGCGTCTACCAAAGTTCACTTGATGAGGCGTTTATTCAATTTGCGAATAATGGAAGGAGTTTCGGTAGCTCAACACCTCAATGAACTCAATACAATCACAACCCAGTTGAGTTCAGTTGAAATTGATTTGGATGAAGAAATACGAGCATTAATACTTTTGTATTTACTACCAGATAGTTGGAATGCTACTCTCACTACGGTGAGTAGCTCGTGACCTAGTTCCAACTAGATAGTTCGAATCTCCTACAATAGCAGCATGAAATGAAAATCCAAATATTTGGCACCAGAGGCTTGGCCATATGAGTGTGAAGGGTATGAAAAGTATGTACTCGAATGGGAAGCTTCCAGGTCTAAAGTCACTCGGTATAGACATGTGTGAAGATTGCATACTTGGAAAACAGAAAAAGGGTCAGTTTTCAGACAAGTGGTAGAATCCCAAAGAAAGAAAGGCTGGAGCTTGTTCACTTTAACGTTTGGGGGCCAACAACTGTTTCTATAGGAAGGAAACACTATTTCTTGACCTTTATCGATGATCATTCTCGAAAGGTATAAGTTTATTTTCTGAAGCATAAATCTGAAGTGTTTGATGTTTTTAGGAGATGGAAATCTATGGTTGAGAATGAGACATGTATGAAGATTAAAAAACTGAGAACTGATAATGGTGGTGAATATGAGGACACCAAATTCAAGAACTTTTGCTATGAGCATGGTATCAGAATGGAAAGAACTTTTCCATGTACGCCTCAACACAATGGTATTTCCGAACGTATGAACATAATGTTGACAGAAAGAGCGAGAAGCATTTACATACAGTGTGGTTTATCGAAGCAGTTCTGGGCAGAAGCAATCAACACATCGGCTTACCTGGTTAACCGAGGCCCGTCGGTTCCCTTAGAACATCGAATACCCGAGGAGGTATGGACTGGTAATGATGTAAAATTATCACATGTAAGAGTATTTGGTTGTACAACATATGTTCATATAAGTGATCAAGGCAGGAACAAGCTTGATCCAAAATAAAAAAAATGTTTCCTGATTGGCTATTGCGAAGATGAGTTCGGTTATCGTGTTTGGGATGAGGAAAACAGGAAGATAATACGAAACAGAGATGTGATCTTCAATGAAACAGTGATGTATAAGGACAAACATAAAACATAAAGAAATTACTAAAAGCCGGATGAATCATGAAAACAGGTGTTGGGAATATTAGGTCATTATATCTACAAGAAATGACTCAAATGTTTAGGAAGTCTCTAAACTTCCGAACTGATACTGCATTGGTCATTATATCTACTGGATTATCGTGTTTAGACACTTTCTTCACATCAAGAATTCCCTTTGATATTATATCACGAATAAAATGATACATGACATCTATGTGCTTTGTACGCTCATGGTACATCTGGTTCCCTGTAAGGTGTATGGCGTTTTGATTGTCACAAAACACTTTTGTAGTAGTCCTATCCAAGCCCAAATCTGACACCAAACCTTGCAACCATATTGTCTCTTTAACTGCTTCTGTTATCGCCATGTACTATGCCTCTGTTGTAGACAAAGCTACAGTAGCTTGCAACTGTGCTTTCCAACTGATTGCACTCCCAGCTAGAGTAAATACATATCATGTCATAGATCTTATTTTATCAATATCACCTACAAAATCAGAATCAACAAAACCAACTAATGATCCTACAACATCATTCAGCGATTCACCAAAATTGGTCTTGTTAAAACTTAAGGCAACATTCACAGTATTCTTAATATACCGAAGTATCCATTTCACTGCCTGCCAGTGTTCTTTGCCAGAACATCTCTTGTACCTTCTAACTACACTAACCGCATGTGAAATATCACGACGTGTGCATAACATGTACGCTAATTTCAAGATTTGTTTTTGTTTCGTAATTTGACTGAGGAGGGTGTCAGACGTTACTCATGGGGTAGTGTTGTGCTTGATTACTTGTACCACCATCAGGGTGAGGCTTCGCTTCACGACACGAGGACTATGTGATGTAGCCTGGAAAGTCCAAACAAAAGCTTTTTTTGTTTTATTTTATTTTATTCAAATATCTTATGTATTTAAATCATATATAATTATATTAAGATTTTATTTTATTTTATTTTATTTCCTTGTATTATAATTTAGGGTTTTGAGAAGCTCTTATATAAAGTTTCATATGCCTTAAGTTATTTTAAGTTTTTGGAATAATATATTTTTTATCTCTGAAAATTTCAATCTTTGTTACCCTTAGATTAGGGTTTCATCATGTTACCCTTGAATTAGGGTTTCATATATCGTTAATTCTTCTTCAATTTCTGCCGCATCATCAGTTTGGTATCAGAGCCTCAGTTCCTGCTATGGGGAAGCATGTTTCTAAAGCCTGACTATTCTGATTCAAGGTTTAAAGAAGAGAACAACACACATGGTCATGAAGATCGGAAAGATCATTTGAGTATGAGGGGGCATACCAACCGTTTCAATGACGATCGTATTGACCGGTTACTGAAGGAGTTTAAATTGGCTACCAATCGTCGAATCAAGGTAAAAATTGCTTATCGAGATGTTGTCTCATGCTATGAAAAAGTTTTCAAAACCATATTTTTTCATCAACTGGACATGGAGATGTTGTCTTCAGGCTATGAAAAGGTTTTCGAAATTATTTGTTTTCATCAACCGGATGGCTTCAATGTGACTTCGAAAAAGGAACGCTCGAGAAGAAATTATCTTAGTCCGATAAGGTCAACATTCATAATTCCCAATGTAACGATTGAATAAAATAAAATAAATAAATTGGGTTCTTGATGGTGATGGTGCTGAATTCGAAGACGAATTCTTGTCAACTAGGAGAGGATGATGTAGCCCATAAAGTCCAAACAAAAGCCTTTTTTTATTTTATTTTATTTTATTCAAATATCTTATGTATTTAAATCAAATCTAATTATATTAAGATTTTATTTTATTTTATTTTAAAATATTTATTTTATTTCCTTGTATTATAATTTAGGGTTTTGAGAAGCTCTTATATAAATCCTCATATGCCTTAAGTTATTTTAAGTTTTTGGAATAATATATTTTTTTATCTCTGAAAATTGCAATCTTTGTTACCCTTAGATTAGGGTTTCATCATGTTACCCTTGAATTAGGGTTTCATATATCGTTGGCGCCAAGCTACGAGATAGAACATATGGCGGTAAACACAAAGAGAAGAAGACGAAACAAGGATATATAAACCCTAACCCTAAGTTAGAGTATAAGAGACTAAGAGAAAATTCTCAATTTTTATTCATCAAAGTCTGAAAACAAAAATAAGGTATAATATGCTTTATATAGCACTACCCAAAACCCTAATTCCAAATAAGGAAAATTACATAAATATTTTAAAATAAAATAAATAAAATTAACGCTAATATTAAAACTGGTTTTCGGAGGCTTTTCAGGTCGAATTTGGATATAAAACTTTGTGATATAGTCACATTTTTAAAATCTAACGGGCTCATTGAAATCTTCGATTTGAGTACCTGTGTGACCAAACTCCGATACCTGGGCGAGAAACCAGTCTGTTTGCAGTCTTCGCTACATCATCCTTCCCCGGTTGGGAAGAATTCGACCTCGAATTCGGAACTTTGAAACATTGACAAAACTGCAAAAACATTGGTATGTTCACCGCTGATTTCAACCGGTACCGGCACAAGGGTGTGAGATGTGAGAATCTGAATGTTGCAGATCTTGTCAAGAAGTGGTTTCTCAGTTTTGTCCAACTGTGTCATGCCATCGGCATTACTGTGGTCAGCGATAACAAGATATAATCCACCCACTTGTTCTATGTCATCCTTTTCAACCCATTTACTAAGCACAACAACACCCTTGCGCGTGTAAAGAGTTGTTGTCTTTCCAGTTCCAGACTGTGCTTGTTGTATCACATCAAAACCCTTATAGAAAGGAACAATTCCTCTTTGTTGAATAGTAGATGGTTTCTCATGTTCTGTAGAGTATATTTCTACCAGAAGATTCAAAACATTGCAATCTTTTATTTTTAACTTTTTATTGTTTCTTTTATTTTCCCAACCATCACCCCAAACTCCTTAAGGTTCTATTACAAAACCTAACCTTTTATCCATTAAAACATTAATATTTAATTCTAGCAATCTCTTCATAATATCAAATACAAAAATATCATCTTGTATTTTCACGACACGATAATATGCATCTAGAGAGAACCGAAACAAGGGTTCCATTGTTGGATAACCAAAAATACCTGGAAGGCGCATCTCCACGATAAAAGCTATTGCTTCAAAGTCCTTCTTCAACAAAATCTCTGGAATGATGTAATATGGTGTACTGAAGTCTGAGACAATTTCTTGATCTACAAGTTTCTCCTTAACATTAATTTGATCTTCATTATCCCATTCTTTAACATCAACGCTCTTCTCTTCAATCTCATCGTCGTAGACATCATAAATTGGATCTCCCAATTCCGACCAAGTTTCATCAGAAATTTCACCCTGGTAGTCAGCCTCATACTCAACAAAGAGTGGATGGTCGAGTAGGCGAACCCTCCATGTCACCAACAGCTACTTGATGGATCTCCTTCCCCTTTGGTTTTTCCAAATTGTAGTTGTGGTTGTGGTTGGATCGTGTGAAAAAAAATTCCGCCTTTGAATTTATGGTTGGAGTTTGAAATCCGGTGGTGGTCAACCTTTCAATATCTTCTATCACTTTCTTCATTTGATGTCGTAGTGAATTCATCCATTCATCTATCTGCGATCGGAACTGATCGAATTCATCACGGTCGACCAATTCTGCGATCGGAAGAGTGGACTTCCCTCGCAAGGATCGATTTGGCGGCATACCTTTGTTACCCACGCCGTAGGAACTCTGGCTCTGATACCAAACTGATGACGCGGCGGAAATAGAAGAAGAAGCAACGATATATGAAACCCTAATTCAAGGGTAACATGATGAAACCCTAATCTAAGGGTAATAAAGATTGAAATTTTCAGAGATAAAAAATATATTATTCCAAAAACTTAAAATAACTTAAGGCATATGAGGCTTTATATAAGAGCTTCTCAAAACCCTAAATTATAATACAAGGAAATAAAATAAATATTTTAAAATAAAATAAAATAAAATCTTAATATAATTATATTTGATTTAAATACATAAGATATTTGAATAAATTAAAATAAAATAAAAAAGGTTTTTGTTTGGACTTTCTGGACTACATCATCATGGTTGGATATATCGGTTTTTAGACACATGCATACGGGATCATGTTTTCATGCTCTGCCATGTTACTCGTTCCACTTACACCAAATGTGAGCCCACTATTGTGAGATGGGATATAGCTGCCTCATTATCTGACTCTCGGATGAAGCTGAACCTTCGGATCACCGTCAACAACCTACAAGAGATAGATGTAAGTCTTATTATTGAGTAATGTCAAAACTATTTTATGTTTTACCCTTGGAATCTTTAGTTGAATAAGGTAGAATTGTTTTATAAATGTTTGTGTCGTATTTGTTTGTATTGGAAGAAAATAAGTAAGCTGGGTTTGGTGGTCGATGAAGTCCCAAAAAATTCTATATCAAATTGTGATGGGTAGAGAGATCGGGTGCTGTTATATAAAGAATGGATAAAGAGAGGAGAGAACGACTTAAAAGGCGGCGGATGAGGAATTCAGTAACGATTATTTGCAAAATATCTTTTCCTAACTTTTTGGTTCTATATATCTTTATAACTTTTAACCTATTTATATTTTAAAAACGGCTCAAACTATTTTTCCTTCAATTTTGTTAAAACTATTCCATGAAGTTAGTTTGTTTAACGATTTTATCTTTACAAAATCTTATAAATTGTTAAATTTATTTCGCGAAGTTACTATAATTTCTAGAAAAAAAATCGAATTCTTTACCGTCTCTCTATTTTCAAAAAAAAATGAAACTATAATTAAACCTAAAAGTAAATTAAAATTAAAAATAAACTAAAATTAAATACTAAAAAAAATTAAATGTAAATTAAAGTTAAAATTAAAACCAAATCTGCAACTAAACTTACCCTTACCTTATCATTTCTCCCTTACCTCTTCCACAGCCCCACACACCTGCAACAACGGAAACCAATATCAACATGCGAAACTAATATCGGCATACATACAGTAAACAGCCATCCATCAACTGAAACTTACTGGAAAATCAAATCGGAAACAAAAATCAGAATCGAACGATACCAGCGAGAAGAATCACCGAGGAGATTCGAATAAAAGTTGTTGTAAGTTGATTTTTTTTGTTATTAAATGCGTTAGTTAGGATTAAGTTATCGATTAGGGTGTATTTAGGCTTGTTTTTTGTGTTGGTTAGATGTTACTGAAGCTTGCGATGGCGTGAGTAGGCCTTAGTACTAACAGGATTTCACGCCATTGCGATGGCGTGCGAAACCTTTCCTTTGCCACAAGTATAGCGTAGTTGGTCATATCCAGGACATCAAGAAGGCGTGGGTATATGAGTTTACGCCATCCCTGTGATGTATACCAATAATCTCCCGCCTTCTTGATGGCGTGGGATGATCTGGTCACCGGAGTAATCCAGGACCAAAACATTCTTATTTCTTGGTTTTTTTTTTACTCGTTTATGTTATTATTTTTCTATAAACGCTTCACGATTGACAATTGATATTTCGAACCAACCTTGACATTTTGTACGTTTCTTATTGATATTATTACTGTTATTATTTTGTACCTTTGGATAGGAGATGTAATATTTACATTTGCAGTTGATATTTTACTTCGGTTGATTTTTAATATATACTAATATATTAATCAAATATTTTCAGGAGCGCGAGATACGGCTATACGCCCATTATCCCAGCCATAGAGGTTGGAGTTTGGCCTGACAGAGTAGGGTGCACGCCGTAGTTGATGGCACTTCTTTTGGTAGACTCATCGAGCCGTTCTATTACATGTACACACACTCCAGCATGACGGATGGTTTTTTTAGCGGTGGTATATGGAGACAAATAGTTTCCATTTTTCGTTCGGAGAGATGACGATCACTCTCGACGACGTCCATACCATTTTGGCACTCCTAGTTCGGGGTGAGCTTGTTGTTTTTCCCGTTCTATCGGGCAAGTCTATGTCCATGCATGAGCTGCTGAACTGCTTTTGGTGGACGAGGTATCGTTCGCGAAGGAGGTTGAGAAATGCAGGGGCGTCGGTTTGGGGTTTAAATGGCTCCATAGTAGGTTTAGTGGGCTAGAATACTGCAACGACAACCCTGATCTCACTAATCTTATCGTACATGCGGCTGCGCGCGCCTATATATTACATATGTTGGGAACCGTTCTATTCCCCAACAAGAGTAACATGTACGTTAATTTCAAGATTTGTTTGTGTTTGGTGATTTGACTGGGGAGGGTGTTAGACGTTACCATGGGGTAAAGCTGTGCTTGCTTACTTGTACCACCATCAGGGTGAGGCGTCGCTTTACAACACGAGGACTATAGCCGGATGTATCGGTTTGCTGGACACGTGAATACGGGATCATGTTTTCATGCTCTGCCATGTTACTCCTTCCACTTACACCGAGTGCGAGCTCACTATTGCGAGATGGAATACAACTGCCGCAGTATCTGACTCTCGGATGAAGTTGAATCTTCGGATCACCGTCAACAACCTACAGGAGATAGATGTAAGTCTTATTATTGAGTAATGCCAAAAATATTTTATGTTTTACCCTTGGTATCTTTAGTTGAATAAGGTAAAATTGTTTTATAAATGTTTGTGTCGTATTGGTTTGTATTGTAGATACTATTTGATCCTTATCGTGCGATACATGATCATTAAATCACTATGTAATTATCACAAAATGGCTGAAGCACATAACATATGCGAAGGAAAGACTTAAATGAACACAGGATTTAACGTGGTTCGACAATTGTCTACGTCCACGGGCACCGCCAGAGAAAAAAGTTTCACTATGATAGAAAAGGTTACAGATTTCAGATTGTGTTTTTGTGTAGTCCTAGTAATCTATTTATATATAATAAATAGACTTACTAGATAATGGTCCTAATGGGCTCGTATACATGAGACCAAAAATGACATTACCCATTTTAGCTTCACTGTCAAAGACACAAAACTGTACCGCCAAACACGGTACAGTGTCAAGGCATAATGACACTAAGAGAGACACAAAGTTGTACCGCTGGACACGGTACAATGTCAAAGCACTATTCGACTCATTCACAACCAATCTTCCCCTTGAGGTGAATATCCTTTCTTCACTATCAACAAAGAAACTTCTCTTCTTCTGACTCCCAAAATTCCCCAAAGGCATTCATTCTATACTGCGAACACCGATCCAGTTTAGGCACTCCCTAAACTTTCGAACTGATACTACCTTGGTTATTATATCTGTTGGATTATCGTGTGTAGACACTTTCTTCACATAAACAATTCCCTTTGATATTATATCACAAATAGAATGATACCTGACATCTATGTGCTTTGTACGCTCACGGTACATCTGGTTCACTGTAAGGTGTATGGCGTTTTGACTGTCACAAAACACTTTTTAAGTAGTCCTATACAAGCCCAAATCTGCCACCAAACCTTGCAATCATATTACCTCTTTAACTACTTATGTTACCGCCATGTACTCTGCCTCTGTTGTAGACAAAGCTACATTATAGCACAAAGAGCTTCAAATTGATCGAGAAATAAGGTTGCTTTGATCGAGATTTGGGAAAAAAATAAGTAAGCTGGGTTTGGTGGTCGATGAAGTCCTAGAAAACTCTAAATCAAATTGTGATGGGTAGAGAGATCGGGTGTTGTTATATAAAGAAGGGATAAAGAGAGCAGAGAACGACTTAAAAGGCAGCGGAAGAGGAATTCAGTAATGATTATTTGCAAAATATATCTTTATAACTTTTAACCTATTTATATTTTAAAAACGGCTCAAACTATTTTTCCTTAAATTATGTTAAAACTATTCTATGAAGTTAGTTTGTTTAACGATTTTATCTTTACAAAATTTTATAAATTGTTAAATTTATTTCGCAAAGTTATCATAATTTTTGAAAAAAATCGAATTCTTTACCTTTTTTATCTTAAAAATAAAAATATTCTTATTGGTTGGTGTATGCTTTACGCGTTTATGTTATTATTTTTCTATAAACGCTCGTGATTGACAATTGATATTTCGAACCAACCTTGATATTTTGTACGTTTCTTATTTCAGGTTATGGATCCCGTTGACGCTTCCGGGTCCCGCGATGGCTCTCGGACGAAGAGAATAAAGAAGCGAACAAGGGTACGGGAAGCTGGCCAGTCCGTTTTAGTAGTCGATTCAGCGGTTCCGATGGAGAAGCTGTTTATAGTTTCCTCCCCCCCAGACTGCTATCGTTATTTAGCGAGGTGTTCATCGCCCATGCTGCATACCACCTTTGGATGGGAGAGGTAATACTTACATTTGCAGTTGATATTTTACTTCGGTTGATTTTTAATATATACTAATATATTAAACGAATATTTTCAGGAGCGCAAGATGCGGCTATACGCCCATTATCCCAGCCGTAGAGGTTGGAGTTTGGCCTGACAGAGTAGGGTGGGCGCCGTAGTTGATGGCACTCCTTTCGGTAGACTCATCAAACTGTTCTATTACATGCACACGCACTCCAAAATGACGAATGTCTTTTGGAGCGGTGGTATATAGAGACAAATAGTTTCCAATTTTCGTTCAGAGAGATGACGATCACTCTCGACGATGTCCATACAATTTTGGCACTCTTAGCTCAGGGTGAGCTTGCGGTTTTTCCCCTTATATCAGACAAGTCTGTGGCGATGTATGAGCTGTTGAACTGTTTTTGGTGGACGAAGTATCGTTCGTCGAGGAGGTTGAGAAATGTAAGGGCGTCGGTTTAGGGTTTAAATGGCTCCGTAGTAGGTTTAGTGGGCTAGAGTTCTGCAACGACAACCCTGATCTCACTAATCTTATCGTACATGCGGCTGTGCGCGCCTATATATTACATATGTTTAGCACCATTCTATTCCCCAATAAGAGTAACATGTACGCTAATTTTAAGATTTGTTTTTGTTTCGTGATTTGACTGAGGAGGGTGTCAAACATTACTCATGGGGTAGTAATGTGCTTGCTTACTTGTACCCCCATCAGGGTGAGGCCTCGCTTCACGACACGAGGACTATGGCCGGATGTATCGATTTGCTAGACACGTGAATACGGGATCATGTTTTCATGCTCTGCGCTGTTACTCGTTTCACTTACACCGAGCGCAAACTCACTATTGCGAGATGGGATACAGCTGCCACAATATCTGACTCCCGGATGAAGCTGAACCGTTGGATCACCGTCAACAACCTACAGGAGATAGATGTAAGTCTTATTATTGAGTAATGCCAAAACTGTTTTATGTTTTACCGTTGGTATCTTTAGTTGAATAAGGTAGAACTATTTTATAAATGTTTGTGTCGTATTGGTTTGTATTGTAGATACCGTTTGATCTTTATCGTGCGATACGCAATCATTTTCCGTATCGAGGTTTTTAGGGGAGTGTTGATGAGAGACGAGATGGAGTCTTTTTATACTCCTGATTACCTCTGCTCTATCAGAATATTAACTTGTTCAACCTCATCAACACTGTAATCTACTCGCTCGATGACTATGTTTACGACATATCGAGAAGGAGCTATCATTCGACATTTGTGTGTCGGTATGCATAAGATCTCGTTGTTTCCCAGAGTTGGTGAGTTTTACCATGAATTCGATTGTTTCGCTGTGGGTTACGAGAATGTAGTGTCTACTTCCAGGAGACTTTCTTAGACATTACGTTTTATGTTGCGGGTTGTATGATACCATTTACAATATTTTTGGTGGTCTAATGTTTATCATTTTCGTATGATGATTTATGATTGTTGTTAATTACTTTGATGGTTCGGTTATTGTATGATACTTTTCCATTGTTTTTAGATGTTTTAATGTCTTATTTTGGTATCTTGCTAGAGTTATTTTGGTATCTTTTTTACGATTGCCGTTACCCTTAAAAAAATGTGCGGAATAAACTAAAAAAATTCAACCTCAAATCAGGTCTAATAACAACTTAATAATACCTTAAGGCTAATAAAAAGTAGATCAAAATTCATAAAAATTAAAACAACATTAGCGTGAACTACAACATGAATTAAGGAAACCATAAATTCAAAAAACTCAAACAACAACTCAAACATTTGCAATTACTTATACTAATCATAATTTATCTATCATGTCAGTTCCATTTCATCAACTTCCTTTCTTTTTTTGCAATTTGGTAACAATAAATAAGATACCCATACAAATTTAACATTTATTGTATTTTGAAGAAAATTAAATAAGATACAACTTTATTTGAACTGGTTCATATATGATAAACATTTTCATCCATACAATAAACTTTACTGTGTTATATGAAATCGAACCTTACATCTTCATAACGTCAAACACTAACTAAGAAAAAAAACCATTGAACTTATAAAGCAACCTTAATTCAAATATAATTATTTTTTGATGAGACAAACGCATGACAAAACAAGTCTAGTTCACTATTAAACTATAAAATTATAAATCATAACACCAAAGAGACTATGAATACATATAAATAAAAGAGAATTTTAATTCATCACATGGTGTACAAAATCTAAAATGTTTAAAACTAGAACGTCAGCACCATTAGAAAGAGAAAGATACTTGAGAAATACTTTGAACGATGAAAACTACATAGACGATCAACAAGATATCACATTCAGGTGGAACAAATGCACAATACTTGCAATTACTTGCGAGAAAAAAAAAATTATTGGCTACAAAAAAAAGCAATATCCACTAGACAAGAGACATATATAGAAATAGAACAGTTTTTATTCATATGTAAAGAAGAAATGGAATGGAATCGTATGTGCAAAATTTATGTCAACAATCATTGGACCCAAGGCCCTCATGAAATTGAGTCATCAACTATATTCTTTTTTAAGTCTCTACCTACTGATAATAATAGTTCTAATGATTTAGCTAGCATTCAATCTACTATCACTAACATGCTCACAAGTGAAGATAATCTCTTATTATTGAGTCTACCTACTGATCAAGATATTTACAATTCTATATTTGTTTTAAATTTTGATAGTATTGTAGGAGTAAATGGATACAACATCAAATTCTATCGTAAATATTGGTCTACCATCGCTACAGATCTATGCTCTACTATTAGATCATTCTTCAATGGTGAATATGTTCCTAATGGTTTTTATGCTACTGAAATCTGTCTAATACCTAAAAAAGAAGGTCCTAAAATATGGAATGATTATAGACCTATAAGTCTTTGCAATGTCTTTAATAGGATTATTTCTAGAATCTTAAATGATAGGATATTTATTCAATTACCTAAGCTTATTTATGAAAAGTAAAGTGGATTTGTCAAGGGTAGATACATTCAAGGAAATATCATTTCCTTACTAAATAGCTAGCATTCAACATAAACAAGAAGAGTAGAGAAAGGAATTTAATTCTTAAGTTAGATTTATCTAAGGCCTTTAATAGAGTCTTTTATTCATTTATTAAAAAAATTATTGCAATCTTTGGTTTTAACTCTAGATTCGTCAATATAATCCTAAAATCTATCAATAAGGTTAGATTTTCAATCATCCTTAATGGTGAATCCAAAGGTTTCCTCAAAGCTACTAATGGAATTAGACAAGATGATCAATTATCCCCTAGTCTATTGTTTTAGCTCAAGAATTCTTAATAAGAGGTCTAAAAAAATTCATAATAGTCTTAGTTTAAGATATAAAATTTCTAATAATCACAATATTTCGTGTTTACATTTTGTTGATGACATTATTATATTTACTAATGGTCTTAAATCTAGTATTTTTGTCTTTGATAAGGGTATAAAAATACCAAGTATAACCGAGGACCTAAATTATAATACATTAATGTATATGGGTTTAATTATAAAGTAGAAAGTAAGTGACACAAATACAAATATAAGGGGTAACATGCGATTAGGATAGATTTGGCATGTGACAATGGGCCCCACAGATGTCACTATATAAGGAAAGATTTTGTCTCCTAAAAGGGGACCTTCTAATGATTAGTACTTGATTTTGACTACTCTCTCTTTATAATCTTGTACTTGTTTGCTTGACACATTTCACCCATTCACATTTCCTGATAAACTACTTGTTTCGAAATCTCCAAGCTTGAAAAGTACGATGGTAAGAAAGACCCAGATAATCATCTGGAAGCCTTGAAAAAATTTATGTTAAGCTTTGACAATGACGACAAGCTTGTCTGTCGAGCTTTCTCAATGACGTTTAAAGACCGGGCTTCAAAGTTGTATAATTGATTGCCACAAGGATGCATTAAGAATTTCGATATGTTCTGGATGATGTTCAGACAACAGTTTGTCGGAAACAAAAATTTCCGAGCAAACGGGGATACAATAGTTAATTTCCGACAAAAGGTCGGAGAAAGCTTGAGGAATTATACTCGTCGTTTTATAGACGCAAAGACAGATCTCGACTATTATGACGAAAGTGTAGCCTTAACTGGTTACAGATTATGCTTGTTACCAGGACCGATGAAGCAAGTTGTGAAAAAGAAGCAAGCCTTCAATTTTTCAGCTTTGTTAGCCCAAGTCGAAAAGCAGATCTTGATTAAAGAAACCGAAGCATCAGAATTGGTTGTACAGATCCAACAAACAAATCAAGCTTCGGTCGTTACGTATCAGAAAACTTCGAAGGCAAGTACGATCCCTCAGCCACAACCGATAAGTACCGTAGCACCAGCAGCACATGCGAAATAATCGGGAAATCAAACTCAGAGGACGCGAAATGGTTATCAAGGAAATAATTACCGACCCATATTAAACAAGTGGGTTCGGCCCAATTATTTTGTTGATTTAACTGAATATGTTGCGACTATCTTTGATAAGTCGCAGAAAATCGTGCATTTTCGGAAGCCATTCCCAATCGGAACTCCCCGCAAAGGTTGGAACAACCGTTTCTGCAAGTACCACGATGATGTAGGTCATGATACCAAAGATTGTATCGCGCTCAAGAATGAAATACAAGCGCAGATTGACAGTGGTAAATTGCTAGAGTATGTAAAGAAACAAGCTCAGCAAGGTGGAACATCCAAGAAAATTGTAGCGGTGCCTAAACAGAAAATTTCGTTGGTGATTTCTAAGGTCATTGATTCGTTTGACGTGTCCACCGAATATTTGGACCCGGATAAGAACATGAATCTAATCGGAGTGATTGAGGAGGTGGTAACCCCAGCACGAGAAAATGTAAGAGAATTATGTAATTTTTTTGAGTCTCTGACTATCTTTAGGGGCGATTCAATGGAAGGTACTACCAATTCTTCACCGAAGAGGCATATAATGAATTTGGCTACTTAGCTAGAGGCAAGAACTTCTCCTTATTTGTGGTGAGGATAATAATCGCCTGAGGGTAGGCTGGTAATTTCAGTTGATGTTTTATGGTGGTATGTGGGTGTTTAAGTGGTGGTGTGTGGATGTTTTAGATGTTTAGAGAGTATAGAGATAATTAAGCAGCTTGGTAGCAGTTAATTTTCATTACCCCTAGTTAATGCGGGTGGTTGGGTATTTATAGTGTGATGTTTGGGCCCTTATGGGCTTTCGGGTCATGTTTAATGGACCTGGGTCATGTTCAAAGACCCATGAGCTCTAAGTAGGAGAGCAAGTAGCTTAGTCGATAAGTGTTTAGGTTTGTTTAGTACTTTTGTCATAGTTCGAACAGTCCTATGGTCATAGTGTTCGAAGTGATCTGTCCAGTCCATGTGACCTGTCCGATCTATCCGGTCCGGAGGCTTTGGACTGATCTGTCCCTGTCCGGGGAGCATGCTGGATTCGGACTCATCAATTTGTACCAGAATCGTTCTCCTATTTTGTGCTTTGACGACGATGACATGAGAGACGTTGCTGGCCCTCATGAGGATGCAATCGTGATTGGGGCGGCTATTACATGGGAGGAGGTGCGAAGAATTTTGGTGGATGCCGGTAGTTTAGCAAATATTATTTTCGTATCAACCTTTTCAGGGTTCAGAAATAAGCTAGTGATTGTAAAGTCAGATCGTACAATCATCGGCTTCACAGAAGTATCGACAGAAGTAGTAGGTGAATATGAAGGATTGGTTCAGCTCGGGAGAGGGTCGTTCAAGAAAGAAGTGACGGTTTTGTTTATTGTTGTTGATGCACCTACGTCGCACAACGCAATTTTTGGTTGCTCTTGGTTGTCTAGAATGCATACCGTAACTTCTATGGTCCACCAATGCTTGAATTATGTATTCGGAAACAATGTTGGAGTTGTCAGAAGCAGCCAAAATACCGCGAGGGAATGTTGCCGGGCAGCTTTGGCAGTGAAACGAGATAGGGAAATGGTCGATGTGAGGGATTAGCAGTTAGCGGGGTCAGCTCGTGGATCAGAGCCTGCAGATGATCCTAGGGAGACCCCAGGATTTTTTCTTACGGATGAAAGCTGTGAGAGTTATGAATTTTCCAAAGGGAATATCTTGAAGATTGGGATGAACTTGTCCCCTTGGTTCTGAAAAAAAAATGATCGACTTTCTTAAACAAAAACTACATTTATTCGCTAGTGTTCAAAAGACGTAACGGGGGTCCCTGAGAGCGTCATCTACCACCAATTGTCTATAAACCCAAGTATTCGACCCATAACACAAAAGCGCCGAGCATTTTCTTAAGAAAAGGCAGCGGTGATCATTTCTGAGGTCGAAATATTGACAAGGGTAGGACATATATGGGAATCCCTCTACCCGCGATGGACAACTAATCCAGTTTTGGTTAAAAATAAAAACGGAAAGTGGAGAATGTGTGTAGACTTCACGGACCTCAACCGAGCATGCCCCAAAAACCATTTCCCCATGCCAAGGATTGATCAGTTGGTAGACTCGACATTAGATAACAAGTTGTTATCTTTTATGGATGCCTATGCAAGGTATAATCAGATAAAGCTGGATTCTAAAGATCAGGAAAGCACAACATTTATTACAGTAAGAGGCTTGTATTGTTATAAGGTTATGCCATTTGGTCTGAAAAATGCGGGGGCTACCTATCAAAGACTTGTGAATAAGGTTTTTGAAGAACAAATAGGAGTGGATGTAGAGGTCTACATTGACGATATGCTGGTCAAAAGCGTCACCGATGAAAGTCATTTTGCAGATCTAGAAGAAACATTCAGGAACCTTGGAAGAGTGAACCTTAAATTGAATCCATAAAAATGCTCATTTGGAGTTCGATCTGGAAAGTTCTTAGGGTTCATGATCAACGAAAAAGGGATAGAAGCGGATCCAACCCAGCTAAATGCTACTGAACAATATGGCACCTCCGAGGAATATTAAAGAGGTATAGATTTTGACGGGGCGATTAGCAGCGCTAAAATGATTTATCTCGCGATCTTCATATAAGTGCGCACCATTTTTTCAAGTTCTGAGGAATGCTAACAATTTTAGCTGGAATTCTGAATGCACCGAAGCGTTCCTCAACATCAAAAATTATTTGTCATCTTTAACGTTGCTGACAAAGCCGCTACCCCGGGAAAGGTTGTTTCTTTATATAGCGGTTTCGGAGCATGCGGTGAGCGCAGCGCTAGTTCAAGAAGAGGATAGGATTCCTAAACCTGTCTATTATGTGAGTAAAAGTCCGCTGGATGCAGAAAAGCGTTACTTAAAGCTTGATAAGTTAGCTTGGCTTTGGTAACAACCACTAGAAAAATGCGACCGTACTTCCAAGGCCATTCCATTATAATTCGAACCGCTTTCCCCTTTAAAAGTGTTTTACAGCGACCTGATGTTTCTGGTCGTATGACGAAGTGGTTGGTAGAACTGGGAGACTTTAATATCGATTTTGAACCGAGAACGACAATCAAGGGGCAAGCATTGGCAGACTTCATGGTGGAATTTCATTCTAGCAGACCCGAGGAAGTATCAGTCGAGCCAGAGGTTAACACAGATGAATGGATAGTCAGAACGGATGGTGGCTCAAGTGTCATTGGATGCGAGGCTAGCATTCAGATTTCTACACCAACGGGAATTACAATGCATCAAGCGATCCGTTTTTGTTTCAAGTCTTCGAACAACGAAGCCGATTATGAAGCAACATTGACAGGACTAAGGCTGACGCAGATTTGTAGGGCAAGAAATGTTCGGCTGATCCGTGATTTACAACTACTGATAAATCACGCAAATGGACAATCCAAGGCAAGGAAAGACCAGCTGCTGCAATATTTAGCGGCTTTAAGAATCATGGCCTCGTCTTTTAAAAAGGTGACTTATGAACACGTCCGAAGGGAAGATAATACAATTGCTGATTCACTGGAAACAACGGCATATTCGGGAGAATACCCCTGGATTTTAACGTAAGAATATACGTCCATTCTGAAGAGAAAAGATTTGGAGAGTCGACCAGATATAGCTTCTCAAATTTCAACGATTTCAAATACCGATTAAAGGAGCAACATTACGAAGTTTTTGACTAAGGAAGTATTGCATAATGATAAGAATCTGGCAAAAAGTGTTCGGAACAAGGAGCGAGGTTTTATCTTCTTGGGAATGTTCTTTACAAAAGATCTGCAAGCGGACTTTTGTTAAGATGTTTGGGGTGTGAAGAGTCACATATGGTTCTTTCCAAGTTGCACGACGAAGAAGGATCGACACATTGTGGTTTAAAGACATTGATTAGGAGAGTCATCTTTTCAGGTTTTTATTGGCCTACGTTATCTGTTGATGCTAAAGAACTCGTCAAAAGGTGCAATAGGTGCCAGTGTTTTGTCAATTCGATCCACACTCCAGCAGTTCCTCTAGAATCCATATATGAGGGACTACCATTCGACATATGGGAAATAGACTTGGTAGGTCCACTCCCACTAGCAACTGGAGGAAGGCAGACTATTGTAGTTGCAGTGGATTATTTTTTAAAATAGGTCGAAGCAGAACCATTATCTGGCACCAGAGCTAAGGATGTGGTGTAATTCATATAGTCGAACATTTGCTGTCGGTACGGAGTTCCTCTGAAGATAATCATGGATAATGGTCCTCAGTTCGACCCTCGAGCAAATGGGCAGGTCGAAGTTACCAACAGAACGATCATCAGTGGATTGAAAAGGATATTGGAAGGAAAAACTGGAGAATGGCCGGATTTCTTACAAGAGATATTATGGTCATACCAAACCACACCTAGAACAGCGATACAAGAATCACCTTATGCTTTGGTGTACGGAATGGATGCGGTAATCCCAGCAGAAACAATATTCCCTTCTTTCAGGGTGGGTCATGACGAGGAGAGCGTCAACGATGAAAATCGGGCTTTGGCTTTGGATTTGATAGAAGAGAAGCGAACAAAATCTCATCTCAGTTCTTTACATTATCAGAACCTGATGAGGAGCAGGTATGCATCAAAAGTTTGAAGAAGAGATTTCAAGGTTGGGGACAAGGTTTTGCGAAAAGTTTTCCTTCACACAAAAAATAAGCACCTTAGGAAGTTTGCACCAAACTGGGGAGGACCGTATCAAGTAGTGGAAAAATTAAAGTCGGGGACTTATCATTTGAAAGACAAATTTGATCGTCCAATGCGCCTCCCGTGGAACATCGAGCATCTTAAATTGTATCTAGAATGAGTTGTAATTTTTATCTTTCTACTTTTCTTTTGTAAAGGAAACTTTAGTCGAGGGCACACTCTTTCCTACCCTGGTGGCGCGGGGAGGTTTTAATGAGGTGTCTACTTAAACCGACCAATTTTAGTAAAATATTTAGAGCCTAAAAATAAACGTGCAAAATGTCGAACCCACTAAGAGGGGTTTTTCAACTTTCGAGTTGATCAACAAAATGTCGAACCCATCAAACGGGTTTTTTCAACTTTCGAGTTGATCAACAAAATGTTGAACCCATCAAAGGGGTTTTTTCAACGTTAAAGTTGATCTACAAAATGTCGAACCCACTAAGAGGGGTTTTTCAACTTTCAAGTTGATCTACAAAATGTCGAAGCCACTAAGAGGGGTTTTCAACTCCCGAGTTGATCAACAAAATGTATAACCCATCAACGGGCTTTTTTCAACTCTCAAGTTGATCTACGAATTTAAGACGCAATTAAATACATTGAATGTTTAGCATCGGAAATTGATCACTTCTAGTTGCAAAAATATGAGTATTCAAATAATCATAAATAAGTTCGAACAAAAATCCGCTATAAAAAACGCGGTTTGCAGAGTAGAAATAGTGGCAAAACAAGTTAGAAACAAAGAAAAGAAAAACAACACAGTCTGAGCTACAGATATCAGACGTCAGAGAAGTCATCGGACGGGTCAGAGTCTTCAACAGCATAGTCGCTACAGTCGACGCCCTCAGGACGGTCTTCTTCAGGAACGTCTAGCCACATCAACCTGAGTGGCATCCGAGGCCAAAAAGCATGGAAGTTCAGGATATAGCCGACCCTCGCGTCGGCAACTTGCTGGTCCATGAACGTTTTGCACTTAACTCCAAAAGAATGATTTTCTTACTTGTTCTGGTCGAGATTCGTTTGGAGCCTCTGCAATTCCTTGGCCATTTTTGTGGACCGCCAACGAAGAGACTCGTTCTGAATCTTCTGAGCAGCCAATTCCTCGACGGCTCTGGCACGGTTTTCCTCAATTTCGGAAAGGGTTTTCTCCCACTGTTTCTCCTTCACACTAAAATTTTTAACTTTAGCCTCGGCAGAATCGGCTCATCGTTTAACAAGGTCGATCGATTCATGCGATTCGTTGGCTTTGGAGGAGATGCTCGTCTTGAGCTCAGCAAGCTCCCTTTGAAGCTTCAATAACTCTCTTTCTTTTTGGGCTATGGGGTCAAGTAGAGTCTGCAGAGAGTTAGCTAAAACATCGAAGTCCTGAAGGAAGAAGGAGTTCAAACTCTGGGCACGGACGGGCAAGAGCGCGGCATCAGGGTGCACCGAAGTCCTTTAGCCCAGAGAGATAGGATCTTTCGATTTCTCCTTTTTCTCGTGGTTTCCACAGGAGTCGGTAGCTTCGCACCCTCGCAATGTTCGAACATAGAGGGTATAGTGGTTTGTTCAGGGACAAAATCGATATGTACCTTGTGTGCAGCAGCTTTTCCTTTAGATTTTTTGTTCAATGAGGAATTGCCTCCCTCTTCAGCCAAGGGGTCCTTTTTCTGTTTTTCGCAGTGGCCCTTTTGTCCTCTTTTAATAGCTGTATGAGATTTGTCACCACTTGCAACTGGATCACTAAGGAAGACAGTAGCCTCCGGTTCTAAACACAGAATTTCAATAGGTTGGTCCACATCGTTACCCTATTCACCCTCAGCATCGGACAACTCCTCAGACTTCACACGTTTGCTTAGGGCTCGATCCTGTTTGGGAAAAAACACCTCACAATCTAGGGCCTCGAGTCTTTTGACAAAATCAACAACGCCATGAGGGGTTCATAGTTCTTCAGATCTTAAGGTTCGGTCGGAACAAGGCCAGAGGTTGTTGTTGATAAGGTTTGTGTTCTTGAAGCACTGACAAAACTTCTGACCCCAGCTCTTCCTTGCAAAAGCTCAAATCTGAGCAAATATTGTCGATGCTTTTTCAAGGTGCTTTTTCCGCAGTTCTTGGATATTAACCTTGCATACTAAAAGACAACCCTTTTAAATATATATATACACACGCATATGAATACCTTCAGGGGTCCATTTAAATGGCCGCCTCAGATTCTCTTGGCTGTAGGGTCGACCATTCTCCCAAACACCAGTGACAAAGACAAATCTGTACTTTCATGATCTGTCAGCCTCTAACAGGTTATTCGCGATTTTCTTGGGGTTGAGGAGAGATGAGTAGAAAAATGGCAGCTTCGGGGATTTGGAGAGCCCGAATATCCCTATATATTGCTCTATTGAGATGGGGATCCCTGACAGTCGTGAAGCCATGATGGTCGACATCAAAGTATACCAAGTGTTAGGGGTTAACTGGGTCGGACATATCTCGAGAATCTCGAAGTATCTAACAATGTCAGGGTCAAGGGGAAGTCGCAAACCCCAGTTGAAGAGTTCGGTGAAAAAGACTACCTCTCGACCTTGGACAGACAAAGACGTCTCACCGGGTTAGGGAAAACGGACCTTAACGCATTGAGTAATTCCCGAGATGTTTTTTAAATCCTCTTCTTCATCGGGGGAATAGTATAGGTATTTTCCATTGAATAGAGAAAGGATGTGGTCGTTGGTCAGACGAATGTGGTAACCAGTCACGACATCAGTTGTTCCAAGTGGCAGCGGTTCCCTCTCGACGCCATCAACCATGATTACAAAAGGGTTGGTCGAAGCAGTTGGGTCGGCATCCTCACCTTTAGTTGGTATAAGTTCAGGTTCTGTAGTAGGTGCATCGACAACTTTGGCTGGTGCAGCTGTTTTAGAGGTACCTGGATTGGCCGATCTAGCATCTTTGACTCCATTTTTCGCCGATTTGGAATCTCTGTTTCCCGATTTCACCGGTGGTAGAACCTGTGAAGGAGGTCTAGGGTGACTTTCTTAGCAACATCATCGTTGATCTTTATCACCACGTGTGACGTGGAGGATTTATGCAGGGGTTTCCTAACAGGTCGGTCAGCAACTTTGCTTTTGATTTCAGTCGGTGCTGGCTTTGTGGAATATTTGGGGGGTTGGTTTATAGCCTCTGTTTTTACTGTCCTTGGTGGAGGATGCTTTTCAGCAGACATCAAGTCGCAAGGAGAATAAGTAGCAAGGACAGCGCTTGAACTACTGTGGGTTCGAATATGGCCATGCCTCGTAGCACTGGGTTTTGATGCAGCCTTTTTCCGTCTCATTTTTTCTTTATCTGTCAGAACCCTCTTTTTGGCCGTCGTTGCTGTGTTATGACTAGTTAGAATCCCTATAGTGTCAGGAGTTAGTTGAACATACTCGTGCGGAGGAGTAGAGGAAGAACTAGAATCACCAATGGTTAAAAGTGGGGTTTTGGGTCGACTGGTAAGGTTCTTCGCCAGTTTCTTGTGAGACATGGGTTTTCTCATAAACTGAGTAAGATTTTTGGCCAGAGTTTATCTCTCTAGAAAAACATTTGTGAAAATGAAAATGAAAAAAGAAAATATTTATAGAGGTAGCAAGCGTGATAAAGATCCGCTCCATGGAGAAGTGCAATCGAAAAGAGCCTCGGGAATATCAAAAGTCTCTTAACCAAAATACTGGTTAAGGTACGACCCAATTACCATCAGACACGTGTCTAACCGAGCGACTATAGCGGACCTAGGGGGCTACAATTTCTACACACGCGTAGGCGACTAATGATGAAGAACACGCCAACCAATGGGAACAAGACACGTGGGAAGACAGATAAACCGGTTAGACATGGGAGCTTGGTGGGATTTGAAGAATTTAACCCGATTTCGAGCCCACAAAAACAGCCCAAGCCATTTTACAAGCCTTAAATACTTTGGCCACAAGACTATAAAAGGTATGTCGATCCTTCGTTCGATATCCTAGCATCGACATTCGATCAACAACGAACTCAAAATTGGCAGCGATCATCAATGGCCAACCCTGCGTTCGACATTTGAAATTAATGGAAAGCGCCGACCCTGCGTTTTACATTCGAAATCAATGGGAAAGTGACGACCCTGCGTTCAACATTTCAGGTCAATGGAAAAGCGTCGACCTTGCGTTCGACAAACAGGTTCATGAAGAATCCCGACCATGCGCTCTACCATCGATTAGTTTTTGCTCGATCCTCCACAAAACTAAGGGGCTACTGATAAGGGTATAAAAATACCAAGTATAACGGAGGACCTAAATTTTAATACATTAATGTATAGGGGTTTAATTGTAAAGTAGAAAGTAAGTGACAAAATACAAATATAAGGGGTAACATGCGATTAGGATAGATTTGGCATGTGACAATAGGCCACACAGCTGTCATTATATAAGGAAAGATTTTGTCCCCTAAAAGGGGACCTTGTAATGATTAGTACTTGATTTTGACTACTCTCTCTCTTTAGAATCTTGTACTTGTTTTCCTGATACATTTCACCCATTCACATTTCCCGATAAACTACCTTAGATATTCTGACACTTATCAGTCTTATTAACAGTTTTCTAACTAATTTCATGAACAAACTAGACAGCTAATCAACAAGGATAAATTCTTCTTTATTCTACCTAAATTATCTCTATCAAACATGTCCAAACTTATTTAGCACCTAACTGGTTACAAGGAAAGCCACTTCCATATAATCTACTTGGGTGCAACCATCAACAACAACATCATTGATATACACTATGAAGGATTAATCTCAACTATAAGGAGAAGAGTTCAATAATGGGATCATACCTTGCTCTCATTTGAGGGCAGACTCACACTCATCCAATCAATCTTGATGGTTATTCCCAACTACCAACTGCAACGTACTCTTCTGTCTGGATCCACCATCAAAATAATTGAGGCCATCTGAAGTATATTTTTGTGCAGTATAACTGAGAATCACATATCTATCTTCTGGGCCAGTTGGAACAAGATTTGTATTCCCTACAAAGAAGGAGAACTTAACATTAGAAAACTAGATGAAATTCAATTAACTTACTCATGCTTCCGTAGAAGAAGTTTAGAGAAAATAGTTACCTTATGGTCTAAGGTCACTTACTCCTACAACTCATCTAATGCATGTTAATCTATTCTACAATACGTCTCAGGTTTGGAAGAGACTACACAATATTATAAACATTCGTGAAGTTTTATATTTTAGTCTCTTGGTCATGGAAGTTGTGGGTTTTGGTTAGATCGGTGATACCAAACTAAAGCTCTAATGGATCTTTCTACTACAAATGATTCATCTTGGTATAAACATACTGAAGTTAAAGAATTATGGATCAAAAATGAATTGAACATTCCTATGATGTCTTCTACTATCACCTTAACAAAATCACTAACCTAGTTATCAAGCCTAATCTCCGTGATAAGGTTCACTAGACAGCAAATGAATCAGGAAATTTCTCATTTAAAAACACATGGAATGCTCTAAGAGTTAAAGGAACTTCATCAAGCTTATATACATCAATCTGAAGCGGAGCCCCTCCAATAAAATATTCATTTTTATTGGGGAGACTTCTACACAACTGGGTCTATGTTGACATTGTCCTTCACGCTAGAAATATAACTCTAGTTTCAAAGTGTCAGCATTGTGGAAATATTGAAAGTATCCAACACACGTTTGTTGAATGCTATCTAGCCTGGTCTGTTTGTATTCATTTCAGCAGTTTGTTTAACATCAGGGTTGGAAATCACATGTCATTCTCTCATATAATCAGATTATGGATTTGGTCTGCTCTTAATCAAATTCACATTAGATCTTCACTACCCTTTATAATCTGTTGGTCTCTTTGGCAACAAAAAAAAAAGAAACAGTTCAGTATTCAATACTTATTTATATCTACTGTAATAGCTTAAACCAAGCAGGTGATTCTCAAACTTGATATGGCTAAAATACTCCAAACTTTTATGGTCAAAAGACTCCAGCAAGACACCTGGGCTTAGTTATTTTCAACACTTAGATCAGACAAGAAAACTAAAGGCAATTCACTGGATTCCTCCTATAGCTCTTTGTCTTAAACTTAATACAGAGGCTTCATGCTCAATCTCTAGAGAAACCTCATCAATTGCTATTATAAGATATCATAAAGAGGACATAAAGACAGCTATTGGTAGAAACTATGGAATATTATTTCTTAAACTCGTCTTTAATTTGATGAACTAATACTCTGTAACAATATGAAAATCTTTGTTCTTGAAATAGAGACTAATTCTCTTATCCTTTTAACTATGTTAGCTACTAACAAAGCTCCTTAGTTTGTATCTCCAATGCTTGAATGCTGTAATAAATTTATTACTTTGGAAATAAGCATCTCACATATCAACAGAGAGCAAAACTCTGTTGTTGACTGCTTGGCTCACTAGACCAACAAATACAAATTCAATTGAGATGGAAGTCAATTGAGAGGAGGCTAGAGTGGTACTTTATTCGAGATGAGGATTGTTAGGTGCGACCAAATTCCCACATCCTAGATCGGTTAAACATTGGAATAAATATCAGTATATAAGTTAAGAATACATCTTCATTAGTATGAGGCCTTTTGGAAGTGGATCAAAAGTAAAGTCGTGCGGGCGAGTAGGCCCAAAGCGGACAATATCACACTAGTGTGGAAATCGGAGTATTCTTACTATATACAAAGGCCGAATATATGAACCCAATATTCCCTACAGATGAACTACCAATTATATGAGATGACAAAAGCTATAGTTGTAGTAAAATGGGATCAGCAGCAATTACAAAAGTGGCAACGCTGACTGCTGCAGCACTAACAGCGTCAGCCGCCAACCCTGTTGTTGGTGACATATGTGATCGACCCTGATTTTCTGTATCTCGTGACATTTGTAACCCAGAGAAGTTCGATTGGTTATATAACACCGGATTGAAAACCTGTTGGAGTAAAGCTGAATTTGATATATATTGAGGTTGATTTGTGAATTGAATAGGAAATTGGCTTTGTTGCCTCTCTAACTCTGAACCGTCGTTTGCTGTTTGTGTCAAGTCTAATGTAACGGTTGGAAACAGAGTTGAGGCTGATATGGTTGCCATGCTTGAGGAGAAATGAAGTAGGTTTGCAAGGATATTAGGACACATGAGCCCATCATCGGTTGACATTGAACTTGAAAGCATCATTTGAGCCACTGACGATGTTGTTGTAGACATTGCCACTGTTGCCCGAAGCAAAAGGTGGTTGTGGTCTCCTTCGTATGACGTTATCAGAATTGTTTTATCCTCAGTACATCGTTGTACTTGTTTTCGGATATCGTAGGCAGTAACCATTGTGCAATGATAGCAAGTTTGAGAACAGGAATTTCCCTTGACCATTTTATGTTCGTACTTTTTCCGCTGACATCCATCGTTTATCGTAGATAAACGATAATTTTGTTCGAATTCTAACTGCGATACGAGCTTTCCTCATTGTTGCATCTATTTGATCGATACTAGTTTTTGTAGAGGAGTTAAACTTAGGAATCTTAATATAAGGAGGGCTGTCCTCTTCGACTAAAGATCTCGAAAAGAATCAATAGAAACAGGCTAATTGATATTCCATTGAAATATTTCAACATGTACATGTAAAAAATACTAACTTGTCTTGGGATCCAGAGTAGTAAAGATCTTCTTTAATTAATTTTGTTACATGTTCTCCATAGTGATAGCTCACAATAATTATATTTAATAATCATAGTTTTAGTTGTAATCTTCGTAATTTTAGTTTTTCTTTTAGCAAATGCTACTTTATTAAAATCCTATTTGTTAAAATATCTCACTTTTAGAGTAAGCATTCATTCTCTTAAATAGAAATACTACTTAATTAAAGGTCAGCATTTTAAAAAAATCCAAATAAAACAAATAAAATCAACTAATAAAAAAGAGATGCATCAATTTTATATAGATATTTAATAATAAATATATTAAAATATTATCGAGAATAATATTTTAATAAATTAGATAAACTAGTGATAATTAAAGTAAATAAATATAGATTGAATAGGTTAGATGATTTGCCATGTATTATTTTTAATAGAAATAAGTCCAGCAGCTATTATCACACTATGCTATAAAATTAGCTTATAAAATCTTATACTGGAGTTTTTATAAATAATATAGACAATTACGCTGTATTTACATATAAATATAAAGATATTAGATTTTATAAATCAATTATAACTAATTATTACTATCTAAACAATGTTCGATCGCTGTTTTTTTTTTTAACCATCAATCTCATTTTTAAAATTTTATGTCTTTTAGTTTTTTATCAAAAAATTTATTCCCAGAAAAGGACTACTCGAAAGAGGGCTTATTCCCATTCGTCAGAGCGGAGAAGGGCAATCACTCATTCTTAAAACCAGCATTCGAAAGAGTCGGGGCGGAAAAGGGGGCCAAAGAATTGGCTGGAACTAGAATGGACGAGGAAGGCAAACTCAAGCTGACAAATGAAATTTAAGATAGATATGAGTAAAAATGCATTATATCATTTCCATGTTCCAACAAAGTTAAAGAGTTCCACAAAGACGAAAGTACCATTGTAAAGCAGGGAACTTTAAAATAAAATTTATATTTTAATTTCTAAATTTTCAAAATATGTAATGTTGTTTTTAATTTTATTTAAAAAATACTTTTTTTAAGTTTAGCGAAATTGCAATTGGTCGAGATTTTACCTTCCGCTCTAGTCCTCTTCATCTTACGCAAGTTACCTCCCAAAAGAGTATCTTCACAGTGTGAAGTTTTGATAATCATATTTTAGTTTTAAAAAAATTCAAACTTACATTCTAACCGTTTAAGTTTTAAAAACAATATTTTTTGGTTTTTAGACCGTCCGCTCGCACTTGTTAGTTTATGTTTAAGTTTTGGTAAATTTTGTATATCCTTGACTGTTATGTTGGTTCTGGTTATCTTTTTTTTTTTTTAACCAAAACAAAACTCAATAATAAATAAATCAATAATTATTCAATTCTGAATGTAAAATCTATTCTAACTAAAAATATGAAATCAAATGGATGCTTGTGTAGTAGTGTTTCAACATTGGTAGCTTGGATCTTTGCCGGGATAACATCCGCACACAAACACAAGACAGAACGGAGATTTATTTTCGCTACACTTATAGTCACAGCAGCTGCTAGGCTGTATGCAAAATTTGGCTTCAGCTCCTGGCGATCCTCCAAATAAGGCCCACATGCAGAATTGAGAGATGTTTGATTCTTCATTATAGCTGCTTCTTTGAATAAGAACAGACCGGATAATGTTTATTGTGAAAGTTATAAACTTGTGTGTCCATCTATTTATGTATCGGGTTAGATCAAAAAGAAGTTGTTGGTTCTGGTTATCTTTTACTATTTTTTCACTATTTTTGAAAAAATGTTAAGTTTTATATTTTTTTTGTAAAGAATATAAATGATGTTCAAATTTGTTTATTATAAGTATAATGAAAATATTAATTTTAAAACTCAAATCACAAGTTATGTTAGTTAAAGTTTATAATAATAATAAAACATAAAAATGTAAAAAAAAAAAAGAGAAATTTTTATAGGATAATTCTTTTAACATATTCAAAATAGATATTGAAACGGATTCTATATTATATACTTTTTCTTTTCATTTATATTATTAACCATGATTAACTCAAAAGAACCTAATAGTTATTTATGAAAATTGAAAAAACTACCTTGCGGATACATTGTTAAATGTATCTAAACAAGCCACATTTACTGCCCAAAATCCAAATAAGATAGTACCTAAACATGAAGGTCCAACTAAGCTAAGTACCTAAACATGCTCGGGTTGTCTTTGTCCCTTTCAAGGTATTCTCGCGTGATCAGGTCCTCCATGCGCTTCTTGATAGCCTTAATATCAGGCTTAAACATTGGGCTTAGCTGCTCAACACATTCAGAAACCAGCTGCTGATGCACCAAAACTTTACGGCTCTTCATTATACGCACAATTGCTGCATCAATGGCATGGCGTCGATCTTTGTCAACATCTTCAACAACCTTCCTGCGTTCGTCGACTGGTGGCAGAGGAATCTTGATCCTCCTCATTCTGTCTGTAAACCTCGAATTAAACTCGAAGTGATCAGTTTGGGACACAGTCTTCGTGCTGGGGTCCTTAGTTAGGATCTTATACTTAGCACATGACAAAGAATGAAGCAACCTCACCAAGTCATCATGCCTCAAGTTTAACTGAGTCATGATCTCTGAATAACTTAACCTATCCGCAGAATTGAAAAGCACCAGGACAGCAGCCTGGTGGGTAGACACAATCAACTCGATGGTTTTCTGGTCAAATTTTCCATGAATATGACATGTACCTAGTGAGTAGATCCATGTAAGTTTTCTATGTTTTGTTTTTGTTTCATAGAACTCCTTGAAAACTTCAACACATTTCACCATTTCAGAGGGAAGATTTATATCAAACGACTTATAACTTGGCCAAAAACCTGTTGTAAGAACTGTAACAGTGAAGTCAATTCCAGGATGTGCTGCTGCATTATCTGCAAGGTAGCCTTCAAAATTATTCTGATTCTCTCTTGCTAATGTCAAATCCGTTACCATGCCCTCCATCTTTGATGTGAAGTGTCCACCACATTGTTGTTTTAACTTTGTCAGCATACTTCTTACGTGATCATCGTTGGCACTTCGATCAAACAGAAGGCGTCGAGCAAGCTTCTTCCTATAGAATTCAGCAAAAAGGTCCTTATCACTTATATATGCAAGCAACTTCACAACCTTTTCAAGTGTGTCTTCAATGGCCTCATCGCTCAACTTCTCACTACCACCCTTTTTGAGAATATTATCACAGAATGTTGCCAAAAGCTCTGCACTGGAGGTACCAGCAACGGTTTTATTGCAAAATATGTCAAAAGCTTCCTTAAGTGACTTGTGAAACAACGTATGGCCCTGAAAACATTCGGTCACATAAGCCATATACTTGTCATGCAGCTCAATTATTTTTCTGACAAGGACCTGTTCTTGTACACCAGAAGAATTTGACACGTGGCTACTTGCAGCATCTTCAGCTTGTTGAACCAGCGCAGTTCCCTCTGCTGTAACATGCTGTTTGAATATGGTAGCAACTGGTTCCAAAGCTTTAGGTATTTTATGGTAAAGTCTGTACATCCTAGAAAGATCCTCCACCTTGTCATCCCTAAGCAACGCACGGCATCCAGAATGTTCTTT
Organism: Limnanthes douglasii subsp. nivea; assembly: GCA_036936605.1. Classification (NCBI taxonomy): domain Eukaryota; kingdom Viridiplantae; phylum Streptophyta; class Magnoliopsida; order Brassicales; family Limnanthaceae; genus Limnanthes; species Limnanthes douglasii. The sequence continues at coordinate 29,114,900 of JAUPFV010000004.1, forward strand.
CTCTAGTAGTTGGGGCTCATAGACTACCAGCAACTCATTTTGCACTTTCTCCACCAACTTTGGCTCGCTACTTGAGTGCAAATAATGAGATACTCGTTCCCTTTCCTTCTTCAAGCACTCCTCTGACTTTCGCATGTAATCAGGGCAAGAGTCCTCTTGTATCCAACTGGAAGCCTTGCGAGAATAGTAAGAGCCAGTATCCTGAAGCATGTGTACTTCAAAATCTTCTTCATATCTACTCATCTGTCCCATTCCAATCTCAACAAATACATCTAGCACATTCTTCAACAATGCTCTGTCTATCTGCTCCCCCTCGCGCTCTTTATCAATCAGAGTAATTACTACATCTCTAACACTAGAGTCTATCTCCTGGTAAACCAGATCATGGAAACAAGACAGGCCAACTTCATTCAGAGGCGCAAGCTGCCTGCGAGCGATGAAGTAGCGGCCAAGATAACCGAAGAAGCGGGACAGCCACCGAACCATGATTTTATGAGTTCCCCATCTCTTAACCAACTCGCGCAGCATGAACTCGTCATGCTTCTCCATCAAAGCGGGTAATACCGTTGAGGTCATATATTCTTCGAATGCTTCGTTGTATTTGTCATATAGCTGCTGCGAATAATCATGAGGCGGCTTTTGCGTGGACATGTTATAGATGGTGGTGTAAAGCATTATATATTCCTCCGGTATAAACGGAGGCTCGTCTAGTCCTTCGAGAATCCTCTTCAGCTTTGTGATACCTTTCAGCATATAATCCCATCCTTGCTCCAACTCAATGCTTTTGCGCTCCATTATAGCACAAATAAGTATCTGGGTTTGGAGGTCGATGAAGTCCCAAAAAACTCTAAATCAAATTGCGATGGGTAGAGAGATCGGGTGCTGTTATATATAGAAGGGATAAAGAGAGGAGAGAACGACTTAAAAGGCGGCGGAGGAGGAATTCAGTAACGATTATTTGCAAAATATCTTTTCCTAACTTTTTTTTTCTATATATCTTTATAACTTTTAACCGGCTCAATCTATTTTTCCTTCAATTTTGTTAATATATTCCATGAAGGTAGTTCGTTTAACGATTTTATCATAAATTACAAAATTTTATAAATTGTTAAATTTATTACCATACTTTCCCATTCTTTAGCTTTTCTATCTTCAAAAAAAATTGAAACTAAATTAAAACTAATAATAGATTTAAATTAAAAATAAATTAAAATTAAATACTAAAACAAAATTTAAATGTAAATTAAAGTTCAAATTTAAACCAAATCTGCAACTAAACTTACCTTTACCTTACCGATCACTGTCAACAGTTCTTTAAAACCGAGAACCGGACCGGAACCAAACCGATAAGGATCGGACCGAGAACCGGACCGAATCTTAACAGTTCGGTTCGCGGTTCCATTTTAAAATCCGAAAACCGATAAGGAACCGAAATGAAAAATCGGTTAGGAACCGAACCGATAAACCGATATAGAATCGAACCGATAAAACCAATAAACCGGTATCGGACCGATAGAACCAATAAACCGATAGGAAATCGGACCAATAAAACCGTTAGAATCGATTATTTATTATTATTAATTATTCATGTATAAATTATATTCCCAAAAATTATAATTAATTACCCATTTTTAACCAAATTAAAGATTAATTTATAAACTTTAGTTTTTATATTATTTATTTAAATAAAAATAAATAAAAATCAAATTTTAATTGGATTTAATTTTTTTAAGTGGACCTAAATAAATAAATATGATTGCTTTGATCGAGATTTGGAAAAAAATAAGTAAACTGGATTTGGTGTTCGATCAAGTCCAAAAAAACTCTATATCAAAGTGCGATGGATAGAGAGATCGGGTGCTGTTATGTTGAATTGAGTAAGGATATAATTTGCAAAATATATTTTCCTAAGTTTTTGATTCTATATATTTTAAAAACGGCTTAAACTATTTTTCGAATAATTTTTTTTTAAAATTATTCAAAAATAGTTTAAGCCGTTTTTAAAATATAATAGGTTGAAAGTTTTTTTAAAAAAATTATTCGGTTAAGTCATTTTGTTTAAGGGTTTTATCCTTACAAAATCTTATATATTGATAAATTTATTTAATAATTTTAAAAAAAAATCTAATTCTTTATTATTATTTTTTAAGCAAAGAAATTTTTTATTACTAAATTAAAACTTTACAATGATTAAAGTGTCTAATTAAAACAATGAAAACAATAAAGGGTTTGAGGGCAAAACAACCCAATCAAAACCTTAGACCAAAATGAGTACCAAATCAGTTCGACACAATTCTAACTTCAAAACCCTAATTCATTTTTTCCTTCTTTTTTCTTTCAAAGCCTCCTCCGTAGACAGAAACTGATTACCTTCATAGAACCAAGCAAAATCGATATTTAAATCGTCTTCAAGTCCTCTTCTTTCTAGATACTCCAAAACAGCAAACAAATATGGTTGTTTTGATTGAGATTCGGGAAAAAATAAGTAAGCTAAGTCCAAAACAAACTCTAAATTAAATTGTGATGGGTAGAGAGATTGGGTGCTCTTATATAAAGAAGGGATAAAGTGTTATAGGACTCGTTAGGCATGATAAATCCAAATTAGAAACCCAACGAAAGGTTCGAAGAATGGTAGAATAAGGACTAGGAGATAATGCTGTAAGAAAGAAGATTACCTCTAAGAACACAAATTCTCTTCAATGAGTATATGAATAGACAATAGAGAGAAATATAAAATAACTTGAAATTAGGATTATGCCTTTTCGGAGTTCCCGTCTCTCTTACATATAGATTTAGAGTCATAAATAAAGAGAACCAAACAGACATCAATTAGGGCTTAAATGAATGAAAAGTAACGGTAGGAGTAGGAGACCAATAGGATCTCTGTAACATTGCCCCCTTCTTTGGAATATCCTTGTCCTCAAGGATTGAAATTTGGATACTTGGCGGCGAAGTTTTGGTAAAACTCCCAAGTAGCGGCCGATGACGGATAACCCTTCCATTGAACGAGAACTTTGGTGACAGCGGCGTTGCGCTGCTTGACTGTTTTTCGTTCCAAGATTGCTTCGGGTTCTTTAGAATTTCCCACATGAGTAGAGATTGTTGACGGTGGGTTAGGGCAAAACTTCAGTTACCTCACATGAAAAACGTCGTGAATGGCTGCGGTGGCCGGAAGCTCCAGCTTGTAGGCAACGCTTCCAATTTTATCTGTAACACGAAAAGGACCATAATATTTCGGAGCAAGCTTATTCGGTACCTTGTTTGTTTTCAACGAATTCTGCCGGTATGGTTGGAGCTTGAGGTACACATAATCGCCTAGGTTGAATGCGCGGTGGGAGCGGTGTAAATCTGCAGTTTGCTTCATTCGATGTTGGGCACGATTCAAATGAAACTTTAACATCCGGAGGATATCTTCCCGCTTTTGTAGAGTCTTATCGATAGTGGGTGACTTGCTTTCTCCGGGTAGGTAAGGGAGGTGGGTTGGAGGCGGGTATCCGTAGACGGCTTCAAACGGCGTCATGCGTGTAGCGGTGTGGTAGGTCGTATTATACCACCACTCGACTAAGGAAAGCCATTTGGACCATGTGGTTGGAGCTTCACCTGTCATACAGCGTAAATAAGTCTCAAGTGTTCGATTGGTGACCTCTGTTTGGCCATCGGTTTGTGGATGATAGGCGGAAGAATGGCGAAGATCCACTCCATGTACTCGAAAAAGTTCTTGCCAAATTTCGCTTAGAAAAGTAGGGTCGCGATCGCTAATAAGCTCCTTCGGCATACCATGGTGTTTGAAGACATTATCGAGATAAATGTGAGCAATATCAAAAGCGGTATATGGATGCGAGATGGCAATGAAGTGCGCCTGTTTGCTTAACCGGTCGATAACGACAAGTATACAATGCTTCCCGGCTGATTTTGGAAGTCCTTCGATAAAGTCAAGGCTAACTGATTTCCAAAGTCCGTCCGGTATAGGCAGTGGCTGTAACAAACCCTGTCGTTTTTTCCTGTCGTATTTGTTTCGTTGACATATCGCACAGTTTCGTACATAATTTTGTATTTCCGTACTCATTTTCGGCCAATAAAATAGAGTTTTAGCACGATGAAGAGTAGAGTCACGACCCGAGTGACCTTCAACCGCTGAATCATGTAACCACTGAAGAATTGATAATTTGGTGTCTTTGTGGTTTCCGATAACTAGCTTTCCTTTCCTGCGCAGTTCGTTATTGGTGTACGTATAGTGCGGATGAACATTCGTACCAGCAACAATATCGTCGATGATGTGTTTGAGGGAAGGATCAGATTGCCAAAGAAGCCGGATGGAATCAAAAAAAACCCGAATGAACCGTAGACAATATAAGACTAAGGAGTTGTGAACCGGAAACCCGTGATAGAGCATCGGCAGCATGGTTTTCTTTTCCATGTTTATACTCAATAACAAAATTGTAACCCATCAACTTAGAAAGCCACATGTGTTGAAAAGGAGTAGTGACTTTTTGCTCCATCATATATTTGATACTCTTTTGATCGGTTTTGATGATGAATAAGCCATGAGCAAGGTAAGCATGCCATTGTTGAACTGCATACACAACCGCAAGTAACTCCTTTTCATAAACCGAAAGTCGTTGGTGTCGAGGTCCCAAAGCTCGACTAATATAGCATATCGGATGATTCTCTTGCATAAGAACTGCTCCAATCCCGACGTTAGAAGCATCGGTTTCGACGATAAAAGTTTTGGCAAAATCCGGTAAGGCTAAAACAGGAGTAGACGATAAAGCTCTTTTTAAAGTTGTAAAAGCCGCGTTTGCTTCATCATTCCATTCGAAACCATCTTTTTTTAACAAGTTGGCCATGGGCCTAGCGATCACGATATATCCTTTGATGAACCTCCGATAGTAATTAGCAAGTCCCAAAAAACTGCGTAACTGTTTTTGCGTGGTCGGTGTAGGCCATTGCGTAATACTGTCAACTTTACCCGGATCGGTTTCAACTCCCTTTGCCGAAATGAAGTGTCCCAAATACTCAATTATGGTTGCTCCAAAAATGCATTTTCTTTCTTTGAGGTAAAGTTTTTGTTGGCGGAGGATCTCGAAAACGGTTTGTAGGTGGGTGAGATGTGCTTCCCAAGTAGAGCTATACACCAAGATATCGTCGAAAAAAACGAGTACAAACTTTCGCGTAACTTCACTAAAAATGTGATTCATGAGGCTCTAAAAAGTACAAGGGGCATTTGTGAGACCAAACGGCATAACAACATATTCATAGTGTCCGGAGTGAGTCTTGAATGTTGTTTTATAGATATCTTCGAGTGACATTCGTAGTTGGTGAAAACCCGCACGGAGGTCCAAATTTGAAAAGTATACAGCCCCACCCAATTCATCTAACAGGTCTTCTAACAGTGGAATAGGATATTTGTCTTTGATGGTTTATTTGTTTAACCCGCGATAATCAACGCACAACCTCCAAGTACCATCTTTCTTCTTTACTAAAACAACTGGGGAAGCATACGGACTAGAACTATGTTCGATTATTCCTTGGTTTAACATATATTTTATCATCTTGTCTATTTCATCCTTTTGAAGGGATGAGTAGCGATAGGGTCGGAGATTAACGGGATTAGAACCGCTTACCACAGGAATTTTGTGATTAAACCCTTCACGAAAAGGCGGTAAAGTTGTGGGTTCAATGAAAATTCCAGAGTACGAACTGATCAACTCACGCAGCGTAGAGTCCGTAGAAAATTCTGTTTTGGTCGCCGAAATATGAGACAAAAGAGCGTTTGGGTTTAAGTCGTCTAAAACGTCATCTGTTATCTCATGGCCAAACAACAATGCGATCTGAGGTTCTTGAAGCATTAACTTGTTCAAACTTGCTCCATTGATCGCCTTACAAACTTTGTTTACAATCCCACGCAGCACATGCTTCAAACCATTAAGGTTGAATTCCATTCGGAGGTTGAGAAAATCCCATAAAATTAGACCGAGGGTGTGCAGCCATTGAATACCTAGCACAAAATCACAACAGTCAAGGTTTAAAGTTCTTACCTCAGTGGTGAGATCATAGCCTTGTACTTTCCAAGAAAAATTGCTACATTTGTATTTTGTAACAATTGTGCTTCCCAGGGGGCGGAAACCACCATCGGTTTAGTCGCTTCAAGAGGGCAACCAATTTCATTGGCAACCTTTAGGTCCAAGAAGTTGTGTGTACTCCCGGGATCAATCAAAATGTGGATCTTTCGCTTACCACTTTGTCCTGTCAAACGCATACAATTGAAGGTTGTGTTGCCCGTCAGTGCGTGTAGCGATATCATAGGCGGTTGTGTTTGCTCTGACTCAACAGCCGTCGTGTTGACGACGTCATGAACCTCATCTACATCAGAAAGTTTAGATTCTGCATCACCTTTGAGCCTTGCGTTGGGTTTGTTGATGGCCGAGAGTGAAGATTTCATCGCAATACATGCACAGACCTTTTTGTTTGCGATCTTGCATCTCTTGCCAAGTAAATTTTCGGGGTGTTTGGTTGTTGTTTCTTGAGATAAAATTTGGCGTCTGATGTGTTTGTGTGTTGCTAGGGGCAGTGGGTAAAAGCGGTGGCTTGGTGTTTTGATTCGGATATTTCGGTGTTTGATAGGCGTTTGGAGAAGAATAGGTGTTGGGTTTGAATGAGGGTCGTTGTGGTTTGTGAGGGATTAGGCGTAAATATGATTCATGCATCATAGCTATTTTTGCTGCTTCGGCAACGGATTCCACATTCTGAAACTGTCTCACATGAAGCTGCAAATGTGGATTTAGATTAGTTAAGAAAATACTTAACGCATGGGCGCGTGGTAGGGATAACCGTGTGAGTTTACACTCAAATTTATCATGAAACACCTCGACCGAATCGGTCTCTTGTTGTAAGCTAACCAACTCCGATAATGGATCGACATACAAACCTCCAAAGCGAGTAGAAATTGCAAGAACATATTCTGTCCAGGGTGGGTATCGATTGAAACGTTCTGCAATATAGTTGTGGTGCCATTGCAATGCCTTTCCTGTCATATGGATAGTAGCGAGTCTTACCTTCGATTCATCTAGCGTTCCGTCAAGCGCAAAGAATTGTTCGCATTTAAAAACCCAATCGCGTAGGTCGGATCCATCAAAAATAGGAAACCCAACCTTAGTAAGGCGGGTGAGCAAACCGTTTGTTGGTGTCATACGAGGCTCCTGATTAGTTCCACGATTCGAACCGGGGAAAAGGTTCAGCGAATCAGGTGGTTCCGGAGAGAATGTTCGGGGAAGCGTCTTGAAAACGCCGGAATTTGAAGGATCGTCGTCAACCAGCGGATGCTTTTCAGGGTTCCGTGTAATAGGGTGTAGCTCCGCAAACATGTTCTTAATATCGTTGAATCGAGCAGTCATCTCATTCCTCAATAGATCGTTTTGTTTGAGTTGAGCCACACGATTTTCTTCATTTTGCTTGGCTTGATCGGCCTGAACTTGCTTCATCTCCTCAAGTTGCTTGTTAACCTCGATCAAAGTTTGTGCCCTAGTTTCCATGACTGCTTATTTTGAAGTAGAAAAAAAAATCCGGGTCCGGAAGATCGATGGCTCTGATACCAATGTTACAGGACTCGTTAGGCACGATAAATCCAAACGAGAAACCCAACGAAAGGTTCGAAGAATGGTAGAATAAGGACTAGGAGATAATGTTGTAAGTAAGAAGATTACCTCTAAGAACACAAATTTTCTTCAATGAATATATGAATAGACAATATAGAGAAAGACAAAATAACTTGAAATTAGGATTATGCCTTTTCGGAGTTCCTGTCTCTCTTACATATAGATTTAGATTCATAAATAAAGAGAACCAAATAGACATCAATTAGGGCTTAAATGAATGAAAAGTAACGGTAAGAGTAGGAGACCAATAGGATCTCTGTAACATAAAGAGAGGAGAGAACGACTTAAAAGGCGGTGGAGCCGTTGAGGAATTGAGTAAGGATATAATTTGCAAAATATCTTTTCCTAGGTTTTTGGTTCTATATATCTTTATCAATTTCAACCTATTATATTTTAAAAACGGCTTAAACTATTTTAATAAAAAAAATTAAAATTATTCGGTTAAGTTATTTTGTTTAAGGGTTTTATCCTTACAAAATCTTATATATTGATAAATTTATTTAATAATTTTTTAAAAAAATCTAATTCTGTATCTTCTCTATCTAAAAAGGCTCAAACTATTTTCCCTTAAATTTTGTTAAAACTATTCCATGATGTTATTTTGTTTAACAATTTTATCTTTACAAAATCTTATAAATTGTTAAATTTATTTGTTATCATAATTTCTCGAAAAAAATCTAATTCTTTACCTTCTCTCTATCTTAAAAAAATTAAAACTTAAATTAAAACTAAAAATAGATTAAAATTAAAATAAACTAAAATTAAATACTAAAACAAAATTTAAATGTAAATTAAAGTTAAAATTTAAACTAAATCTACAACTAAACTTAGCCTTACCCTATCCTTTCTCCCTTACCTCATCCACAACCTCCACACACCTGCAACAACAACAACTGAAACTAATATCCACATGTGAAACCAATATCGCCATGCGAAACCAATATCGTCATGTATAGCATCCACAACCATCCATCAACTGAAACTTACTGGAAAACCAAATCTGAATCAAAAATCGGAATCGAACGATACCAGCGAGAAAATTCACCGAGGAGATTCGAATAAAAGTTAATGTACGTCAATTTCTTTATTGTTAAATGCGTTAGTTAGGATCAAGTTATCGATTTGGGTGTATTTAGGCTTGTTTTGTTTTTGGTTAGATGATACTGAAGCTTGAAAGCTTCTGTCATGGTAATCGTGTTCTTCGCCACACGGGGCGCCAGCACTATCGTTACGCCATCATATTGGATTTCGTGAGTGCGCCTTAGTACTAATAGGATTTCACGCCATTGCGATGGCGTGGGCAACCTTTCCTTCGCCACAAGTATGGCGTAGTTGGTTATATCCACGTGACCAAGAAGGCGTGGGTATATAGGTTTACACCATCCCTGTGGCGTATACCAATATATCCACGTCTTCTTGATGGCGTGGAATGATCTGGTCACCGGAGTAACCCAGGACCAAAATATTCTTATTGGTTGGTGTGTGTTTTACGCGTTTATGCTATTATTTTTCTATAAACGTTTCACGATTGACAATTGATATTTCGAACCATTTTGTACGTTTCTTATTTCAGGATATGGATCTCGTTGACGCTTCCGGGTCCCGCGATGGCTCTCGGACAAAGAGAATAAAGAAGCGGACAAGGGTACGGGAAGCTGGCCAGCCCGTTTTAGTAGTCGATTCAACGGTTCCGATGGAAAAACTGCCTATAGTTTCTGGACCGCATGTTTCTAGATCCAGTTCCGCTTCCGCTTCCCGTGGAGGACGCCATATTCCCCCACCTAGAAGGCAGCCTAGATCTCATCCCCCTCCAGACTGCCATCGTTATTTAGCGAGGCATTCATCACCCACGTTACATACCACATTTGGATGGGAGAGGTAATATTTACATTTCCAATTGATATTTTACTTCGGTTGATTTTTAATATATACTAATATATTAAACGAATATTTTCAGGAGCGCGAAATGCGGCTATACGCCCATTATCCCAGCCGTAGAGATTGGAGTTTGACCTGACAGAGTAAGGTGCCCGTCGTAGTTTATGGCACTCCTTTCAGTAGACTCGGCATGCTGTTCTATTACATGCACACGCACTCCAACATGACGGAGGTTTTTTTGGAGCGGTGGCATATGGAGACAACTAGTTTCCAATTTTCGTTCGGAGAGATGACGATCACTCTCGACGATGTCCATACCATTTTGGCAGTCCTAGTTCGGGGTGAGGTTGTTGTTTTTCCCGTTATATCGGATAAGTTTATGGCCATGCATGAGTTGTTGAACTGTTTTTGGTGGACAAGGTATCGTTCGTGAAGGAGGTTGAGAAATGCAACGGCGTCGGTTTGGGGTTTAAATGGCTCCGTAGTAGGTTTAGTGGGCTAGAGTTCTGCAACGACAACCATGATCTCACTAATCTTATCGTACATGTGGTTGTGCGCGCCTATATATTACATATGTTGGACACCGTCCTATTCCCCAACAAGAGTAACATGTACGCTAATTTCAATATTTGTTTTGGTTTCCTGATATGACTGATGAGGGTATTAGACGTTACTCATGGGGTAGTGTTGTGCTTGCTTACTTGTACCACCCTTAGGGTGAGGCCTCGCTTTACGACACGAGGATTATGGCCGGATGTATCGGTTTCCTGGACACGTGAATACGGGATCCTATTGTTAGGTGCGACCAAAGTCCCACATCCCACATCGAATAAACATGGGAAGAAAGATCAGTATATAAGTTAAGAATACATCTTCATTAGTGTGAGGCCTTTCAGAAGTGGACCAAAAGAAAATCTGTGCGGGCTAGTGGGCCCAAAGCGGACAATATCACAGTAGTCTAGAGATCGGAGTATTCTTACTTATATACAAGACGGAATATGCGGATCAAATATTCCCAACAACTGGTATAAGAGCCAGACTGGTAGCGATCCAAAGGAGATCAGATTTGAGTGGGAGCATGGATACAGACGAATGAAAGGTGAGACTCGAAAAATTCGATGGTGTAGATTTTGGGTTCTGGAAGATGCATATTGAAGATTATTTGTACCCGAAAAAGCTTTATGAACCCTTCTCAGAAAAGAAACCAGAGGGTATGAAAGATGAAGAATGGACCCTTCTTGATAGACAAGCTCTTAGAGTCATCTGATTGACGCTATCCCGCAATGTTTCTTTTAACATCATAAAAGAAACAACCACAGCGGGTCTTATGAAGGCTCTCTCCAGGTATGTATGAGAAGCCATCAGCGTCTAACAAAGTTCACTTTATGAGGCGTTTATTCGATTTGCGAATAATGGAAGGAGTTTTGGTAGCTCAACACCTCAATGAACTCAATACAATCACAACCCAGTTGAGTTCAGTTGAAATTGATTTGGATGAAGAAATACGAGCATTGATACTGTTGTCTTTACTACCAGATAGTTGGAATGCTACTATCACTACGGTGAGTAGCTCGTGACCTAGTTCCAACTAGATAGTTCGAATCTCCTGCAATAGCAGCATGAAATGAAAATCCAAATGTTTGGCACCATAGGCTTGGCCATATGAGTGTGAAGGGTATGAAAATTATGTACTCGAATGGGAAGCTTCCAGGTCTAAAGTCACTCGATATAGACATGTGTGAAGATTGCATACTTGGAAAACAGAAAAAGGGTCAGTTTTCAGACAAGTGGTAGAACCTCAAAGAAAGAAAGGCTGGAGCTTGTTCACTCTAACGTTTGGGGGCCAACAACTGTTTCTGTAGGAGGGAAACACTATTTCGTGACCTTTATCGATGATCATTCTCGAAAGGTATAAGTTGATTTTCTGAAGCATAAATCTGAAGTGTTTGATGTTTTTAGGAGATGGAAATCTATGGTTGAGAATGAGACATGTATGAAGATTAAAAAACTGAGAACTGATAATGGTGGTGAATATGAGGACACCAAATTCAAGAACTTTTGCTATGAGCATGGTATCAGAATGGAGAAAACTTTTCCAGGTACGCCTCAACACAATGGTATTGCCGAACGTATGAACAGAATGTTGACAGAAAGAGCGAGAAGCATTTGAATACAGTTTGGTTTATCGAAGCAGTTTTGGGGAGAAACAATCAATACATCGGCTTACCTGGTTAACTGAGGCCCGTCGGTTCCCTTAGAACATCGAATACCCGAGGAGGTATGGACTAGTAATGATGTAAAATTATCACATGTAAGAGTTTTTGGTTGTACAAAATATGTTCATATAAGTGATCAAGGAAGGAACAAGCTTGATCCGAAATCAAAAAAATGTTTCCTGATCGGCTATGGCAAAGATGAGTTCGGTTATCGTGTTTGGGATGAGGAAAACAGGAAGATAATACGAAGCAGAGATGTGATCTTCAATGAAACAATGATGTATAAGGACAAACATAAAACATAAAGAAATTACTAAAAGCCGTATGAATCATGAAAACAGGTGTTGGGAATATTAGGTCATTATAAATGACTCAAATGTTTAGGCAGTCTCTAAACTTCCGAACTGATACTGCATTGGTCATTACATCTGCTGGATTATCGTGTTTAGACACTTTCTTCACATCAAGAATTCCCTTTGATATTATATCACGAATAAAATGATACCTGACATCTATGTGCTTTGTACACTCATGGTACATCTGGTTCCCTGTAAGGTGTATGGCGTTTTGATTGTCAGAAAACACTTTTGTAGTAGTCCTATCCAAGCCCAAATCTGCCACCAAACCTTGCAACCGTGTTGTCTATTTAACTGCTTCTGTTATCGCCATGTACTCTGCCTCTGTTGTAGACAAAGCTACAGTAGCAGATCAACAAAACCAACTAACGATCATGCAACATCATTCAGCGATTCACCAAAATCGGTCTCGTTAAAAGTTAAGCCAACATTCACAGTATTCTTAATATATCGAAGTATTAATTTCACTACCTGCCAGTGTTCTTTCCCAGAACATCCCATGTACCTGCTAACTACACTAACCGCGTGTGAAATATCAGGACGTGTGCATAACATGTACGCTAATTTCAAGATTTGTTTTTGTTTCGTAATTTGACTGAGGAGGGTGTCAAACGTTACTCATGGGGTAGTGTTGTGCTTGCTTACTTGTACCACCATCAGGGTGAGGCTTCGCTTCACGACACGAGGACTATGTGATGTAGCCCAGAAAGTCCAAACAAAAGCCTTTTTTATTTTATTTTATTTTATTCAAATATCTTATGTATTTAAATCAAATATAATTATATTAAGATTTTATTTTATTTTATTTTATTCTATTTTAAAATATTTATTTTATTTCCTTGTATTATAATTTAGGGTTTTGAGAAGCTCTTATATAAAGCTTCATATGCCTTAAGTTATTTTAAGTTTTTGGAATTATATATTTTTATCTCTGAAAATTTCAATCTTTGTTACCCTTAGATTAGGGTTTCATCATGTTACCCTTGAATTAGGGTTTCATATATCGTTGCTTCTTCTGCTATTTCCGCCGCATCATCAGTTTGGTATCAGAGCCTCAGTTTCTGCTATGGGGAAGCATGTTTCTAAAGCCTGACTATTCTGATTCAAGGTTTAAAGAAGAGAACAACACACATGGTCATGAAGATCTGGAAGATCATTTGAGTATGAGGGGGCATACCAACCGTTTCAATGACGGTCGTATTGACCGGTTACTGAAGGAGTTTAAATTGGCTACCAATCGTCGAATCAAGGTAAAAATTGCTTATCGAGATGTTGTCTCATGCTATGAAAAAGTTTTCAAAACCATCTTTTTTCATCAACTGGATATGGAGATGTTGTCTTCAGGCTATGAAAAGGTTTTCGAAATTATTTTTTTTCATCAACCGGATGGCTTCAATGTGACTTCGAATAAGGAACGCTCGAGAAGAAATTATCTTATTCCGATAAGGTCAACATTCATAATTCCCAATGTAATGATTGAATAAAATAAAATAAATAAATTGGGTTCTTGATGGTGATGGTGCTGAATTCGAAGACGAATTCTTGTCAACCAGGAGAGGATGATGTAGCCCATAAAGTCCAAACAAAAGCCTTTTTTATTTTATTTTATTTTATTCAAATATCTTATGTATTTAAATCAAATCTAATTATATTAAGATTTGATTTGATTTTATTTTATTTTATTTTAAAATATTTATTTTATTTCCTTGTATTATAATTTAGGGTTTTGAGAAGCTCTTATATAAAGTCTCATATGCCTTAAGTTATTTTAAGTTTTTGGAATAATATATCTTTTATCTCTGAAAATTGTAATCTTTGTTACCCTTAGATTAGGGTTTCATCATGTTACCCTTGAATTAGGCTTTCATATATCATTGGCGCCAAGCTACGAGATAGAACAGATGGCGGCAAACACAAAGAGAAGAAGACGAAACAAGGATATATAAACCCTAACCCTAAGTTAGAGTATAAGAGACTAAGAGAAAATTCTCAATTTTTATTCATCAAAGTCTGAAAACAAAAATAAGGTATAATATGCTATATATAGCACTACCCAAAACCCTAATTCCAAATAAGGAAAATTACATAAATCTTTTAAAATAAAATAAATAAATAAAATTAACGCTAAAATATTAAAACTGGTTTTCGGAGGCTTTTCAAGTCGAATTTGGATATAAAACTTTGTGACATAGTCACATTTTTAAAATCTGACGGGCTCGTTGAAATCTTCGATTTGAGTACCTGTGTGACCAAACTCCGATACCTGGGCGAGAAACCAGTCTGTTTGCAGTCTTCGCTACATCATCCTTCCACGGTTGGGAAGAATTCGACCTCGAATTCGGAACTCTGAAAAATTGACAGAACTGCAAAAACATTGGTGTGTTCACCGCTGATTTCAACCGGTACCGGCACAAGGGTGTGAGATGTGAGAATCTGAATGTTGCAGATCTTGTCAAGAAGTGGTTTCTCAGTTTTGTCCAACAGTGCCATCGGCATTACTGTGGTCAGCGATAACAAGATATAATTCACCCACTTGTTCTATGTCAGCCTTTTCAACCCATTTACTAAGCACAACAACACCCTTGCGCGTGTAAAGAGTTGTTGTCTTTCCAGTTCCAGACTGTGTTTGTTGTATCACATCAAAACCCTTACAGAAAGGAACAATTCCTCTTTGTTGAATAGTAGATGGCTTCTTAACTTCTGTAGAGTATATTTCTACTAGAAGATTCAAAACATTGCAATCTTCTATTTTTAAATTTTTATTGTTTCTTTTATTTTCCCAACCATCACCCCAAACTCCTCGAGGTTCTATTACAAAACCTAACCTTTTATCCATTAAAACACTAAAATTTATTTCTAGCAATCTCTTCATACTATCAAATACAAAAATATCATCTTGTATTTTCATGACACGATAGTATGCATCCACAGAGAACCGAAACAAGGGTTCCATCGTAGGATAACCAAAAATACCTGGAAGGTGCATCTCCACGATAAAAGCTATTGCTTCAAAGTTCTTCTTCAACAAAATCTCTGGAATGATGTAGTATAGTGTACTGAAGTCTGAGACAATTTCTTGATCTACAAGTTTCTCCTTAACATTAATTTGATCTTCATTATCCCATTCTTTAACATCAACGCTCTTCTCTTCAATCTCATCGTCGTAGACATCATAAATTGGATCTCCCAATTCCGACTAAGTTTCATCAGACATTTCACCCTGGTAGTCAGCCTCATACTCAACAAAGAGTGGATGGTCGAGAATCGGCGAACCCTCCATGTCACCAACATCTACTTGATGGATCTCCTTCCCCTTTGGTTTTTCCAAATTGTAGTTGTGGTTGTGGTTGGATCCTATGAAAAAAACTCCCGCCTTTGAATTTATAGTTGGAGTTTGAAATCCGGTGGTGGTCAACCTTTCAATATCTTCTATCACTTCCTTCATTTGATGTCGCAGTGAATTCATCCATTCATCTATCTGCGATCAGAACTGATCGAATTCATCAAGGTCGACCAATTCTGCGATCGGAAGAGTGGACTTCCCTCGCAAGGATCGCTTTGGCGGCATACCTTTGTTACCCACGTTGTAGGAACTCTGGCTCTGATACCAAACTGATGACGCGGCGGAAATAGAAGAAGCAACAATATATGAAACCCTAATTCAAGGGTAACATGATGAAACCCTAATCTAAGGGTAATAAAGATTGAAATTTTTAGAGATAAAAAATATATTATTCCAAAAACTTAAAATAACTTAAGGCATATGAGGCTTTATATAAGAGCTTCTCAAAACCCTAAATTATAATACAAGGAAATAAAATAAATATTTTAAAATAAAATAAAATAAAATAAAATCTTAATATAATTATATTTGATTTAAATACATAAGATATTTGAATAAATTAAAATAAAATAAAAAAGATTTTTGTTTGGACTTTCTAGGCTACATCATCATGGCCGGATATATCGGTTTTTAGACACATGAATGCGGGATCATGTTTTCATGCTTTGCCATGTTACTCATTCCACATACACCGAATGCGAGCCCATTATTGTGAGATGGGATATAGCTGCCGCATTATCTGACTCTCGGATGAAGCTGAACCTTCGGATCACCGTCAACAACCTACAGGAGATAGATGCAAGTCTTATTATTGAGTAATGTCAAAACTATTTTATGTTTTACCCTTGGAATCTTTAGTTGAATAAGGTAGAATTGTTTTATAAATGTTTGTGTTGTATTGGTTTGTATTGGAAGAAAATAAGTAAGCTGGGTTTGGTGGTCGATGAAGTCCAAAAAACTCTATATCAAATTGTGATGGGTAGAGAGATTGGGTGTTGTTATATAAAGAAGGGATAAAGAGAGGAGAGAACGACTTAAAAGGCGGTGGAGGAATTCAGTAACGATTATTTGCAAAATATCTTTTCCTAACTTTTTGGTTCTATATATCTTTATAACTTTTAACCTATTTATATTTTAAAAACGGCTCAAACTATTTTTTCTTAAATTTTGTTAAAACTATTCCATGAAGTTAGTTTGTTTAACGATTTTATCTTTACAAAATCTTATAAATTGTTAAATTTATTTCGCGAAGTTACTATAATTTCTCGAAAAAATCCAATTATTTACCTTCTCTCTATCTTAAAAAAAATTGAAACTATAATTTAAACTAAAAGTAAATTAAAAATAAAAATAAACTAAAATTAAATACTAAAAAAATTAAATGTAAAATTACCTTACCTTATCATTTCTCCCTTACCTCTTCCACAACCCCACACACCTGCAACAACGGAAACCAATATCCACATGCGAAACTATTATCGGCATACATACAGTACACAACCATCCATCAACTGAAACTTACTGGAAAATCAAATCGGAAACAAAAATCAGAATCGAACAATACCGGCGAGAAGAATCACCGAGGAGGTTCGAATAAAAGTTGTTGTAAGTTGACTTTTTTGTTATTAAATGCGTTAGTTAGGATTAAGTTATCGATTAGGGTGTATTTAGGCTTGTTTTTTGTGTTGGTTAGATGTTATTGAAGCTTGAAAGCTTTTGCCATAGTGATAGTGTTCTTCGCCACACGGGGGCATTGAGCACTATCGTTACGCCATCGCGTTGGATTTTGTGAGTAGGCCTTAGTACTAACAGGATTTCACGCCATTGCGATGGCGTGAGCAACCTTTCCTTTGCCACAAGTATAGCGTAGTTGGTGTATACCAATAATCTCCCGCCTTCTTGATGGCGTGAGATGATCTGGTCACCGGAGTAACCCAGGACCAAAATATTCTTATTTGTTGGTGTGTGTTTTACTCGTTTATGCTATTATTTTTCTATAAACGCTTCACGATTGACAATTGATATTTCGAACCAACCTTGACATTTTGTACGTTTCTTATTGATATTATTACTGTTATTATTTTGTACCTTTGGATGGGAGATGTAATATTTACATTTGCAGTTGATATTTTACTTCTGTTGATTTTTAATATATACTAATATATTAATCAAATATTTCCAGGAGCGCGAGATGCGGCTATACGCCCATTATCCCAGCCGTAGAGGTTGGAGTTTGGCCTGACAGAGTAGGGTGCACGCCGTAGTTGATGGCACTTCTTTCGATAGACTCATCGAGCCTTTCTATTACATGTACACACACTCCAGCATGACGGATGATTTTTTTGAGTGGTGGCATATGGAGACAAATAGTTTCCATTTTTCGTTCAGAGAGATGACGATCACTCTCGACGACGTCCATACCATTTTGGCACTCCTAGTTCGGGGTGAGCTTGTTGTTTTTCCCGTTATATCGGGTAAGTCTATGTCCATGCATGAGCTGCTGAACTACTTTTGGTGGACGAGGTATCGTTCGCGAAGGAGGTTGAGAAATGCAAGGGGGTCGGTTTGGGGTTTAAATGGCTCCGTAGTAGGTTTAGTGTGCTAGAGTTCTGCAACGACAACCCTGATCTCACTAATCTTATCGTACATGCGGCTGCGCGCGCCTATATATTACATATGTTAGGAACCGTTCTATTCCTTAACAAGAGTAACATGTACGCTAATTTCAAGATTTGTTTGTGTTTGGTGATTTGACTGAGGAGGGTGTAAAACGTTACCATGGGGTAAAGCTGTGCTTGCTTACTTGTACCACCATCAGGGTGAGGCGTCGCTTCACAAGATGAGGACTATAGCCGGATGTATCGGTTTGCTGGACACGTGAATACGGGATCATGTTTTCATGCTCTGCCCTGTTACTCGTTCCACTTACACCGAGTGCGAGCCCACTATTGCAAAATGGGATACAACTGCCGCAGTATCTGACTCTCGGATGAAGTTGAATCTTCGGATCACCGTCAACAACCTACAGGAAATAGATGTAAGTCTTATTATTGAGTAATGTCAAAACTATTTTATGTTTTACCCTTGGTATCTTTAGTTGAATAAGGTAGAATTGTTTTATAAATGTTTGTGTCGTATTGGTTTATATTGCAGATACTATTTGATCATTATCGTGCGATACGTGATCATTAAATCATTATGCAATTATCACAAAATGGCTAAAGCACATAACATATGCGAAGGAAAGACTTAAATGAACACAAGTTTTAACGTGGTTCGACAATTGTCTATGTCCACGGGCACCGCCAGAGAAAATAGTTTCACTATGATAGAAAAGGTTACAGATTTCAGATTGTGTTTTTGTGTAGCCCTAGTAATCTATTTATATAGAATAAATACACTTGCTAGATAATGGTCCTAATGGGTCGTATACATGAGACCAAAAATGACATTACCCATTTTAGCTTCACTGTCAAAGACACAAAACTGTACCGCCGAACACGGTACACAGTCAAGGCACAATGACACTAAGAGAGACACAAAACTGTACCGCTGGACACGGTACAATGTCAAGGCACTATTCGACTCATTCACAACCAATCTTCCCCTTGAGGTGAATATCCTTTCTTCACTATCAACAAAGAAACTTCTCTTCTTCTGACTCCCAAAATTCCCCGAAGGCATTCACTCTATACTGCGAACACCGATCCAGTTTAGGCACTCCATAAACTTTCGAACTGATACTACCTTGTTTATTATGTCTGTTGGATTATCGTGTGTAGACACTTTCTTCACATAAACAATTCCCTTTGATATTATATCACGAATAGAATGATACCTGACATCTATGTTCTTTGTACACTCATGGTACATCTGGTTCCCTATAAGGTGTATGGCGTTTTGACTGTCACAAAACAATTTTTTAGTAGTCCTATCCAAGCCCAAATCTGCCACCAAACCTTGCAATCATATTACCTCTTTAACTACTTATGTTACCACCATGTACTTTGCCTCTGTTGTATACAAAGCTACATTATAGCACAAAGAGCTTCAAATTGATCGAGAAATAAGGTTGCTTTGATCGAGATTTGGGAAAAAAATAAGTAAGTTGGGTTTGGTGGTCGATGAAGTCCCAGAAAACTCTAAATCAAATTGCGATGGGTAGAGAGATCGGGTGCTGGTATATAAAGAAGGGATAAAGAGAGCAGAGAACGACTTAAAAGGCAGCGGCAGAGGAACTCAGTAACGATTATTTGCAAAATATATCTTTATAACTTTTAACCTATTTATATTTTAAAAACGGCTCAAACTATTTTTCCTTAAATTTTGTTAAAACTATTCCATGAAGTTAGTTTGTTTAACGATTTTATAAATTGTTAAATTTATTTCGTAAAGTTATCATAATTTTTGAAAAAAATCCAATTCTTTACCTTTTTTATCTTAAAAATAATAATATTCTTATTGGTTGGTGTATGCTTTAGGCGTTTATGTTATTAATTTTCTATAAACGCTCGTGATTGACAATTGATATTTCGAACCAACCTTGATATTTTGTACATTTCTTATTTCAGGTTAGGGATCCCGTTGACGCTTCTGGGTCCCGCGATAGCTCTCAAACGAAGAGAATAAAGAAGCGGACAAGGGTACGGGAAGCTGGCCAGTCCGTTTTTCAGGAGCGCAAGATGCGGCTATACGGCCATTATCCCAGCCGTAGAGGTTGGACTTTGGCCTGACAGAGTAGGGTGGGCGCCGTAGTTGATGGCACTCCTTTCGGTAGACTCATCAAGCTGTTCTATTACATGCACACGCACTCCAAAATGACGGATGTTTTTTTGGAGCGGTGGAATATGGAGACAAATAGTTTCCAATTTTTGTTCGGAGAGATGACGATCACTCTCGACGATGTCCATACAATTTTGGCACTCTTAGTTTGGGGTGAGCTTGCAGTTTTTCCCCTTATATCGGACAAGTCTGTGGCGATGCATGAGCTGCTGAACTGTTTTTGGTGGACGAAGTATCGTTCGTGGAGGAGGTTGAGAAATTTAAGGGCGTCGGTTTGGGGTTTAAATGGCTCCGTAGTAGGTTTAGTGGGCTAGAGTTCTGCAACGACAACCCTGATCTCACTAATCTTATCGTACATGCGGCTATGCGCGCCTATATATTACATATGTTTAGGACCGTTCTATTCCCCAACAAGAGTAACATGTACGCTAATCTCAAGATTCGTTTTTGTTTTGTGATTTGACTGAGGAGGGTGTCAAACATTACTCATGGGGTAGTAATGTGCTTTCTTACTTGTACCACCATCAGGGTGAGGCCTCGCTTCACGACACAAGGACTATGGCCGGATGTATCGATTTGCTAGACACGTTAATACGGGATCATGTTTTCATGCTCTACGTTGTTATTCGTTTCACTTACACCCAGCGCAAACCCGCTATTGCGAGATGGGATACAGCTGCCGCAATATCTAACTCCCGCATGAAGCTAAACCTTTGGATCACCGTCAACAACCTACAGGAGATAGATGTAAGTCTTATTATTGAGTAATGCCAAAACTGTTTTATGTTTTACCGTTGGTATCTTTAGTTGAATAAGGTAGAACTATTTTATAAATTTTTGTGTCGTATTGGTTTGTATTGTAGATGCCGTTTGATCTTTATCGTGCGATACGCAATCATTTTCTGTTCGAATGTATAAGATGGTTTCGAGATGTCATATGCGGTGTAGAGAACTCGCAGGCATACTATCTGGAGCGGGTGTTGAGGCAGTTTGGCCGTGTCTAGAGGGTTATCCGGTATCTGTTGTTGAAGATGCAGTCGAAGTCGAAAATAAAACTGAAGACGATGGCCTATACATTCGAGGAGGATAGTTGGGAGAACTAGCGAAGTAACACATTGGATGAGGTTTTTATGGGAGTGTTGATGAGAGACGAGATGGAGTCTGTTTATACTCATGATTACCTCTGCTCTATCAGAATATTAGCTTGTTCAACCTCATCAACACTGTAATCTACTCGCTCGATGACTATGTTTACGACATATCGGGAATGAGCTATCATTCGACATTTGCGTGTCGGTATGCATAGGATCTCGTTGTTTCCCAGAGTTGGTGAGTTTGACCATGAATTCGATTGTTTCGCTGTGGGTTACGAGAATGTAGTGTCTACTTCCATGAGACTTTCTTAGACATTAAGTTTTATGTTGCGGGTTGTATGATACCATTTACAATATTTTGGTGGTCTAATGTTTATCATTTTCGTATGATGATTTATGATTGTTGTTAATTACTTTGATGGTTCGGTTATTGTATGATACTTTTCCATTGTTGTTAGATATTTTAATGTCTTATTTTGGTATCTTGCTAGAGTTATTATGGTATCTTTTTTACGATTGTTGTTACCCTTGTTACCACCATTACTAAAAAAATGTGCGGAATAAAATAAAAAAATTCAACCTCAAATCAGGTCTAATAACAACTTAATAATACCTTAAGGCTAATAAAAAGTAGAGCAAAATTCATAAAAATTAAAACAACATTAGCGTGAACTACAACATGAATTAAGGAAACCATAAATTCAAACAACTCAAACATTTGCAATTACTTATACTAATCATAATTTATTTATCATGTCAGTTTCATTTCATCAACTTCCTTTCTTTTTTTGCAATTTGGTAACAATAAATAAGATACCCATATAAATTTAACATTTATTGTATTTTGAAGAAAATTAAATAAGATACAACTTTATTTGAATTGGTTCATATATGATAAACATTTTCATTCATACAATAAACTTTACTGTGTTATATGAAATCGAACCTTACATCTTTATAACGTCAAACACTAACTAAGAAAAAAAAACCATTGAACTTATAAAGCAACCTTAATTCAAATATAATTATTTTTTGATGAGAAAAACGCATGACAAAACAAGTCTAGTTCACTATTAAACTATAAAATTATAAATCATAACACCAAAGAGACTATGAATACATATAAATAAAAGAGAATTTTAATTCATCACATGGTGTACAAAATCTAAAATGTTTAAAACTAGAACGTCAGCACCATCCGAAAGAGAAAGATACTTGAGAAATACTTTGAACGATGAAAGACTACATAGATGATAAACAAAATATCACATTCGGGTGGAACAAATGCACAATACTTGCAATTACTTGCGAGAAAAAAAAACTAATTGGCTACAAAAAAGCAATATCCACTAAACAAGACACATATATAGAAATACAACAGTTTTTATTCATATGTAAAGAAGAAATGGAATAGAATCGTATGTGCAAAATTTATGTCAAAAATCATTGGACTCAAGGCCCTCATGAAATTGAGTCATCAACTATATTCTTTTTGAAGTCTCTACCTACTAATAATAATAGTTCTATTGATTTAGCTAGCATTCAATCTACTATCACTAACACGCTCACAAGTGAAGATAATCTCTTATTATTGAGTCTACCCACTGATCAAGATATTTACAATTCTATATTTGCTTTAAATTTTGATAGTGTTGTAGGAGTAAATGGATAAAACATCAAATTCTACCGTAAATATTGGTCTACCATCGCTACAGATCTATGCTCTACTATTAGATCATTCTTCAATGGTAAATATGTTCCTAATGGTTTTTATACTACTGAAATCTGTCTAATACCTAAAAAATAAGATCCTAAAATATGGAATGATTATAGACCTATAAGTCTTTGCAATGTCTTTAATAGGATTATTTCTAGAATCTTAAATTATAGGATATTTATTCAATTACCTAAGCTTATTTATGAAAAGTAAAGTGGATTTGTCAAGGGTAGATACATTCAAGGAAATATCATTTCCTTACTAAATAGCTAGCATTCAACATAAACAAGAAGAGTAGAGAAAGGAATTTAATTCTTAAGTTAGATTTATCTAAGGCCTTTAATAAAGTCTTTTATTCATTTATTAAAAAAATTATTACAACATTTGGTTTTAACTCTAGATTCGTCAATCTAATCCTAAAATCTATCAATAAGGTTAGATTTTCAATCATCCTTAATGGTGAATCCAAAGGTTTCCTCAAAGCTACTAATGGAATTAGACAAGATGATCAATTGTCCCCTGGTCTATTGTTTTAGCTCAAGAATTCTTAATAAGAGGTCTAAAAAAATTCATAACAGTCTTAGCTTAAGATATAAAATTTCTAATAATTACAATATTTCATGTTTACATTTTGCTGATGACATTATTATATTTACTAATGGTCTTAAATCTAGTATTTTTGTCCTTTATAAGGGTATAAAAATACCAAAGTATAACGGAGGACCTAAATTATAATACATTAATGTATATGGGTTTAATTGTAAAGTAGAAAGTAAGTGACACAAATACAAATATAAGGGGTAACATGCGATTAGGATAGATTTGGCATGTGACAATGGGCCCCACAGTTGTCACTATATAAGGAAAGATTTTGTCTCCTAAAAAGGGACCTTCTAATGATTAGTACTTGATTTTGACTACTCTCTCTTTATAATCTTGTACTTGTTTTCCTGACACCTTTCACCCATTCACATTTCCTGATAAACTACCTTAGATATTCTGACACTTATCATTGGCGCCGTCTGTAGGAACGAGAGATACCCAGAGATTAGGTTCCCCAAAATCTCAACCTTACAAAAAGAAAAATCAACGAATGAATACCGAGGCTATGAAGGGAAAGGCAAATGAAAAAGGTTCTGATAAGTAGATGACATTTTCGGAGGGTCGAAACTTAAGGACTTTTTTGGTGATAATGATCAAAGAAATCAGGGCCGAAGTAAACGGTCGACCCTAATCATGACTAGGCAACATCTGTTAGACGATATTGCTAAGCTAAATGCCGAGAGGGATTTGGCCTTGGCTGAGAAGAAAGGTCGGCTGGATGGTCGAAGTGAACGATCAGATGTAGAAATAAAAGAGGCTCAACGCACTACTGATTGGAAGGAAATGGAATTTTATAAAGGCAAGAATCGGATGCGAAGGACCGACGGGGCTGCACGAAATAAATATGGATTTGGATCCAAGCTTGAGTATGAATTTTCTTCAGGGGAGGATATGAGTGAGTCTTCTTCCTCGGTCAGAGATTTTCGACGCTTCAGGAAGAATAAAAAGATGATCAAGGAAAGAGAACTCATAAGGTGTAAGTCATTACGAGCTAAAATAGTCGAACCTCAGGGATGTAGCATCGACAAAGTAACTCCCAGATCTGCTGAAAAAATCGGTACAGTTACTTTTAACAGAGAGCAGCTCAATTGTCCTCAATTCCAATTTCCGTCAGGGAGCCAATCTTATGGCTACAAGGTGGGGAGTCAATTTGCTAAACAGCTTGATGAAAGATTTTTCACGAGTTGTTCAGAAGGCCTGGGAGGCGGGACTTTCAACATCGGGCATAATTAAAGGTCGTCCCCTTTGTCAAATGAAATTTTATCGAGGAATCTCCCAAAGCGTTTCGAAATATCCAAGCTTGAAAAGTACGATGGTAAGAAAGACTCAGATAATCATCTGGAAGCCTTCAAAAAATTTATGTTAAGCTTTGACAATGACGACAAGCTTGTCTGTCGAGCTTTCTCAATGACGTTTAAAGACCGCGCATCAAAGTGGTATAATCGATTGCCACAAGGATGCATTAAGAATTTCGATATGTTCTGGATGATGTTCAGACAACAGTTTGTCGGAAGCAAAAATTTCCGAGCAAACGGGGACACAATAGTTAATTGCCGACAAAAGGTCGGAGAAAGCTTGAGGAATTATACTCGTCATTTTATAGACGCAAAGATAGATCTCGACTATTATGAAGAAAGTATAGCCTTAACTGGTTACAGATTATGCTTGTTACCGGGACTGATGAAGCAAGTTGTGACAAAGAAGCAAGCCTTCACTTTTTCAGCTTTGTTAGCCCAAGTCGAAAAGCAGATTCTGATTGAAGAAACCGAAGCATCAGAATTGGTTGCACAGATCCAACAAACAAATCAAGCTTCAGTGGTTACGTATCAGAAAACTTCGAAGGCAAGTACGATCCCTCAGCCACAACCGATAAGTACCGTAGCACCAGCAGATGGGAAATTATCGGGAAATCAAACTCAGAGGACGCGAAATGGTTATCAAGGAAATAATTACCGACCCATATTAAACAAGTGGGTTTGGCCCAATTATTTTGCTGATTTAACTGAATATATTGCGACTATCTTTGATAAGTCGCGGAAAATCATGCATTTTCGGAAGCCATTCCCAATCGGAACTCCCCGCGAAGGTCGGAACAACCGTTTCTGCAAGTACCACGATGATGTAGGTCATGATACCAAAGATTGAAGATTGTATCGCGCTCAAGAATGAAGTACAAGCGCAGATTGACAGTGGTAAATTGCTAGAGTATGTAAAAAAACAAGCTCAGCAAGGTGGAACATCCAAGAAAATTGTAGCGGTGCCTAAACAGGAAATTTCGTTGGTGATTTCTAAGGTCAATAATTCGTTTGACGTGTCCACCGAATATTTGGACCCGGATAAGAACAGGAATCTAATCGGAGTGATTGAGGAGGTAGTACTCCCAGCACGAGAAAATGTAAGAGAATTATGTAAATTTTTTGAGTCTCTAACTATCTTTAAGGGCGATACAAAGGAAGGTACTACCAATTCTTCACCGAAGAGGCATATAATGAATTTGGCTACTTAGAGATATTAACTCAATAGTAAGGCTCTCAATATATATAGAACTTAGAGGCCTATACAAGGAAACTTAATACACTGAATATTCTAACAGTTCTCAATTCAATTATATCTACGAACAAAAGAAAGAGGAAATTATGGATCTCTATGTCTTCTCAATTCAATTATATCTACGAACAAAAGAAGAGGAAATTATGGATCTCTATGTCGTTGTCGTTGTTTAAACCATCTAAAATAGCTTATATCTAGTACTTATTGTTGCTGAAGGAAACCATAGATGTTTTTACCTTAACATGCATATATTTTAGATTCTTTTAAAAGAAATTTGGAGACATTAGAAAATTAGGTCGACCGTTATAATTTTTTTGAACAAAACAAACCATTTAGACAATTTATTGCTTTTGCAAGCTATTTCAGTTTTCTATTTACAATATGTGTTTCTACAGGATCCATCATAAAAGAAATTAACTAATTATATTAGTTATAAATTTTAACACATTAAATAGTATATTAAAAACTAAACTTATTAAAAAATATTATATTAGTTATAACTAAATATTATGAATTAGTATAATATTTTTTTTAACACTATTACGAATTAAAAAGATTCCAAATATTATATTAATTGTCAGAACTATATAATAATGTTAGAAGTTAAAAAGATTAGGACATAATTGTAAATTTTTTATAAACTATTCAAAGACACAGGTTGTATCGTTAAAATCGACACTCTAACCCGTTTGTAGTATCTTTAAAATCTTTAAAGAAAAGAGAGAAAGCTTATGGTCACTCTTGGACAAGGTAACAATTTGATTTTGTATTTACCTCAATGCTAAAAAATGTTAAGTCATAATATTTTTAGGTTCCCATTTCAATTATATCTATGAACAGAATAAAAATGAAATTATGGATGCCTATGTCGTTGTCGTTGTTCAAACCTACTAAAAAAACTTATATCTAGTAGTTAGTGTTGCTGAAGGAAACTATAGATGTTTTTGCCTCAAATTGCATATATTTTAGATGCTTTTAAAAGAATTTTGGATACATTAGAAAATTAGGTCGACCGTTATAATTTTTATAAACAAAACAAACCATTTAGAAAATTTATTGTTTTTGAAAGCTATTTCAGTTTCCTATTTACAATATGTGTTTCTACAAGATCCATCATAAAAGAAGTCAACTAATTATATTAGTTATAAATTTTAACACATTAAATAGTATATTAAACACTAAACTAATTAAAAAATGTTATATTAATTATAACTAAATATTATGAATTAGTATAATATCTTTTTAACACGAATTAAAAAAGATTTCAAATATTATATTAATGGTCAAAACCACATAATAAAGTTAGAAGTTACAAAGATTAGGACATAATTGTAATTTTTTTATAAACTATTCAAAGAGAGAGGTTGTATCGTTAAATTTGATCCACTCTTGTAGTATCTTTAAAATCTTTAAAGAAAAGAGAGAGAAAGCTTATGTTCACTCTAGGACAAGGTAACAATTTGTTTTTGTATTTAGCTCAATGCTAAAAAAAATTAAGTCATAATATTTTTTATTTCTCATTTCAATTATATCTATCAACAAAAGAAAGAGGAAATTATAGATGTCGTTGTAGTTGTTTAAACATCTAAAAAAGCTTATATCTAGTAGTTATTGTTGCTGAAGGAAACCATAGATGTTTTTACCTCAACCTGTATATAATTTAGATTCTTTTAAAAAAAATATGAGACTAGAAAATTAGGTTAACCGTTAAAATGTTTTTAACAAAACAAACCATTTAGACAATTTATTGCTTTTGCAAGCTATTTGAATTTCTTATTTACAATATGTGTTTCTACCGGATCCATCATAAAAGACATTAACTAATTATATTAGTTATAAATTTTAACATTAAAAGCTAAACTAATTAAAAAATATTATACTAATTATAACTAAATATTATGAATTAGTATAATATCTTTTTAACACTATTACGAATTAAAAAAAATTCCAAATATTATATTAAAAGTTAGAACCATATAATAGTGTTAGGAGTTAAAAAGATTAGGACATAATTGTAAAATATTTATAAACTATTCAAAGACAGAAGCTGTATCGTTAAAATCGACTGACTCTAACACGCTTGTAGTGTCTTTAAATTCTTTAAATAAAATAGAGAGAAAGCTTATGGTCACTCTTGAACAAGGTAACAATTTGATTTTGTATTTAGCTCAATCATAAAAAATGCTAAGTGAGAATGTTTTTAGGTTCCCATTTCAATTATATCTATAAACAAAAGAAAGAGGAAATTATGGATGTCTATGTCGTTGTTTAAACCATATAAAAAAACTTATATCTAGTAGTTATTGTTGCTGAAGGAAACCATATATATTTTTTCCTCAAGATGCATATATTTTAGATTCTTTTAAAAGAAATTTGGAGATATTAGAAAATTAGGTCGACCGATATAATGTTTTTGAACAAAACAAACCATTTAGACAATTTATTGCTTTTGCAAACTATTTTACTTTCTTATTTACAATATGTCTTTCTACGTGATCCATCATAAAATAAGATAACTAATTATATTAGTTATAAATTTTAACACATTAAATAGTATATTAAAAACTAAACTAATTAAAAAATATTATATTAATTATAACTAAATATTAAGAATTAGTATAACATTTTTAACACTATTACGAATTAAAAAAGATTCCAAATATTATATATGATGAGAACCATATATTAGTTATAACTAAATATTTTGAATTTATTATTTTTTTTTGTTTCAAAATTGATGTAATCATTGTTGAAACCATCTAAAATAGCTTATATCTAGTATTTATTGTTGTTGAAGGAAACCATAGATGTTTTTATCTCAACGTGCATATATTTTAGATTCTTTTAAAAGAAATTTGGAGATATTAGAAAATTAGGTCGATAGTTATAGTGTTTTTTAACAAAATAAACCATTTAGACAATTTATTCCTCTTGTAAGCCATTGTTATAATTCAGTTTCTTTCTTCGGTTAAGTTTTATATAATGTTTTCAAGTTTCCATTTCAATTATATCTATGAACAAAAAAAATAGAAATTAGGGTTGTCTATATCGTTGTCGTTGTTGTTTTTTTTGGGTTTCGAAATTGTTCCGGTCGTTGTTGAAACTATCTAAAGCAGCTTATATCTAGTAGTTATTGTTACTGAAGGAAACCATATATGTTTTTGCCTCAACATGCATATTTTTATATTATTTTGGAAGAAATTTGGAGATATTAGAAAATTAGGTCGACCGTTATAATATTTTTGAACAAAATAAACCATTTAGAAAATTTATTGCTCTTGTAAGCTATTGTTATAGTTCAGCTTCTTTCTTCGGTTAAGTTTTATATAATGTTTTTAGGTTCTCATTGCAATTATATCTATGAACAAAAAAATAGGAAATTAGGGATGTCTATGTCGGTGTTATTTTTTTGTTTTTGGGTTTCGAAATTGTTGTAGTCGTTGTTGAAACAATCTAAAGAAGCTTATATCTAGTAGTTATTGTTGCTGAAGGAAACCATATATGTTTTTGCTTCAACATGCATATGTCTTAGATTATTTTGGAAGAAATTTGGAGACATTTGAAACTTAGGTCGATCGTTATAATGTTGTTTTTTAATACAACAAACCATTTAGACAATTTATTTCTCTTGCAAGCTATTGTTATAATTCAGTTTCTTTCTTCGGTTAAGTTTTATATAATGTTTTTAAGTCCCCATTTCAATTATATCTATGAACAAAAGAAAGAGGAAATTAAGAATGTCTATGTCGTTGTCGTTGTTATTTTTTGGGTTTCAGATTGTTGTATTCGTTGTTGAAACCATCTAAAGAAGCTATTGTTATAAACCATCTAAACCGACTATAATTACGAAGCCAATTTTTTACATTGGTCTCTCTAACCCAATTAGTCATCGATTCATATTTTAGTAGTTATAAGCTATAAACTCATATTTTTAATCTAATAATGCTAATATTTCACCAGCATTTCCCTCTATGACAAAAAACAACATTAAAGTTTCTAGAAAATCAAATTTTCATAATTATATAAGGCTAATGATACATGATTTCTCCATGGTTTTGCATTATCCATACTACACGTTTTTCATATAACTTGTATAAGGGTTTGCAAATATGATTACTTTTATTTCGCAAACAATATCATATATTCTTGTATTCTTGTGCTATATGGTGAAATGATAAAAAAAAATAAGCATTTAAAAAACATAAATTTTGCTACCACGATCTTAAAACAACATATGAGTCCTAACAAAACCAACAAATGAGTGGTTGGAATGGCCGAACATAATTCATCATTGTATTGATGAATAAGTAGTGTTATCCATCGCCAATGTGGATAAATAAATAATTTAGGTTTCACATATATAATTTATTCATTGTTTTAGATCATGCATACAACATGCTTAACATATAATTAATTTAAAGTTTCACATTTATAGTTACTTAATACAAGCAACATCGTATGTTTCGTATTCATGGCCTATGTTGAGAAACAATAAGAATAAGCATCTTAAATTAATATTTAATATAGTCTTGCTACCATGACACTGAAACAACATATGAGTCCTAACAAAACCAACACATTGATGGTTGGAATGATTGAACATAATTCGTTATTGTATTGGCAAAATGATAAGTGTTATATGCCATCGATGTGACGAAATAAATAAGTTAGGTTTCGCATATATAATTTCTTCTCGATTTCATATCATGTGTACAACATATTTCATATATAACTCATTTAAGTTTTTGTATTTATCATTACTTAAATTTTGTTCACAATATCGGCTAAAAGTCACCATTATTCCCTCATTTTCGCATTTGTATCAAACTAGTCCCATATGTTCATTTTTGTCTCCCGCTGGCCCTTTATGTTTTAGATATTTGTATTATTAGTCCGCTCGTACATGTGGTAGTCCAAAATTAAATATTTAACCTCACTATTAGTCCTCAAATGTCCGAAGAATGTGGTTCTTAAATTAAGGATATAAGAAGTTGACTATGTGTTTCTTGAATTAGGGTTTTACATTTTTCGGGGACCAATAATTATATAAAAAGTTGATGTTTGGACTGTCACATATCATCTTCTTAGTACTCACATGTGCGGAGGACTAATAATGAAAATTTCTAAAATATAATAGACGAGTTGGAGACAAAAATGAACATAATGAGTTTTATACAAACGTGAAACATAGGGGGCTAATGGTGGTTTTAGCCTAACAATATCATATGTTTTTATATTTTTGGCCCGAAAAAGTAATAACAAACATATGAAGTCAGTAATTCTCGTAAATCTTGTTATCATGACACCAAAAAAATAGATGGTCCTAACAAAACCAACATATTAATGGTTGGATGACGGACAATATTTCATCATTGCGTTGGCGAACTACTTAGTGTTATGTCGCCCATGTAATTAAATAAATAAGACAGTTTTCATATATATAATTTATTCTTAGTTTTTCAACCACATGTTTTGCATATAATTTACATAAGTTTCACATTTAAAATTATTTAATTTTTAAAAATAATCTTGTACTTTTTTGTATTTTTTGCCTAGGTCGGGAAACAATAAGAATAAACATTTGAAGTCAGTATATAAATTTACATATTGCTACTACGACAACAAAATAATATATATGTCCTAACAAAACCAACAGATTGGTAGTTGAAATGATCAGACATAATTCGTAACTTCATTGATGAAATAATTAGTGTTATCCATCGCTCATGTTATGAAATAAATGAGTCAGGTTTCACATATATAATTTATCATCGATTTTGCATCATGCACATAACATGTTACACATATAATTTATTTAAGGTTTCACGCGTTTTATATAATTTATTTAAGGTTTTGCGTCCGTAATTACTTAAAGTTTGCAAAAATCTTGTATGTTTTTGTGTTTCTCACCGAGGTTGTGAAACGATGAGAACAAACATCTGAAGTCAATATTTCACGTAAATCTTGCTACCACGACATGAAAATAACAAATGGGTTCTAACAAAACCATAACATATGTGGTTGGAATGACTTAAAGTAATTTGTTAGTGCATCGACGACATAATTAGTTTAATCTGTCACATATATAGCGAAAATGTTTATATAAATTTTCACTAAAATAACGTAAATATAATATTATACACCAAATTTTTGGCGCAGTATGTGGGTTTCACCAATGAGCCGATAATTGTTTTTGTTTGTTTCGCTAAAGTAGTGACGCTGTGTCGTTAGGATTTCGCCGCATCCTAGCGATTTCCAATGACTATTTATATAAATTAACTGTGAAATAATTATTTATAGTTATGTTTGATTGTGCATGGAAAGTACATCAGGTTTCGTAACTGACATATACTATATTTACGAAAAATGACTAACACGTGAGTTATAAACCCTAGCAGAATAAGTTTCACAAGCGTATTGATAACAATTTTGTAACTCTACTCTACAATGTTATCGCAAAGTATATCAAACAAATAACATCAAACAAATAACATGTGAAACCTAACATTATAAGTTGTGCAACATACAAACACTGGATTTCGCAATACACTTCTTATTCTCCAATTATCGGTCTCAAATAACGTTAACCCGTTCCAAAAATAGAGAATTTTTGAATTTTAACTATTTTGTTCTTACATATTTGTTTATCCGTCGGATGAGACCTTCTTACCCGTCAGAGAAAGTTCTCGTCGGATGAGACCTTCTTAACCGTCGGGTGAAACCTTCTCACCTGTCGGACCGCTTATATTCACCCGACAGAAAACTCCCGCCGGTTGAAAATATCCACCACAGATGGAATAAAAAACATTTTTAACCTTTTAAATTGAAAAAAAAATTATGACTAATTATCTTTTTGGGACCAAATTTAGTTATACCCTTACCGGAATCTAATATTCGAAAATAAGTATAATTTTTCCACCGCATTTCTAATTATGTTTGTACGAAATATGTGGTATAAATAATAGTTTTTTTGTCCGTTTAGTTATATATTCGATTTTTGAAATAAAAATAAAAAAATTTAAAAATAATAAAGTTAGTGAATACATTTTTATTATGAACTAATAGTTTTTCTTTCAATAAATATGGATTTGAGAATTGTATGAGTTTTATTAATCTATTTTTACTAATTATATTTAGTTAAAATAATAACAATATATAAAAATAACTATAAAAGAAGTTTCTATCATGATTTATAAATAATAAAAATATATAATTTAATAATAATAATAATAATCTATATATACGTATAGAAAATCCTAAAAATTAATTAAATTCAAAATTAATAAAGATATGAGAATTGAAATAAAGCTTTATTTACAATAATATTAAACTATCGTGTTTGACGCGTGGAAAGTTCAGTGGTGTTTTACCTGCTCTTCCCGGTCGCGAACAACTTTCAATCGCTCCTCTCTTCTCTCTCCAAAAGTTTCAGAGATCTCTTCTCACCTATCACTCTCTCGTCGTCATCCGTTAACATAATATCTTATCAAGGTATTGCCTATCACTATCTCCATACAAATCCAACTGACAATTTCTTTTGCTTAGCTTCGAAGAATTATTCGGTTCTTTTATATAGTCGAATTAATTGTTTTGGAGACTGATCGATAACGAATTAGGGTTTTTAACTGTGTTGTTAATCTCAAACGTTTGAATTTGTTGGGATACAGAATCTTCGTTGGTGTAATCAAGACCATGATGAATCGGTTATTTGGGAAAGCTAAGCAGGAGACTAATGCTTTAACTTCAATTGATAAATTAAACGAGGTAATCTCATTGACTGTGTTTGAATTTGATTCTTTGCTTCTCTATTATGAATTTCTTAAATTTGTTAGGTTTTCGCTGTTTATGTTCATTGCTAAAAAGTTGAGATGTTTGCTTGGTTTCGAAGCTTCTGCGTTTCTCGAGATTTTATTTTGTTCTACTTTGAAGAAACTGCTGTGATAGAATAAACTGTATAATAGAGCTAAGCATCTATAGGAACTATACGATTGTGATTTTTATAAAGATCCTTGGTTTTAGTTAGAAATTTCTAGAGATAGTTAATGCCTCTGGTTGGTCTGTATGGTGAAATTATGAGGACCTCAAGATTTTAATGAGTTTAAAAAGCTTATACTTGGTCAGATGTTGCAATATGGTATCTTTCACATCTTTTATTCAAAGGTAACCATTTGACTAATACAATAAGCTTCAACATGAATTTTAAAATCAAATCATTACAATGGCGGGTTTTCCGCATAGATCAATTTTCATCATCTTTATTCTCTTTTTCATATATTGAACAAAGTTAAATATACCGGGTACTTTGGTTGAGGATTGAGGTGACTTTTGACTTTTGACTTTTTAGTTTTCCAATGCCACGAGAGAAGTTCCTGCTTGTGAGTAATTGAGTAGAGCCTTAGTCATTTTATTTGTGCGGGGACTTTATTTTATGGTGGTTTCATTACAACTGTTTAAAGTAAAAATCAACACTAATTCTTGGACCAAAAGCTTTCTATGTCTGCTGCATATTTAAGTTCGTATGCTCATTGCTTCACATCTGTATTGTGTATTTATGCAGCCTTTACTTTATTACTTAGTCTAATATAAACTTTTGTGGCGGCTTTCGTTAGACACTTGAAATGCTGGAGAAAAAGGAGAAGGTACTCCTTAAAAAGGCTTCTTTAGAAGTTGATAGGGCAAAAGATTTCTCAAGAGCAAAGAATAAAAGGGGTATGACATTTTAAACATCAATGATAAAGCTCATTTTTGTTAGTTATTATATTGTAAGATTTGGATGCATGTATATGTTTATCTTGAAGTTTGAAGCACTAAACACTGCATTTATCGTACTAGGAGCTTTTCCTTCTTTTGTGGTAATTGGTATTACAGTGACAAAAAAATTAATTAAGTTAGATTTTGTTCGTTAAAAGATATTTAGTTGACACTAATACTGCTCAACATATTTATTGGTTTGTTGATAGCTTGATTTTTGCATCTCCTCATTACTTCTTACCTCCCGCCACCCCCAACTGTGAATGTGAATCGTGATTTTTATAGCGTCATGATTGTTTAGATACTTACGTAACTGTTCTCATGCAGCGGCAATACAGTGCTTGAAAAGGAAAAGGCTGTACGAACAACAAATTGAACAGCTTGGAAATTTTCAGTTACGGATTCATGATCAGGTAGCTTAGCTAATTGTATTCGTACTTTTTGTTCTTCATGCTATTATTATCGTAGAAAAATTCGTAAATGCGATAATGGTCTCACGTAACGTGGCGCGACCGTTATGTTATAACTCATAATTAATCAATCTATTTATTTTTTAAGCTTTGATTTACTTACCAAAATATAACTCATCATTTACCATTCATGTTTATCCACTGTTACAATTTCGTAGATGATACTGTTAGAAGGTGCAAAAGCAACCCACGAGACAGTGGATGCCTTAAGGACTGGAGCATCAGCAATGAAAGCCATGGCAAAAGCAACGTATATCTGTTTCCATTTTACTTTTCTTGAGCTGTTTATTTTTCAATTTCTTAGGATACTGCTCATAATCATAATTAATATCGTAGCCTTCTTCTTTTCTTGTTCAATGTGTCTCTTAATAATCTGGTATGGGAGAAAATTTGTAATAATGTGTAGTTTTATTCCGAGGCCGAAATCATATTGCACAATTTGCTTGTTGCTTGAAGTAAATTTAAAGAAACTGAGGACCCGTTTAAGCATTGTGAATATTTTGAAGCAGCCTGTTGATTGTTTCCTTATGAAATCACAAAGCCTTTTGCTATGTAGTGATATAAGAACACTAAGATGTTGGACTTGGAATGACCCTCGTGATATAGTGTCTCAATCAACTGGGGGATACTTAATCATGGGAGTGAGCCCTACTTATGGTCTTTTACATAATACTATTTTTATAATATATGAAGTCATTAACCACATGTCCCTTATGATTCTTTGTTCAGTAAACAACCTACAATGATTTGTTTGCAGGAACATAGATGATGTGGATAAGACGATGGAGGAGATAAATGAGCAAACTGAAAATATGAAACAGATACAGGAAGCTTTATCGAACCCTATTGGAGCTGCAGCTGATTTTGATGAGGTATCCCGTGGATCTTGGATCTTTCATTCATAAATAATTCTTGTCGCAGGTGACATGGGTTGTATCAACCATTGATAGTTAATTCAATGTGTAGATGTGTAATAGAATATTAGTTTCTGAAGTTGTAGATAAAATCTACAGACACCTTAGATAGATATGCGGAAATTTAGCATACATATTTTCCTAAATCAATGATGCATATGACCTAGTGCACACCGGTTCAGCTGTTACCTTGAGCTTGCTGCATTTTTCGCCATTTCTTACCATGTACTCACTACAGAAAATATTTGGAAAACAGTAACAACTCTTGCCTTAATTTTGGAAAAGATCAATAATATGCAATTTTTGTCTTGGTCAGATATATTTTACTTTACAGCTTGAATTTTTATTCGATTTTCAGCAATTCAATTCATGTAAGAATGATTCAAGTAGAAACTTAATGAAGAAATCTGACATTTTTTCTGTTTATTGGTAGGATGAACTAGAAGCAGAACTTGAAGAACTCGAAGGTGCGGAGCTGGAAGAGCAACTTCTTCAACCTGCAACAACCGCTCCTGCATCTTCATTCCAAGTTCCTGCAGGTAGGCAACCTGTACGTCCTGCTCGGCAACCTCAGCGTACAGCCGAGGAAGACGAACTTGCTGCATTGCAAGCCGAAATGGCGCTTTAATGTAATCCGTTATCCGATCAAAAGGAGACCGATTATAAATGCAATTATTTTGTGTATTATGGAGACTCCTATAGATTTATTTATTCACCTTCAAAATACTCGGAACAGACAATGTATATATAAGGGATGCAGTAAAAACATGGTACATGTATTAACTTCGGAGCTTTATTACGAGAGTTTGCTTGCTAATTATTAGGCTTTATTAGATAGTTTTACCTGATTCAACTCTTTCTTTACATTCTTTAGTAGAATAATATGGTATTAGTTATATAGTCTACAATATAAATGGGGATGTAAACTCGGATTTGTGTTGTTTCAAGCTGGATGGATAGCAGATGATTGAAATTTAACCTTTTTAAAAGAAATATTATTCTGTTTGGGCTTTCTATATTGGACCTTTATTTTAAATCATATTATTTTCGATAGTTTCAAAAATTTCTTAGAAAGTTAGAGAGAAGTTGACAAAATCCATTTTTTCAAAGGAGCGGTTCCTTTATATAATAATAGTAATTACGGGCTTAAGAGCGAGATGAACCATTTAAGGTTATTTTTTTCTATTATATTTTTAATTATAACTATAGTTATTATTTATTATACAAAATACTATTAATGTTACACATTTGTTTTGTTTTGACCTATTTTATAAAATCTATATAAAATTGAATTGATTCGACTCGTTAGTTGGGATAATTCTTAATAAAGTAACTCTTTTGTCTTTACAAAGACATATGAGTGAGGACTAACTTGGTTGGCATCTCGGAAGCTTCTGACTCATCATTTTATCTTGCGGTTTTTATGGGATTGGTACTACGTGTTGTTTTCTATCCACATGTCGTGTAAGCCTTTAAATGTGGTATGTGGGTGACTCGGCGTGTCAGAAAACTCTTTCGCTTCCCTTAGGCATTTAAAATTTGAGAGGCCTCCCCGTTTGTTTGGGCTTTCGTGACCGTTGGAAGCCTAGATACATGCCTATAGATACCATGACACTCGTGTTCGCTTGATAATCTAGACAGGGAGACGGCTTATAGAAAGTGAAAGTGCTACAAATTGGTTTTCCATAAATAAAAAAGCTGAAGAAAGAAAGGCAGTTGGGTTAGACAATGAGCTAAAACTGCTGACTATAAGTCAAACCACATATTACGGTTTGTGGCCTTCGATAAAAAAACAATCTGAAGCGGTAAAGGCTTCAGATATTGGAAACCCAACCATCCCCACTAGCACTCAGCCCCCCAGTCAAAGAAAGATGACGCGTCGAAGAGGAAAAGGTCCCATAAACCTTTAAAGAAGAGGTACGTAAAAGTTAAACCAACTTCGGAAGCCAC
The DNA here is from genome assembly GCA_036936605.1 of Limnanthes douglasii subsp. nivea. Taxonomy (NCBI): domain Eukaryota; kingdom Viridiplantae; phylum Streptophyta; class Magnoliopsida; order Brassicales; family Limnanthaceae; genus Limnanthes; species Limnanthes douglasii. The sequence continues at coordinate 29,153,179 of JAUPFV010000004.1, forward strand.
TGCTCCCAAAATCATTTCCACTAGCACCTCGCACTGTGGTTCGGGTATCCCTCTCACGGTAATCATAGATAGAGCAACGCCTATTTTTGCGTCCGCAAAAACACGGACCCTCGAGCTAGTGAGAGAGAAGAGGCCAAGTCAGTCGGTTGATGAGCCTAAAGAGGACGAAAGTCACGTTGCCACTAAAGTTAACCAAGATAAACATCAAACTGTTTCCCCGCCCGCCTAGATCGAACCTACCGCTCAACCCAAGGCGTCAGCCCCCTAGGATAAAGTTGATACTGGTGTCCCTGCAAAAGACAAAACTTCAAATTAAAATAAGAAAAAGACTAACGTCGAATTACCCTTGAATATTGAGGCCATTCTTGGGAACAACCTTCGAGAGGTTGAAAACAAACATTTAATAGCCTTGTACAAAGTGAGTTATCGGTACTACCAAGCCTCCGATAAGGAGAAGCTTTGGGACCGATGGGGAATCTCGAGCTCAATCATTGTTTGATTTCCCAGCGTCGGGGAAACTCCTCTGTATACTAGGGATGAAGAGTTGATTGTCTTCTCGAAGATACTCAACCGGTGTTTTTGGCTCTCCCTTGACCCAGTCGTGGTTAATTTTTTTGAGTTGGTGGACCTCTGCCCCACTCAAGCGGGACATAACACGTGGCTTATGTTGATGGCTTGCAAAATGGCGACCATAATATCTAGGGTCGGATTCTCGATGGAGTAGTTTATCGGGACTGACTACCGTCGCGAATAACCCACACATTTTTATTCCCTTATTTTGAGAAATAATTTTAAGGTAATCGACGATCTTCTAAAGGCCCACACGATATGAAAGTAGAGATTTTTCTTTATCTCGGGGATGTGGGAGATCGGGTTCGAAATGTCAGCTGAAAAACTACATCGATTTTCCCTTAAATGGACCATTAGAGGTACATTCTTATCTGAATTATTTTCACTTCATACCATTTATTTATGTGCTTTATTTTTTCAAGTTTTTTAATTTATTTTTGGAAAAAATAGATGAATGGAGCCGTTCGAGGAGCGTCGAGGTAACGTGGGGTGAATATTTGTTCAGTTGAGCAAGTGGGCCATAATAACTTGGTTCAATGAATTCCACCGTTGTTTCATTCCAGGCAACCTCGCCAAGAACCATCGTTAGAGGGGTGACTTATCAAAAACTCTAACGTTGGAAGAATTCATAATGCCTCCCTCAAAATTCGACGTACTGAAGCGATTAAAAGCCACATACGTGCTTGTCTACTTACTAACAAGATCGAGAGCCCCAAGCCACCGAGTCCCCAAAGAAAATGAAAGTATGGCAGTTAACCCTTAAAGGTTAAAGGGAAACAATTTCGAGGCTGGGCCAAAGGGTTTGCCTCCGCGAAAGAGGGTGTAATTGCTAAAAAAGATAGCTCCAAAAGGCCATTAAAACGACACATATCCATGAAGAAACACAAACACCAATCAACAATGAATGCGACAAAGGGGATGGGGAAAATATAGGTCTCTCAGACTATGAAGCAGCGGAGCCCAATCCTCCTTCTCGTGAAAAGGTTATTGTCTAATTCACCTTAGCGTCAAACAAGGCCCTTGAGCTTAATGAACTCGTTTCTCCCACGTTATTTCTTAAAAGGAAAGCCAAAACTCTAAATGCTCGAAAAAAATTATATAACGGGGAATCTCGCATATTGAAGCACGAGGTGAATACATTGGCATATGGAGTCATGCATCTTAAGAATATTTCCGCAGAGTGGCTCAAGCGGGCCAAATAGGTAGAGAGGCGGTTCAAAATGGAAGAGGAAGTGTTCGATCGTGAACTATAATGTGTCTCGATGTTGAATGTTGAAAATGACGCACTCATGAGTACCCAAACACATTCATCAATACCCTCACTGAAGGGTATAAAAAACCAAGAGTTACTTCAAACGAGAATTTAATGACTTACAATTTACCAAAGATCACGATGAGGCCGACAGGAAGGCCACTCTCAATGCGTATGCTGCTCATTGCACTGCTAAGTCGTCTAAGAGCTCTGATGGATCTGGGACCTCTTTGTCTGACTTGTCGGAACATGGATCTAAAGTCACTCTTTCGAAGTAGAAAACACTTGTGTTATTTTGTAACTTTTTTTGTTTTTTGTAACCTATGTTGTCCCCATGGAATTTTTGTAAAATCCATGCATCATCGGGGCATTTTGTACTGCGGTATTTATTTATGAAACTGTTTTATCTTTGGATAATTGAAAAACCACTTTGATGTTAACCATTTTCAATTGGAAAACCCCTCGAACGCGAGAAAAAAATTAAATTCATGTTGATAAACTTTCGCTGGTAGACCCCTTAAATCCAAGAAAATTAAAGGATTGTTGACCATCGTTCGTTGGAAGACCCTTTCGATCCAAGAAAAATAAATATTTGTTGACCAACTTTCATTGGAAAACCCCTTCGATCCTAGACAAATAAATGATTGTTGACCAACTTTTGTTGGAAGTCCCACCGGGTCCAAAAAAAAATTAATTAATTTTGACCAACTTTCATTGTAAGGCCCCTCAAGTCAAAAAACGTAAATGATTATTGACCAACTTTCATTAAAAGACCCCTCGGATCCGAGAAAAATTAATGATTGTTTTGACACCATACATTGACTGGACAATCTGTAAGAAGTATTAAAATGGAAAAATAGTTTATATTCATAATTCGGGTATACAGACACCTCGTTAAAACCTTCCAGTGCTACCACGTTAGGAAAGAGTATGATACTTGAAGAGTTAAAAGATGATCCGAGGGTGATTTTGCTGTGAGAAGATTTGTTGACAGAGGATTTAGAAAATAGAAGAATATTTGAGTGGTAGATCTAGAGAGAGAAAATGCTAAAATGGTAGAGAGAGAAAGTCGTACTATTCATCTTGAGATTCGTGAAGCGTGTGTGGTCCTTTTATAGTACAATTGCGGACCCCACACGCTTTAATTTGGTTTAATTACATCTTTCGGTCCCTGCTCTAAGGTTCCTTCCTATTTTGGCTATATCTTTACAATTAATGCATTTCAGCCCTTATACACTTATTTCTATGCATTTCGGCCCTTATACATTTATTTCTATGCATTTCGGCCCTTATACATTTATTTCTATGCATTTCGGCCCTTATACATTTATTTCTATGCATTTTGGCCCGTGTCTTTTATTCTTCCTCATCAGTAGCCCCCCAGTCTTAGTAAAAAAATTGTTTTGCTAAGACTGAATAATCCTTCCGACCGGCCAAAATCTCTTCGAAAAGCTGCTTCTTCGAACTTCATAAATCCCTTGGTGTTATTGAGGCCATAGACTTCTTAGGCAAAAGGTTGCTCCGCGAAATCTCTTTGAATAACTTGAAAGCCTCCTCGAATTTCTGTCTTCGAATAGCTTGAAAGCTTCCTCGAATATCTACAAAGATCCCTTCGAATTTCTGTTATACCGAGTAGCCCCCTCAATCCTTGCAACTTTTTCAGCCAGATAGTCGTCGGATAATTATGTACTTAGGCGAAAAAATGTTGCTAGGATTGATGATGTCATTGTACAAACAGCGATGTCAGCATAGTTTTGGAGAAACGGTACCAATTCTTTTGTCAGAAAACCCTTCTACTTCCCATGACAATCTCTGACACAAGACTCTTTATCTTCTGCTATAGCTAGGTTGCCATACAATGTCCACCTATATGGACCATCATACCCCTAGGCAAACAACATAAAAATGTCCCCGGGCTTCATTTGCCAAGAAAGCCCATTAATCTTCTATAAATACCAAACTTTCCCTTCATTAATGCAACTTATGTTCAATTATTTCTAGAGAGATAAAGCTGGCGAACAAACCCCGTCGAATTCCTGAGTGGCTGTTGATAAGTAAGCGGTTCGAAGAGAGGGTTGCTGCTGGTGAAGACGTAAGGCCTCATCCCCCACCGTTGACTACAACCTTTTTTGGCGCTTGGCCTCCTTCGAACAACTCGACCGCCATTATACCTCGTGAAGTAGCTCCTCAAAGCTTACTCAGCGAAACAAACCCTCCTAGAGAAATGGGTAAAGAGAGATCACACAAGCATTCATCAGGTTCGAAGAGGAAGAAATCCCATAGAGACAGAAAAGGTTCGCATGATCGAAAACGGGCCAAGGAAGCTCCCCTAACCATTCGAGAACCACCTGCCCCAACTAATATGGAACATCCTCCTCAGAGATCTTCAAGTCCTTGACGGACTTCGAGGAGTCCTCGACGGGCTTCGAGGAGTCCTCCTCGAAACCAAAACCAAAATGATTCCGCTAGCCCTCCTCGAAACCAAAATCAGCAACAGAATTCTGGAAGTTCTCCTCAAAATCAAAATCAACAACAAAACTCTGGAAGTCCTCCTCGGAGACATGGAACAGATGTTTCTAGTCTGCCCTCCACGCCATCCATGACCATTCATGGTACTCAATTCTCCCCTTCAAGGATGCTTATTACCGACGAAGACATGCGTATTTTACATGAACAGACTTTAGACCCCAAAATTACAAAACCTCTCAGTAAGTCCTTCGAACAGAAATTGCCCGTTATCCTTCCCTCAGGCCCTTCGAATGGTGCAACGTCCTCTTCGACAATGTCCGAGGAGCAAGCTCGCCGGATTGCTCCCAAATTAAAAGGAGATATTGTGGTTCCCTTAGATTTGGACAGTATCACTGGCAACAATATTCGAGGTATTGAGAATAAACACCTAGTAGCCCTTGCCAATATCAAATATAAATACTTTTCAAGAGAAGAGGAAACGATGCTGAGGGCTCGATGGGGCATTCCCACTTATATTAATATCAGATTTCCTGCTGAGGGAGAAACACCCTTATCTGTGAGAGATCACGAGGTGGTGGTCTATACAGAAATCATGAACTGGGGCCTAAGGTATCCATTAGACCCCTTTTTTATTGAATATCTTTCGAAGATCGACCTTTGTCCGTCCCAGGTTGGGCCCAACATGTGGTTCACGTTAATGGCTTGCATAATAGCCTCAAGACTCTCAGGCCAAGAATTTTCCCTGGAGCAAATCATTGGTCTTGCTGGTCTTGCTCGAAATCCTTACTTCCCCTTCTATTCATTAACATTCAACCGGGGGCAAAAAATACTGAAGGATCTATTAGAGGCCGATAAAAAATGGAGGCAACAGTTCCTCTTTTTCTCTGGCTGCTGGGAGACTGGATCGGAAGCAACGCCTTCGAATCCTCACAGACTTTCGCTAAAATGGACAATGAAATGTAAGTACTCCATTAACCTTTACTCGTCGAATTTCACAAGTCCTTCGAAATTTATGCTTCTTGTTAAGTCTCCTCGAATATTTGTATGCCTTCGAAGTAAGATGTTCCCCCGAAATTATATGTTGTGTTTGATATCTACTTTTCTGCTTCAGCTATGACTGGAGTGTCCAAACCCTATACCGACTATGTCGAAGGAGCAACCACTATTTTCACTAACCTTCGCTTGTGGGCAAAGGAACAGTGGGACAATCGTTTTCGCCGCTGCTTTGTTGATGAGAACTTGGCTAGGAGTCGACTCTGGAGGCTTAATCCTCTGGATCGTATAAGTATGAGGGGTCTAATGACTCCGCCCTCCGAACGAGAAGTGCTAGAGCGATGTAGCCAACAGGATGTGACAATCTATCTGCCCAAACGCTCTCGCTCGCAAAGTCACCTGGACGAACATCTAGAAGATGAAGCAATACCACCTCAGCCAACAAATCCCAAACCAGTCACTAACACTCAAAAGCCACACTCTTCGAAGAATATAGGGGCCTCGAATTCTAGTAACCCTCGAACAATTGAAACCCCTCGAGCAAGTGTTGCTGCTTCAACAAATCCCACTCCTCCTCCCCCTGCTCCCATCCTTCCACCAAAGAAAGATAACAAGAAAAAAGACTCGAAGGGGAAGGGTATTCTTCTTGAGCCCATCGAAGAACAGTCTGAGGGAGGAGAAACTCCTGATAACAATGAAGGGACTAACTTCGAAAGAGAAGTCCAAGACGATGCAATTGATGCTGAAAACAGGGGTGGCCTATCACCCAAGGAAACTTCCTACCAATCCTTGCACTCTCCTCTGACTGAGGCGTCTCACCCAGCCTCCCTCGAAGGCAGTCCAAGGCTGGCTCCTATCCCTGCTCCTCGAACAAACCCTCCATTACTCGTTCACCCTGACGTGGCTTGTGGTAATTTTTCTGAATTCGATTCTGCAGATTTAGGGTCTCCTTCGAGCTCCTTCGAGGTCCCCTTAGACGATGAGTTTTCAATGAATCTGCGAAGGCTGCTGCATACTTTAGTGAATCGAGGAAAGAAGATGCGCCATCTCGAAAAACGTAAAACTTATTACAAGTTCAAAGCATCACTAGTTTCCTCTCAACTCGAGGAGGCCAAGAAGGAGTATGCAGTGATCGAAGGCCAAGCTGATGCCCTGTACGAACGCCTTTCTGCCTCTGAGAGCTATGTGATCATGCTAGAGAGGTGTTGCCAACAAGAAATGGATTTGTACAAGGAGAAGACTAATACCCAGGAGCTGATGATATCTGAATACAAGAAGGGGCATCGCAAGGCCTGTGATGGATTTGAGCAATGTACTGAGTCTCTTCGAAAAGTAGTCGAAGAGCGCGATAAATTGGAGAGAAAAATCAGATGTTTCCCAGCAGAAATCGAAGAGGCAAAGGAGAAGGGTGCAGATGCTTATGCTGCAACATGTTCGAAGACTTTACAAGCTCGAGATGCTGCCACTCGAGCCGGCTTATTGACCCAAATATACACCGATCACCCTGACTATGAACTGGGGCCTTTCTGGAAGCTTGTCCCCCCAGAACTTCGCCCACCCCAAATAGTTGTAAGTGAGAGTGAAGACTCAGAAGGTGAGGGGAGTGATAGTTCGAAGAATGCCGACTGAGTGAAAGTGCTGTAGGTAGTTTTTTTGTATGGCCTAAAAGGCCTTTTTTTGTAATGATTTGGAACTTGCTGTGCTGCTTTAACTTTGTGAGAGCACTGAATATTTGACTTATCAATGTGTTGTATGTGGAACAAGTTCATAATGATTTTCGGGTTGACCACTTGTTCTTCGAATTATTACCTTAGTGACCCTTCGAACTTCAGATTCATTGGCCAGCGAACGCCAAATTTATTAGCCTTCGAATGCCAACCTACTTGGCCTTCGAATAATTTTGTACTTTGATAAATGCAGCAAGTTTTATACTTATACTAAAGTTTTCAAATTCCAACTTATTTGGCCTTCGAACAATTTTTACTTAAATGAATTTAGCAAGTTTTATCTTTGCAATAAAGCCTTCGAAGTCCAACTTATTTGGCCTTCGAACAATTTTTATCTAGATAAATTCCGATCTACTTGGCCTTCGAATAATTATAAGGTCTCCGAAAACAATTGGAAAGAGAAAATATTCTAACTCATAGCTGAGAATTGCTTCGAGGTACACCTTAATGTAACCCGAAGAACAGTTTGAAGGTCCCAAAACATCATGGCACACTTTAATGTGACCCGATGAATAGTTCGAAGGTCCCAAAACATCACGTCACACCGTAATGTGACCCGATGAATAGTTCGATAGTCCCAAAAAATAATTCGAAGAACAGAAATTCGAGGCACGTGTTACTGTGACTCAAAAAATAGTATGAGGGAAAACAATTCGAGGCACATGTGACTGCGACTCAAAAAATAGTGTGAGGGACAACAATTTGAGGCACATGTGGCTGTGACTCAAAAAATAGTGTGAGGGACAACAATTCGAGGCACATGTGACTGTGACTCAAAAAATAGTTAAAGGCAAAGAAACTTTGTATTAATGGGATCACCGAAACACCTCATTATAACCTTCATGTGCCTAACAGGGTAGGAAAGAGTGTGTCCTCACCAAAAATTTTCCCGAGGGATACATAGAAAGTGAAAAGAAATACAATATTTTCTTCGAGCTCTGCTAATCGAGGTACAGCTTTAAATGCTCAATATTCCAAGGTAAGCGGAGATATCGTCCATCTTTATCTTTCAACCGATAAGTGCCTGGTTTTATCCTTTCGGTGACCGTATATGGACCTTCCCAATTAGGGCCCAGCTTCCCCAAACTCTTGTCCTTAGTGTGTAAGAAGATTTTCCGTAGGACCTTGTCTCCCACCTGAAAATCCCTATGGTTGACTTTGGATGCATATCGGCTCCGCATAAGAGTTTGATAATGAAGGGAAGTCAGCTGCGCCCGTTGCCTCTTTTCCTCCACCAAGTCTAAAGCCAACGCTCTATGCTCTTTATTGGTGTCTGAGTCATAAGTTGCTATTCGATGTGAAGGGAAGAGGATCTCTGGAGGGACCACGGCGTCCATTCCATAAACCAAAGCGAAAGGGGTCACAGCGGTGGCTGTTCGCGGGGTCGTTCGATATGCCCACAACACTTCCTGTAAGTAGTCGGGCCATTTTCCTGCCTTACCTTCTAAGTTCTTTCTCAGCCCTTCGAGGATTGTGCGATTAGTTACTTCCACCTGACCATTTGCCTGAGGGTGAAATGGTGCCGAGAAACATTGTCGTATGCCCCTTGACACACAAAAACTCCGAAATTCTTTGTTATCAAACTGTGGTCCATTGTCCGTTGTAATCTGCAATGGTACACCAAAACGACAACAGATATTAGACAAAACAAATTTGATCACATCCTTGGCTTTCGTGCCCGCAAGTGGCTCTGCTTCCACCCACTTAGAAAAATAATCAACGGCCACAATTATCGTCTGTCTGCCCCCAGAGGCCATCGGTAGAGGTCCAACCAAGTCAATGCCTCATCTGTCAAAAGGAACTGCCTCTGGGATGCTTTCCATCAACGCTCCTGGCTTGTGGATTACATTAGCATACCGCTGGCACGTGTCACAACGTTTAACCAGATCTTTTGCATCAGCCGAAATAGTTGGCCAATAATAACCTGCCAAGAATACCCTGCGTGTCAAAGCTTTATATCCACAATGAGCGGATCCTTCGCCGTCGTGTAACTCGGAGAGGATAATTAGTGACTCGTGTCCGCTCAAGCACCTCAGTAATGGCCGACTCAGAGATTTCTTATACAGCGACCCATCCAGCAAAATGTAACCGTGCGACTTAAATCTAACTTTTCTGGCTTCATATTTGTCGGCGGGCAAAATGTCATGAGCCAAAAAATCAATGAGGACTGTTCTCCAGTCAGGTGTGATCACACGATTTCCCTCCGAGACGTTCATCACATGGTCTTTACCGATTGAGATCGACGGGCATGTCTGGACCAAAACCCAAGGATAGCCTTCTGTCTGCGAAGCAGAAGCAAGAGAATCCGGGACGGCATTCAATTCTCGTCGGACATGTTCGAACTTAACGTCCTCAAAACCCGACGCCAAATCTTTCATCAGTTTCAAGTATTGTACCAGTATTTCCTTTCTCGCCTCGGACTCCCCCGAAACCTGATTTATTACCAACTGAGAATCACTGACCAACTTTATCCGTCGAGCCCCGCATATCTGAGCTAAGCGTAGGCCGGCTAAAGCTGCTTCATACTCAGTCTCATTATTAGTAGCTTTGAAACCGAAACGGATGGCTTGGAACATAGCGACCCCTTGTGGGGATATTAACTGAACACCTGCCCCACAGCCTGAGACGTTCGACCCCTCATCCGTCCGTACTACCCACTCTTCATCGGCAACTATGTCAGATACCTCCTGTTCGTCCCTGTCGGAGTGGAATTCAACCAAAAAATCTGCTAAAACCTGTGCCTTTATCGCTGTGCGAGGCTCAAATGTTATGTCAAAGTCTCCCAGCTCTACGGACCACTTAGTCATCCTGCCAGAGATGTCTGGTCTTTGTAATAGACTCTTCAGGGGAAACGTTGTTCGAACCACAATGGGATGGGCTTGAAAGTAAGGCCTCATCTTTCGCGCCGCGGTGACTAACGCCAAAGCCACCTTCTCCAAGGTAAGATACCGTTTTTCGGCGTCCAGCAAACTCTTGCTGACATAATAAATTGGCCTCAGAAGAGAGTCAGCTTCTCGAAGGAGAACGGCACTGACAGCACACGTGGATATTGCTACGTAAACAATCAGTGTCTCCCCCACTAAGGGTTTAGATAAAACTTCCGGAGAGGTTAGATACTCCTGAATTTGTCAAAATGCCGTCGAACATTCTTCGGTCCAACAAAATTGCTTGGCATTCCGCAATACTTTAAAGAACGGGGCACACTTGTCCGACGAGCGGGAAATGAATCGATTTAGGGCAGCCAATCGACCTGTCAGGATTTGCACCTCTTTAATGCTTCGAGGAGGGCTCATGGTGATCAATGCTCTTAACTGCTCTGGGTCCGCCTCAATGCCTTTTTCACTGATCATGTAGCCAAGGAATTTACCCGACCGTACTCCAAAAATACACTTTTCTGGATTGAGCTTGAGGTTGACCCTACACAAGTTGTGGAATGTCTCAGTGAGGTCAGCAAAATGGTCGTCGTCTTTCTCACTCTTTACCAAAATATCGTCGATATAAGCTTCCATATTCCTCCCAATCTGCTCCTCGAATTTTTTATTAACCAGGCGCTGATAAGTTGCCCCCGCGTTTTTTAACCCGAACGGCATGACCTTGTAACAATATAGACCCCGCCCGGTAATAAAAGAAGTGCTCTCCTCATCGTTAGCAGCCAATCGGATTTGATTGTAGCCCGAGTAAGCATCCATAAAAGATAGCAATTGATTTCCGGAGGTCGAGTCTACTAACTGATCAATGCGCGGGACAGGAAAATGATCCTTAGGACAAGCGCGGTTCAAATCTGTGAAGTCGATACACATCCTCCACTTGCCGTTCTTCTTCCTCACTAACACCGGATTTGACGCCCATAGGGGATAATGCGACTCACGAATATGACCAATACTTAAAAGTCGTTCGACCTCCAACAAAATTGCTGAGGCCTTTTCCGGGGAGACAGGCCTCCTTTTTTGGACTATTGGTCGGACATCCGATCGCAAGGCAAGCTGGTGACATATAATCTCCGTCGGCACCCCAGTGACATCCTGCGCACACCAAGCGAACATATCGAGCTTATCAGATAGAAAAGCAATTAACTTCCCTTTAAATTCGGGGGAGAGATGGACCCCTATTTTCAGAACTTTGCCAGCCGCGAACTCATGTGTCGCAGAATCCTCCTCTGGGACCTAAAATCTGGGGGCCTCCCTTGGATCATCACAAGGGATGACCTTGGAGGGTGGCCCCTTTAATTGCTATGCTGAGTCAGAGGGCCCCCCTCGAACTCCCTTGGAAGACAGGGCGATTTGGTAGCATTCGCGTGCCATCTTCTGGCTACTTCTGACCGTACCAATATTGTTCCCAATCACATACTTTAGACATTGATGCATCGTGGAGATGACGCCGTGCATCCGAGACAACCAAGAGCGACCCAGGATAGCATTATATGAGGTGGGTGCGTCAACCACAATGAAGAGTACCTCCACTTCTTTTTTAAATGGTCCACGACCCAACTCCACCATACATTGAAATTCTCCCACGACAACCGTTGTGGCACCAGTGAAGCCCACTATCGTTCTATCAGATCTTCGGATGACCGGCGGGTCAGAAATGCGGCGATAGGTGCTCATAAACAGGATGTTCGCAGAGCTTCCTGTGTCGATGAGTATTTTTTGAATCTGATCCCCGGCAATGCCCGCCGCGATCACTACAGCGTCCTCATGAGGGTCTGCAACATTACGCATATCATCATCATTAAAACAAATAATAGGAGAAGGCGATTGATGCATTTGTGCGGAGATTCCAGCTTCGATCTGGGTGGTCAAATTCACCATGTGCCTTTTGCGAGAGCTGTTCGAATTCCCGGCGATAGTGTCTCCGCCAAAGATTGCTAAGGACTCAAAAAATGCACAAAGACTATCCACCTTCCCTCTTGGAATTTCCTATTCGACCAAGTTTACATTGTTCCTCCCGACTTTCGGGTCCAAATACTCTTGCTCGATGTCAAAATCGTCAACCCCTTCGGAAATTACCATGGCTGTGTCAGTGTTCTTCGAGACAGCTTTTACCACGGCGTTTTTCTGGGAGTGTTTCTTGACATACTCCAACAGCATTCCATTTTCGATGAGAGCCTGCACCTCCTTCTTCAAGGCTATGCAATCTTTGGTATCGTGGCCCACATCCTCGTGATACTTACAATATTTGTTAACGCTTCTGCTCTCCCTCGGTGTTTGTATGGGAAAAGGCTTCCTGAACGTGACCGAAGATTTAGCTTTATCAAATATTGCAGCGACATTTTCTGTTAACTCCGCATAGTAGTCGGGCCGAGTCCATTTGTTTGACATGTATCTCCCCCCTTGATTATGGCTTGGTTGATTGCCATAGTACTGCGGGTTTGATTTTTGCCTTGGAGGATACTGACCCGTGCTTTTAGCTTGAACGGTCGATCGGGGGCCCTGAGAGCTTGGCTCAGCCCTCTGAAATTGATTATGGTCCAATTGCTCTCCGGAACCTTTCTCTGAGGCTTGGGTTTCTTCCACCAAGATCCTCTTCTCTACTTGATCTAGCAATGCTCCGAAGGTCATTGCCTGACTTTCTGCCACCGTGTCTTTCAACAACCCGGGGAGCAAACCCATCCTGAACGCTGCAAGCGCTACTGAATCCTTACAGTACTCCATATCTGTTTTGGTCTTGACAAAGCGATTGGTATAGTTTTTTAGGCTTTCCCCCACTTTTTGCCGACAGTAGATTATGGTGTCTCCGTTGGCTCGAAATTTCTTACTCCCCACAAAGTGTTGTCTAAAAATATTCCAGAACATGTCAAAATTCTTGATAGAACCCTGAGGTAGCCTGTTGTACCATTTGGATGCCACTCCTTTGAAGGTTTGAGAGAATGCTCTGCACAAGAGCTTATCATCATCGTCGAAGTTTATCATAAAGTTCTTAAACTGTTCGATGTGATTGTCCGGATCCTGAGTCCCGTCGAACTTTTCAAGCTTCGAGATGTCAAAATGCTTTGGGAGATTTCCTACCAAGATCTCTGATGATAGAGGAGAGGCTCTCCAGTTATGCCCTGTGCGATAAATATTAGACCTCAAATTATCGTTGTTCGAAAAGTATAGACCCTCTTCGGAGGGCAAAGTGTACTGCTGCTGCCATTCTGAATTTCGAGGGCCCGTATCCTCCTTCCCAAGGCACTTTGCCTGCTCATGAGAGCGATCACCGGCTCGATCATGGCGACTCTTTTCCTGCGAAGATTTCCTCTCTGAACTCCTTCCCCTTCGGGCGCCCGTTCGCCTCTGGTCACGCTTTCTCCTTCTGCGATATCTCCGAGGGGATGATTCAGAAGTGCTATATCGCGAGTAGTCGCTTGAAGTAGCCGAGTCCGAACGGTATCTTTCTCTCCTCCTCGGAGACCGTCGCTCACGCCTCTGATGCTTGTCATCTCTCCTCTTGGGTCGAATTTCAACCTCGCGCTCCTCCTTTTGTTCGACGGGTTCTCTTCTTATCTCCGATCGAACATTTCCTTGCGCAGCTTCCTTCTCCGCCTTCAACCTTTCGATCTCCAGCAATAGTTCATTCCTCTGAGCCAAAAGAGCGGAGTCATCAAAAATATTTTCAACTCGCCGACCTCCTTCTCCTTCGGACTCCAAGTCATTTCGAAAGTCATCCGCCTCCATATTTTCCTCACAGTGATCAACTAAATCGTCCCCTCGGCCTTCCATGGTTCTCCTCGGAACAGGAATTATTTCTAGGGAGCGATTATCGTCGGAGCGATTTTCGTTTCCCACAGACGGCGCCACTAAAGAGTTAAAAGATGATCCGAGGGTGATTTTGCTGTGAGAAGATTTGTTGACAGAGGATTTAGAAATAGAAGAATATTTGAGTGGTAGATCTAGAGAGAGAAAATGCTAAAATGGTAGAGAGAGAAAGTCGTACTATTCATCTTGAGATTCGTGAAGCGTGTGTGGTCCTTTTATAGTACAATTGCGGACCCCACACGCTTTAATTTGGTTTAATTACATCTTTCGGTCCCTGCTCTAAGGTTCCTTCCTATTTTGGCTATATCTTTACAATTAATGCATTTCAGCCCTTATACACTTATTTCTATGCATTTCGGCCATTATACATTTATTTCTATGCATTTCGGCCCTTATACATTTATTTCTATGCATTTCGGCCCTTATACATTTATTTCTATGCATTTTGGTCCGTGTCTTTTATTCTTCCTCATCAATACTGACCTTTTTACAAATTAGAAATCACATATAAAACTTTTACATTCATTTCAAATACAACTTAAGGTACTTGATATTCCATAGGCTCCGAAGAGCTCTCTTTATTTTATCTTCAAGTCGATATGTCTCCGAGTTAACCTTCTCGGTTACCATGTACGTACCTTTCCGGTTAGGTCTCAACTTACCGAACCACTTTTCTTTTGTATGCAAAATCACTTTCCTTAGTACGTTTTCCCCTATATTGATTTATCGTCGCCTAACCCTAGATGCATACTTTCTCATCATCAGCGTTTGGGAATATAAAAAATTAAGCCGCGCTCGCCTTCTTTTTCCTTTGATCAGGTCTAACTCAGTGCATTTACCCTAATGCAAACAAATATTATTGCGTTGTCGTTCAGGATGTGGTTCAGTATGCCCAAAGTACCTCTTGCAAATTGTCCGACCATTTCCCATCCTTGCCCTCCAAGTTCTTCTTAAGCTCATCAAGGATTTTCCGGTTAGTTACTTCGACTTTGCCATTTTCTTGTGGGTGAAAAAGCACCAAAAAGCATTTTTGTATACCATGAGAAAGAGAAAACTTTCATACTTTTGTTATCGAATTGCGGCCCATTATAAATCGTTATCCTCATCGGGACACTGAAGTGGCACCAGATGTTAAATATAATAAATTTGATCACATTTCTACTTTTGTCCCAGATAGTTGTTCAACCTCCACCGACTTAAAAAAATATTCTACTGCTACCACTATTGTTTGCCGCCCTCTGGAAGCCATCGACAATGGGCCGACCAGATCGATGCCCCATCAATTAAAATGTAGTGCCTTAGATATATACTCAAGGGGAACCCTAAGCATATGAAGGACGTTAGAAAACCTTTGGCAAGTTTCATACATTCTAACCAAGTCTTTAGCATCAAAAGCAATCATATGCCAGTAATAACCCGGCAAAAAAACTCCATGCGTCAAGGTTTTATATCCACAGTGCGTCGAGCCTACACCGCCGTGTAGTTCAGATAAAATCATTTTCTACTCATTTGACATGAGGCATCGGAGAAAAGGCATACTAAAATATTTCTTGTACAAGATACCTTCGAATATATCATAACCATACGTTTTGAACCGTATCCTCTGGGCCACTTCCTTATCAATTGGAAAATATCATTGGCTAACAATTCCTTGATATCATGCCTACAATCATTCCCAGTGCTTGTGGAAATCTAGAAATCTTCATCTGACCCTACAATCAGCCCAGACCCTTTCACGATTGAAGGACTTTCCTCGAGAGGATCCAAGGGTGTTCTTCAGAATATGCAGTGGTAGCCAAAGAGTCAGCCACAAAACCATGCGGACGTGCTATGCTTTCGAAAACGGCTGTAAAAAATTTCAATACTCTCAAGTATTTTACTAAGTGATATTTTGTAGCTTCAAACTGGTCAGATGCGTTAATCATGAGGAGCTGTGAGTCACCTACTAATCAGACTTTTTTTGCCCCGCAGATGTGGGAAAGTCGTAAGCTTGCCAAAACAGTCTTGTATTCTGCCTCTTTATTCGAAGCTTGAAAACCAAAACGTATAGATTGGTACATTACAATCCCAACCGGGGAGACCAACTGAACCCCCACAGCACATCACAAACATTTGAACCCCCAATTTGTTCGAATGGTCCATTCAACCTCTATTTTTTCCTCGTCTATTTCAATATCTGGTCGCTCATAGTGGAACTCGACCAAGAAGTATTTCAAAGCTTGAACTTTGATCATCGTTTGGGGCTCAAATTCAATTTCGAAATCCCATAGTTTCATAGATCATTTGGTCATCCTAACCGATACATCGGGTCTCTGCAACATACACTTTAACGAAAAAGAGGTTCAGACTATAATCGAATGGGCTTGGAAGTAAGGTCTCATCTTCCGAGCTGCGATAACCAAAACTAAGGCTAGATTTTCCAACTTAAGATATCTATTCTCTGCATCCAGTAGGCTTTTACTGACATGATACACCGGTCGTGGGAAATTATCGACCTCTCGAATCAATACAACGCTCACAGTGTAATCCGACACCGCTATGTAAATGAACAGCTTGTCCCCCGGACTGGGTTTGGTCAAAATTTCAGGAGAAGAAATATATTATTTAATTCGTGCGAAGGCTTTAGTACATTCTTAGGTCCAGTTGAAGCAGTTCATGTGTCGTAATACTTGGAAGAACGGGACGCACTTATCTGAGGACCTAGATATGAACCTATATAAAACTATCACCATTCCCGTCAATATCTGTACCTCTTTGATCGTCCGAGGAAGATTCATATTGCTCAAACCATTGAGTTGTTATGGGTCAACTTTTATCCCTCGCTCACTGACTATGTACCATAATAATTAACCAGATCGTACTCTGAATGTACACTTCTCCAAATGTAACTTCAAATTTATCTTTTTCAAGTTGTCAAACATATCTGAACATAGTTCTTTCTACCAATATATCATGAATATACACCTCGACATTTCGTCCGATCTGAGCCTTGAATTCTTTGTTCACCTACCGCTGGTAAGTTGCTCTAATATATTTCAATCCAAACGACATAACTTTGTAGCAATGCAGACCCTTTCAAGTAATGAATGAAGTGCTCTATTGGTCCTTTGGATCCATCATGATCGGGTTATACCCCGCATACGTGTCCATGAAAGATAACAATAAATTTCCCAATGTGGAGTTCACCAGCTGATCAATCTGAGGGATAAGAAAGGGATCCTTCAGACAAACTCTATTCAAGTCGGTGAAATCAACACACATCTTCCACTTGCCATTTTTATTTTTCACCAAGACAGGATTGGTTGTCCACGAAAGATACTAAGATTCTGGCATGTGTCCCACTTTGGATAGATGATCTACCTCGGCCATAATCATCTCGGACTTCTCCTGAGAGAAAGATATTTTTTTCTGGCTATTTCGGATTGTTCCGACATTGTTCCCTACGACATACTTCTAGAGTGATTGTGAGTCTAAGATATTTTATGAGGCGATTATTTAGAGAGAAAAACATGAAAAGCTAGAGAGAAATTGATAAAAGTAGGAATAAAGTAATAAATATTTGCATTTCTCCATAAAAGAAGAGTTCATTTATATATTAATGATGGTGGACCTAAGGTCCACATAAATGATCCATTTAAGGCTATTTTCACCATTATTTCACTAACCTTAACCATAGTTACTACTTATTATACAAAATACCCTCAATGTTACACATTTGTTGGACTTATTTTACAAGACTAATATAGAGCCAAATCGACCCTAGATTGAACCGATCTAACCCGTTAGTAGAAATTAGTGGTTATGGAAAATGTTAAAATGATTAAGTATAGTAATTACACTAATTTGTTGTGACCGAATGAGTAAGAACTGGATCCAACTTTAACGGTTCGGTTCAATATTTTAATTTAAAAATCGAGATCAATAAAGAACTGAACCGATAGACCGATAAAATTGACGTGAAACCAAACTAGTAAACCTATTGAACCGGTACAGAATCGAACCGATAAAACTGTTATTGCATATTTTTTATACATTATATTATCAAAATCATTAGATAAAAAAGTAAAAAATTAACTTATAACTTTTTTATATCATTTATTTAGTAAAAAAATAAAAATTAAATTATACTTAATGTTTTTTCAAATAGACTTAGCTGAAATCGGACCGAACATACATCGAATGTGAACGGAACCAGATCGCACTAAAAATATAGCAATTCGGTCCAATTTCACAAATTAAATCCAAAAATTTAACGGTGTGATTCGAACAGATCAATTTAACGGTTTGATCCATCATATATTATTGGTGAAATTGAATATTTGAAATTCAACAAACCTCATTTTTTCTTTTTCTTCTTTTTTTAAATGAAATGAATAAAAAAAAATTAGCATAAAAGAAAATCCATACCGATATTAGTACGACGGGCTGCGAAATAAATTGCCAACCGTCAACATAGTTGAGGCCGTTTTGTTTTGTTTTGTCTTGTCCTTTCTTTTTTACGAAACCAGCGACTAATTCAGATAGAAATAGTTTTTACTGTGTACGGCTAATTGAAACTTCACTTCTTTATAATGGCATCCCAAAATTTGATTTAAATTTTTCTTTGAACAAATCATTTTGTCGCTTTTTTTTTTTTTCCGGAGGGAACCCGCAGCCGCTATTCAGAGTGCAATGAGTGCGTACAGAATAAACCCTCAGTCTGACGCGATAGCCTGCAAACCAACGCCAGAAGGTAAACCACACAAGGTGACAGGCTCAGCCGATAAAGCGTATGTAGAGGGACTCGAACTCATGACCTTTTAGTCATAAGAATGCCATACTCAACCAACTCGGCTACCCCCTTGGGGGCGTTTTGTAGCTTATTTATAAACACACGTTACCATGAGATTGTAGTAAATGAAAATAAACCTGATAATTAAGCATGTGTTGATTGAAGAAAGGAGTTTTTCTCCAAGATTTGTTATTGGTTTTCTTGATCTTCAAGAAATCTCCAATCCTCTACTCTCTACTTTTTCTCTCTTCTTCTCTCTTGGCTGTGAGTGTTGCTGTTTGCGCGGTTCCCCTTTGAGGGCCTCCCTCTTGGAGGCTTGGTTTTGATTTGTTGATTCGCGTTTTAGTCTTCTCTTGAAGACTTTGTTGGGTGTTTCATCATGTCTAATGCTGAAATGTTCCCTCCATTGAATGGCGATAAAGATAAAGATGCAGCTGCTTTGTGTCATGGTAAACGCAATACTTGGGCTGCCGGTAAAAGCTCATTTGCTGATGTTTTGAAGAGCAACCTTGATTGCTCCAAGTTACAACCGATGGAGGTTGCGATTTTCGACGATCATAACGTTATTCGATTCCCACATCATGTTAAGGCCTCGTTGGTGGCTCAATCTAGACACACTTTGGTTGTTAAGTTCAATCTTGGTATTCCCAAGAGGGCTGTATTTCAGGCTTTTCTTGATGGATTTAAGTTCAAGGGCTGTTTTACATATGCTACTATTGATTCCAGACAGATTCTTGTGGAGTTTTCATTAATAGAAGATGTTGACAGGCTGTGGGCTAAAACATTTTGGAGTGTTGATGGTAACGTCATGAGGATTGTCAAGTGGTGTCCGCAAAACAGTCGTTATTTTGAAAGTCCAGTTGTTTTGCTTTGGGTCAGGTTTGAGAATCTTTTAGAGTTTATGTATAACAAGGCTCTGATTCATGAAATTGCTGAATCGTTAGGCACAGTTCATCAGGTTGTTGTTACTGATAAAATTAGGGCTAAGTCTAATGCTTGTTATGCTTTAGTTGAAATTGATGTCTCTAAGTTTTTAAAAAGGAAAGTTTGGGTGCAATTTGGTGCTCAAGATGGTTACTGGGTTGGTCTGAGCTACAAGAATGCTCCTCTTTATTGTAAAACATGTCATCACTTAGGTCATGATGCTGGGATGTGCAAGAAAGGCTTAAGTAAAGGCAATGATATTATTAACAATAGAAGTGATAACAAGGGTGATAACAAGGTTGATACTGTTAGTAAGCCTATCACTCAGGATACATGTAAAAACTCTACAACTGATACTTTTCTAAAAGTATATACTAGAAGATTGAAATCTATGATTGGCCCTAAAGATGTGTCTGTTGAAGTACCTAGTAGCTCTGCTGTTCCTGAAGTGGCTCCTGCTGTTGATGACTCTGGTAACGTCTCTTTGAAGCATGACTTGGATTTGATTGGTGCTCTTCAGGGTCTTGAACATGTCCAGACTACTGAGGTGTCTTCTTCTCCTAAGCAAAGCAACATGGGGAGTTGTAACCCATCCCCTGAGGTGGCTTCTCCTGTGTCTTCTGATGATGGATTCACTTCCATTATTCGCAATAGGTTAAATGCTGCTAACAAAAGTAACAAGAAAAGATTAAACATTAAATCTCTTCGCAAGAGAGACAAAAATAATGCTTACTCTCTATCTGAATGATTAAACTTTTAAACTGGAACGCTCGTGGTCTTAACAATAAATCTACATTGTCTAGACTTAAGTATATTATTGATCATCATAAAGTGAAAGTCATCGCTATTCAGGAGCCTATGGCCAGAATAGATAAAATTGTTAAAATTGCGCAAAAAATTGGTTTTTCTAGTTGGAGTTCTAATTGCTCTAATAAAATTTGGATTTTTTGGTCTAGTGAGATTAATGTGCAGGTTATTTGTGATCATGACCAGTTTCTCCATCTGGAGATCAATACTTCATATTTTTCTGGTTATTTAACTTCTATATATGCTAAGAACACTTGTAGGCAGCGTAAGGAGTTGTGGAATGAATTGCTTAACTTACCTCAGGTGGACAAAGCTTGGTTACTGGCTGGTGACTTTAATGCTGTCTCCTCTGCTGATGAGCAGCTGAATTGCTCATCTTTTGATATTGCTAGTGCTGATGACTTTAATGAGTTCATCAGATCTAGTAATCTGGTTGATCCTGGTTATATTGGCTCTGCTTATACCTGGAGCAACAAAAGGGTTTGGAAGAGATTAGACAGATAACTGGTGAATGGTATAGCTAACAGTCTTCAAATCCAGGTTTTACACATGGTCAGAACTTGTTCTGACCATGCTCCTTTGCTTGTCACTTTATCTAGTCCTACTGCTAATGCTAAGAAGAAAAGTTTCTTTAAATTTATTAACTCCTGGACTAATCATCCAGATTTCATTCATGATGTTTCTCTTAATTGGAATGCTAGCTGTCCTGGCGAAAATAATATGGTGTTCTGGTATAAACTTAGGAGATTGAAAAACTATCTTAAAAGTTGGAATGTTAACAAATTTGGTAATATTTTCAGTCAGGTGGAGCATGCTATGGAAAAGGTGGCTAAGATGGAGATCAATCACCAGTCTGTCAACAATAGAGAGTCTTATGCTATGCTTAATGATGCTAATAATTTACTTATGCAGGCCCTTAACAATGAGGAAACCTATTGGAGGCAGAAATGTTACAACTCCTGGTTAAGTAAGGGGGATGGTAACACTAGGTTGTATCACTCCTATGTTAATCAGAAAAAGAAAAAGAATTCTATATTAGGGATCAAGGATAATGGCATTTGGTTGACTAATAGCTCTGATATTTCTGCTTCTGCTGAGAACTATTTTAAGACTATTCTCTCTGGTGATAGTTATTACTGTGAGGATGATGCCATTAATGATTCTGTTCTTAATTGCATTCCTAATATTGTTACTTCTACTGACAATTATAGTATTTTGAAGGAAGTGTCTAAAGAGGAAATGTGGGCTATTGTTATGGCTATGAAGCAGGATAGTGCTCCTGGCACTGATGGCTTCAATTGTCATTTTATTAAGTCTTGTTGGGGTATTATAAGTCAGGATCTCTGCCTGGCTATTAATTCTTATCTTAATGGGATGGATATTCCTAAAGGGTTCTTTGCTACAGGCATTTGCCTGATTCCTAAATCATCTAACCCTATCTTGTGGAGTAATTTTAGGCCCATTAGTCTTTGTACGATCTTTAACAGATTGATCTCTTCTCTTATCAATACTAGACTTGCCCTTATTCTGCCTAAGATTGTATCTACTTGTCAAGGTGCTTTTGTTAGACATAGGCTACTTCATGATAATATTCTAACTATTGAAGAAATGTTACATAACATCAACAGGAGACCTTCTAAAGGAAATATTATTATGCAATTGGACATGACAAAGGCTTTTGACAGATTGTCTCATGCATTTTTCATTAAGGTTATGGACAAGTTTGGTTTTTCTAGTAGGCTTTTGAGTCTTATTCAGACTCTGATCTCTAATGTCATGATATCTATCCTGATTAATGGCAGTAGTATTGGTTATTTTCCTCAGAAGAATGGCTTAAGGCAAGGGGATCCTTTATCCCCAAGCCTTTTCATTCTTGCTGAGGAGGCTCTCCTTAGGAGTCTTTCTGCTGCCTACATCTCTAAGCCTACTATGAAATATTATCTTAAATCTAATTATATGTTACCTTGTATTGCTTTTGCTGATAACATTGTCATCTTCTCTAACAGCACTGCTTCTACCTTGGCTAGCCTGGGTACCATTCTGGACAATTATCAATCTGCATCAGGGCAGTTGATTAATAAGGATAAAACGAAAATAGTTACCTCAACAAAGATGACTCTGGCTGCTAACTCAAGATTGATGGCTTCTACTGGCTTCAAGCTGGGCCATGCTCCTTTTCAATACTTGGGAATCAACATCTCTGCAAGCAATAAGGGAAGAAATTTTAACAGTTTAATTTCTGCCATTTACAATAAAATTCAAATTTGGGATCTTAAATCTTTGTCTTTTGGGGGGAGACTGTCCCTCATTAAGAGTGTTCTTCACCCAATTGTATACTATTGGATGCAGAACACCTTAATTCCCAAATCTATTTTGAACAAAATTGAATTGTGCTTCAATAAATTCCTGTGGAGATCAAATCTTAATGACAAAGTCATTCATTGGTCTTCATGGGGCTCTTTATGTAAGCCCTATGATGAAGGTGGTTTGAACATCAAGTCACTATCTCATATTCAAACCACTTTCTCTTTCAAATTGTGGTTTTTGTTTAGACAAGGTCATTCCCTATGGTCTGATTTGATGCATTATACCTATTGTACTAATAGTCATCCCTCTATTGCTAGTTGTAGGCCTTCTGACTCTATTATTTGGAAGCGTTTGACTGCTGTTAGAGCCCAGGCTGATGGTTATATTCATTGGCATGTGGGAAAGGGTGATGTTGACTTCTGGAGAGATGCCTGGCATGGCATGTCTCCTATAGTCTCTGATTCTGATCATAGAAACTGGATTCTTCCTGCTAAAGTTAAAACATTTTGGGAGGACACTAATTGGGATTTCACTCATCTCAATTTCCTTTCCCATGATCGTATTTCACACATTAAGTGTGTGAAACTTGATCCGAGAAGGGATGATAGGATTGAGTGGACTGTTTCTAAAGATAAAACTTTTAAAACCAATTTAACTTGGGACATTATCAGAATTAAACATACTAAGCAAACCATTTTCAAAAAGATTTGGAGCCACTTTGTTCCAAGCAAATTTTCTTTTCTTTGTTGGAAACTACCAAAAAAATTTATCCCAATCGACAGTGTTCTCCTAAAAATACGTTTTACTTTAGTTTCCAAATGCCAGTTTTGCCACAATTGTGAAGAGAAGAATCATCTCTTCATCAACTGTGGGTATGCCTGGTCTCTTTGGAACTATTATGGTGTTCTTTTTAATGTTCCTATTGGTCGTTTTATGACTATTAGTCACATGCTGTACTCCTGGTTCTGGGCTTCTAAAGGCAAGTTTCATATTACTCATCTAGTCCCACAGATTATCTGTTGGACTATTTGGCGTAACAGAAATGCTTCTAAGTTTTCAGGGGACTTTGAGGGTTTTGAGAGTTCTATTATTAGCATTAATAAAATAATAAAGGGTATTGATGCTAATGTTGGCTTAAAATCGATTCATTGGTCAGGATTTCACAGGGCTGGATTGGCTCTAGGTTGTAATTCTAGGTTAACGTCGACGGCGCTTGTAGCTACACCGGTGAAGCTAGTGGAGGCTTCCTTGTGAGAGACAACCTTGGGAACCTCTTGTTTGGTCAGGGTTTCTGTTTTGGCAAAGTCGGACCCTTTGAAGCTGAATGCTTAGCTATGGTGGAAGCCATTTCTTATTGTCGCCGTAATGGACTGGTGAAAGTCGATGTCGAGTCCGATTGCCAGTCTTTAATCGATTCTCTTGCTTTTGGTGTGGAGACGTCTTTCTCGATGTTGTCGGTGTGTAGAAACTTGATTCACCACTCTATGTCTCTCCGGTATGTATCTCGTACCCAGAATTCGGCCGCCGACTGGATTTCGAAGTGGGCGTTGAAGGCAAACGGTGGTAAATCGTTCAAGGTGGTGGATGCGCCGGCGAAGCTGCTGGCTATCGTGACTCTGGAGAGTCTTGGTGTCGGTTATATCGATCCTGGTTGATGGATCGATTAATCGAGGCTTGCTTGAATGCTATAGATGGATGATTGAGTGCTGATTGATTTTAGGGTTTCGTTTGGGGATGTTTTCGATTTGGTCTGAGAGAGAAGTTAGGGAGTAATGCTAGGGTTTTGTGATTGGAGACGATTAGTTGATTGTTGGGTTTCCGTTTTATGTATTTGGGCCTTGCTTGTGGGTTGGGTCCCTTGTTGTATCCGACTTTTATTTTGTCGTAATATATGAGTCTTTTCGCAAAAAAAAAATAAAAATAAAATAAACACACGTTACCAGGTAAATGGTCTTTTTCAAATTTTTGAAAAAACCAAATCAGATTTTAAACCAAAAAAATCTTATTATTATAACAAGATTTCGTTTAAGAAAAGTCGGCCTCAACTTAGCCAACCCATTTTATTTTAGCCCGATCCTAATCGAAAAACTTTTTTGTTATTTTTTGTTTTATTCCGATTTCTTTTTCTTTTTAACTTCCCGCCAATTATCCTCACGAATGATCTGGAGTCTTCTTCTAAACATTTCCGTTTCGAGTTAGAGAGAGAGAGAGAGGGGCATTTTCTTCTCCATCGGGAACAACGAACGCTCTCAATGGTAAGTGGAGCTCTCTGATTTATTTATCTTCTACTTGTAGTTCTGTTCTTCCAGAGATCAATCCTGTTAGTGCCATGGCTTGATTTAATTAAGTACTGATGATTTTCATTGCTAGCCTACCGAGAAATTTTACTTTTCTCCTTCATTTTCTCAGTAGCCAACGGATGTACTCTGTGTAGTTAACAAACATAATTTTGCAGTTTCTAGTCTTGGTTTAGTTTAACCATAGCCGAATTCTTTGTGGACAATTAGCAAACAGTACTTGTGCATGATAAAAAAATCAGCAGGTATACAAGTTATACAGGTAGATTTAAGTTTTAGCAAGATGATATTAAATTAGGTTAAAATCTAATATCATGTATATACAGTTGATTGTTATGTTGGATTTGTTATTCTGAAGCTATTTGACTACTTGTGTATAGTGGTAATCATTTATTGATCTTAGTTTTGTTAAGTTCTTGGCGGTGTTATGAAGCTGCAAAGATAAACATATGAAACAATACCTTTCTTTCAATTAAAGCAGTTTGATATGTATAGATAAATTAGTTGTTGCTCATGAAAACTGAGCTTAACCCTCAAACTTGTGGGCCTATTTTGAACTGTTTCGGTGCAGTCAAAGAAACGGGGTCTTTCGTTGGAAGAAAAGCGCGAGAAGATGCTTCAGATATTTTACGATTCACAGGACTTCTTTCTTGTGAGTATACTCTATGAATGTGGCTTTAAATGGTGTTTGCATATTCTCTTTGCTTTCGGTTGGCCTTTTGATCGATCCCTCTTTGTAAATAATAAAAAAATTCTTTGGCTTGTATGTTATGAAACTCTTAGACTATTTAAACATATTGTTGTGACAGAACTAGATATATCACTCGTTTTGTATAGATTCTGTTTATTAATTAATGTTAGGTAACAATGTCTTAGTCATATTATGCAGATTCTGAGTATCATCAAGAACTGCTTTAAAGCTAAACTACATTCTTGATTGCCATGCTTAAGTTCCATTATTTATACTGAATTTTATTACTTGCGCTTCTGCTTTGAATAATGATTTTGATAAACCAAAATAATACGAACTTCTATATAAACAAAAAGGCAGTTAGTGTTATATGTTATTTTGTGAATATATTATCACTTCAATTTGCGTTTGTGAGTTGATATATCTGTTAAAATAATCTTAGAAAGAATACTGATCATTAAAGCTGTATAGTAAGATAACATCATGATTAATTATTTACGTTAATGATTGTCAGCTGAAGGAGCTTGAGAAATCGGGACCCAGGAAAGGTGTAATATCCCAGTCTGTAAAAGATGTTCTCCAGACTTTAGTAGATGATGATCTAGTTCTGAAGGACAAGATAGGAAGTTCTGTAAGTTAGCCAACACAACTGTTTATTTTCTTCCACATTCTACTTCATGAATTTTGTTATTGTGATTAATTAATTTGTCAAGCAACCAGGTATATTTTTGGAGCCTTCCTAGCTGCGCAAGCAACCAGGTGATAGTTGCATTAACATTGTATAAGCAAACTTAGTACTAAGTTATATATACTGGTAATGATATCACCATCTTATATTTCTATTCAATTTTCTATTAGTTGAGGAGTGTGCGCCGAAAACTCGAGTCTGATCTTCAAAGCAGTAAGGATCGGCTAGTGGAGCTTGTTGATCAGTGCGATGCACTCAAGAAAGGGCGAGAAGAATCTGTGCGTGATCCATCTTAAATTGTCGTTGTAAATTGACCGAGCTATTGGAGTAGAATAAACTGCGTTTATCCTTTTGTTATTCTTCCTTTGGCTTCTTAACTTTAAAAACTGCACCAGGAAGAACGAACAGCAGCGTTAGCGGAGCTTAAAGCTATCGAAACGAAGTATATTGAGCTGAAGGTAAAAATATCGAATCTATATTACACATGCACATGGCTAGTTGCTTTCTTGAAGCCAATTAACACCAAGTAAACCACTGCTGTAGAATGAGATGGGACAATATGCAGACAATGATCCAGCCACCTTCGAGGCAACGAGTTGAGTTTATACTCTCATCTGCTTTCATGCTCTTCTATGATCAGTATGATTCAAATT